>JAAKBD010000172.1:1200000-1800000 GCA_012656105.1 Phytophthora syringae | reverse complement strand
ACGCCGTACTTGGTCGAGGTTTAAGCGCAATGCGCGGTTCAGTGTCTGGAACGCAGCTAGCGCGCTGCTCGTTCCGCTTTCACGTGACGGTAGAGACGGGGGCACGAAAAAGAGCGATGGAATGATACTGCCTAGGCTGCCAAAGGGGATCGGAAGGCCGCTCAGCAAGGCCAATGTGGGGACAAGATCCACTTGTGGCACTTCTAGTGACCCATCACGGATCTTCCCGGCGTACGTTTGCAGTTCTTTCGCATCTTCGTCCCCACCTGCACCCCTGCAGCAATAAGCGATGACTTGCTGTATAGGAACAGTGCAGCACCTGTCTCTTCGTCACTAGCTCCGCCGTGGTTTCCATCGGCCGACATTCCGTGATCTCCTAACACAGCCAGGAGCACATCATCGCCATCCGGCATGTCCTTCAGCTCCTGCAGCAGCTTCTCAAGCATCTCATTCATCTCATCTAACTTTTCCGCCATGAAGACGGAACTGGGTCCATGCGTATGCCCAACATGGTCTACCCCCAAGAAGTGAGCAATTAGCAAGTCCCAGTCTGGCTTCCGTAGCTCTGGGAACAAATTCGCGTTTACCCCACGGTCCACCGAATGCAGATCCTTGACGTTAAACGAGTCAAAGGCAAATTTCCTCGTAAACTCCCGAGCATACAGCGCATCCCAGGTGTCATCCCCCATGAACACCACTCCCCGTTGCTGAGCACGCAGCTGCCGCAGCAAATTGTCCTCGACGATCTGACTGCTGGCTGCCATGTTGTCCTTAATGTCAAGAAACGTCGGCAGTGACCCCGTCGTGAGCCCCTTGAGGCGCTGCATCGTCATCGTTGGTGGGTCCGCTACGAACTTGAGCAGCAGCGCGTGTTCCGGCTCAGCGGCCAACGTGTTGTTGAGTATTGGCAGTCGGTCGCTGTAGAACGTCGACCGCGGAGTGCTCGATTCGGACGCTGCAAAGTCGAATCGCAGCGCATCAATCACCACGAACACGACGCGTTGGAAGCGTCGAGGCATCCAGCAATCCTCGGGGTATCATCGCCTTCTTGGCCGTGGCGGAGGTGCGTAGGGGCAGCGTTCACGTCCGACGGGGGCGCTTGGCAAGTGCTGACATCCGACACCTCGAAGCGCGTGAGGAAGAAGCCTGTGGTGAACAGGTAGAGCGCCGCCGCATGCAGCACCAGCAACGCCGCGAGCACGCGATGGCCCATGACGTGGAGGATCCTGTATTGTGTAATGAAACACAGTTGTTTGTACCAAATCGCGAGTGCACGCAGACGTATCATGGACACCTCAAGACCAGCGATCCCTGTTCAAGCATGAGAAGGGTAATGACACCTCCTACATTAAGAATATGCTTGTTTGATTTCAAAGGCAAATATGAATATGAAGTTATGCAATCACGTAGCTGGAGGCTTATGCGTCCGCCCAACCCTCGGCGTTGTGCAGTCTCACGTCAGCGTCCATGTTGGGCGAGTTCTGAATGGCGTAGAGTAGCTTGGTGCGCAGCGTCTCCTTGCTCGTGTAGGCCGGGAGTCGCAGCGCGAAGAAACACGTCTGCGCGTGAGGTAGATACAGGTCCGGCTGGCCGACAGCGCCCGGGTCGTGGGCGGCCTGCACCTTGAAGTTCATCGGGAAGTCCTTGGCGCTGTTGGGCATGCGGCTGCGCGCCCACACGAAGCGCAAGAAGGACGTCCGCTCCTCACTTGTCATCTCGCGCAGCACCTCCCAGAAGTGCTGCACGTGCGGCATGGCTTCGTCAGCCCCCTCGCTGTACTCGGTGCATTGCCGCAGCAGATCCACGTCCACCTCGCGGCGTCCACAAATGAGCACCTCGAGCTCTCGCGGCGTGAACAGCGGCGCCAGCTCCATCGGAAGCACAGACGCCAAGCCGTCCTTGAGGGCTGCAAGCTGTTGACAACTCTCAGTGAGCCGCGTCTTTTCCACAAGCTGCACGTACAGCTCCCGGTTCTCCAGCGTCACCGGCATCTTTTCACCCTGCGGGACCAACGGCACTTCAACACCGTCGCTCAACGTCGTCGACAGGGTCAAGTAGCCGAGCACTTCTTCAGCCCCTCTGCTGCTGTTTCCGAGTCGGTGCCGAGCTCCTCGACGCGGCTTAGATTGTTAGTTGTCGCGACATCGATACTCTCGAGGTGCGCTCGGCTGACCTCAAGCCCCGCCAATGGTCGCCACACGAGCGCAGGTAGGTCCAATCCCATCTGCAGTCCGTGGCGTACTGCTGTGCCGATGAGCTTTCCGAGGAACCGATGTAGGTCCAGCGCCATAGGCCCGTTTGCTAGTAAAGCAGCACCGCAAGAAGGGTTCAGCAAGAACTTGTCCTGGTTACTGCCGGTGCCGCTGCGCCGGTTCGGGCACGGAATGAGCAGTGGCAGTAAGCCTTGCTCACCCTTCGCCAGCTCCACGTTGTCCATCAACAGCTCATCGACGACCTGTTCGAATACGGCTCGATACGGACCGCCGTAGTCATTCACACCTTCACCAAGGAACTTCACCTTGAAAGCACGACGCTGGCCGCCGTGGCCCTTTCCGCAGTACGCACGACGGAAGAAACTGTCGCTCCACGCGCGCATTTCACGGTAGAGCTGACCGAACACGGAACGACGTAAGCGATCACCCGGTTGCGATAACAGGCTCAGTTTTGACGCCTGCGCTTGGATACGGTTGATGCGGATAACGCGAATCTCACGCGGATCCTCATACTCGTCCGATGGAAGCGGGGTACTCGTCGTCGTGGAGCGTAGCACGTCGTCCCAGAACACGCGCTTCGTACTTGTGAACACCAACCGTCGCAACGAACGCAACTTTAAGCTCATCGACAAAAAGTCGATTGATCGCCTCCTTGGCGCGTTGCGGCCTCCACTGTGGCCTGCGACTTCAATCGGCTGTGTACTGCTCCCGTCGTCAGGCTGAATTGCAATGATCGGAAGCACCCGCAGAATTTTACTATTCAGCACTCGAAGCACTGCCGTGCGAGCTCGCAGCTCGGGGCCAGAAATGTTCTTCAGAGCTGGCGAAGTGAAATAGTCTTCGACCACCAGCGAACGCGTGCGCGAGCGACCCGACGTTGTGTCCGTATTCCCGGCGTCCTCTTCCAGCTCGGCGGGGGTAGCAACGTCTGTGACCCTGAGGTTTGTCACGTCCAAGCCAATCGCTGCACAGTACGCGTTCAAGCGTTCCACCAGCTGCATATCCGATGACGTCGAGTGAGCACCGGTGGCAAGCTGAACGAAGGCGTTAAAGTCTGTCCGCGCGCGCTCCTCCAGTTCCGAACGGGGCTTAAATGGGCCGTATTCAGGCGTGCTTTCGTAGTCCGACGTATCCATTGCGTCGTTCTCGATCAGGGTCATGTCCTTGCCGCCCCGGCGAATGAGAAGAAGTTCTGGCAGCTCACTCGGCGCCCAATACCAAGCCCACGACCGCCCTTCATCCGCACCTTCATTTCCTTGTGTCTCCGTGCGGTACCACAGGAATCCGCGGTAAACACCCAGGATAACAGCTTCTTCTGGCTGGTTCAACTTTGTCCGCACTTCGTGCACATGCGGACGCGGTCACCCGCTAAGAAAGGAGCGCTCAAACCAGCATCATTGCTCACGCGGATACACGTAGTTGCTGAAGTGTCGAAGTCTACCGAGATCCCGCGCGGACGCACATGGCATCTTTGCCAGTGGTTGTCACTCCAGCGCTTCCATTCCGACCAACTTTCACGAAGCAACATTTCCGGCAGCTTCACTCTAAAATCAGTGGCTGGCAATGTAGAACTGGCAGACACACTAGTCGCTGCAGCCTTATCTTGCTGGATCGACACATACCACGAATGCAGTGCCTTGCTGACATCCACGGCATCCGAAAGGATCTGGCGCGGCGACACACCAGGCATCGAGACCCATTTCTGGTTAAGTGTGACACGATCGCCACTCTTGCGCATTCCAATGCATGGATACAGCGTGCGCGAGTTGCGCTCGCCCTTCATGTTCTCGAACGCGACACCCAAGTCCGATACAATGTGCTCGCCAAATTTGATTCCATCCATGAAGAACGACAGCTTGCCTTGCTCCATGTCAAGTCGCACACCAATGGTATCACTTGCATTGAAGTGGTCACCATAGATGCGCTCTGTGCTGTTGTGGTATGTAGCACGGAAGTTGACAAAACCCCATCCGTGCCACCTGTTCAAGCGGCTAGATAGCGCGGCCTGAGAGCCGGGTGGGCCTGCCTTCTCACACACACCGATAAACACACTCCCGAACTCGGCTTGCTCCACGTGAACCTCCCAATAGTGCACACCAGTGGTGAATCCTACCGTGCCAAGAGCAAGGTTGCGCGACTCACCACTGTGGCATGTTACTGACAGTCCATCGGGCGAGACTCCCAGTGTTGAAAAGTGGTTGTGATGGTCCATCGTGAACAAATTCTTCGTTGATACCTGGAGCTCGCCACGAATTTCAACAAGATTGCCATCCTTTAAAGCAGCGTGCGAGTATTCGCCACGGAGCGTATCAACCACCGACGCTCCATCAGTGGGCGCTGCGTCAGGAGTCGGATCTTGCGGCTGAATCGGACGAAGCATGTACTTAGTTCCAGGCTGCCATTTCTCGGAACCAAAGCGAAGCATCCATCCCATGTCAGGATTTCCGCGTGTCAGTTGTAGTTCTTGAACGCAAAGAGATCCATCCGCATATCTCAAGCCCACGACACGAACTGCAGCACCATAGTCAGGCCACTCCATCAGTCCTGTCACCTTCACGGCTTCAGCGGTCCGCGCAACCATACCACCTTTGTCGGACACAGAGAGGTACAACAGCACACCGAGGTGAATCTCAGATCCGAACGAGCCCTCATCCTCCTGCTTCACTTGTGGAGTAGGGTGCTGATGCGTGACATTGCCCTCCTCGTCCACTTCCACGTGAATTAGGTCGAAGTTGCCGTCTGCGCCCCAGCGGTACGTGTACAACGAGTCGTTCGGCCAACGCACTGACATGCCTTCGCCATCCACACCACTCCAAGGCGAAACACCTTCTACAACACCCACGCTGCCTTCGCCTCCGTCTTGGTCACGCCATTTCCAGTTAGGTCCGCGAATCACCTTGCATCCGACTTTCAGCTCTGGTTGGCTGCTTTCCTCTTGTTTTCGACGCAGTCTGAATTGTGTCAACGTGCCGCTCCAGACCAGCGTGTGAGAATCGGCAAGCACCCCGACATCGTTACCGTGCTTCCAGCCCCTTGACTCCTCTCCCGTAATGCCGCGCTTCGCAGCCTCCAGCACGTCAATTTCATGAGTGTTGAGCATCGATGTGTCAAACACTGGGTCTTCTTCCGGTAAGCGAAACTCAAACGTTGTGGCAGCCTTTTCTTGAAGAAGCTCGGGCATGAGCAATTTCTTTCTTCGCCCTGGTCCGTTGATGGCTAATCGATCGTCAGAGCCTGCGGCAATAGCTGCGGTGCCTGCTAATGCGTCGCTATCTTCAGTCACCATGTTAGCAATTGCCGACAGTGTAATGTCCGGGGCTTCTTCGGAGTCACTATTGTCAACCTCCATGCTGGTGACCCCACTACCTCTTGCAGCGCTGACATCTGCTTCAACGGTTTGAGCTGCAGCATCATTATTGTCGGCATTTGCATTCGAGTCATCTAGACTTGAGGAGGATTCTCTTTGCTCTCCACTTTCCACAGCCGCCGCACGCTCTGCTTCGAGCTTCTGTTGCTTTAAGGCGTCCTCAACGGCCTGCTGTGCTTGCTGCGCCTGTAACAACTTTTTAGCGGTCATGGCTTCCTCGTACTCCTTCTTATCAATTGGCTCCAGGTCAGTTTCGATTCGTTTGCAAGCTTGCAATTGCTGGGACGAACTGCTTTCAAAAAGTCTATCGGTAGATTGTCCCACTGCACTCATCACCAATCCGGCAGCGGAAACCAGCTCTACAAGACTTTGAACGTACTTCGAGCACACCGGTACGTTCGGATACTCGCGCAAAATTCGTTCTTGAGAGAGGTCGACAAGGCGCTGCAGCGGGAGTGCATCTAAAGCCATCTTCAACCGCATCCTGGATTGTTCATCAACGGCTCCAATGTCATTTTCGTCAGCAATTCCATTTGCCTGCGGCAAAATATCCTGTAGGATCCCAGCAAGAATGGTCGCGCCTCGCTCTTTCACGCACATGCTTGGGGACTTCAGCGATGACATCCAAGCTTCGAGCAGCTGTTGCCGAATGCGATCCTGCATGGGTGACGATATAGAGTTTTTGTGTGCTTCCAACGACTCCAATAGCAATCCACTGATCCATTCCGCGAGGAAAAGGTTGGGGTGGTTAAGCACCTCTTTATCGGACCACGACTGACCTGCTTCAGCTGTGATCTGCAAAAGGGTTGCAGTAATCGCAGCTTCTGAGGAGTTCCAGGGAATGCGGGCGTACTGTCGTTGAGAAGCTCTCTTGACCTCCGAAGAAATACAAGAGAGAATCGTATCCACCAGATAATTACTATCATGTGCTTCTGGTGTGACTGTCGAAATCGCGCTGGTTAAGGCTGATTGCACTACCCCAGAAAGCAAGACCAGTGTGTATCGCCCGGTTGCACCACAATCCAACAGGTGAAGTGCGTCGCTATCAGGTAGCGTTAGCGAGGCACTAGGCAGCGCATTCGATACGTGGAGGGCACTCAATCCAGCAATGAGCTTCATGAAATCTATAAACCTCGCTGAATCTTCACTCTCCGTAGCGTGGTGCAGCGCTTCATTGCCAGACAAAAACGCTGCTACCGAGAAAGGTCCAACTTCCGATGTGGGCCATTTGGCAAGCAATGTCAACAAAGCTCGCCTTGCCTGTAGGATCGCAAGCGAACGCGTAACGACCAGCAGCTCAACGTACACTCGACTGTCTGGGAGCGCCTTGATTTCAGCTAGAGCGTCCGCCTTCGTCACACTGGAGCCAGACGCAAATCCACTACGGCCGTGGCCGGAACTTCGCAGCATCGACGGATGCATATCGCGTGCAAAGTATCTGGTATCGTTTGAGTAGTTTTCCTCGCACATGCTCTCTTCCAAACAATCCTCCCGAGATCCAATTACATCAAAGCCCTTTGGTACGGAGCTAAGGTCGCTAGTGTCACTGAGCACCTCCAAAATTGGCTCAAATCCTGGCGGAGGAGGGTACTTAAAAGGGGTTCCACCAAGATTGAACTGCAAACGCTCTCTCCGGTTGAAACTTGCGCACGGGTACACCCCACGGGCAAAATCAATAGCCCGGAAAGCGACGCCCATGTTAGCCGATCGCATCTTTCCATTCAAGCTGAAAATGATGGTACCAGCGTCAGCATCAATGCCACACCCGACAACATCGCCTTGCTTCCACTTGGAGCCCCACGCCGACGAGCGCCCGTGCCATCGCTGTTGTCTCCAGCCGTCGTACGCCCATGAGTGTGCTCCGTCTCCAACTCCATCGCCGCGATCAGCCGCACCGCAGAACGCAACATCGGCCCAGCCGATCTGAATGCAACCGTTTGTGTGTAAAGTAGCTTCGTAATACCATCGCCCACCTGATACAAGGCAATCAGGTGCACCAACACTAGCAAATCCACCGCCAACCAGGCCTTCCACCATCAAATCATGCTCTCCGACGCACGCTTGGCCGCTAACAGCTCGAAGCGGGTTGGGCATCAGTACGGTATCTTCTCCTTCAGGAATAGTACTCGGAACGTTTACATCAGTTGCTTCTCCACCTGATACGCGCAATTTGGCTTCTTCATCTCGTCGATCTTCCGCTTCCAATGCTTCGCCATTAGATAGAATCCACGTCAAAGCTGCGTCGACGTTGTTCCTATTTGCAGCTAGTGCCTTCTTGCACCAGTTAAAGGGGAATCCCATCTCGGATAGCTGCTCCAGTAATGGACTGATTGCTTCGAGGTCATCTTTCCGTGATTTCGAGCTGCTGTCTGCGCTAGATCCACTACGACTTGATCGGTGCTCTGCTACAAGGCGCTCCATATCGCTACTGTGTTCAAAGCAGAAGTTGATTGCTGCTTCAACATTTTGAGAGCAACGGGCCAGCGCGACGTCGCACCACTCCTTCGGGAATCCCATCTCCATCATTTGCTGCACCATTGGACCCGGCGATGAGCTTTCTGCTTCTACTGCGTCACCTGTCTTATTTTTCGTTTCATTTGTATCAGCGGGAAGTGTTGGCGTGGCGTGAGCACTTCTAATCGCATACCAGCGAGACCACAACATCAGCCAACTCTCCTCGAGTGAGGAAATATCTCCGACCCCTGCTGATGTTGGTGCCTCAGAAATGGCAACACTCAACAAGTTTTTCAGACCACTCGGACCAACGCCACGGATGAACGTCGCTGCGCAGTAGTCATTTTTCAGGAGTGTAGCAGAAGCACGAAGTCCATGCTGACACAGAAGCATTCGATGGAGTCGAGACTCCTTCTCCATTTCGCCTAAAACATCAGTGGGCTCTGTAGGCGACGTAAGGTTAGCACCACTCTTTCGATGACGGGGAGACCCACTTGCCACTGCTTCTGAATCAGACTCGTCAATACCAGTACCGGTACTCAACGGCATTTCACTATCCATTCCCGATGGCGATGATGAACCATCATTGGACATATCATCGTCATCTTCGCTATCTTCATTCCCACCATCTTCGTCTGTATCGTTGAGGGCATCAATAACGTCCACCTCCGTCAGACTTTTCTTGACTTCTGTCAAAAAGTATGGGAACCGTTCGACCAGTAACGATTTCAACACCGCGTCCGAAAACGCATTGTTCGGTAATTCAACCTCTGGAACTGCGAACAAATCATCGATAGGTACACGAACCGGTCGCGTCTTCTCAAATCAAAACACAACGAACAACAAGAATCAGTCAGGAGGTAGTGGAGTTGAAACATCAGGTATGGCAACTTACCGGGATGGATCGGCTCGCGAGTGAAGGTTGCTGTTGGCTGTTGGAATCCTCACTACGGTTTCCACGTAGTAACACTTCAGCTCCTGACTTCTCAGGCTCATAAGCAACGATTACACCTCTAGCACCCCGGAAGGCTATTTCTTGCAACGATGACCCCGCACGCGGCATAATCTTAACCGTTCCGCCGACGTGGAGACCTTCAATGTGCCCGTCGAGTATGCACAACGCAGACAATGCTCTGACATAGCTTGTCGTCTGTGTCGTCCAGCTCTCAAGTGACGGCGTTTCCTTTGACATGTCTTCCATTTCCACATCAGAGTCGGCGGCTTCTACGATAGGTCTATCTTGTTCGGTAATACAAGCAAGCGGGATCGAGGACAGTGCATCCGCAATCGCACGATTCAAATAATTTGCCCACTTGTCGGACTCGTATAACGAGCGAAGAAGCAACACCACATCAGCAGCAAGGCCGCCAGCATTAAAATCTGAATCTGTTGCTGCTATGTGGCTTACAGTGGTTACTCCAGGATTTGCGAGTCGACGAATCATCACTTCAGCAACGCTCGGGGGTTGTTCGATCCCACAATACCCACAAAAAGTTAATCAATGTGGACGCATGATCCGACTCGTCTTGATAATCTGCGTCGTACTCGTCATCACTCTCCATGTCAAAACTCTCAACCTCATCGTATCGGACTCTGATTGAGGATGGGTCAAGTGACGGCAAAAGCCGGCGGAGCAGTTTCAAAATGCGACGCTGTATCTGAGGTGAGTTCACATCGACAAGAGAAAGCAGCAAACGCAGCCACCGAGATGAAGATAAATGCGATCTGCAAACAGGGAGCCGCTTACCGAATACAGCAGCGAGCAGATCTGGTAGCAATACTCCTGAGCATCATCCAAGCCACCAACGTCTACCTCCGATCCAGAAGTACTCGGATCACCAGACTGTGTAGGATCAGTCACAAATGCTGTAGCTGAATCATCCACCGACACATTTCCCCGGTTTTGCCGCATTTCCTCTAGGGAGTTCTTTAGCTCCGTATACAGCATGTGAAACACGGATTTCCCGAGAGTTTCAGGGCCTGATGGCTTACGCAGAAGCGGAATGGAACCCAAACTGAGGCCTGGCGTAGACGGTAGATCAGATGCGCTTAGTAGTCCATCCGCGGTGTCGCTTGCGTGGGCAACTTGTGCGGCTAGCAGATGCACAACCTTTAACGCAGCCTGGACAATTTTCTTCTTGCTCTCTGCGATCATAACCGCATCATCAGGAGAATTGCGGGACGAGCCAGCCGGTTCCTCGGTTAAGGTCGCATCGCTGGAGCCACGGGCCTCATCCAGCACAGTTTGTAGCACTCGAAAAATGCCGACGCGAGACAAGAACGAATGATCATCTGGCTGGATGATGATTCCCCACGCTAATAAAATCACCAGTTGCAAGTCCGTGTCATGAGCCCACGTAGCTTTAGACAACGACGCGCTAAGATATCCGTACAATGACTCAAACGAGTCTCTGAGATCATTCTTAAGGTGCTTCCCACAACCACCGAGACCACTGAGGTAGTGAGTAGACTCAGTAGTACTCGAAGATGACGACGATGTTGCTGGTACCATGCTGGCTCCGAAGTCTCCAAAGTCCTTGCTCAAGGAAGAACCGCGACTGCCATTGGCTTTAGCGTCGGTTAAAGTTGGTGATAACCATTGCAACGCACTTGATAAAGCGAAAGAGGATTGAACAACTTCATGTCGTTCTCCAGTCAGCACACCGCGATGCTTACTCGATGAATCGCCGACAAAACTCCGGAAGGACAACATGCCAATTGTTCGCAAGAATGCCGCGGTGCAATTGCCTAGCATTCTAGATTGCAGCGTCGACACACGAATGGGAGCTTCCACAAATCGCGCTACCTGTACGAGGACATCACTATAGATGCGCTCAGCGCATTCGTACACTGCAGATTTAGAAGCTATTCTCTGAGCACCACTATCCACCGTCGTCAATGCAAATACAGCTTCAGCAGCTGCCAACGCTTTCGCGCTAGGTTCAATCTCCAGGAGAAACTGCGCCTTCCGAATTACCAAGCCGGCAACAACTGTGTACGAGGAGCCCATTGAATTTTTGGCTCGAATTGCCCACTCGATAACTCTTTGAGCAGCTCGCCATATATGCATCAGGTTGTCATGTGGTCGAATATCACTGTCTGCAAAGTTGCTCTGGGAATTTTCAATATGTTTTTGATAAAGCCCACAAAACCACTGTGCCATATCAAGGCAGCACAAACAGTACGTCGAGTGGCCTTCATGGGTTCTCCTCCTAGTCGCACAAAGGGTGACTCGCCAACGTGTTTGGATACCCACCGATCCAATGCTGCTGCATCGCCACGATTTTCGACGAGGTCCTTTAAGAAAGGGTTGCTTACGCGAGCCCCCGCAACAGGAGTACTGTCTGCACTCGGAAGTGGGGCTGAAAGCATTTTGGGTAGCACAAACTGTAGCCATACCTTCGAAGCTTCTGTGAGCACAGGAAGGCCACCGATTATGGTGGATCCGAAACCACTGATGTCGGAAGCTCGCTCAAGTACACTCTTTAAATGCGTCTGTACAGTTTCGAGCGGCAGTCCTCCCTCGAGCAAAGTACTGCTAACCCATTCGTCGTACTCATCAAGTGTACATTCTGACGATAGCTTGGACATGTCACCGTCATCAACTTCACTTGAATCACTCTTAGCGACATCGTTCAAAGTAAGAACACCCGCAGCCACGTTATCAAGAAGCAGATCGTCATTCTCTAGTCTGGTCAAAGCATGACCGAAGTAGCCGAGCAAGTTGGCGATTACCATCTCCAGGATAACAAGTTGGTTGCTCACCCATTGGCGCTCATCAGCGTTCTTTTCGCCCTGTGTAATTTTGTTTCCGACAATACAACCGCTTGTATGGCTTTTAGTATCCTCATAACTGCCTGTGAATACGGTGCCATCTGCACGAAGACGCCCCTCGACCAAGCACGTGCCCCCTTGGCGCCAAGTTTCTACGAAAGACACCTTGGTTCCCCGCGCTACACCATTTAGTGTCACGGTTGTAAACGAGCCGCTACTGCGTCCATGCATTGATCCATCTTTGCCTTGAGAAAGCGTAAGATGATATTGTTGAGCTGGAATATTTCCCGCGGCCATACTCTTCAATTCCCACTCCCCGGCAACGCTAAGCACCAAATTTCCAGGTGAAACATTTTCATCTTCGTTGGTTGATGCAAATTCACGAAGGCCTTGATTCACACGTTCAATGCATTGCATCGTACGAATGCACCAGGGTACAAAGGTCATCGCCAGTGTTGACGCCAGTCCATGGTAATTTCGAATCAGGCTTAAGGAACTGATTAGCGGAGTCACCATCGAAAACAACAGTGGATACGACGATATCAAACGTTCGTAGTCATGAATACGCTCAGCTTTCTGTGCTGCACTGAGTGTCGTTTGTTGTTCTGATGCGCTCCTCACTTCATTCAACACAGAGTTCAATAAGAAGGTGCAGCAAGACTCCAATAAAGCACCGGCGTGATGCAAAAATGGCTTGAGGACAGCAGGAATTGCAACGCCCTTCGGTTCCATAACCTCACCACTCGGAGAAGATGAAAATGCCGCATCCGTCGGTTGAACCGGTAGAATCGTAACTTGGTCATCGCGCTGGTACAAACCAATCGCAGGATACAAGGTGCCGTGTTGAGTCAAACCGTCAAAGGCAATGCCCCAATCACTATCTCCAACACCAAACGAGAGAGCTCCGCTATCAGTATTCAGTCGAACGCGAACAACGCTGCCCGTAGTAAAACCGTCTCCATAATCACCTCGTACTTTGCTACGAGCATGCCAGAGCGCTCGGGTTCCAATAAGCCCCCACCCTTGGCGATCGCCACCAACGTAGGTTGCGACGGATGCATCTCGGGTACATACACCAAGGAATATATGGCCCTTCTCGCATCGGTCAAGGCGAACCCCCACTCGTGAATACCAGTGTTAGGTGGGCAGCCCGTCGTAGCCATCACCATTCCCCACTGTTTCGCCGTATATTGTTTTGCTGTTCGGTTTCCATCGGAAAGCGTCATTGTTTCTGCACATCGCGACGAATCAAACTCTAAAGCGGGCGGTTCGTCACCGCGAGAGCCACCAAGTCGTTGGATCATCAAGTCTTGAATTGATCGCAGCAGCACAATACGAGCATTACGAGTTGCTGGGCGTGCCCCGTTATCTTTCTCTAGAAGCGGCAGGAGTGGAGCATGTACTAATTCGTAGCTGTCCTCGAATGAAAAATTGTGCCAACCTGCTGCTAAAATGCTTTCGCGAAGCAAGTCAATTAGGCTAGGCAGACGACTAATACAGTCTAACGCCTCCGCCTTTTGCTTTCGTCCCATATCCCACATCTCATCGTACGCATTTGCTAAAGTATCAGCGTTCAGAAAATCCTCGCTCGGACTTCCGCCAGGAGTTTCCATAATGGCATCCAAAAGACCCGGAGGGCCATGAACCGATATGTAGTCGTACAAACAGCGTGCACTCAAAGACCCCGACTCAAGCGAAACACGAATAACAGCGGGACTCCACTTTGCTTTGATCTTGCCGGTTTTTGACGCAGCATTCTGAAGAGCACCATCGTCGATTGGCTTTACGCTTGAGTCACTTCCGCTTTGATTTTTTGCCCAGTCTTGCTATCATGCTCAATAACATCCACGCACGTTGGCACAAAGAGCTGTGCCATATCCGGCAACGCCAACCGGGCGCACAAAATGTCCAGCTGATAAAATTTCCACTCCACATTCTGCTCGCCACTTCGGGCAAACTTTAGGCCCTCAGCAATCATCGCTGTCAGTATCACATGCCGCTCCTTTTGTGTGTCGAAAAAAATAGCAAATGCTCGAATCCATGCTGCCATTGCTTGTTCGCGGATGCGAGCCCCATAATATGCAGCAGCATTTTGCACATCCTCCGGGGAGCAACTTGCAGGGGCTGCAAAAATGATTGCGCCAATGATATCCTTCTCAGGATCAACTTGAGGACGGCCCTCTAAGGCGATATAATGTAAAACTAGTGACTTCAAACTCTCCAACAACGGATTGCCACCTTCGCTTTCACCGTCGTTCTCTTGAGAGTTCCGCTTAGGAATCTGGCCTAGACCGACAGAAGCAGGCGCAATTCCCATCACCTCGACGTGGAAAAAATGAACTTCCAGCACTCGAAATAACGATAGCATAGAGCACGCAGAGAACAAGCGCCATTTCGCGACCCAGTTGAAGTCGCTAGCCCACCGAGAATGTGGGGCGGCGGAGTTGTGAAAATCTCCCAGCAAAGAATTCAAGAGCATAAATGTCAGCGGGTGTGGCTGGACCGGTGATTTGTTAGGGAGAACACCTTGTTGGCATGACTTCAGGTATTCCATGCATACTTTAGTCATCTGAGCTATCAGTGCCATGAGAACGGTAGCTCCATCAACCTCAGCCAGAAATTCCCCAGGAAAAGTAAACGGGCCAAGCTCCAGGAGCTCCTCAGCTGAAAACTTTGGCGGGCGGGTCTTTTCAGCAGGTGTATCACTCTGTTTTTCAGTCACCGCTGCATCCGCCTTGTACTCACTCTTGGAGCTCGAAGAAGCATCGCCCGATTCGCCTTGGTCGCGCAGGTTTACCTCGGGTGAAAGGGACAATGCGATTGCGCGAGCCATCAAAGCGTCTTCATCGACGCCCTCTCCGCCCAGGCTGTCCTCGCCTTCACCCTCATCATCGTCTTCGTCTCCATCCTCACCAAACCGGCTCAGACGAGCACGCAGCCTCGCAATAGACCCACTGTCCGAGTCTAAATCCATTTCACCAGCAGCTTCAAGAACAACACTCTGCAAATCAGACTCAAAGTCTCCTTCCGCACTCTCAAGAGCACTCGTATCAGCCATTGTTTCATCCTCCTTTGGCGTTGTAGCTTCTTTCGTCGCCGCAGCAGGCGTCTTCTTCGGTCTGTATTCCGGTGCTTTCTCTCCACGCAGCACTCGCAGATGAGATGCAAGCGGGAACGTCGGCGGCGCCTCGCCCACACTATGCGCCAAAAACGTCATCAGCAGCTTCGTCGCGAGCATCAATCCTTGCAGTGATCCGTCCGCAATGCTCCTGGCCACAAACCGACTCACATTGACCTTCATATCCTCATCTGCGAGGGGCTCAGCGGTCAGATCAGGCGTCAGCATGCCAATCCCCGTCTGCGAGGGCTGCTTCTCCTTTCTATCCTTCCGCTTCTTCTTCTTGACCTTCTTAATGTCCACGCCCGTCACGAGCGGGTGGCACAAAATAGCGCCAAACAGCGCCGGGTCCTGCTCTCGGATCTGCGTCAGCATGACGTTATACACTCGGGCGTCCACTTTATCACGCAGCAGCTTGTTGTGCAGCTTGGCGCGCGCTCGTTCCGGCTCCTTGTCGTCGTCCTCCTCCTCCTTGTCGTCCTCCTCTTCGTCCGCCTCCTTCTCCTTGGCGTCGAGCAAGTCGCGGCCGCCGCCCAGAGCGAACTCGATGTCCGACTTGGCCTCCATGAAGAAGCGCGTGAGCTCCTCCACGCGCTGGCGGCGCGCGGCGTCCGCGCTCAGCAGCTCGTCAGGCTTGGCGCCGCCGCTGGGTTTGTGCAGCGACTCGGCGCGCTCCGGCTGGCGCTCGAGCTTCACGGGATCCGCGCGCGCACTGGACGCGAAGAACTGCAGCGACTCGGGCGTCAGCACGTTGCTGCGGTCGCCGCAGAGCGCGTGGAGCTCCGCCAAGAGCCGCGCGTAGCGGCCGTCCAGCGAGTCCCTTTCCTGTGTCTCCTGCAGCTCGTGCAGCACGCTGCTCTGGCGGCGCAGGCGAGTCTGCTTGCTCATGTGGCGGCTTCTGCTCCCAGCCGTGTAAAGCAAGAGCGATGGTCCCTTGGTTTCCCTCCCTCTGCTTCTTCCTTAGTGGCTGAATTGTCGTTTCCCCCTGGCAAAGACGATCTTTTCAAATCGTACAGTGGGTGCATAAATTAAGTACGATGCTGCGATTGGACGATAAGCTACTTGAAGTGGATTTGCGCGTTAGGTACGATGCTGCGATTGGACGATAAGCTGCTTGAAGTGACAGATCGGCAAGCATGGAGGACGACGCGGACGTGTGGAGCCACTTCGAGCGCAGCGTGGCGTACGTGCACGAGGTGGCGTCGCTGTACGAGTCGACATTCGGCTGCGACGGACCGGCGAGGAAGACGGTGACGACGGCGCATCTGGACGAGGCGCACAACCAGGCGCAGCAGGCGCTCGAGCTGCTGGCGTCCAATCTGCTCAACGCGTCCATGACGATCGTCCACAGCATCGAAAAACAGGTCAGAGCGACAGAGGTGGTGAGTGTCGACCACCGAGCTGAAGCCATTCTTTTGTCTTGCTGTACGTAGGAGAGCGAGGCGGACCGACTGACGCACAAGCTGTCGACGGTGAAGCAGGCGATTCGAGACCGACAGACTGCGCTGGACCAGGAAGCGATCGGCAAGTTCTACGCAGCACACAAAGCAAGTGCCGAGAGGTCGTCAGTGCCGGCGCGGAAGGAGGACGACACTTTGAAGCGTACGCACGAGTTGCAACTGTTTGTTCTGACACGATCGTGTTTCTGACATTTGATCGTCCTCAATGACGCAGATCAACTGAAGCTGTCGCTCGCTCCGGAGAAGGGCATGCTATGAATCATTTACTCATATTGGACTTTCACTCTAAACGAAGCTTCATCTTCTTGACAACGTCAGCGTATGGTACCAGGCATGGTCGGGTTACTACGTAAGCGCGTATTAATACGCTCTTGTGCGTGGCTTGGACTGGTAACCTTGATTTGTTTCGCCTCCATCGCCATAGATGAGTGTCCAGTGGCCACAGCGTGAGGTGCGGGAGGTGCGGATTGCCGTCGCATTCCCCGATTTGCTGGCGTCAAGGTTCGCTTGAGCACAGGCAAAGGCACCGATCCGTTGTCAGTAGTTGCGTCATTTGTGGAAATGTTGTCCCCGTTTGGGTTGGCCACATGCGTGGGCTCTGATCGATGAGAAAAGGGTCGGAAGCCTGAACCTCGACCGTACCAGCTCGAAGCCATCTCGGTCGACTTGGTCTGCAATTGCCTACTGAGATCATCTTCCATAGAGGTAAGCAACTTAGAGCTGCTTTGTCTTGAAATGAGCGTCACCTCTTTCACGTGATCCCAGTTCAGGTCTGTAACGTTGATCGAGCCTCGTTTCGCAGTCGCGCGCGACCAGAATCGCTTCCCCAAGACTTTCCTCTGGATTTCCATCTGCAACTCAAACGCAGGGAAGAGCAACATCGGATGCCGCACCGCAAACTCTTGGAACAAGGCTGCAGAGAGACGATTCTTCGGCGTTCCAGCCATAATGTTGTCGAGCTTGTCAACGATTTTTTGCGCACTTGGACTCGTCTCCCAATCGCTCCCCCAAACCTCGCGTACACACCTTACAACTTCGTCGTGCTCGATTTCACCGCTACCATCCACGTCATAGAGGTCGAACGCAAATCGAACGAGGCACGTGTGGTTGAACGAACAATAATTCCACACAGCCAGCACAAACTCGATGAAGTCCACCTCGCCGCTCCCGTTCCGATCCATGACTGAAAATGCCTTCTCCGAGAATCGACTGCGCTTCAAGTCTACATGCAGAAGGACGGGTCATTTGGTGTTACCATGCGCTCTACAGAGATATCGTACCGATATAGTCGAAGAACTCCATCATGTTGATTTCGCCGGATTTGTCTGCACCACACAACGTCAGATAGAGTGAGTACTCGCGCTCACTGGCAGGTTTCGTTACAGTCCACACCTCTATCCATGGCCAAGAAGATCTGGTGAAGCGCAAAAGATGCTTGTGGTCTAGTCCGAGTCCTCGGAGTGTTTGCAGTAGTGCCTCGTTGAGATGAAGTGCGTTGTTGAAGGCCTTCTCTCGCGAACGCGTGGGGCTCCATTTTCCGAATGTATTTCCCATTCCATGAGCGTGGCAGCAAGTCGTGAGCTAGATGGCCGAGTCTGGCAGCGACAAGCCTTGACTTGCGCTTCACCGATATTTACCAGCGCCTTCAGGTATTTTTATCGAGCACCGATCAGGTCGCAGGAAGTCCGACAAAGTGCTCACAAAAACGGCAACAGCTGCTGGCTTTTAAGCCCATAAATTGTTGCAACTAGCCGTGGATCTCGGACGAACGTCTGCTACATGTAATTCATCCTTCATCCTTCGCGCACCCTTGGTAAGGTTGTCGGCAGCCCTCATCGTGACAATAGCCAAAGGCGCGTCGTTTCAATATCCGATTCCACAGGTATTTTCAGCGGGTCAGCGGGTTTCAACCCGTTTCATTAATTCTTGCAGGCTTTGAGCCCGCCAAAATGACTGGTAGCTAAGCTGTAAATGCATTTTGCGCCACAGTTCGTCTATCACTTTCACTTTTGACACTAAGGCGACGGACTCCAGAAGCAGCTTTTTCAATGGCGGGACGTGTACTGTCGGTGCTTCTGAGGATGAAAAAATACACTAGCTGTCGAGATGTCTCAGGACGTTGATGTGGCTACTAAACTCTAATTTTTCCTGAAGAACACCAAGACCAGAGACTCTTGTGTATGTATACTGCATGTTGTTGCTACCCGGGGTTCCAGTGAGGAAAAACGTACCACCACACTGATTCACACGATGAGAAAACTTCCATAGAAATCATATTTTTACTGAGGAACCCCATACACTCAAATATCTAAACATCCATGCAATACATTTCTTTCACTCCATAAAACCCGCTGCTGTCGTCTTTATAGTTGCTGTGGTGTTCTGTCTTGGGCATCTAGACTTCACTCGAGAAGAATCGACAAAGAAGAATGGTGTGTCACCACAGTAGCCGTCTTGTTATGGAGAATGTCAATTGATCGAGTGAAGTGCTGTTGTGCAGGACTTGCAACCAGTTCGCCATCAAGTGTCCAGTCTACAAGGAACGAGCCTGCTACTCATTGCAGCAGAACCAAGCCATTGCCGACATCTTCAAGCTCGTGGCCAGCGTCTTCGCCAAGAACACGTGCTGGAGGCCGCGACGCCTGTGGTGCGGCTTGGTGTGTTCACCCCAGCAGGATCAGTTCATGCAGATGGTCCACGCGTGGCCGAGCTCCAAACACAGACCGGGCCCAATGACGGGCAAAGAGAAAGTCAAGGTGCTGGAGCTGGATGTAGCACTCGACAAGGACTTTACGTGAGGAGTGTTCGACTCGTTCAAGAGCACGGCGATGGCGTCCATGGCGGCGGCCATGAAGTCGTCGCTGGGTTTTCTGAACTACGAGATGCCGGTTGGCGCTGTTGGCCATGGCAAGTATCGCATTGAAATTCAACGCTAGCAAGGACGAATCTTTGAGCATGATGTCAAAAGTGGTCAAGATACGCGTGACGCTGCCTAAGCAGGCGCAACTGCAGAAGTCTATTGTGTCAAGTCGACGGACGACAAGCAGTTTCCTTGCGGTGCGTGTCGAGCGACGGCAGCCACGTTGACAAACCGATTTTGATCCTGTCGGGCTTCAACACCAAACTAGTAGCCGCTGCCTACGGGCTGCTTGTGGTGCTGGGCTTCTTGTGAAACAGGTGGAAAAACCAGTGATTGTAAGTGTTGCTGGCCATGGGTGTCATCAAGACTTCACGTTAACAATGACCGACAGTTCGCACAACTTCCGTTGGATGGAGTTAATCAAAATAGCGAGACGCCGGCCCCACGCTGCCAGAGCTTTCATAATCAGAGCGGGGCGGGTTCACTTTGATACTACAGTGTCAAACAAGAACCGAAAGTGCAAGAGCCCAGTGTTCGCTTGCACTCTCGGGTACGAGTGCTGACCTTTAGTGTGTTGGGCTTGTCACGCCACTAACGGTACCTGCTTGAATCTCCCAGGCCAACATATTTCAAGTTTTCCGAGCTCGTTCAACGTCTGCAGACACCAGGAGGCCAAATATATGAGCGACACCAAGGCCATGAAATCTCCTATTCGGGGAGCAACCGAGTCACCGAGTAAATCTCCCTCGAAACTCGCGTCATTGTCAGTCAAAAATGACAAGTTGAAGACGGTTTTGCAGGTGGGGAGACTCGGTTCAAGCTCGGTGTAATGAGGAAGTCGGTGGTTCGCTGGGAAAATTATCTTCGTACATCGAGACAGCTCGTACGACGTCGAGTATTGGGACGGCAGCGGTGGACGTCGAGTTGGTCTCGAAACGGGCCAAGCACTTCGTCCTCGCGAAGGAAAATTGATAGCGTGAATTTTGCTGTAGGTGACAAGGTGAAAGCTCGATACAATGGAGGCAAGAAGCTGTTCGCCAGGAAAATCAAAAGTGTTCACAGTGATGGTACGTACGATATTTTGTACGAAGATGGAGACGAGGTGAAGCAGGTGAAGGCGGGAAATATTGAAGCTCCAGCCAGAAGCTGTAAAAGCTGAAATGAGCAACGAAAAACAGTAAAAGGAAATACTGCACAATTTACGGGGTGGGAAAAAGGTGAAAGCGCGATACAAGAAAGAGAACCGTTTGTTTTCTGGTACCAGCGACCATTATCCCTCCAACATTCAGGTAAGAAAACACTCACCACCAACTATTGTGGTCAAAAACGACTGATGCGGTCTCATTAACCGGATGCAGACACGTCTTCAGAAACCTGGAGAAGCTCGTGTGGTATATTGTCCCCATTGTTTTCAAAGCGTCTCACCACTGCAGGATTCAGGTTCGCGAGCGCCACACACACGAGAAACACGCAATATAATAGCAAAGTACAGAGTAGTAGTGGATGAAACTCAATCGTTATTCATTCCCGAGTTACTACATGAACACCATTCCGTTGCCCAGCTCCTGCGAGTCCAAGCTAAGCGAGCTGTCAGAGCCTCCGTTGAGGTACACACGCTTTTTCTCCGCAGCCAAAATCGCGTAGTAGACCGGCGGCACCAGCGACACCGAGCGCGTGCAGCGTGAACAAGTGTAGCAGAGATGGTACGTGAGTCGCTGCACGTCCTCAGCCGACATCTTGTTTTCGTTCTGCAGCACAGTGTAGTGGCAGGGCACACTTGTTCCCTGGATGGAGCTGTGCCCGTACAAGAAGAAATCAAATCGGTGCGAGTCCACAATGCCGGTATCAATCACCGTGCCAGGAAGTACATTGCCCTTCCGATCACCGTCGCGCTGGTTCACCGGAAATGCGCGCGTATGGTGGCGTTTGTCCGCAACGATGAACGTGACCGGCGGGTTGTACCCTTCCGAAATCATCTTGAAGGCCCTGCGAAGCGCACGCATCTCGGCCTTCAAAATATCCGAGAACTGTCCCTCGCTCACCCCGTTACGGTAGTAAATTACATGTTCGGGAGCACGTTCCGTGCTCTTGTAAAACTCCAACAGCAAAGCTCGAAACATGCGAGGCAGCTGCGAAATGTCGCCTTTAGCCTCGTGGGTCTCCACGCGAGTGGCGTATTTCGCCGCGTATCGATCCAGTCAAGCTACCACCGAAGCAATTAATGGTTGCGAGCCCATACCCGAGCGCGGATGCTCAACATCGGCGCCAATTATAATTGCAGGAGCCTTACTCACCAGCGGCAGCTCCTCGCACAAAACCGAGTTCTTCCCGCTCAGCTTCACGTTGATCTTCAGACAGACATTCGCGCAGTATTGGGGCTTCGCGCTGCGAACGTGTTGAGACACAATGCACTGACTGGGAACGCGCAGCACAGTGTCCGACATGCGTTTGATTTCGCCATACGACCCCGTGTCGTTATCTTGCTTAATCACCATGATGAGTTGCGGAGGTCCTCTCTTGCGCGACTCCAGCCCATGGAAGCACATCTTCATCAGCTCTTTGACCTGTAAACCACGATACTGGTCCATGTGAATCATGGGCAGGTTGCTGTCCTCAATAGTCAATCCACTCCTGTCAGCCATATCCACCAACTTGCGAACAAAATCCCGCACATCACGCTCTTTGACATTGGCAGTGACCACGACACCCCAATTGCTGAGGGTAGCGCCTTCCACAAAACACTTGTCCCTCAAATTCTATTGACCAGCTGATGGTGTCTCGGAGACATTCGCATACTGTACATCAGGCGGGTCGATCACACGAGCCTCCACCGTTTCAAGACGTCGATCAACCTTCACACCGAAATCAGCGAGGAATGAATCATTTTCGAAGTCGGCCTCGAGAACGAGGTCAAGAATGGCTTGCTTTCGACTGCGTGGAGGCTGGGTGCTCTGCTTGATAACCTCCGCAGTATCCAAATCGTTTACATTTGTGCAGTGCTGTCCAGGAGCCACCTCGCACAGCTCAATTGGCAACCACGTCTCCTTGACCGGCCGTCTACCGCCGACGTTCACCAGTGGAAGTTGTGGGTGCAAACGCACGCCGTACCGCATCTGAAAGTAGCCAACAACAGACATTGACTCGCCCTTGATGTCCACCATCGTCTGGGTCGCCGGCTGCGGACTAATACCGCAAATGTGTTGAGCGCTCAGGAGCGCAAACCCAGACGACACTGCAGCTACAGTGGTAACCGCAATTACTCTCACTAAGACTAATTTGTGTGAAGTTTTATTTTTGCTCACACAAATTAGTGTGAGTGCGACTATTTTCGGAGTGTGACTAATTTAGGTATGCGAATTAGTCTCACGATTCCTAGTTGGTGGGCTCGCTGCTAACCAGCGCACTCTCACCCTCAGCATCCGTGTTGCCGCTAAATTCGTCGGGATATTGTTGAATGATTGCCTGCAGGTGTGGATAGAGCTGCTTCACGCTCCAAGTGCCATCAACGCCGAGAGACAATCCGCAACTTATCATAGCCTTTCTGGCGTAGTTCAATCCGTTCTTGTCGTGCTCGGCATTTACCTCACGAACACAGTCCGCAGCCAAAGCCAAGAAGAACTGCTTGCCAGGATTCTTTAGCTTGCCAGACCATGAACCATCCTTGCGTTTCTTGTTTTGCCAATCATTGCTCTCGATCAACCGGATCTTCCGTTCGTTCCACTTTCGCCGCCACGCATCCTTTATTTTGGCGATAACGAATGAGTCAGCAGGCTGGCACAGATCCGTCGCATTGGGAGGAAGTAGACCAGTCGAGCCTTCAGGCGATCCAGCTCTTCAGAGCACGCTGCTTCATCAAGATGCGATGAGCAGTTGTCCAGAAAGACGTGCTTCTTGCGGCCATGGCGGTCAGCGTTCATAGCCTTATTTTCAGATAAATACTCGCGAAATACACGCTGACTCATCCATCCCTTAGGACCCGTACGGTAGCATACACCAGGCGTCTTGTCGGGGACCCCTTTATCGGATAATTACCTCCAACATTCTGGAAGATCATCATCGGAGGGTGGATATGGCCACTTGCTCCTCCCGAGATCCGGACGACCATCGTCATCCCCTCGCCACCCGACACAACATCTGCATACTTGACGCTCTTGTCACCGCTAAAACCGAGCGTCTTGTTGTTGTTGAAGTCGATGACGAAATGTGTCTCGTCGATATTTTCGATCGTATCCTCGTCATACTCGCCCGACTCGAAACCTCGCTTGAGCTTGCCTAGGTGTTCCGCCACTTCACGCTCAATTGACGCCTGCTTTTCGGGACTAACTTGCTTTTTGCCTGACTGCGTTCGAAGAACGATACGATGAGCCTCCATGAAGGTCTGGATCCACCTCGGTGTGATCTTGTCAACGATGAGAGCTCCATCTTCGTCCACCGAGGAGTCTGTGAACAAACCCGTGCTTGTCTTCAGCAGTCGGACAGCGACTTGCCTTAACAGCAGCGTATCGAACTGAAGACCAAGCTTCCGTAGGCGATCAAATTCATTCACAAGCTCAGGATAAATCCACGAGACCCACTCACTCCGTCTGCGCCCGCGCCCTGGGAGTGACTTCCGGTTCACTCGAGCACGCCCAGTCAATCGTAATGCCGATAGATCCCGTTGGCCTCTGACAAGGCCGCTGATGCGTTCTCTTTGCTTCCACCAAGACATAGCCTTCTGAATGTTCGCATTAGGCGTTGTAGCTCGAAAGATGTCCGGATATTCCCTAACGGTTTGTGCGAACAAACCCTTGATGCCATGCTCTTTCTCCTTCGTCAACATCCATCGAACGACTTTCTGCCGCTGCTTGAGCGTACTGACGACCTGAGCTGCACGGCGTTGAACCCGGATTGGCTCGTCTACCGATGCCGGTGGTGCATCTTGTTCAGCACCGGGGTTTTACTGCGCGTGTCGCTCGTCTCACGAGGTGAAACATCACGCTCCTCAACCTCGCGACCTTGACATCCAGGACACAGTATCGGCTGACCAAAGCCTTCTTTACCTACGGCTGTGCCGCAAAGGGATGCATGTTGCAGTTGCAAACAGGGCATGAATGCACACTGCCAACAGGTTCGCCACACCCACCACAAGGGGTTTTCGCCGCCGATGTTGCCCCACTCATTGGTAAGTGTCGTTCTCGCTCTCTTGTGATGCTTGGTAATGTAAAATGAAGGCTTAGAGACCCCGCCGCTGTCTTCGCTTCTTGCTAGACCACTCGTTTCCCTACCTTGTGGTGATACTACTTATGTAATTTACAATTTTCCAAAGTGCAAAAATGAAAAAACCCTCGTATTAATTGCAGTCGCCGTTTTTTTACCACGACACGTGGTGGACCCTGCCAGATTGCAAAAGTCGGTTTCTGCACGAGAGCGGGCCTGAACTCAAGCCAGTTGAACAGGAGGGTCGGGCCTGCACCACTGAACCATATTCGTGAACCCAAGTGTGACTAATTGTGAACTCACCAAAACAGTTCTCACACCAATTAGTGTCACTAAAATTAAGTAAGACTAATTAATGGGTGAGACTAATTCTACCGTGAGACTAATTGCCGTTACTACTGTAGCGACTTCCGACCGCGACGCAGATCCCCGTGCCAATCATGGCAGAGATCTCAACGCCAATCACGACTGCTATCTCGCCGGCAGCGGCCCTCAGCAAATGACAAGCGGAGGCGCGTGCCCGCGGAGGCGGCAAGCTGGAGACGGCGGCAACATCGGACGAGAGGCACGCGGCGGAGGCAACAACGGGCGAGAGGCACGTGGCGGCAACCAGGAGTGGCTGATGGCGTGCTGCATGACACAGGAAGCGAGACCAAGCTCAAGACTAGGCTCGTACGTAAGAAGACTGCACTCTTAGCCGGCCAACCTTAATCTCACTTCACATTTTACCTTTTAGAGCTCAACTTGCCATAAAATGGCACGCTTGCGATCCTTGCGGTGGGTCGAAACGACTTCAATCTTGCGCAGCGCGCGATCCAACGCGTTTGCATCCCGGTCAGATAAAGCACGAACATCGTCAGGCGAGCGTACGTTTAGCGCAGCCAACACAAGTGCCATCAGCTCTCCTGGAGCGTAAAACACCGCAGCTGTTTGAGCGACGTTCATGAGCAGCTTGCCATCAGCAACTCGAACTGCTTGGTGGTAGCCCCAACACAACGCTTTGCCCCCTTCAG
Organism: Phytophthora syringae; assembly: GCA_012656105.1. Lineage (NCBI taxonomy): Eukaryota > Oomycota > Peronosporomycetes > Peronosporales > Peronosporaceae > Phytophthora > Phytophthora syringae. Next base: position 1,774,545 of record JAAKBD010000172.1, on the reverse strand, counting down.
TGCGACCGTTTTCTCCATTGAATACAAATTCCTCACCGCACCAGTCAAATGTTGAGCAGCGCGATGACGTGCAGCCACATCAAGGGCTTGGCGGACCGGCATCACGTTCACGTCCGGGTTTGAGTAGTAGTCCGAAAGCTAAGTTGTATAGACCGCCTCCGCCAGCTTAGGGTTCACAACAAACGTGCGAGGCCCACGGCGAGCCGCCTCACCGGCAGCTGTGGGAGGAGGGGTGAAGGTGTTGGAATGTCCCCGTCTAGATTGCCAACCACGAAAGTCTTCACGTCCGCTTCCCAAGGCAACTTGGAAGGTGCGTACAGTGCAGACATCCCATCGTGTACGACGCGGACGAAATCGAACTCAGCCTCGTACTGCCGGAGCGCCGCGTCAATCACCTTGCGAACCAGAGGGCGTGGCAGGGCCGCTCTGGGCAAGTTTTTCCTCTTTGACACCGTTTTGGGCCCCGGAAGTACCGTACTTCGCGACGTCAGGCGAGCGCTCGACGTCCACGTGATACTTGAATATCTGCGCCGGAGCTCGGTTAAGCGAAACTCGGAAGTAGTTCACATCCACTCGCACGGGCTTGCCACTTTTTGCTACTACCCTTGGGCGACGACAAATGAGGAAATCATGCTGGAGTTCCGGGTCTTCAGCGTTGACCGCCCATGCACCAGCGCGGCCCTCCCATTGCTGCTTCATGAGAGGGTCTGTGACTGGGGGCCGATGTCCTCGTATCCGGAATCAGCCAATGTGCCAGCACCACGACCAAGCACTGCCCGTCCTCCTCGCCGACCGCCACGATCACCTCCGTGATCTCTTTCACGGCGACCAGTTTCTCCACGGCTCTCGCAGCGTCCGTAGCTGCGATCGCCTCAACGTCCACCACTGCTTGTCCGGTCATCTCGACCGCCTCCACTGCCGTAGCGCCCACCGCCTCCTCCGTACCCACGGTCGTTGCGAGCACTACGGCTCTGGTCGTACCCTCCAGTGGACGCGTTGCCGCCTCCATCGTAGTTCGAAGAACCCGCGTACCCGCCGTGCGAGCCCCTGCGACTGCGGTTGTCGTAGCTGCCCATGCCAGACCCATAGCCTCCTCCTCCGCCCCTCTCGTGGCCTTGAGAACCCGAGATTGTAGCAGGGTAACCACCACTCCTGTAGTCGCGGGGTATCTACTGTACCCTTGGCCGCCGTGCCCTCCGTAGCCTTCGCCGCCCCCATTCCACTTGCGCCTCGGAGATGAAATTCGGAAATGGCGCTCAATGCTCTCGGTGCGGAGTTGGGACGCCCACCGCCTCGTCCCGGATTCGCGCGATGAATTCCTCGCCACTAACGGTTTCGACGTCCGACAAAACCCGCAACACCAACTTCCAGTTGATACAGTTGCTCTGCTGCAATTCTTCACCATAACAATGAGCGTGGGCAGTATGAATTTGGCCCAGCACTACACCCAAACTGAAGTGGTAAAAGAGTTATCTGGCAGATATCCAGTATGGATATCGAGGTTTCCAGACAGCAAGTAAATGACTGTGTACGGGACGGTGCGCGTATGACGCGTAAACTAGGATTTAGTCGTTGAGGCTTCTCACTTGAGAATTCTCTCTCGCGTTCGAAGCTAAGAATTCTCCCTCTCGTTCGCTCGAAGCTAATGGCTTCTGCTACTGCGTCGGACTTCGGCGTTGGGTCCATCGCCTTCGTGGGCCCCCGCAAGTTCCATCACTGCCCAAACAAGGCTCACTGCAGATGTGTATGAAGCATATCTCGAAGTCGGGTTGTACCGGAAATGGGACTCCGGGCAAGTGTTTCTCGGCAAAGCGCGCGCATTTTCGGCCAACGTCGCTACCAGATAACGTGAAGAATCACATTGTCAAGAATTTTGGTGGTCTGGCGCCTGCATACGCCGACCTGTGAGAGCCAAGGGTCTCGGTCCTACCTGCACATCCAATTCAATCTCCACGACGCAACCCAGACATACACAGTGATCAGCTGTCTGCTAGTTCGATGGACCAGATAAGGGCATCCGCCGATGCCTGACGGCTGCTCATACGAAATATATGGAGACTTTGAAGAAAGTGAGTGCACACTGTAGGACTGAGACCGCGAAAGACCTTGCGCAAGCTGCAGCAAAGTTCGATATTCGCATACCGGCGGCGGATAAATGGACTAGTGACGATACAATCGATGTGGAAATGGTCGATAAGTTGTCAAGTCTGGCAGTAGCATCCGGCTTGACATTGCCTGAATTTGTACGTCTCGTTCGTGGACAAACTGGTGATGACCCGCGCCCCAACAAAGACCTATTCGAGCTGCCCACACCACCAACAGATGACTTACGCGAGACGTGGCAGCGGTGGAACGAAGTGGTCCGACATGGTGTTATCCCGGAATGGCTCCCTCAACGCCCCAAGAAACAAACCATTAGACCACCGAATCACGGGTCCATACACGATCACCATGCTCAAGTAATACGTCAAATTCGCAAAGGCCAAAAAGATTGCCGCTATCTCGTCACGAAGGCGTCATTGGCTGATCATTGGAAGGAAGTATTCATATCGCCCATCGGCGTCGTGAGTAAAGCAGACACGGACCCACCTGATATCCGCCTCATCAACGATTTCTCGTATCCTGAAGGTGCATCGGTGAACGACTACACCGACAGAGCTCATCTACCAGAGATCAGCTATAACCCACCGCGGGATATTGCTCGACGAATTTACGCGCTACGTAGGATCATCCGTACGCTCGGATCTTAATCATGCTCGGGGACGTCGCCGGCGCATTTCGCCACGTGTACGTCCACGCGGACCATGTGCACATGTTCGCGTTCATAATCGATGATTTCCTCGTGATCGACATGGCGTGCGGATTCGGGTGGTGTGGGTCACCCGCGTGGTATTTTCTGCTGGGAGCTCTTATCAATGGACTTTACGAGTCTAGATCCTTGCCACGGAGCCAACCAACCTCCCTACATGGGTCATTCTGGTGTGACGACCACACATGTGTTGAACTGGACCAGACGTCTCGTTGTTTCACTGCAAATTTGGTGCTCCGCACAGCAATGTCTACCGTTCTGGGGCCCAAAGCCGTTAATGAAAGTAAGTTTACGGAATGGAGTGAACAAGGCCGGTCTCTAGGACTCGACTGGGATACCTCACAAGGCACGGTCACCATTCCTATAAGAAAGATCTACAAGGCTCGCCGACGTATTGCAAAAGTGCTGGAGTCAGGCACGGTGACAAAAACATCTATTCTGAGTCTTCTGGGTAGCCTGAGGCACATCGCCACATGCTGTCGACCGGCACGCGCCTTCTTCCAGCGGGTACAAGATGTCACCATAACCATCGGACGCTACGGCCGCCGACATACATCAAGCGATGCGATTGAAGACCTACGATGGTTTCAGATGATTATGCAACAGCATGAACGATTCAACATAATTCCAGTGGAGCATTTCGCGTAGCTATCAAGTCCTTCAGTGCACGTGCACATGGACGCTTCAAACGAAGGCCTCTGTTCTCTCATACCTTCGTTACATCAGTTCATTCGAGTAAAGTTCACGCGAGCTACCCAGGATGAATTTGGTGCGGATGCGTCGGTGAACTCGATCAATGCTCGCGAGCTACAGAGCGCCGTGTTAGCAGCACTAATATGGGGCCCACGTGGGCTGCCACGAACGTACATCGTCCAATCCACGTATGTTTTTGGATTGACAATGTCAGTGCCGTTTCATGGTCACGACGTCGGGCAAGTCGACAGCCACTAGCCCAACTGTACAACCGGTTGTTGTCGCTAGCCGAGTTTAGCTACGAACTCGTTTGTACCGACAATCACGTTGCTGGAGTTGACAACACTATGGCGGATGCGGGGTCACGAGCCTGGACGGAAACCAATCCTCTATTCCAGCAATGGACTAACTTGTCATGTGGTTGGACACAGACCGGTGGAGAAGCCCTACGACGATCTCTCTCAACTCTGGGAACAGTGCTCCGCGAGTACGCCATTGCTGATAGTACCGCCGGCAAATATAGGGCGTCTTGGCGGCAGTGGTCTCGATTCTCGGCCTTCATGAAATGGCCACCGTGGCTTGGAGACGACATCACGGACACGGGTTACAAGCTTGGACTGTTTGCAGTGTATTGCTGGCGTTATGGCTGGAAGGGCAAAGGCAACCAGTTCGAGACGATTCGGCTAAAAGTTGCTGCGATTTGGTGGCATCATCGGCGATATTTTGGCGTGCTCACTGGACTTTGAAGTGCTTATGCGTGGTATACAACGACTCTCAAAACCAGTCACCAAGAAGCAGCCAGTCATTCCTGCTTTTCTCCGGCTTTTATACCGGCGCCTCGATATCTCACGACCCCGGAGCCGGATTTTGTGGGGCTCAATTCTCCTGGCTTACTTCTTTTTACTAAGAAGATCCGAGTACTTGCGTGAAGGGAAGCTACGACATTCGTATTACCTCAAGACAAAAACGTGTTTTATTCGGACGCGAATGGAGCGCCCGCCCCGTGTCGGTCTGCCACATCGGTGACGATTGGGCTTGCTGGCTCAAAAACTGACCAGTATGGAAGGGTACAATGCACGCGACTAGCGACCCTGTGCTTTGCCCCAAGCTGGCACTTTGGAACATACTGCGAGCGAGAAGTGAACTACATTTGCAGACCAGCCCGTATTTTGTGGTGACGTCACTGTGGGAGAAGTTAACGAAGCTCTCAAGGAGATGGCTAATAGCATTGGCGTTCCTCGCACGCGATATGCAACTCACTCGATTCGGATCGGAGGAGCTACGGCCTTATTGAATGGTGGTGCAGATGGGCTGTCCACCAAGTTGATTGGGTGATGGCTGAGCAATTGTTTTCAAGAGTATCCCGTTCAAGCAGCGAAGTCTACACTGGGTTTATCGCGCAGAATGGTGTGAGTATCTGATCTCCACCTACTTACGATTGGGAGCGTGTCAAGCAATTCTTACACTGGGGCCACTCACCACGCCCCCAAGCGGATGGTGGAAAATCAAACAAGTTTGCCCCAAATAACTGAGAGATCTTGCGGATCAGAAACACCAAGGAATTAGTCAACTGCAGCAAGAAACCCCGACGGGCGTTTCTGCGCATCACACCCTGGACAAAACATTACGAAAACAACTCACAAGGACAGTTGTTTTCGTAATGTTTTGTCCAGGGTGTTGATGCGCAGAAACGCCCGTTGCAGAAGGGTTTCTTGCTGCAGTTGACTAATTCCTTGGATAACTCTTTTACCACTTCAGTTTGGGTGTAGTGCTGGGCCAAATTCATAGTGCCTACGCTCATTGTTATGGTGAAGACAAGGACACCAACCATGACGACTTTCGCAAGGCTACGAACAACTTGTTTGGACTTATCTGGGAGCAACCATCACAAGCGAGGCTCAAAGCCGCGAAGTTTCTCGCAACTTTGGGGAATACTCAGATCATCGATATCAAGAACCCACAAACCCACGCAATCAACGAATTCCTCAGAAAGTCGGCGCCGCAACACTCTGCGAGTGTTGCAGGCGTAAAAGCAAGACACAAGACTTTGTCTCGCGTCTTAATACATATCAGGCTTCTATAGAAAACAAAAGTAAAAACAAAACCAAATAGAAGGCCGTTTCAACATCACCATAACAATGAGCGTTTGGGTGTCGTTGTCTGACTAATTTGATCTTTTGTGGCTCTTTCTACTTAGGTGACCAGCACGCCAAGCCCGAATTTGAATGAGTTGATTGATTCGCCTCCATCTTCCTGACTTTACTGCTACAATTGAGTGGGGACATTGCTACCTCGCACTGCAATGCTCACGGCGGCGTTATAGATAACCAGCACCGTTGGTTCTATTTGGACGCTGCGAACTTAGCCTTGCTGTCTTCCCCTGTGAGTTGCAGCACCTTGTACGGGATATTCGTCTCGTCCAGCTCCTTGGCGATACCCAACTCGGCTCGTAACGTGTACTGGGAGATGTAGTCCCATGTGTCAAAGTGCTTCTGCATCTCCGGGTCCGGGTCGGCATACCAGTCATCTGAATAGCAACAACCAGTTAGGGACGGGGGTACAACCAGTAAGTATCACCCCAGAGCAAGCAACTTACGTCGAATGAAGTCCTTGTCCCGCATGTCGAAGTGCGACATCATGTGCTCGTACGAGTTGTAAATCTTCTTGTCGCTCAGAAGAGGCAGAGCAGGTTTGAACTTGGGGTCAATGTGCTTCATCATGAGCTTTTCCCAATCAATTGTCTCGAAGAACGGGTGCTCCATGAACTCGGCAAAACCTTTTTCGACGTTGCAGCCTAGCCGATTCTCTGGTAAGACTTCGAGCAGACGCTTCAAAAACTCTTGCGCGTTTCGAGTGAGATGCAGTGGGAATGTCACGCCTTGCGCCATCTTTTGAAGCTCGATCTTGTGTTGTGTTCGAGGTGACAATCTGAAAATCTCTTCGTTGGCCACTTCCTGGAAGAAATTGCCATTCGAGTGCATACTAAACGGCTGGAACCCGCACATGAGCTCAAAATCGTGACGCCAAGGGACCAGAAATCCACTGCGTATGTGTACCCAGGACGCTGGTCGCGCTTGACGAGCTTGCCTGAGATAATCTCCGGTGCCATATAGCCTCGCGTACCGACTGTCGTTTTTCGGCGAGTGAGTTTGGGTTGCACTGGTGTATACCGAAAGTCTCTCGACGTTTCCTCTTTCTTCAGCTTCACTGAGTCGAAGCCTGTTGCAAGTCCCATGTCGGCTAGGATGACGTGTCCGTCTTCACCAAGCAGCACATTGCCAGGTTTCAAGTCACGATAAATAAGTCCCAGGTCGTGCATATGGTTGAGCGCTAACCCAATCTCCGCTGCATAAAGGCGAACTCGATCCTCGTGCAGATATCCATCCCGAGACGACTTCAATGCATCACCCAAGTCTCCTCCACGCACAAGTTCCGTCACGATAATAGCGTGGGCCGGAGTCTGAAAGCTGTAGTGCATGTCTAATACGAACGGGTTGTGGCAGATCTGCAAGATGTCCTTCTCGGAAGTAATTTGGCTCAATTGGTCGTGGTGCTCGTCCAGAAGACCCGTCTTCAGCTGGATCTTCATGGCTGTGGTTCCCAAAAACACCCACAAGAAAGGTAAGACATCGACAACAACTTTTAAGATTCTAACGCAGTAGCTACATCGATACTCACCATAGTGCTTTCCAGTGGACTTCTTTCGCGCGTGCACTACCCGGCCGAACCCACCACTGCCGAGAAGTTCCAAGTACTCGAAGTCCTCAATCGTGACTTTGTTGTACGTGTCCTTCAGGTCTTTTTGAAGGTGTCGTACTCGGTAGAAGACTTGAACCGCATGAACGTGTTCTGGCACATATCGGCCACAATGTTCGTCATGAGGGGGTCAAAGAAATCGACCGTCGCACTCGCGCCATTTGCCTCCAGCTCTGCAATCTTTTTCTGCAAGACAACAAGCAAACACTTCAGCAAGAAGAAACATTGAACCGGGGTTTGTCGCCCCGAATAACCAACCAACCGTACATCATACAACGCGATGAGGTCGGACGTGATGCTGCCAAGAGCCATGGTGGACCCGTTCTTGATGTACTTGCGGTAGATGAGCTTGGCCATAGACTTGCGGTAGCCCATGGACGGAGCCTCCCGGAACTCCTTGATCTCGACCCAACAGAAGAACGTCTCGGACGTCAGAATCTTCTTGGCGAACGCGCCAATGTGCTTCTGGCCCACCGGGTCGTGCAGCAGGTGCAGCAGCTCCTGCTCGTTCGTGGACGGCTCTCCGTTGGCCCCTGCGTAGGGCTGCGCGATTTTCCACTGCGTCTTGGCGGCCACGAGCGGCGCGTGGTGCGGCTTGTTGGCCAGGTTCAGGAACGCCGCGACGATCCGCGTCGGCGCTTGATGCGGACCCCGCCGTCGCCCGGCACGGAGGCAGCAGCGCCCATGAGTCTCAGCAGTCGATCGGCTCCACGCTTCCGTTCAAACAGGGCAGTGCTGGCCCCCAATAGGTGACGTTGGTTTCGAGGAGTAAATATAGGCACACCTGTATTTACATCAGAACAGGAGGCGGTAAAAGGCAACGTACACCATCAGCACTTCAACTTGCGACACCTTTCCTCCCATCACTTGAACAAAGTATGGCATGAACTTCTTCTCTCACTTTTCAAAGATCCCCCTTGGAACAAGGTGAATTGATTTGATTTTGACTGAATGCGTGAGTTTCTCCTGGTGCTGGCGCTGCTCTGCGGCTGCGTGGGCGCGTCGCCCAACACCACGAGTGACTACACGCTCACGATGAACTCGGTGGACGAAGGATTCTGCGACTCGACCAAGCAGCTGAGCGGCTACTTCAAGATCGACGGCTCCAAGTCCAAGAACTACTTTTACTGGTTCTTCGAGTCGCGCGGCTCGCCGTCCACGGACCCCGTGATCATCTGGCTCACGGGCGGTCCGGGCTGCAGCTCCACCTTGGCGCTACTTCAGGAGAACGGGCCCTGCTCCGTGAACGACGATCTGTCACTTAAGAGCAACCCTTACTCCTGGAACGAGCGAGCCAACGTCATGTGGATCGACCAGCCCGTGGGCGTGGGCTTCAGCTACGGGGACGTGAGCGAGTACGACACGTCGGAGAAGGAGGTGGGGGACGACATGTTCCATTTCTTGCAGGAGTTCTTCCAGGCTAAACCAGAGTACGAAAAACAACCTTTTTCGTTTTCGGGAGAGCTACGCCGGCCACTATGTGCCGGCGATCTCTCACCGAATCTTCGCTGGGAACCAAGCGAAGGAAGGGCCTGTGCATATTAACTTGCAGGGCTTTGGCATCGGCAACGGGCTAACCGACCCCCAAGTGCAGTACAAGTACTACCCTGACATGGCCTACAACAACACGTACGGGGTCAAGGCCGTGTCGTATCCAGTGTATTTGGCTATGAAGGCTGCGGTGGGGCCGTGTGTGGGCATGATTTCGGCCTGCCAGTCAAACAAGGCGGCGTGCTTGGCGGCGCAGACGTTCTGCAATGCCGCATTGGTGGCGCCGTACGCGGCGTCGGGGTTGAACGTCTACGACATTCGATCCAAATGCGAACACCCGCCGATGTGCTACTCGTTTGATAATGTCGAGAAGTTCCTGAGGCTGGAGAGCACGTTGAAGAAGCTGCACGTGAGTACCAAGAGTGCCAAGTGGCAGAGCTGCAACATGGCAGTCCACGCGGGGTTTTCATTCGACTGGATGAAGAACTTCCAGCAGTTGATCCCACCAATGCTCGAGGCCGGCATCCGAGGACTGGTGTACGCTGGCGACGCGGACTTTATTGTGAACTGGATGGGATGCAAGGCCTGGACGCTCGATCTACCGTGGAGCAAGCATGATGAGTTTCTGGGTGCCGAAGATAAGCCGTGGCTTGTGGATGGCAAGAAGGCCGGCCGAGTGCGTCAGGTCGGACCGTTTTCATTCCAGCAAGTGTACGAAGCTGGCCACATGGTGCCCCTCGACCAGCCCAAGAACGCTCTAGCGATGCTCAAGGAATTCACGTTACCACAAAAGGAGGAGGCGATCGAGCAGGTTGCTGACAGAGCGGAGTGGGTGGACACGGACGCAATGGTCAAGGAGGAGAGCGTCATGAGCATCATGTAAAGCAAGCGTCTTGAGAGCAGAATCTTCGGGTGCGTGTGTATAAGTGCCTTAACTGTCGGTAGAAGCTAGCTAACACAGCCTAACAGCCACAGCTAACGAAAACAATCAAAGCGGTTTACGCACGACCAGCGTATAGCCTCCCACGTTTCCGGCACAGAACAGACGTGCCACAGTCGAGTAGAAGTGATCAAGTCCACGAGCTTCCGCTTCGCCATCGTGCACAATGTGCTCTTCCAACGCTGCATGGTACTGAGCAGCTCGATCCGACAAATAGGGTTGCCACTTGGTCGTCACGTCCTGAAAGCTGGGGTCTTCAAATCTGCAGGCCTTTAACACCGCCAGAATCTCCTCGCGTCGCAGAAGCTCCGCGCAGTAAACGTCTTCCTTGAGCGTGTATTCGTCCTCAGCAGTCAGCTTCTCACCACGGAGGAAGAAATCATCTACGTACAGCACTCCACCCGGTTTCAGACTGTCATAGCAGCGCTGGAAAAGGGTATGCCAGTTTCCGATATGTAGGAAGCTCAACAGCCCCACCACTGCATCATACTGGTTGTGCTGCACTGGCAACTTTAAAAAGTCGCCATTCAAGTGGGTGATCCGGTCATCCAGTCCACAACGTCGAGTGAGCTCTTGGGCTGCGTCGTTCAGGTCAGTTTGAAGTTCAAGGGCGTACACAGTACAGTTGCTGCGATGTACCAGCAACCGTGCTGTTCCCCCAAAGCCCGCGCCGATATCCAGCACCTTCTTCTCTTCTGGGGTCTCCGCCAGCAGTTCCAAGATGTTGCAAATTGGCTCGTCGCCAAAGAAGTGGAGCGAGTCCAGCGTGGCCAATTGCTCCGGGTCCACCACATCGTCCTTTCTGGTGTAGCCTGCTTCCTTGAGTCGGCGGTCAATGCGGTCCAGGTACTGGTAAAGCTTCATGCTCTTGATATCCTGGTGCTTGGCCATGTTAGTTGCAGGAGCGAAAACTCGACGACGACTAGTGGAGCTCGTCAGTTGCGAAATTGGACTGAAAGTCGCTCGTTTTTGTCAATTTTGCTGTCGGCAATTTCGGCCAGCCGACTTTGATTTATGAAGTAGGCAACTCCAGGCATCGGAGTCGTCGGCACCGAGCAACTCCGATGGTCTTGCCGTGGGTATCAGAGCACAAATCCGACTAATTTCTGAGCGCCGTCATGAGCGAAAATATGCAACATGTTTGTCGCTAGAAACTCGCACGCTCTGGCAGAAAGATTGGTGCGAAAACAAAGTTTGATTCAAGTTTTGCCTTGAAGGCTTGAAATGGAGTGACTGATCACGCCGAAGGTATCCTGTTTCTGCTGTCGTTTAATTCCTCCACAGTAATGTAAATGCGCTGAATCTGGGACGCTTGCCATTTTCCACGTCTTGCGGCTTACCGCAGAGTGGAGACTACACCCCAAGAATCAAGTGTTAGTTCCTCTTGGATGATGCGGGGAGTACCTTTTGGATTTCATAAAATAAGAAACCACCCGACGAATACTTCGTGATTGATCCACTTGCAACGTAACCCACTGCAATTCCGTCTCTGGTGCACACAATTGCACCTTCAGGAAGACCAGGGGCCGAGAGTTTGATCTCATCCCCCACTTTGCTCGTGATTTGTGCCGGAATAATGGCGCAAGGAGGGCCAACGTAGTTCGGCATCCTGTGGAACAGAAAGACGTGAACTTTCATCGTCACGGGCACTTCCAAGGTGGTCATTTTGCACGCGGCGAGCTGAACATGATCCGGCACAGCCACTTTCATGATCGCAAACTCGAGATCAGCTGAACAACGCCAACACGCGTCACTTTCGAGACTAAATTCGTGGGCTCGCTCCATCAGCTCTCCGTTTTCCGCGAGTTGCTCAATCACGATTTGAGGGCGCTCGCTCTCGTTTTGCTGTCCTGAGCCAGGATTGACACTCAAGATATCGTCACCTTGGCGACTAGAAAAGCTTGCAATGTCTTGCTTGAAGCGATCACTCAAGCCAGCAGCAAAGCGTTTGTCAGCCCACAGGCTCAAGTGGGTCATGAGATACAAATGCGTCTCATCTCGGTCCACAACTAGCGCTGTGGCCGAATCCACCACTTTGGACGACATGCAGACAGAAACTCTCACCACGGACTTCCACACGGACGACTGGACTTGAGGGTGCACCTCGCATATCTCTTCTGCCGTCCAATTTGTTTCCTTCCTTGCTGGTACCATGTCCGGCAGCTCGACGTAAATGTGCACGTTGTCTTCGCGCCTGTCGCCTTTGTCTGGGAAGGTAAAAACAGAGTCGCCAACACAAAGTGACGGACTCATTTGCGCCTCAGCCTCCATCATTTCGAGGAGCCCGAGGGAAATCTCGCGACGTCTTATCAGCTGCTGCACGTAACAATTACTGGACTTGAGCCATTCGCCGTCCTTCTTGGTTGTGTAGAGCGTCAGTAGGTCGGCAGGAAATTGGAACTCGATCTCCTCTTTGATCGCCTGCTTCACGGAAGAAATCGGCTCGTGCTCCTCCATGTCCAAAGCGAAGAAATCGTCAACCACCAAAACATTGAACGACTTCATCAGGGCTGAAAATCCGAAAGTGAGAGCTTGAAAGGTTTGAGACGAAGTTGATGTAAAGCGACAAACACAGGGTTTATCTATCATGTTGTATTTTCCAACTTTGCCCATTTACAGGATCTTGAAGAGTCACAAGCAGCACTTCCAGACCCAATAATGGAGGAAGAGCAGTCGTCTGCTACGTGGGACGAGATTAATTCGCAACAACAACCAGACGGACAAGAAACTCCAGCATCGCAATGGGTCGAATACTTCAGTGAGAGTGGTGATGTCTACTACACCAACGTGGCCACAGGTGAGACCTCGTGGACGAAACCAGAATTGGAGCAGGAACAACCCGACCAATCTCAGGATTGGAAAGGTGACGATACTGAAGCATTTTCTGCCGATGAGAATGTCGCACAACACTGGGAACCTACCGAGCTGCAAACGGACGCTGCTGTTTGCCAAGATGTTGCAGTGAACGAGCCCAGTGAGACTATTCAGTGGCTTGAACTGTACGACCCGGTCCAGAATGCATCGTACTATTTCGCACCGCAGTCTGGGGAAATTCGTTGGGAATCCCCACCCGAAGATTCATCGTGGGTTCGCCACTGCGATAGTGACGCGGTGATGAGTACGATCGTGTCGTTGCAAAGTGCTGCCAGGTCGCAGCAAGCTCGAGCAAAAGTTACTTCTATGAGGCAGCAACAAGTGGTGGAACGCCAACAGGAAGTCGAAAAAGAGCAGCAAAATGCAGAAAAGACCGACAACAATTGTAGTGACACAGTTCAATCCAGTCATGAAGCTCCAGAGCCGCAGTGGATGGAAGTGTACGACCCCGTGACGCAGCAACAATATTACTACAGCCCACGTACTAGCGAAACACGCTGGGATTCATTTGTTTCTTCATCGGAAGATCGTCAGGAAGCTGCTGCGTTGTCCATCCAGTCCTTGGTACGAGGCCGACGCCCACGAAAACAAGTTCACGATCTTGGAGCGAGTTATCTCCAACAAGAGGAAAAACAGTCGTTGTTTGATTCAGAAGTGGATGAATCTGAGCGAGAAGCGGTATGTCGTCGGGAGATGAACCATCAAGAGTTGCTCCAGCTCAAGGGTGATGACCAGTTTTGGGGAATAGACATCCAAGAGAGAGAAGAGTTACAGACACGTATTGAAAAAGAGCTACTAGCGAGGACTGAGGCCATGAACGAAGAATCGTTATCGACAAATACGGCTGATACTCAGCAAAACGAGGACCAAGGCTTTGAAGACCTGTTTGAAGAAGTTATAGACCCAGAACAGTTGCAACGAGAGCTACAAGACGAAGACGATGCTCGCATAGCAATGACTCATGAAGAAGCGCAGCAGTGCCATGACGGTGACACGTTCTGGGGGATTCAAGCAGAGGAGGCCAGACAACAAGCTGCTAACTTTGCAATGGCTGAAGAAGAGGCTGCTAGCCGAAGTTTCGCGGACAAAGTACTGGAGCAGGCACGAAACGCGACTTGGGAGGTCGAAGTACAACAGAATGCTACGAAAGAACTAGCAGCACGAGGTGGACAGGAAGAACGGATGCAGTCGCGGTATCTCCGTTGGTTTTACGGCCAATGTGTATCGGTGGACGAACTGCTGGACTACAGATGGCCAACCAAGCAGCAGCAGGAACGTCTTGAGGAAGTTTCATCTCCAGTCAAAAGGAGCCGGTATCCGATTCCTAAGCCGTACTGGGAGTCGGTCGAGTCTGCCACGCCATACCCACTCGATGATTTGGTTATTCGCGAGCGATTGGAGCACGGAGACCTACGCTACGCACTCCGATCCATACTCACGATTCATCGACAAAGCGTTCGAGGTACAAATGGCACTCACTTTGAGATCACCCAGGCTTCTCCCGAGTGTGCGTTTGACGAAGTGATGGCTGCAGAGCTTTTGAAAGGCCAAATCGTCACCGAGCAGCAACTGAACCGTGAAGAAAGAGATGGCTTTGTCGAAGATGAATGGCAAGAAGAAGAGTTAACGCCTGGGTCTTCAGTCAAGTATCGTCGTTCACGGGTATTTTCTCTGTGCTTTCCTTGCTACTAGTGAAACTCGAATCTAACTAGTGTGCACTCAGACGCCTGATCCACACCTCCCTGCAAGATTTAACGGAATTCCGTACAAACCAAATCAAGTAAGTGAAAGCCTGTTCACTACCGACAAACATTCCATTTGTTGACGACGCATTTGCTTACAGATCAGCCCGACACGAGAGATTCTTAGTGGAGATCATCGCAAATTGAACCAACTACCGTCGCTCCCAAAGCTGTCGGTGGAAGCACCAACACTTCGCCAACTGCAGAAGGCAAAGGCCAAAGCACGAGCAAAGTCGAAAGTCTCAAGTGTATCAACACTGCAAGTTCCAAGCAGCAAAAATAATCCCGACTCAGCTCGCGAGCGAGAAGAAGATGATACTCCAGATTTGCCTGATGAAGATCCTCGTGCACAATTCAAACGACAAGAACATCTCGTTTTGTTAAAGCTTTTGCGCTCATGGACTTGGATGAAAGCGGCACCGTGAATCAAAATGAAATGAGGTGGGCACTCCAACGCGACGCTGAGGTACACGCACTTGCCAAAACGTCACCACTTCTTCGTCTTCTTCTTAAGCAACGCGCTCGTCTAGAAGCTCTTTTTCAAGCCAAATAGTTGGAGGGCTACCAGAATCGAGCGTTGATGGTTCTCCACGAGCTGAGAGTAGCGACGAGCTATCGTGGAACGAGTTTCTGGCAAGGTGTGAGAGTGCTTATCTCGTTTTAATGGCGGACGGACTCATCCAGCCTGACGGTATTGCCACTACATCACATGGTGATAACCGTTCTCGAGGCAATGGAGTTGATGATTCCAGGACCAAGTACCGTGACGAAATCTCTGATCCATCAGAAGGAGAAGCACAAACAATTCGACGCGTGTTTGCATTACTGGATAGCGACCAGAACGGAGTTCTGGAGGTGGCAGAAGTCCAGCGAGCCCTTTACAGCTCGGCTGCAAAAACACCACAAAGCGCTTCCAGTGTGTCGAAAGAGCTAAGTGTGCTAGTGGAAGGTTCCAGGGCACTGCAGCCCATGCTGCATCAGAAGCTTTTCATGACTGCGTTCGCCAAGTTCGAGCCTTTGGATCCTCATGGCATCAGCGAGGAAGAGTTTGTAGCCTTTTGCCTTGAAATTGCACACGTTGCTGCGGCCAACAACATGATGACAAGTGTAGAATGACAACATCGTGAATGAAACGAGTTGAGCTGTCTTTCGATGTGGTTGGATGTGGATATTTTTTCTACACAAGAATTGTCTTTAGCAGCGAACTCCGAATTCGTTGCCTGGCGACCCTAACGTGCAATGTCATCACATCAGAAAACCATTTCATGCTTAGCAATAAAGATTTGGTGTCGTGGGTGGCATTGTTATTAAAATCTGTAAGTTTGTGACCGCTACTTTCAAAGCAACGCCACCAGACATCAACTCACCCATCCAGCTTGAGCTCGTCCAACTTCCGATTTACGGAACTGCAAAATGACCTCGAGGTCACTATGCAGCGTACTTTGAGAGTAAGGACCGCAAGCTGGAGCACGTCATCTACTACCGTGACGGTGTGAGCGAGGGGCAGTACAACGGCATTTTGCAGGCTGAGATGTGTGCGCTTTGCAGCGAGTGCACGGTTCTGATAGTACGCCACTAACAGACCACGCAGCGCGTGAGGAGGAGCTCCACTCCACTTTCCCTGGCTCCATCACGTCGAAGCAAGAAGGCCACCCCGCTGAGCGGCCTCGAAGTTGCACGCGCCCCGATCTTGATTGAGGCTTTGCGCGCTCTACATGGTGGCAATGACTTGGTTGGCGGCGCGGCTTGAAGAAATGAAGGACGACGATGCTGCCGTTGGCACCCACTGGTTGGCTGCTATCCCCGGGTCCCGCCTCACCTTCCCAGCCCACGCAGCTCGAATGTTGCTGCCGTTGATCCTTCAACGACCTCGTCTCCGTTACAACTTTTGTTTTCGGCGGCGCAAGCCACGATTTCTTACTTTTGTTTTCGGTGGCGCAAGCCACGATTTCTTTCGTGGCTTGCGCCACCGAAAACAAAAGTTGTAAAGGAGACGAGGTAAGAAATCGTGGCTTGCGCCACCGAAAACAAAAGCTGTAACGGAGACGAGGTAAGAAATCGTGGCTTGCGCCACCGAAAACAAAAGCTGTAATGGAGACGAGGTAAGAAATCGTGGCTTGCGCCACCGAAAACAAAAGCTGTAACGGAGACGAGGTCACTCGCACTCGTCCCAGATACTGGCAAGATACGCAAAACCTAACGATGTTGAAGTGGTAGCCGTTACAGAGTCATCTTATTCCATCCACTTAAGTGCCTACCTGTCACTATGACACATACTGATCGCCAGTGTGTGGATCGTCAGTCGTTTCGTGGGAGTTTGGATACGCGATCCCAAGCGCACTTCAATCCGCATTCCGCATTCTGAGCGCCACAGTTGAATTGGCCACGAGTGCAGCAAGAGGCGCCATCATGAGCTACAACGGCGGCGGAGGCGGCTACGACCAGCGCCGCGGCTACGACGACCCCAGTCGCCCGGGCAGCGGAGGCAGCGGAGGGGTTACGCCGACCAACGAGCGGGTTACGACCAACGCGGAGGAGGAGGAGGGGCTACGATCAACGCGGGCAGCAGCAAGGGTACGACCAAAGAGGGCAGCAACAAGGGTACGGGGACCAGAGAGGCCAGCAGCAAGGGTACGACCAGCGAGGAGGTTACGACCAGCAGCGAGGGGCTACGACTCCCGCGGCGGAGACGGCGGCTACAGCTCCCGAACGTCGGCGTACGACGAGTACAGTCGCGCCAGTTACGGTGCTTCAAGTACGGGGACCAGAGGAGGGTACGACAGCAGAGGAGCAGGAGGAGAGTACGGGTCGGGAGGCGGCAGCTACGGAAGCGGCAGCTACGACGACCGCGGTCGTGGAGGATCGTACAGCAGCGGAGGCTACGGCACGTCTGAAGGGCACGCGGGCTCTTCTTCCGCGGGGTACGCGGGGTCGTCAAGCTACGACGGTCGCAGTGGCTACGCAGCCCCCGCCTCTGGTGGCTACGAGCAGAGCCGCGGCCACGACGACCGCGGATATGGAGGAGGAAGCGGAAGCTACGGAAGTGGAGGCAGTGGTGGAGGGTACGACTCCCGTGGCGGTCAAGACTCACGCGGTGGGTATGGCGGTCGAGATGACCGTGGATACGGAGGAGCGGCTGCAGGTGGAGGCCGAGACGACCGTGGCTACGGCGGCGCAGCAAGTGCAGGAGGAGGTCGAGACGATCGTGGCTACGGCGGCGGCCGTGATGATCGCGGATACAGTGCTAGTAGTGGCGGTGCTCGTGATGACCGTCATGGTAGCAGTGGAGACCGAGGTGGAGATCGTGGTGGCGATCGCGGCTATGGACGCCGCGACGATGATCGCCGCGGTGGAGGAGACCGAGGTGGCTACGGAGGCGGCGGTGACCGTGGGTACGGCGGCGGAGACCGCGATCGCGGTCGTGGAAGAGGTCGGGGCGGATTTGGTGGACGTGGAGGCGGCGGCGGCTCTCGAGGCCAAGAAGGACTTGGCGCAGGTGCCGTGTCTGGATCTGGCTACGAGCAGATCGGAAACCCAATTGCTGACCCTCGTATCCAGGAGGAGTGGAGCGGGCGCGCGGGCGCGCGTGAAGTGTCCGCTGATGATGCCGATCTTCAGCAAGAAGTGCAAATATGCCGTCGTCCGGGCATAGCGCGTAGCGGCAAGACAACGCAGCTGAATGTGAACTACTTTGGCATCTCGCTCGACGCTGCTCCGGTGGAAATTTTCAAGTACCATGTCACCGTTGAGCGCTCACCCGACCTGCAGGCAGACTCCAAGTACGGGCCTACAGGCGCCGACCAGAAGGACGAAAGCATGGGTGACGAGCCGAAGCAAGAAGGAAAGGATGACAAGGACGTCGAGATGGCTGAGCCGTCGACAGACGCGCCTCCAAAGCAAGAGGCGAGACCCGAGCGTCCGTTGCCTCGTTCACTGGTTCGCAACGTTATTAATGCAGCCCTCCGTCAGTACGAAGCAGAATTCAACAGTATTCGTGTCGTTCATGACGGAATGGCGGCCTTGTATTCGCCGACCATGCTACCGTGGACGGCCAAGGATTTTGCGGATGTCAACCCGGACGGCTCAAGCGCTGCGCCTGCTCCTCCCCGCAACCTGCGCAAGCAGACGGCGCCCCACGTCGGCCTTTCCGTGGTCCGAGGACTTTCGTCGTCAAGATGAAGTTGGTGGAGACGATCGCCACGTCAAGTTTGAAGGAGTATTACACGAACCCGGACGTGAACGTGATGCCAGTTCTCCAGGCTCTGGATGTTGTGGCACGCCACCTCGGCGCGCAGCGTCTGATTGCTGTCGGGCGCAATTTTTTCACGATGAAGAAGACGCACCCATTGAAAGGCGGCAAAGAGCTTTGTTGGGGATACCACCAAGCAATTCGTCTCGCAGACAACAAGTTGCTAATGAACGTCGACCAGGCAGCGACAGTGTTTTACTCACCGGGCCCTTTGATGCAACTCGCTCTGGCAGCGCTGCATGCGCGAGGCCCTGATGACGTTCGTGACTTGAATGAACGTGACACGAAATCGTTGGCGCGCGGGTTGCGCAAGATTGAGGTGGTGCCTACGCACCGCAAGGACCGCAAACGCGCCATTTTCGGAGTGAGCGCCCAACCTGCTAATAGGACGATGGTGGACATCAAGGGCAAGTCCATGTCTGTTGCTGAGTACTTCAGTGGCAAGTACAACATGCAACTCCGCTACCCGAACTTGCCGTTGGTAAACGTTGGCAGTAAGCGTCCAGGAAAGGAGAATTGGCTTCCCATTGAGGTATGTGAGGTTGCTCCAGGACAACGTTGTGCCAATATCAACGATCTGGATACGGCAGAAATCATCAAGCAGACCAGTCAGCCCCCGCGTAATCGCAAAGAAAATATCATGGAGCAAATTCGTCAGGCTGGCTTTGAGAACGACCCGTTCCTGGCGGCATTTGGCATGAAGGTGGACCAGCGTCTCGAGTCGGCGGACGCTCGTGTCATGGAAGCACCTGACGTTCAGTATCAAAACGTGTCGGAGCGCCCAGCGGGTGGGCAATGGAGTCTCAATGGCAAGCGGTTCGTCGAAGGTGTTCCCGTTCGCAACTGGGGAGTGATCGTTGCAGCGAATGCCAGCGAGCGCGACGTCCGAAGCTTTGTTGGAAAGATGACCGATTTAGGCGAGCAGCGTGGGCTCCCGTTTGAGGACAAGAATCCCGTGCTTCTCCACCAGGGCCAGCACCGTGGAGCGCAAGTGGAAGAACTCATGAAAATGTGTCACCAGGAACTGGAGAGACGCAACATGGGCCCACCCCAGCTAATCATGGTTATCTTGCCAACCAAAAATTCTCCGCTCTACGGAGATGTCAAGCGCATGTCCGATACGGTGCTGGGTTTACCCAGTCAATGTATTGCCTTACAAAATCTCCCTCGAGCCAACCCGCAGTTCTGCGCGAACGTGTGCCTCAAGATCAACATGAAGCTTAATGGAAAGAACGCTGTGCTGCGCGACCCGCTGCCTCTGATTAGTACCGCGCCCACGATTATTATCGGAGCTGACGTCGAGCACCCGCGCTCAGGCATGGGCAGTCGACCCTCCATTGCTGCTGTAGTGGCATCCATGGATCGGTATTCGGCGCAGTACGCTACGCGTGTGGCTGCGCAGAAAGCGTCGAGTGACATTCAGCAATTGCCCGCCATGCTGCGCGAACTCTTCCTGGCTTACTATGACAACACGAAGCGCAAACCGGAGCACGTGATCTACTATCGCGATGGCGTAAGTGAAGGGCGCATGTTTGATATTCTGCAAACGGAGATGCGCGCGTTACGCAAAGCTTTCAAAATGATCTCGGAGGACTACAACCCTCCGGTGACATTCGTCGTTGTGAACAAGCGCCACCACCTTCGATCGTTCCCGGTGAACTCGCGCGATGCTGACCGCAAGGGTAATGTGGTTCCTGGAACGGTGATTGACACGGGGTTGTCAATCCGAACCGCTTTGACTTCTTTCTGTATGGTCACAGCGGAATCCAAGGCACGACTGTGCCGGCTCATTACACGGTGCTGCATGACGAAAACAAGATGTCGGCGGAGGACATTCAGCGCCTCACGTATCATTTGGGCTACACGTTCTCGAGATGCACCCGCTCCGTGTCGTTCGTCACGCCCGTGTACTATGCGCACTTGGCCGCGGCGCGCTCGCTTCTTTTTGAACGAGGGCTCTGATGGTGCGTCCACTGTGGGATCCTTCAACTCGAACGTCTCGAGCTTCGAGTTCGCCGACGTGCACACCAACGTCCTCAACCGCATGTTTTACACCTAGGTCAAGTAGCTTCACGATGGAGGCGGCAGAACAGTGAAGGAGTGTCCGTCATCCATGATAACCCGTGTCAGTCGTCGAAGGTGCTTGAGTCACCTTCGCTCGTGGCGACAGGGGCAAAGGTAATGATCTCAGTTTTGAATTTTAGTGTTGCTATGTTTTCTTGCTGCTTGTGCTGCAGGTATTATTAATACTACTTGCCAACGTACGCGAGGCTGTCACTGGAGAGTCCTGGCTTGAGCGACTCGAGTGGAATAGATGTATCGTCAGCCTGGTCTCCAGGACGCAAGTTGAAAGCTAAACCTCCCAGACGTCTGCTGTTTGTACGCAGTCCGTAATTGTTGCGTCGGCGATGAAGCACTTGAAGCGTGAGAAACACGAACTCTTTCTCGGTTACGCCGCCGAGAGATATGGCAGCACCCGGCTTCTCATGAACGTCTTTGAGTTGAAGATTCCTTATGGACTGCCGACGACGGTGGTTTGCATCGGCCTGTTTGGCTTCCAGCAGACCGCTGAACACACCCTCGAGCTCCTCCAAGTCCAGAGATAACAATGTCTCATTCTCCAGGGTCTTGCAAGCCTGGATGAGCATTTCCAGAGGTGTCATTATCGTCGCGATGGCTACCGCTCCGACTGCTACAATTGGCACCATTGTGCTGGTCCGTCGAGTGCTCATACGATTAAGTCGCGCCGCTGGAGCTTCGCTGTCTCGGTGTACAGTTTGCTCGCTGGTCTCGATGTCCAAGTTTTCTCTGGCTGCCAACTGCTTCTTAGCAAAGGGCGATGACAAAAGCAGTTGATGATTGAAACTTTCGCGCAGCTTGTCTTGAAGTCGTCGATCATACGTAAACCACGTCGTTGCGAAAAGTGCGAGGAACACATCAACGCCGATACAGTCTGCCCCAACCGTGAGTTCTGCTGATCGTGGCACAGGAGCTAACCTGGTTATCTGCGCTTTGGAATCCTCAATAATTACCTGGTCAACGAACTGAAGGTGTCGAGTCAGTAATTCGAGAGCTAGATCGCGCGGGAATCCCCAGCTTGCTTCGGTCGGGACGTGTTCGACCTCAGCGAGGGATTGTACGGCAGGGTCCAGCTCCAGAATGTCACCAAGAACATCCACCACTGCGTTCAACAAGCAGGCCGGCATATTCCCAGCAGTAGGTGGCGAAGTAATTGTGGCATCGAACGGAACGAGCTCACAAAGCCGGCTGAAGAGTGCCACGCGGATATCTGCAGCAACGAACTGCTGCTGTTGCTGGAAAGGGTCTTGGAGATGATGTTCGCTCAATGTGGATTGGTCAAGCTGTTGCGGTTGCTGCTGCTGCTGCATACTATGGACAAGGTTTTCTGGCATCCCAGGAAGACAACCAATGAGTGCAGTCGACTCGAAGACTGCGCCTCGGCGAAGCGCAATTTTGAACTGCTCGTTGTAGTAGAGGCAGCTCTTAACGACCTCCATCATGTGGAAGTCGGCCAGAGCGGGGACTTCGTAGCGTGCCATGAAGAATTCTTTCATGAAGCGGTGCAGTGGTGTTCGGACTGCCGTGAATGACAGCGCACCCTCATCAGACGTCTTGCTATCTCCTCCTGAACGTGCAGTGCGAGCGCTTTGCAGTCGCCGCCGCCGCAAAATGTGCGCGTCACATTCAAGTTTCTCCAGGTACAGCCGCAGCAAAATGCGGTTGAGATGGACTTTATCGAGGACGCGTTGAACGCGAGGGCGTGAGTCCAACTGCGCGCGTAGTGTGGCAGGAATGACTTGGTGCTTTGTGACTGCCACAACCTCGTGCTTTGCGGACTTCTGCTGTTGCTGGTTATCTTCACCCTCGTGCTCTTCTTGGGTCGTTGCATGATGCTGAGCGGCCCCACATTCTTCGCTGTCCGATTCAAAGTCGTCGGTCTCAGCTTCCCATTGGCCTCTACCTCGAGAGCTCACCTGGGAAGGTTTCTCAAACACAGCGCCATCGGTTTGCGTCCCAACAGTACTCGCGCTCAGCATTCGGTGCATCAGCCGATGCTCTTCCTCTGTCGAGCCGTATCGCCATAGCAGTGCCACCGCGTTTGAGTTGATGAAGCGGTCCATTTCATTCAGCAGAGCGACGTTGCGTTCCTCGCCCTGGAAAAGTGCTTGAAGGAGCTGCTCAAAATCGGTCGCGTAGCTCTCGATCGGGTGCACGGTTTCGATCCGCGCCAATGCATCCTCGTCCCCTCCTCAACTCCAAAGAGCTCGCGTTCTTCGGTGTCTCCTACTGCGGCGATGTCTTCGCAAAATGTCGCTCCGTCATGCTCTTGCATGGTGCTTTGATGAGATGAACTGGAGCTGTCGTAGTGAGTGGCTTCCATTGCAGTTTGGGCGTTTAGCACCCGACTCACGACGAGATGAAGTTGTCCGTTCTCCACGGCAAGCCGATTTGCTCGCTGTCGCACCTTTTGAAGCTCAGCTCGGAGCCCTTGCGCGTTGACCCGCTGGCGATCCAGCTCGTCCTCGTATCGCTGCACAAGTGATGTTTGTCGCTGTTGACCTTCCGAGTGGAAACATTCCGTAAACGCGAGCTGCTCGCGAAGTTGTTGGGCATCTTGCAGTGCCGAGTTTGCCACTTGCAGCAGTACAAACACGTTGAGCGAAGCGAGGTCCACACCTGCCCAATAAGGCGACACAGTCGCGGCGAGAAGAGGGACAATAGCGACACCACCTCCTTGAGCATGTTGGTGCAAACGGCATGGTAGGCGGAGCAGCGTGTGGGGATTTGAGTACACGCGCCTGCCACCGCAGCGTCCGAGGCGGCTGGAAGCTTGGGCAACTGCTGAATGCAATCATGGACATACGACTCAAGAGCATCCAAGTCGTGGCTAGTGAAGTGGTGCGACTGCATGGCAGGTTGGATCAGTGGGCGGTTGCACCAGTGATGATGCACATCAAAATGGCTACACTTTCTATTTTTGCGTTCTATTTTTGTGTAGCCATCTTAGTGGTATTCCTGGTTGAAGTTGGCACCAGTTGCAAAAGTAGCAGCATGGACCCCACGTCACCACGACGTAGCAGGGCTCAGAGCCACCAAGCTATGGAGTCTTCATCGAACCAGTACAGTGGCCACTCGAACGACCTCGAGGTTCCTTTTAAGTCGAAGAAGCACATCACCGACAACTCCACTGCTGCAGTTGCTACCTTCACACCAGAACTAGAAGCGCCAGATACTGTGGAGGGCAGTGATCATGACTCCCTGATCGACAGTGAAGATGAGACCCACGAGATGATGGCGCAACGTTATCGTCAACTGCAGGAAGACGTCGAAGTGCTGGCATCTCACATGGAGAACCAAGAGCGAGCGCACGAGCGAGAGCGCAAGGAGATGGAGGATGAGCGATTCACGCTTCAGCAGAAAAATGCTGCACTTGAACGGGAACTCAGCGGGTTACGCGTCGAAACAGAAGCTCTGTACAAGCAAAGCGCGCGCTTGGCAGGGCAACGCGCTGAGGATGAACGCCACGCAAACACTGCGCGAGAAACCCACGAAGAACTGCTACATGCACTTACGCAGGAACAACAGCAGCACCAACTGCTGCTGAGCGCCATCGGTGGTGCTGACAGAGACCGCATCGGAGCACGCAAGGCATTGGACAAGGCTCAGATGCACTGCCGCCGTCTGGAGGAGGAACTCTCCGCGGCGCACGCTCAGGTACTGCACTTGCAAAACGATCGCAACACCTTGAAAGCTGCCCTGGACGCCACTGTCACGGGGCTGCAAGCTTCGAGGCTCGGCAGCTGCAAGAACAAGACCAGGTGATCGCAAGTCTGCGCGCGGATCTGGTACAAACGGAATTCGAGCTCAAGACGCTGTCGCTTGACAAGGTGACGCTGGAGGAGCAGATCGACAAGTTGCTGCTGCGGCTGGCAACGTCCGAGCACAGCGCCGACTACGATGTCGTCCCTCTCGGAAACAACAGCACCAGCGACGCCGTGGGGAAGCGCAGGGGGCTGAAGAAGCGGACGACCATCCGCCCTGTCCGGTCCAGCAGGGAAAACACAAGCAGACGCGGGTCCGACCTCTTCAACAACTTGCTGGAGCTGCCCAACACTGCCACGGAGCCGCCGGAGTGCGCGAACGCAACCATTTGGCTGTCCCCAGCGAAATCCTACTTTTCTTCTTCCACCGCCCCCGACCACGACCGGAGCCGCAGTTTTCGCAACCACCTCGCGCCTCCCACAGGCTTGGCATCCTTCATGGCCAAGACCGTCCAGTCCGCACGGAAGCACCTAGCCAACCCCTACACAACACCTTCGGGCACCATGAAACCTAATAGGAAATAAGCAGTAAAAAGGAGGCAGACCGTCGTTTCAGTCTTCATATGCCCCCAATTGTTACCTTTATCACCCTTCTAAGTGCTTCGCTGCCTCCTTCACGTCCTCCAGCGTTCTGGGCGCCTCCGCGTGGCTCACGTAGGACAAATAGGCGTTCCAGAGCAGCCCCACGACGTTGGAGAAGAGCACCTGCATGCTGCCCGGCACGAAGCGGAAGTTGAGCAGCTGCGCAGGCACCCAGACGACCCAATTGGCTTTGGTCACGGGCCACCAGTCGGCGCGCAGCTTGTCCGGGATCTGCTGCGCTTTGCCCTCGAGCGTGAGCAGGCAGGACAGGAAGACGGGCAGGAACGTGGGGGCGAAGGCCAATTGGTCCAGCGCCAGCCGCTTTAAGACGGAGGACGTCGAGACGCCGCCCAGTTTCGTGCCCAGAAACCCGTACCAGACGTGGAGAACGGGGGCGATGGCTCCTCCCAGGAAGGCGAAGGTGGCGGCGCGCTTGGCGTCAAAGGGTTTCTCTAATTCCAGCACGAGTTGGCTGCCCACGTCGCCGACCCCGCGATGACGCCACCCGTCACGATCTTGGTACGCAGTGGGTGCGTCACCAGGAGAGACGCGTACGAGCTCCATACGCGGCGGAAAGGGCCCGGAGCCTTGACGAACGTGGAGAAGCGCTGGACGCGGTGCACCGACCGAGCGAAGCGATGCATTTTGCCGATGAAGAGACGGCGAACTTAAATATTCGGAGTGGGTTGCGCTAGTTAGTCTTAGTACTAACATGTTGGTCCCCACTACTATCGAGATATTCTGTCTCACCCACCCACTAAAACCCACTATTGTCAGCCACTTTTAAAATGCACGATAAAAAGCAACTCGATAAAAAAGCGACACGATAAAAAACAATAAACAAAAAAGCAACACGATAAAAAGCAAATTAAAAAGTGGCTGGCAATAGTGGGTTTTAGTGGGTGGGTGAGACGGAATATCTCGATAGTAGTGGGGACCAAACGTGTTAGTACTAAGACTAACAGCGCAAAATATTCGTTTAAGAAAAGTCATTTATACATATTTCGCATAATATGACTAAACTAGCATTACTAAAAGGAGTCCGTAAAACGCGACTAATATAATACGTACATAGAAGCGCAAAATTACCTACCAAATGGTCAGTTAAGTTGGTAACGTAAATTACGGCTGCCAGCATTTACCCGAAAATGGCGGAGGAGGACGCGCCCGAGATCGTGTCGGAGTTCCCGGCGCCGCCCAAGTTCTTCGCGCTGTATGCGGACGGCGTGGAGAGCGGTCCGGCTCCGCCCGATCCCATGGAGCCCACGTACCACATGTTCGGCTCTCCTTACAGCACGCAGGACGTGGTACCGGACCTGCTGCCTGGGCCCGGCAAGAAAGTCTACGAGGAAGGCGATGGAGACGTAAATTACAAGGCCGAGATGAAGAAGTGGGTCATATATTACCGTCAAATAAGAGGAAGTAATTATTGTATTTTATTTTGACGGTCGTGTATATCTGACAGGATCAACCGCTCGCTCCTCGCCAACTTCGTGGAGCTCGTGGACGTCCTCATCAAGAAACCAGCCATGTTCAAGTGAGAGAGAGACGTCATTAAAAAGTGGTGGAAGAGGGAGGTTGAATTTTGATATGTGGCGTATTTAATTTTTGCTGGCAGTGAGAAGCTGGACGACGTGGAGCTGCTGTTCCTCAACATGCACAACCTCATCAACGGCTTCCGGCCGCATCAGGCGCGTGAGACGGTCATTCAGATGCTCAAGACGCAGGTGCAAGAGCGTCGCGATGCTGCGCGCGATATCCGTCGGACCATCGATGAGTCACGACAAGCAGTTGAGCGCGTTCACGGAGAGCTGCACGAGTCGACGGACGATGCGGCAGCGGTGGACGAAGCGCCATCTGCTGGCACGGACGAGGACGTCAAGATGGAGAACGCGGACGGATCGGCAGCTGTAGGCAATGGAACTGACCAGACGAACGCCAGTGGCACTGATAGTACTGCGGTGCTGACTCCGGGGCAGCAGGAACAGGCAGAGGTTGGAGCTGGTGGCAGTTGTTGCTGGAGGTTTGGACGGTTTAACTGATGTGTTGTTTTCTTGTCGGTGCATTGTAGAAAGCGCGCGAGGCCCGGCAGATGCAGGAACAGTTCTTTTCGGCGCTAGAGGCTGCGATGAACTAGAAGCGATTGCAGCATGAGGTCTGATGAGCAGAAGTGGAGCAGCGCGAGTGGAGTGTCCTGCTATCTCGCCAAGGCAACTGCAGAGTAATTTAAAAATGCTGAATTCAAGTGCTGACGATGGGTACGGCGTCCACCGAGTGAACCAGTTCCAGCGCTTCGGTATAACCATCCGTGTGACCCTCGACATGCTCTTTACATTTTACAACTTCACCGGTGCGTTAGCGAACAGTGAGCTGCCCGTCGAAGCCGACGAGGCTTCTGCGATCGGAGCTTGCGGTGAAGGAACCGTCGCAGGGTCATCGTGAGCTGCACGCGCCATGGTCGGTTGGTATTGCTGCGCTGGGCTGGAAGAGCTGCGTAGAATGCGGTTGGCACCATTCGCTGGACTGTGGATGAAAAATACAACCCCACAAATCGTTAGGTTCAAACACAACACAGCGTGGGTAGCATTGCTATCAACAAACCTTTCCATCGCTCCACGAATGGCTTCGTAAAGAGGTGCAGCAGCCACCGGTGATGGCTCGACACCTCCCAGTAGATCCGCCACCGCCACAGCTTTACCGTAGAACGACCGGTTAATGTCAGACCTCGAAAGGATCACTGAACCTTCCAGTGAGATGCCTGCAAAAGCCCTTTCGAGTGCGAGTACGAGTAGCACGGTGCGATGTCCATCGAGGCGCTTGCCTCCAGCGCTCCAGAGGCCACGCGCCCGACTGGACCTGCCGCAATGCCCAGCTCGGCACCCAAGTTCACTTGTCCGGACGCACAGAAAGCTTCAATCGCACGGTGGGTGTTGAGAATAATGACAAAGTCCGTGATCTCTCCCCCACCTGCGGGCCCCAGCCAACCCCAGCGGTTCCAATAGCCGACGGAGCTGACCATCTCCCGTCAGGCAGCCGCGCCACCACGAGACCCGTCCCCATGCGCCCCGTGAACACAAACCCCATCTTGATCACCGTCAAGAACTGACAGCAAACAGCAAAAAAAAGAAAACCCCAGCACAAACTTCAGCTTCAGGATTCAGAGAACAACACCAATATTTCGCCCACGTACCGCGATGCCCTTGGCGTGAGTGAGCAGCGGCAGTGGGATGGACTGGTCCTTGACCACTCCTTGGAAGGTGAAATTCTTGACACTGTACGTGGCTTTGCGGATCTCCTCCTTGAGCGTGAACGAGTACGGGCTGTTGAAGAACCTCTGGGGCCCCGACTCCTTCACCTCCGTGGCCTGCACCGCGTGGCTCATCGTCAGACCTGTAAAACACTCCACAACGTCAAAATCTCCACCCACAACCAACCACCAAATAGCGTCTTGTCGACGTACGCAGCTCCTCCTGCTGCGGTTCGAGTCGCGCGTGGCAGTCATCGCACACACGTTGCGGATTGTGCGCGTTCACGGCCAGGTATTTGCGCTCTGGGTTGGTGAGGATCTGGTCCTCTCGGATTAAACTTCGCTGCGGTGTGCAGAGCTCGCAGAAGACGTGGCCGCAGTAGCTGCAAAAGAGAGATGAGCATTCTTTTACACTATTTACGTGTAGAGAGAGACGAGACGGTACCGGCAGTGGTGTTTGCGCCGCACCCAGTCGAAGAGCAGCTGGCAGCCGAAGCAAACGCTCACCTCGGCGTCTGGGATCCAGCGCACGGTGGTGGGCAGCGGGTTCGGGTCCTGGCTCGCGCTCTGGTGCATCATCCGACGGATCTTGAAGCGAAGAGCTTTTGATGGCGTCCTTTGCAGACGTTATATTTCGTACTTATGTGAATGCATAGTGAGAACAAGTGTGAGATCGAGCAAAACTTGACATTGGAATGGCTACATGCAGGATGAGATAAAATATAGCGGTCTGCCTCTTTGACGGGTCCACTCCAACGCAGACTCGCTGTTACACTGTTAAAATGCCTGGCGAGATTGCCTGCTACCGGTACATACATGGCTTTAATCACGCCTGCCGTCCGACGCTACGCTGGCTTCGAAGCCTCGGCTACTACATGTCGTTGGCGTCGCTCCTGGCGTGACGACAATGGACGACGGACTGATCGTCGTGGCCAACTTGCCGAGCCCCATCAGCAGTTGCGCCGAGTGGTGGTCTGGGTGCTCGCTGTGCGCTTTTTCTCGGCCGAGATGCCGGCGCTTATTTACCGCTAAAACCAGCACCAGAACCCATTCAATTAGCACCCAACAGAGCCGCCTGAATCAAATACCACGCCAGTACGCACCGGTCTCCTCATTGTGGTCAGCAGATCCCACGCTGCTGTGTGGCCTCTTACGTCCGTGCAATTCACGCGGCACGCTCGAGCGCTGCTCGGAATCTCCACCCGCTGCGTTAAACAATTGCAAACCTCTGCATGTAACAGCCCACGCAGCTCCGTACCGTGTCTGGCGCCTTCTTCCTTGATAATCTGCAGCAACGGGTCCTTTGAGCTGCTGGGACTCGCTCCCCCGCCGCCTTCTCCGCTGTGGTCCTCAATTTCTGGTGCTGTGGGCGGCTGCTGACTCGCGTGCAGATCAGCGTCGCCCCCGTCCTGGTACGCTGTGCTCAGCAACGCCACCACGAACTTGTTGTGCAGATCTAAACACCCAAAACCTCAGTCAGAGGTCCTCCCAGTGACGCATTCGTGCACCACTTTATCCACGAACGTTTGTCGGGACCCAGCAGCTCCTACGACACAAGGAAAGAGAAGAGGTTAATGGTGAATTAAGCCTGACAACAGTAGAAAAGGTTGCGCTTCTACCTCTGCCAGCGCGTGGAACTCGTCCAGCGAGAGTTTGGCCACCAGGTAGAGCTGGAACGCGCCCCAGTAGCGCTTCCAGGCGTCGCGGTGGCGCCTCTGCAGCCGGTGGAACAGCTGCAGCTTGAGCTTCTGCACCGGCGACGGCGGCGTCGGGTCCGCCATGAGCTCCAGATATCGACCGACCCAATTGGGTATTCCAGCAGCCGGCGCGTTTCTATTCAACTTGAACTGGTGTGTCGAACACAACTTAGGAGTGAAGGTCGCCATTGCAACGCACCGCCATGGACTCCACGCTGGTGGAGGCCAGGCTGCGCGCCTTCTACGCCAAGCACAACCCGGGGAACGACCAGAACATGTGCGTGGGTTTGTTTTCCGAGCCTCCATCTACTTGTAGATGGTCTTTTACCGCTGTATACGCAGTGTAGCGCCCGTAGTAGCCGCTCCAAATTGACACCTTTTTTCGCCGTTTTGTGCCGTGTAGCGCCGAGATTGTGCGCAAATTCGCCGGTCGAGAGCGCCAACTGAGCGCGAAACTCGCCAAAAAGTACGGAGAAGGGCCCGACCTCACGACTCCAAGTGACAGCAGCGACCAAGAGGACAAATCCGTCGATGGAGCGGGAAAACTGTACGCGAACGCCACGTACGAGTCGCATTTCAGGCCTTTCACGCTGTCTAAAGCCACTTCGAGCCCCCTGGACTTGCGATCCGCTCAGTTCGATGCCCTCCAAGCTCTTCGAGCGCCCAAGAAGCTGCTGAAGCTTCCTGTGAAGGCTTTTCCGCTGGATAACATCCAAAAATGCCGCCATTTAGTACGTGCTGTCGGCGGGGTGGGTAGGTGGTTATAGAGGGCTAATTACCGTGCTGATGTAGCTGCCAGAGTCTGATGTAAACCGCCAGGAGCTCGTGGTGAGGACGAAGAAGGCGAGTCCGAAGGCTGCACCGCCAGTGAAGAAGGCGACCCCTGCCGCACCGTCGCTATTTGAACAGCTAGCAGGTTTGAGTTGGTGGCGTTTAATGGGTTGTCAGGGCTTTTTCTTACTCTTGTGTTTTTCCGTATGCTTCTCGTGATAGATACGTACTTGGACGGACCTTTTCGAGTGCTTCGACGCTGCTTTCTTGAGCGGATGCGCGTGTTCGTGGTCGTGCGGCGGGTGAACAGTGTGCGTGGCACGTGCTCGGGGTTCTTGAAGGCATTCGATAAGCACATGAATCTCGTGCTGATGGATGTCACGCAAGATTTTATCCCGCACAAGACGCATGAGCGACTGCTACGAGAGGTGCGAGAGGGTACCCGTGACGCCAGCGACGCCGTATTCTCTGCAGCAGATAGTCGCCGCAATCGACGTGTGCTCGCTAGTGCTGGTGGCACGCAACGAGAGTACGCAAAGCAGCTGTTCATTCGTGGCGATAACATTGTGTCTGTGAGTGCTGGTGCTGGAAACGCTACTGATAGAGGTGGTTCAGCACTCAACAAGCAGAGGACCTCAAAATCCTAGCGCAAGGTAATGAATTACGAATGCAATAGCGGAAAGAATGTGTGGTTGTACTTAGCTTCAGTATCCTAGCAGTGTTCGAGCAGCAGAATTCGGGGCGGCGTCCGGTGCAGTGAAGCAAACGTGCTTCAGGAAGGGCTTGCATCCCGCTGGCCCTACAGGTCTTCCAGCTCGTCGTCTTCGTGGCCTTTCAGCATCTTGCGGTTGTACGCTACCGTCCCCAGCACAAGTCCCAGTATGGCGACGAAGAAGGCGTAAAAGACGAAGAACATCCAGAGTGCCGTGTTGGTGTCGTCTGTCTGGAGTACCGACCGGGTGCATAGTGCGAAGAGTGCACCGAGGAGAGTGTACACTCCGATGAGGCACAGAGGAATTATGAGCAGGTCCTGCCACGAATTGCCACAGCAGAGCACGCGATACGCTGACGTTTTGGCGGATCTGTGTGGCTTGACGACAGCGACGTTCACATCGTTGGTGGATATCGGGGCCTCCTGCAGCTGAGGTTCCGCGTGCTGAGATTGGGTCATGATTTCGTGGTACTGCTTCAATTCGATGGGGGATGTCTTGTAATGACTTTTGGCGTGGATCGGCGGCGCTTTGGCGGAAGCGAAACCCCTGCTTGATCATGGCTTTCGCCCAAAATATCCATTGCACGGACACTTCCCGGCTCCTGCATGTGAAGAAACTGTCACGGCGAGTTTGGAATTGCACAAGTCAATGCTTCGACACATTTGAAGCATCACACCACAAGTTTGTTCTGCTGGGGGTCAATTTGAAAGCGGTTGCTTTTAATACCTGTTACTTCCTCGTGCCACGACCTTTCACAGCGTCATACACGCTACTTTTTGAGGAGAGAGCTCATTGTTTTGGTCTTCTGGTGGAGTCCGTCCCGTTGAGGACTGATGGAAGGCGTGGTGCTGGTGGAGATGTCTTCAGGGGCTTTGCACTACACCAAATCTTTCTCGGACGCGTTCGACGTGCGTCATCCAAAGACCGAGCGTTTAAATCTCAGTGCACTCATTTTTGCGCTGCAGAACTTTGCAGGTGCGCTGAAGTATTATACTGCGATGGATTTCCAACATGGTGAACACATATAGTGGTGATAACGCGTTGTTCCTATAGGTAGCAGCATACTCCCGACGGATATCAACAATGGAGAGGCATCAGCAAAAGAGCGGACGCAAGGTGTCGGTGCTGAAATTGCACTGTTTGCTACCCCTATGGAGAACATGGTGCTAGCAACAACACCCTCAGACCAGATTATCGTGGTATGCTATCGATTGGGGATTTTGTTGTTGCGGGCTTCTCATACACTACATCTGGACGGCAACTAGGTACTTTTCACAACCCCCGAGATTGATGTCGACGTCGCCAAGTACGTACTTCGCAATAGTTCACGCAATGCCACTAGACCGGTAGTCTCACATTTCTGTGGTATTTTAGGTGGTTGGTTGGTCGTGTGGCATTCAATTACGAAAACTACGACAACCCAGAGATGCAGCTCATGACCGCTCTCAATCAAGTGGTGCGTTGATCCTTTTTCAATGCTGGCGTTTAAAGCTGTAGGGCTCACAACATGATGTTCCCTTTTTCATCTAGCCTCGGCGATTCCGTCTTGCTTTTTCCCAGGCTGTCGATGAAACAGTTGAGCGGGAGCTCGTTAAACTGAGCAAACCTTTACTCCTCTCACCGGACGGAAAAAACGAGGAGTGCGATGCAATGCAGGGTGAAGGAGAGTTGTTTCTCTTCTTTTACTACTCGGCGCGTCTGAACGGCTCAAAAGACCTTGGCCGTGACAATGAACCTGAGAAAAGAGTCGGATCCACAGGAACAATAAATCCCGATGACCGCCAAGTCGTTCGAGCTGCCAATCCGACGCTAGCAGTGATAGCAAGGCGACGTTCGCTGAATGCCAGCGTTCGCAATTTGATGTCATCAACCCGGGCTTTAGTTACTACTCCTGTCAACCGTGCCAAGACGAAGAACAAGAAGCCGCGAAAAAGACGCGTTGGGGAGCAAGGAATGCCGTGATGCATCACACAGAGCCGAACGAGTTCCAGCGAGTGATTGAAGTTCATAGTCGCGACCGACAGGCGACTTTGATGGAGCCGCATCGTACTGATCGTGCCTACGGCATTGCAGATGTGCTCCTTCCTTTTGTAGAGCTATCAGGGTTATTGCTGTTCGCCAAAGACCCACCAACTATCCAACGACCGCAGAAGCTCGACCAAATCGTGTGGACGAATTGTCCTGGAGTTGCTATCTCACGAAGCAAACGACAGCCTGGAACCGACATGCTTGCATGGCGGAGAGGTCCATGCTGTATTTTCTATCCTATGACAGCGGTATCCCTGAACTTTGAGAACACGCCCCGAGTTCGCCTCGCGGTTGCCGCGCTGTTTGACGTGCTAGAACCAATACTCGCTGCTAAGTCGACGATTCTTGTATAGAGAAGCAAATTGACATCATCAAGTCCTGCCATTCACATTGCAACTAACCAACAATTTAACTTATCCCTCTTTCTACTAGATCTACTGCCTTTCAAGAAAAAATATCGTGAAGCTGGTGTGTGCGATCTTTGGTGAGGTAGGCAAGGTGTTTCTAGTGAACATTCGCGCGAATGAGCTCGTGGGGAGTTGAAAAACGCGATCAAGAAGAAAACGCGACCACATTTCTCCTGTGCGGTGCGAAGTATACGTTGCATTCTGTACCGAGTCGTACAGTTCAAGCCACTGAACGGTCTCGTTCACAACATCTTGGCGAACAGTTGTATCTCGGTAGGTTCCCAGTGTTCAGTGACATTCTCATCGGCAGAAATTTTTTCTGAGATTGGTCGGGTTGTTCCTGCTCCAATTCTGGTTTCGTCCACGATGTCTCTCTCACCTGTGGCCACGTTGGTGTAGTAGACGTCACCACTCTCACTGAAGCATTCGACCCATTGCGATGCTGGAGTTTCTTCTCCGTCTGGTTGTTGTTCACCAGATCGTACGGGGCATGCATCTCCTTGGCAGACTCGTCCTCATCCAGGGACTGCAGACGGAGGATTTCGCAGTGCACCGCACGCACGCGGCATCCACGACGTTGCCGGTGCCGGCCTCGCCCTTGGTGCGCAGTATGGCAGCACCATCAGCAATGCGACACAGGGCCTCGCCCAGTTTACGGCAGCCGCACACGAACGGCACCTTGAATATGTGCTTTGTTGATGTGGTTCTTCTCGTCCACCATGGTCAGCACCTCACTCTCGTCGGTCGATGTAGTCGATCTCGGATGCCTCCAAAATCTGGGACTCGACGACATTTTCGATGCGGGCCTTTGCCATCAGTGGAATCGTCAAGTACTTCTTGATGGCAGCGATCATCTGCGGGCCATGCCGCCCGTCCACGCGGGTGCCGGCGGGTGCGCTAGAGAACCATGACGGCCACGGCTACAGCCTCCTCGGCGATGCCGCCTACTGGATGTTTGGCTACGTCCATGATGACGGGGCTCTTGAGCATCTTGGCCCTTCACGAGGAAGGTGCCTTGGGGTCGTCAGGGAAGCCGTGGTGTAGTCTTGGTCGGAGCTTGGGAGGCACGCGGTGGCGTGGATCGCCACGGCAGGGAAGCGTCCTTCTTGGTCAGCGCAGGAACTTCCTAAATGTAGCTGTTCGGTGCCGCAGTGAATAGCAATGAATTTCATAGAAATGCAGAAAAGATTTGATATCGAGGTCATGACCTTCTTCTTGTCCGTGAATTGATGACCAAGTCATGACTTTTCTGGTTTTACTTCGATTTATCATCACTTTCGGATTTTCCGTGTTGAGAACAAGTTGTCAAAGTTGCCAGCCGATGAAGTCGAAGGTTTGGAGTTAGCCACGGTGCACCCTCAAGTCCAGTCGTCCGTTTGGAAGTCCGTGGTGAGAGTTTCTGTCTGCATGTCGTCCAAAGTGGTGACTTCAGCCACAGCGCTGGTTGTGGACCGAGATGAGACGCATTTGTATCTCATGACCCACTTGAGCCTGTGGGCTGACAAACGCTTTGCTGCTGGCTCGAGTGATAGCTTCAAGCAAGACATTGCAAGCTTTTCCAGTCGCCAAGGTGACGCTATCTCGAGTGTCAATCCTGGCTCAGGACAGCAAAACGAGAGCGAGCGCCCTCAAATCGTGATTGAGCAACTCGCGGGAAACGGAGAGCTGATGGAGCGAGCCCACGAATTTAGTCTCGAAAGTGACGCGTGTTGGCGTTGTTCAGCTGATCTCGAGTTTGCGATCATGAAAGTGGCTGTGCCGGATCATGTTCAGCTCGCCGCGTGCAAAATGACCACCTTGGAAGTGCCCGTGACGATGAAAGTTCACGTATTTCTGTTCCACAGGATGCCGAACTACGTTGGCCCTCCTTGCGCCATTATTCCGGCACAAATCACGAGCAAAGTGGGGGATGAGATCAAACTCTCGGCCCCTGGTCTCCCTGAAGGTGCAATTGCGTGCACCAAAAACGGAATTGCAGTGGGCTACGTTGCAAGTGGATCGAAGTATTCGTCGTGTGCCTTCACTCTCCAAGGAATCCCACAGAATATTCTGTCCGCATCGTCCGAGATGAACTAACAGTTTGATTCTTAAGGTGCAGTCTCCACTCTTAGTAAGAGCAAGACACGGAAAATGCAACATGAGGAAGGGCGGTATTGCGCTTGAGCACATCTACGTTACTGTGGAGGAGGAATCAAGCTACAGCACCAGAACACAGCTTTTGATATCGAGTTTCAATGAGTAGCAGTCTTTCGTCACTATATCGCCCACGAGATACAACCAAATCCTGATTCAAAAGTTGAGTCAATTCAAAATTCTGCAACTGGTTCCTGCTCGATCACTGCAACTCGTTCATTCCTGGTGCTTGGCCACAGGACTCTGTGTCTTCATCGCCTTTACAACTTCACCTGCATCAGCTCAGCACCAAACATCCACAAAACAAAAAGCTCCTCTTCTCCACATGCAGCACCTTACACGTAAAACATGCAATCCAGCATGTTCTTGTGAAGTCCAGCGAAGTCGAAGCTGGACGAGCTCGAGAAGTTGGTGCTCATGGACGCCGTGTCCGAAGATCCTTCGTACAAGAAGAAGCGAGCACGCCCCGCGGCCAAATGCGCATAATACGCCGGCGTTGCAAACGACACCGAGCGCGTGCACCGCGCGAAGGTATAACCCAAATAATACGTCAGTCGCTGCAGGTCGTCGGCAGACATTTCGTTCTCGTCATGGAGCACCGTGTAGTGGCACGGGACACTCGTCCCTTGAATTCCGCTGTGCCCATACAGGTAAAAGTCAAACAGGTGCGGGTTCACCACTCCTCTGTCCAGCACCGTACCCGGCACCACATTCCCCTTCCGGTCTCCATCTCGAGGGCTTATTGGGAAGCATCGCATGTGGTGGCGTTTGTTCACTACCACGAAAGTCACCGGCGGGTTGTAGTCCTCCGAAAGCATCTTGAAAGTCTTGCGCAGCGCTCTCATTTCAGTCTGCAGGATGTCGTGGAAGCGTCCTTCACTCACTCCATCTCGATAGTAAATCACACGCTCCGGTCGACGGTCGGTACTCTGGTAGAAGCCCAAGAACAGGTCGCGCAGCATGTGCGGGAGTTGCTGAATGTCGTTCGCTGCCTTCTGGGCTGCCACACGACCGATGTATTTGGCCGAATACGCGTCCATCGAGGCCACCACCGATGCGATTGACGGCTGCGAGCCCATGCCCGAGCGCGGGTGCTCCACGTCAGCTCCGATGACAATCGTCGGGCACGAGCTCACCACTGGAAGCGGCTCGCGCAAAATCGAGTTCTTGCCGTTGAGTTTCATGTTCATCTTAAGACAAACATTGGCGCACAACTGCGGAGATCGCTGCGTTTTGCGCAGACTAGCAGCCACGATGCACTGGCTCGGGATACCGAGCACCGTGTCCGACGTGCGCTTGATCCGTCCGTACGACGCAGACTTTTTGTCCTGTTTGATCACCATTATGATCTGCGGCGGACCACTGCCTCGGTTCTCCAACTCGCGATAGCAGCGCTTCATCATGTCTTCGACCTCTCCACGAGACCCACGGCTTGGCAGTACGTACGGCTGTCGACACTCCAACAACCCGCACTTGGCAGCAACATCCAACATTGTTTTGAGGAAGTCGCCAACGTCTCGGTCGTTCACGTTGGCGTCAACAACAACGCCCCAGTTCTTCAGCACTGCACCGCGAACGAACTTCTTATCGATCAAATTCCATTGACCGCCTGACGGACGCTCCGATACATTCGCATATTGGACATCCGGTGGATCAAGTACTCGAACATCCGTCGTCTGCAGTTGCTGGTCGACTTTCAGCCCAAAAGCAGCCAGGTACGGGTCGTTCTCAAACCCTGCTTGGCGAATCTGACTGAGGATTGTGTCGCGACGGACGTGTGGGGCTGGCTGGTCTGGCGAATGATCTCGGCCGTGTCCAAATCGTTGATATTCGGGCATCGCTGGCCCGGGGCCACTTCACACAACTCGATAGGCAGCCAGTTCTCCTTGCCAGCTTTCCTACTACCGACGTTCACGAGTGGTAGCTCTGGGTACTGCAGTCGGGTATGGTACTTGCGCATGAAGTAGTCGGCAACGCTCATCGTCTCGCCTTTGATATCGACCATGGTGCGGTCCGCTCGGTCGGGGCTGATGCCGAAGATGGCGCGCTTCCGGTCCTTTCGGTGCGTTGGCACCACCTCCACTTTACGCAGCGCACGGGCCAGGTTCTTCATATCTCGCTCCGGCAGACCGCGAACTTCAGCAGGAGAGCGGACATTTAGAGCTGCGATAACAAGCTTCATGAGCTCACACGGTTGGTAGAACACGGTGGCAGCCTGATCAACGTTCATCAAGAGCTTCTTCTCCGCCACTCGGATTGCTTGGTGATAACCCCAGCACAACTCCTTGCC
Source organism: Phytophthora syringae (assembly GCA_012656105.1). Classification (NCBI taxonomy): domain Eukaryota; phylum Oomycota; class Peronosporomycetes; order Peronosporales; family Peronosporaceae; genus Phytophthora; species Phytophthora syringae. The sequence goes on along the minus strand of JAAKBD010000172.1, from coordinate 1,736,280 downwards.
ACCTTTTAGTTCGTGCGTCTTCTTCATGGCGAAGAAGTTGCGACCGACGGGAATCAACCGTTGGGCGCCAAGGTGTCGGGCCACCACATCAAGTGCTTGGAGTACTGGCATCACGTTCTCGTCCCGGTTCTTGAAGTGTTTCTGCAGACTTTTCATAGCGATGGTCTCAGCTAGTTTCATCTTGACGATGAAGGTGCGTGGGCCTCGGCGTCCTCGCTGAGCATCTCCAGCACGTGGTGGGCTTGGGCCGTCCGGGTTCACATCGACAAACTCTTTGGCGTTCCAGTCGAGCTTCTCGGGCGAGAACAGCGCCGACATGCCGTCGTGCACCACTCGAACTCGTTGGAATTCATGTTCGTACTGCCGCAGTGCAGCGTTGATCACGCTGCGCGTCAACTCGCGGGAAAGAGGCCGCTCCATCCGCGGTGGAGGTTGAGACTTTGTGTCTTCTTGCGGCTGCAATTTCTCGTCTGGGAACGGAGAGCGCACAACGTCAACATGATATTTGAATATCTCGACCGGGGCCGCGTCCAAAGAGATGCCGAAGTAGTTGATGTTCACTTGCATCGTGCGGCCGTCTTTGCCAAAGTTCGGGCGTCGACAGATCTGCGTTTCGCGCTGGAGATCCGGGTCTTCGGAGTTCACGTCAAGCGGAGCAGCTCGACCGGTCCAGAGCTCCTGCTCGCGTGGATCCATGATGGAGTCCCCAATCTTCTCGTAGCCAGAGCCTTCGACGTCACCAACTCCTCGACCTTGTTCAGCTCTGCCACGACCGTAGCCGCGGCCACCACCGCCACCACCGAACCGATCGTTTCCACGACCTCTTCCGCGATCGTAGCCTCCACGACTATCAGAGTTTCCACCATAACCACGGTTGCTACGACTGTCTCGACCATTGCTATCACCTTGTCTGCTGGAATCGCGGCCACGGAAGTTCGAGTCGCCACTCCCTGCATAGCGGTCCCGCTTGAAGTTATCTTGACCGTCACCACCATTAGCATCACCAGAGTATCCGCGACCATTGTAGCTGCTTGAACTTCCACCAGAATTGTTGTCATCGCGTGCACTGCCGTAGCTTTGGGAGCGATCGTTGTATCCACTGCTGCTTCCGTACGCTTGACCTTGGTAGGAGCTGCGACCTTGGTCATATCTTCCGGACGAACTTTGGCTCGACGAGTAGTCGTAGCTAGCGGAGCGAGATCCACCGCCGTAGTCGCCGTTGTCAGGTACTGCAGCTTGATTGTAGTTACTGCCATAACGAGATCTCTCGTTCTCTCCGTAGCTGCGGCCGGCGTAGCTTACGTCCCGACTTTGACTGTAGCTGCCAGTCGAAGAACCACCACGAGCATCGTTGCCACGCTCATTACTGTAGCGACCGCCGTAGGACTGGCTTTGGTAGTCGTAGCCCCTAGTGCTGTAGCTTCCGCCACTAGACCCGTAGCTCTCGGAGCGGTTTGAGCGATTGTGGCCATCGTACCCCGACGACAAACGCGAGTTGGAGTCGCCCCCGTTGCCGTCGCCGTATTCGTATCCGTAGCCCATCGGTAATTGCTTGCTCAGCGACGAGAAGAATGGGGAATGAACGAGACGCAGCTAGTTTTTCTGTGGCCTCGCTTTCGGTGGGCTTAACTTCAACTGCGACGCGGCGGCGACGACCGTATTGACCACCATGGAGCTCCTGTCCCGGATCACGTTGGCCACCCCGACAGACCAAAAACTAACGGTCAAAGCAAAAGCAAAACACTGGTACCAAAAGTAAGTAAACAATGAGATGTCGTGTTGCGACCGTACCGTTAGCCTCTACTCGATCGTAATGAGCACCTGCAGCTCGTCTCGAGATCCCTGGCCACTGAGTCGCAGCTCCCGCATGGCTTCGCACGTGATGGCTCCAAAGATGGCCACGCCAATCACCACCAGAATGATCACTTCGCTTAGCGACCATGGAACTCCTTCACCGTTACCGCCAGCTTCAGCGTAATGAAGTTTCTCTCGTGTTTGTGCCTTTTCTTCAGTGTCCACAGCAATGGTCTCCATATCCCAACCGTCCAAGCACTTCGTTGTTGAAACGTGAGCAAACCATTTCGCCGCGGGTCGCGGGATGCGGGTCAAGTTGGCCTGTTGTGTAAAGTTGACATAGTGCAGTCCAAACCGAGGCTTGTACGAGCCCCACTCGTTGTTGTCTAGGAACGACCACGCAGTGTACCCGATGATGGGGATTTTCTCCTCGACAACAGCTTTGTACACTTGCTCCAGATATGCTTGAAAGTACCAGAGCTGATCCTGGTTCTCCACTTGGTCATCTCCGCACCACCCGTTTTCCGTCAGCAAAATCTCTGTGGACGGGTCTTGAGCATGCAGCCACATGATGGTGGCTAAGTAGCCTTCCGGGTAGCCTTGAAGCCAGGAGCACTCTGGGCTGCTAGCAGGAGGTGCACGCGCCCCATTAGGAGCGCGCGTGTCATCCATCCCGCGATCTCGCGCGTGGCCCAGCGAGAGCTCTTGACACGCGATTTCCGAGCGTTCCGAGTCGCAGTCGGTCACCACGCGTGAATAGTAGTGATTCAGCATCAGCACATCATAACTTCCTTTGACGAGCGCAGCTTCCTCCTTACTAAACGTCGGTAGTCTCTCACCAACCCGTTCTCGCATGATCTCCGGATAGTCTCCCGTCACCAGTGGCATGAGAAACCATCCCAGGTCGAACTGCATCTTCCGCTCCGCCGCCGCCACGTCCCGCGCATTTGCTGCATCCACCGGGTAGCCAAACTCCGCATTCATCACCATCCCAATCCGAGCCTTTTCACTCACGTTCTGCCGTCTTTTCAACTCACGAAACAACTTCACCGCTCTAGCGTGCGACAGCAGCACGTTGTGAGCCGCCACGTACGTGTTGACGTCCGACTGCTCGATACCTCCCGGTGCCGCGTCGCACGAGCCGTACCCCCACTAATAAACGTCAGTGGTTCATTGAAAGTAGCCCAGTACTGGACTTTCCTGCCGTATTCTCGGAAAACGAGGTCTGCAAAGCTCTCAAAATGGTTGACAATCTCCGGGTTGAGCCATCCTTTAGGCTCCAACTGTGTGTGCAGCACCGCTGGGAGATCAAAGTGGTAGAGCGTCACAATGGCTTGCAGTCTGTTGGCTTGCAGATCGTCCAGCAGTGCATGGTAGAAGGCGATTCCGTGCGGATTGGGCAGCAGTTCGCTCCGTTGTGCGTCCCAGGACATGACTCGGGACCAGGAGACGGACAAGCGGAAGGACGAGAGCCCCATGTCGCTCATCCGCCTAAAGTCTTCACTGTAGCGATGGAAAAGTCGTCGGCCACGTCCGCGCACTCGACCGTTGGCTTGGAGCGGCAGAAGGCGTCCCAGATGCTCGGCTCCCGACCCGAGACGTTCCACGCGCCCTCCACTTGGAACGCGGCGGTGGCCGAGCCGAAGAGGAAGTCGGACGGGAAGCAGCGAGGCGAGGCGGCGGCAGGCGAGCTCAAGAGCAGGAGAAGCGGCAAGAGCAAACGTGTGGTCATGACGCTTCGGAGCCCAATTGGGAAGTAACGGTTGCTAATCAGAAGACGGGATGGGCAGATGCAGGTGGACAAAGACTTTTGAGGTCTTATCCATACAAGAAGGCATATGTTTGGAGAGGACGACGGTACGATGATGCGCAGAAGTATTTGCCTGACCTGATATTCAACTTCAAGGTGCTGATTTCGGTGGTCAAATGGTCTGGTGTTAGAGCTTTAGATCATGGTGTTGGCTTGCAGCAGTGGGTCGGTCTCACGAGGAACACGGCGAGCATGAGGTGACGAGAGTTGCACCATGATGTTGCGGCCAACAGCGACGACGGCTGATAGCCCCACGACGGCCAGTACACCGATGATCCCCAGCATCCAGCGAGAGAAGCTCTGCTCACTGACACTCTCGAGGCCCGCGAGCTGTTCTTCCTTCGGTTCTTCATACGTCCAACCGTCGATGCACTTGGTCTTCGCGACGTGGCTGAACCACTTGGCTGCAGGACGCGGAATGCGCTCTAGACCCGTGGGTTGTGGCTCGTACACTTCGTCCTTGGCGCCAGTGCTGGACGAGAAGTTGACGTAGTACAGTCCAAAGCGCGGCGAGAAGGAGCCCCACTCGTAGTTGTCCAGGAAGGACCACGCAGTGTAGCCAATGATGGGGATTTTCTCCTCCACGACGGCTTTGTGCACTTGGGCCACGTACTCTTGGTAGTACCAGAGCTGGTCCAGGTTTTCGATCTCTTCATTGCCACACCACCCGTTCTCCGTGAGCAGGATGTCGGCCGTTGGGTCAGCAGCATGCAGCCACTTGATCGCTTCCAGGTATCCAGGTGGGTAGGCTGTGAACCATCCGCAATTGAGCTTACCGTGCCGGTCCTTGCTCGACTTACGAGAGCCCGGCAGTTCGTTCGAGTGCGAAATGTCCACGTTCAAGTCTCTTTCCCAGCCTTTGCCGAGCTTCTTGCACTTGGACCCCACACAGTCCGTCACGAGCTTGGAGGAGTAGTGATTCAGCATGAAGAGGTCGTAAGAGCCCTTCACCATTGCAGTCTCCTCAGGCGTGAACCTCGGTAGACGATCACCCACCCGTTCCCGCATGATGGCGGGGTAGTCTCCAGTGACCATCGGCGCTAAAAACCAGCCGAGCTCGAACTGCATCTTCCGCTCTGCTGCAGCCACGTCCAGCGGGTTCTTCGGGTCCAGCGGATACGCTGCGTCCGAGTTGAGGGTGATACCAATGCGAGCCTTTTCATGCAGGACGGAGGTCGCTTTCAGATCACGGAAAACCTTCACGACGGCTGCGTGGGAGCGGATCACGTTGTGAGCCACACTGTACGCGAAGGTCTCGGACTTTTTAGTCCGGGAGCTCCTCCACCACTGGCATAACCGGCAGTCGTGAACGTGAGTGGCTCATTGAACGTCGTCCACATGTCAACCTTGTCTCCCAGCTCATGGAACATGAGCGTCGCGTACTCTACGAAATGGTCGAGGATGTCGGCATTGAGCCAGCTTTGAGGAGCAAGTTCCGTGTGCAGCTCTAGTGGCAGATCCCAATGGTACAGCGTCAGGATCGGCACGATGTCGTTGACGTTGAGCTCATCCACCAGCGCGTGGTAGAACGCGAGCCCTTGGGCGTTCGGCTGCATGCGTTTGGTCTCCGGGTTCCAATTCATGGCCCGAGACCAGGAGACCGAGAACCGAGAGGATTGGAGCCCAGTGTCAACCATGAGCTTGATGTCGTCTCGGTAGCGGTGGTAGAAGTCGTCGGCCACGTTGGCACACGCCACTTTCTTGGAGTGCGAACGGCAGTAGTCGTCCCAGATGCTTGGCGTGCGACCACCTTCGTCCCAGGCACCTTCGACTTGGTACGAGGCGGTGGCAGACCCGAACATGAAATCGGCAGGGAAGCATCGAGGTGCCTCGTCCGCGGAGACCGTTAGAGCGGTCGCAACTGCGATGAGAAGGTGGGCAAGGCGCATCTTGTTGCTTGGAGAAAAATGCAGACTGAGCTCCAGCAAGGGGACGCACCAGCGATCTTTGGTGCCGTTTCCAAGCGTTACGTTGAGACTTGAAAGGTGGTTCTTCACGAAGAATTGTGCTTCGTACAATTGCTGGACAATAACTGGAGCAGCGGACAAGCATCTCCAATCAGACACTATACGTTAGAGCTCCAACGTTCTTCGTCACCTTTCGCTTCGGCGCGTCCCAGTTCCCAGAATCATCGATGTCCTGTTTTCATTCGGTCTTGATCTTTGAACACGCAGCTAAGAAACGATGAGCTTCACCGGTGACGGCAGCGCTCGGTTCTCTTTTCGTGGGCCTTCTCGCGATAACCGAGGCGAAGACGTTCGACGACGCACGAGGTCTCGCTCGCGAGAATCCGGACGATTTGGAGCAGGAGCCAACAGCTACGGAAGCAGAGACTTTCATATTAGCACTCCAGGAAGATCCGCCGGTGCTCCTGGTGATTCAAGGTGAGCTACAAGCGTGGAGGCTCCTAACAATTATATGTGGTAAACTCGCTTTGACCGAACGTGTAGGTTTGGACGAATCGACCAAACACACAGAAGTGAAGGCCATCGTTTTCGTCACTATGAAGACAGTAATGCTGGTATTGACCGTGATCATGGTAGACCTCGCCGTGATGGTCGAGAGCGTGAAGTACGAGGCATAAGAACTGGCCGAAGCTCTGATCCTGACTCTTATGAGTCTGACCCCAGCGATCTAGCCAAACAACAGTGTACTGAGCGTGATTCTTGCGGAAAAAGTACGAGAAATGATAAAACTTGTGGCATACAAGCGGCAGATGAAGACGTTGTGGACGAGTGGAGTGGGTGCGCGCGTGAAGTCAACGCCAAAGATCCTTATCTACAAGAGGAATTCCGTTTCTGCCACCGCCCAGGTGCTGCAACTAGCGGCCAGCTCGTGCAGGTCAAAGTAAACTGCTTCCGACTTACTTTCGATTCCACACAAGACGTGATTTTCAAGTATCACGTGGACGTAGCGCGCTCGCCTCAGCACGGCAATGAATTGCCCCCAAGCGTACACGGATGGCTTCCGTTACGTCGCTCCCTGATGCGAGGTGTGGTCAATGCCGTTCTTCGGCAATTCGAGACGGCCTTGTCAGGTCTTCGCGTAGCCTACGATGGAAGCTCTGCGTTGTACGCACCCGCCAAATTGCTGGGGAATCAAACACAAAGACGTTTGAGAACGTCGACCCATACGCAACGCAGACAACCGGAAGTGAAAGTTCTCAATTTTTGGATCAAAAGCGCGAACCTTTGTGGTAAAATTACACTTGTAGAACTGCTTTCGATGAACGATTTGAAAGCTCTTTACTCCAATGCGGCAGTGAATGTGATGCCGCTGTTGCAAGCTCTGGATGCAGTAACTCGCCAGTCAGCAGCTCAGCGTTTCGTTGGAGTAGGGCGCAATTGGTACCCCATGAAAGCACCAATTTCTCTCAAAGGTGGAAAGGATTTGTGCTGGGGATACCACCAATCTCTCCAAGTAGCCGATCGAAAGCTTCTGATGAACATGGATCGGGTGGCTGCTGTGTTTTACTCTCCGACGAAGTTGATGGGGCTTGTACTTGCTGCCTTGAAATTGCGTTCTCGCACTGAAATCCGCAGCTTGTTAGATAGTCAAAAGATAACTCTGGCTGGCGCTTTGCGCAAGATCGAAGTGGTTCCAACGCACCGAGAGGATCGAAGGCGCTCGATCTTCGGTATAAGTGCACAACCTGCTAACCAGACCATGGTAGATATCAATTGGGAGGTTATGTCTGTTGCTGAGTATTCCCCAAGTACTACAGTTTCCGCTTGAGGTTCCCACAGCTGTCGTGTGTAAATCTGGGCAGTAAGCGGGTAGGAAAGGAGAACTGGTTGCCGATCGAGTTGTGTGAGGTTGCCCCTTGGCAGCTTTGTCGGTCAATTGATGAACTCAATCAAGCAGAGCTCGCCGCTATTCAGGCGGCTCAAACCCCGTGCGCTCTTGAGAAATTCATTACTGACCAAGTTCAAGAGGCTGGTTTTGAAAATGACCCGTACTTGGCTGCGTTTGGGATGAAGGTGGCAAGTCAAATGGAGCAAGTGGACGCTCGTGTGCTGGATCCACCGACGGTGCAATATAATAACTCATCGGAGCAGCCTTTGATGGGGCAGTGGAATTTGCGGCACAAGCGGCTTGAGTATGGCGCTACACTACGCAATTGGGGAGTTGTAGTCGCTGCTAACGCTGGCAGGGACGATGTTCAAAGTTTTGTATGCAAGTTAGTGGACAAAGCTCGGGGATGGGAATCGTTGTTGAAGATGTTGACCCTTGTATCGTGAATGCAGATAGCCACAAGGGTGCTCAAGTCGATTCGCTTATGCAGTTTATGCTTTGGCATGATGGAAACACGACACGGGGGTGATCCTCAGCTCATGATGGTGATCAAACAAGACAAAAGCGATGGACTGTACGGGGATATCAAACGCATGTCGGACACAGTGCTGGGCATTCCCAGCCAATGCGTTCTCTTGTCGAATATCCGTCAGGCTAACCCCCATATCTGTGCCAACCTCTGTCTCAAAATGAACATGAAGCTGGGTGGGAGGAATGCAGTGTTACGCGATTCCCTTCCGTTGGTTACGACTGCGTCCACGATTTTTATCGGTGCTGCTTTTGAGAACAGAGGCAGTTGTATGAGCTCACAGGCTCCGGTGTTCGCTGTGGTTGCTTCAATGGATCGCCATGCAGCAAAATACATTGCACGCGTGGCAGTTGAGAAGGATTCGCTGGATATTCAGCAGTTGTCGGGCATGTTGCGCGAGCTTTTCCTTGCTTACTACAAACACACCAAGTGCAAACCAAACCACGTGATCTACTATCGCACCGGAGTGAGTGGAGAGGAGCAAATGCACGACAGTCTCCAGACGGAGATGCGAGCGCTGCGAATGGCTTTCAAAATGATTTCGGGGCAGTACAAGCCGCTAGTGACGTTTCTGGTGGCGAACAAACGTCACCACCTGAGAGCTTTTCCGGTGAACTCGTGCGACGCTGATGGCAATGGCAACGTGAAACCTGGAACGGTGATCGATACGGACGTCACGGGCCCACATGGCTTTGATTTCTACTTGTATGGCCACAAAAGTGGTCTAGGCACCAGCGTCCCGTGTCATTATACCGTGCTGTATGACGAGAACAAATTCACAGCAGACGAAATCCAACGACTCACGTATTATCTTGGACACACATTTGCACGAAGCAATCGCTCAACCTCGTTGGTGCCACCGGTTCGGTATGCGCGGTTAGCAGCTTCTCGTGCTCGCTTGTTCCTGATGGAAACGATGCACAATGACTCGACAACAGACAATAATGAAGGAAGCTCTACCGTTCACAATGTTGAGTTAGCTGAGCTACACAGCAACCTCAAGGACTGCATGTTCTTTATCTAATCGCTGCGCTACAGCAGGACACCAAAGGATAATATGGTCAAAGAATGAAATCTACTGAACAATTTTGTATCTAGCTCTACCAGTCTGAGCTCGAGCTTTCATAGAGATCGCTGGAGCCAAACAGTTCTTGGGCATCCAACGTTTTATCGGAGAATGTCAGCGGCTTCAGGTCATCCATGCAACTAGTGTCGACGTCCTTCAGTACGCCGTTTGCTTTCACGAAGGATGCCAAAACTCGTACGCCGCAGGTCGGACCGCCACCGTTCATGGGCGTGGTGAACGTCGTGCAATGGCCTGCGTCGTCAAATTCCACAAGCATGCGCTCTCCGCTCATCATTTCGTACTCAAGCTCCCCATACATTTTTCGGGTCTGCAGATCCATCCCACCAGTCATGAGCAGTGCGGTGACGCCATCAGGCAGCTCGCCTGTCTTGTTCCAGTACTCGTCACGTTCGTACACGAGTGACCGCGCCTCAGGAAGGTGAATAAGCTCTTGACAGGCGTGTTCACGGCTGCCGGTGAACAAGCAGTAGTATGGCAGCGACAGGTAGTTGTCAGACGCCATGGTGGCGTTCTCGTACCACTTGATCAGTGTCGCTTTATCCGGCGTGGGGTTTCCCACATCTCGGAGAAAACAACGAGGTAATACAGCATGTCCGAGTCAAACATCAGCGTTTCAGGTTCCGAGTCTCCAAAGCCCCCATCGTCTTCAGAAAAGCTAAGCCCTTCAGCGAAGTAGGCAAGTGCATCGGCATCATCCTTCGAGCAGCGCGACGCGCGATAAATCACCGCAGGGATGACTAGCCGTGTGCGGTCTGACATGAGGTACTCACCGAAGGTTGATCGTAGCAAGTAGGAGGGTTTCATCCCGTTCTTCCCTAGAGCGTCGGCGCAGGCGTTCGAGCCGCTTTTGCCACCAGCTACTGCAGCGTCCAGATTATCGTATAGCTCATGGACAAAAGCAGGAAGGTCCGTCACCCCGGGAACTTGCCTTTACAAAACTCATCTGCCATGCAAGCGGCAAGGAACCGGTCCCCACGACACCCACATCGTGGTCCCAGTTGGAGAACGTCGACCTCTTCTCCAGTGTATCTCCGCTCTCCGACACAATGCCATCCACCGAAACCCCCGCACACTCGGCGGGGCAAAATGCACGAGCCTCTCCACCAGGTATGTGCCGTAGCTCAGTCCGTAGACGAACACGTCCTGATCACTGAGCTCGTAGTCGATGATAGCAGCCAAATCGTTCGCTGCACTCGTGACGGAGAACGCAGCCGTCTGGTTGTCGATCTGGAAACGGATGTCGTCCATGCACGCGGGAAGTTCATCCAGCCTAATGGCCGAGCCTCCGGGGCTGCCCAAAGCTCCGGCCTCTGCTGCTTGGCACTCGAGCCGCGCGCTGCGTCCAGTTCCTCGGTGGTCCATCGTGTAGACGCTCACCTGCCTCTCCAGCTGCAAGAACATGGTGTTGATAAGTCCTTCTACGCCTGTGGACGACGCTCCAGGCCCCCTGCAGCACCCACAGAGCTCGTTCTTTTCCTGTCGACGGAGTGCTCGTAGCCACCACGCGCTTGACGAACACGTCGACGGTGTTGTCGCTCTCGCATACACCTGTGTAGCACATGGGTACACGGAACTCCGCGCACTCGTACGCCGGCGCGCCTGACGAGGGAGTATCCGCCACTTTGCCGTGGTGATGATGGGATGGTCTCTGCTGCGTCTGTTCCTGCTGCTTCCAGTCGTGATGCTGGGCGAAGAGGCGGTCGAACGACTGCTGCAGGAAAGGCAGCGCTGATGTTGGGGCTTGTGCAGCGTCGGCGGTCGCTCTACGCGTGGTAGAGCGGGTAGATGACGAGGTGTCCATGTAGTACGCGTCGGGGTGGCCCTTGTCCACGCCGTCGAACTGCAGCGAGCTCTGCGTGCACGGGAACCAGCCGTTGAGCTGCACGGGCGGCTCGGCAGCGACACACAGCGCTGCACAAGAGAGGAGGCAGCTAAACAGCAGCTTCATCGTCCCAGGAAGTCTTCGAAGCGCTTGCGTAGCTGGTGGCAAATTGGCAAGTGAGACGATGAAGTGGTTTCACAAAAGATCAGCCATCCGAGTATAAGATATCGAAGGTTTAAATATATAGATAGAAAATGGGTTGAAATCATGTCGATGTGGGAAATACGGTATGGCAGGTGTTTGAACCCATATATCAGAATCCATTTTTGTAGCCATTTTAGTGGTGATTTTGAGTATGGACGTCCCGTCCTGGCACCCTGCGAACTCGAACTCGGATGCGCTGCGGCGGCTCGCGACGAGCGGCGGCGCGGCCCCCACTCGCACGGAGTTTAAGGAGGTGGACACGTCCACGGAGGAGGAACGGCAGCAGGTGGCCACGGACGTGAACGTGGTGCTGGGCGGCGGTCGCGGCCTACTGGACCCGTCCGACCGCTTGTATCTGCTGGAGCAGACGCAGCTGCAGCAGCAGGCCAACAGCAGGGAGCAGCAGGAGAGAGACGCCGGTAGGACTTTGACAGGGAATTTGTATACTCAACTGCAGGACTGACGGTGCTCGCAGCGCTGTTGGCGTTCCGCTCGAACGCCCTCAAGGTGCACGCGCACAAGCCGCTGGAGATCGCAGTGACTACTGGGAAGCCATTGCGGCCGATCCCTGAGAAGAAGGCGGTGGTGGTGATCAGAGCCAAGAAACGCCGCGTGGCGGCCGAGAAGGAGGCAACACACAAGAAGACCAAGAAGATGCCGGACAGTACTGAGAAGGAGGAGGAGAGCAGGAAGAAAGAAGCAGAAGCAGTGGCGTCCAAGTCTCCTGCATCAGTGCTGCTGCTTCAGGACTATTCCAGCAGCAGCGATGACGAGTAGTGGTGGGTTTACTGTAGAATGGGGGAGGATGCCGGGAGTACTGTGCAAACCATGTATTTTAAGGGCATCTGCGCACGGCAGCGCAACTAATCAAGCAATCTACAGCAACTAGATCTCTCTCGTGTCTATCCTAGCAATGATGTCAAATGTTCCTTTACTCGTCGTCACTGTCGAAGGTGATCTTGGTCGCCTTCTTGTTCACGTCGATGTTCTTGGCGAACGCGCCGTACAGCTTGTGCTCTTTCTTTTTGACGTGGGTACCGAACTTGGTCAGGTCCGAAGGGACGTCTTGGTTGCCTTCACGCAGCAGGTTCACGAGCTCGCCAGCGCGGGTTTGTCGTTGGCAGTGAAGAATGTGTGAGCGATACCCTTGTTGCCACCACGGCCCGTACGACCGATACGGTGGACGTAGTCCTCGATCGTGAGAGGGAACGAGTAGTTGATAACGTACTCAACACCAGGAATGTCAAGACCACGAGCGGCAACATCCGTGGCGATGAGGAGCGGGATCTCACCGGACTTGAACTGCTCAACGGCCTCCGAGCGCTGCTGCTGGGTACGGTCGCCGTGAATTGCGACGCAGTTCCAGCCACGCTGGTGCATGAAGCGCTCAACACGGTCGGCCTCCTTCTTGTACAGCACGAACAGCAGGATGCGGTTCTTACGGCTGGAGTGGTACTTCTGCAGCAGAGCGTGTGCGCGACCATCACGCGCGCGGTCGTCGATGACCTCAACAATCTGCGTCACATTGACACTAGCGGCAAGCTCATCCGAGCCGATAGTCACCTTGACAGGGTCGTTCAAGAACTCGTGGGCGAGCTTCTGGATCGACTGCGGCCACGTTGCACTGAACATGGCAATCTGACGCTCCGGGTGCGTGTTACCGATAATGGAGCGGATGTCCTTCTCGAAACCCTCGTCCAGCATACGGTCAGCCTCATCCAGCACCACGAACGTAACCTTGGACAGGTTGCACGAGCCCTCCTCCACCAGGTCTTTCAGGCGACCAGGGGTGGCCACGACCACGTGCACACCATCACGCAGCGCCTTCTTCTGCGTGTATTTGGGGACACCACCGTAGATGCAAATGCTCTTGAGGCCGCACTTCTTGCCAGCCTCCGTAATCACAGCCGAGCTCTGCATCGCCAGCTCACGCGTCGGCGCCACCACGAGCATACGCGGTCCAGGGTGCTTGGGAGACACAGCAGGCTGGGCGTCAATGTGGATCAAGCCAGGAATGGAGAAGGCCAGCGTCTTGCCCGATCCCGTCTCGGCGATACCAATGATGTCGCGGCCGGACGCGAGAATGGGCCAGCACTGACTCTGGATGGGCGTGGGCTTGTCGAAGCCCTGGGTGGTCTTCATGAACTTGGACTCGAACGTGACGTCGTCGAAGCTCAGCACGGGGCGGTAGAGGCAGTTGTTGCCGCTCAGGATCATCTGGTTGGTCTCGTGGAAGGCCGAGACCTCCGCGTCCGTCATCTTGGCCGTGTCCTTGCCCTCCGTGTAGAAGGATTTCTTGAAGCTGCCGTCGTTCGAAGGAGGCTGCTGGTACGGGCCATTGGAGAAGTCCGTGGTGGGCGCCTCCTTCTTGCTCTTCTTGCTCTTCTTCTCGCCTTCCTCGTCACGCGCGCTTGTGCTTCTTGCTCTTCTTCTCCTTCTTCTCCACCACCGGCTCGGCAGCCTCCGCGGCCTTGCGCGCGGCCTTCTTGGCCTTCTTCTCGGCTCTGCGCTGCTGCTTGTCACTCACGTCCGTCATGCTCGTTTCGGTGCCGTTTCGAGTCTGACCAATACAGCCACAGCCAGTGCTTTAAACACATGGCTACATTGAGTTCCATCACACCAATGTATCCATGTCCACTTCAAAACCCTCTGAGGTTTTATAGGAGACCGCCCTACCATCACTCTCCCCCATTCCGCACTCTCGGCACGTCCTCCATGGTGGACGACGACGCGGACGCGGACTACGCGCTGCGCACCCCCGCGGTGCGACGGCGAGACACCATCACGCGGCAGCTGCAGCGCGAAATCCTGGGCGAAATGGCGGCCGACAGAGCCGAGAGAGACGCCGAGGAGCGGGCCCACGCAGCGCCCGAGATGGCGGCCGAAGGAACGGCGTCGCGTCCAGAGCAGCAGGAAGGGAAGACGGAGGACGACGAACCGGACAACGACCGACGCCACACGCTGTCGCCGTCGAAGGTGACGCTGCTGCACGACGCGAAGGCGCTGGACGCGGCCATTTCGAGGCGAGATACGGTGAGTCCGTTGGCGCTCAAGGCGCTGCTGAAGGCTGCGCAGCTGGAGCAGCAGCAGAAGGAGAGTCCGGGGAAGAAAAGAGACCGGCTCGACCAGTCCGAGCTGCAGGAGGAGGAGGTGGAGATGGCTGGGAAGACGCCGCTGGAGACCAGGAAGAGCCTGAGCAATACTGGGGACAGCTTTACGGACTCGATGTTCGCCCCCAACTTGCTGGAGCTGGACGTGGGGCGTCGGCCGACGCTGGATCCGAACGAGGCGGCGTCAGTTGTTGCTGCGTTGCAATTGGAGGCCAGCAGTCTGGACGGCTCGGCGATGGAGATGGAGGACTCGGACGATAATCAAGCGGAGAAGCAGGGAAAGAAGAAGACGCAAAGTCCGACAGAAGAGCGCGAGAAATCGCCATCTCCTGCGAAGAAAAAGAAGAGCAGGAAATCGCCATCTCCGAAGCAGATCAAGCCCAAGAAATCACCGAATCCGACGAAAAGGAACTCTACTCGACAAACTCTCGATCCGACTGAGGTGTTACTGATGCAGGAAGACAGCTCGCAGCTAGAGGACCCGCGTCGGCAAACGATCGACATTAATGGACTTCTCGAGTTGACACGCGAACAGGGAACTTCTTCGACTGGTGGCAAGGACTTGGCGCTCAAGCGGAGTGAAGAGGCTTCACGAAAACGAGCAAACGATTCTGATACGCGTGCTGTCACTCCGGAAAAGCGTGCACGATCAGCCGATAATGAAGATGAAATGCTGGAGTCAATGGAGATTGACTCGCCTCCTCAAGCGGATATCATCTCAAACTCTCGTTCACCCTCCCCAATTGATCGACGGAAAACGGGCGCTGATAGTCAAGGATCACCCGACGATCTTCCTCCCTCACGGATCCCGAAGTCTTCGTTGTTCTCGCCCCTCCCGGAGGATCACGGATCAGGACTCCACTGAAGGGTATCTTGAGTGCTCGAAAGAGAAGGGAAAATGCTGAAGGAGCTGAGCAGACGACTCCGAGTAAGTCGGTGAATTTTGGTCCATCGCAAGGCGCAGAGTTTAACCATGGCTCCCCATCCACATCGATGACTCCGATGTGTGCGAGGGATGCTTCGCGATTATTTCCATTGGAACCGCCGCAGGAAGAGCCTGAGGATGCGGAGACGTCATTGAATTCTTCCATTCTCAGTGAGGCTGACTCTCTTGACGAGGAGGAGACGAAGGAAGATGTCCAACCAGTAGTGTTTCCAATTAAGACGTCGGGGTTTGATTTGTTGCAGCAGCGGAGAAGCAGCTTGCTGGCACCTAAGTCCACTGGTAGAACTCGTCGGCGGCAAAGCATGCGAGGTTACAGCCCTCTGGATAGCCAAACAGAAGCTCGGCGGCGAAGACGCCAGACGATCAACGTTACACATCCTCATCAAGCCTCGTCGAAGACATCATCGATAACCAACCCGTTTGCTGAAAACCCGGCAGCAAGCCTGCAATCTCTGTCAAGGAATACTTCCTGTCAGAGCACCACAGATGTACCCGAGACAAGTCAGATGCTCTACGCAGATTCGTCGGCATCGTCGGATGCTGGAGAGGATATGGAGATCACGGGTGATTACTCAGTTTTGCTTGCACGCGACAGTGAAGTTTCAGGAAAACAACCAGCTTCATCAGCTGGTACAAGTCTGCCTCGTGACGAAGATACAGCCGAATTTAGTTTGGGACATCTTCTTGCAGAATCTGCTGTGTATGAGCTAACCAAGTCAGCGCCTGATCCGGACCTTCACGACCTGCCCGGGTCTTTGGGCGACCTGGCAAATGAAGTGGCTGATGTATCCTCAAGTCAGGGTAGCCATGTTGCTGACAGTTCCGGCCGAGTAAAGGATCCAGACAGCACCCTCGACCCTATCCAGGAAGTGGATGAGACAATGGCATCTTCTCGAGGACAGAGCATGATGAGCTTTGACAGTGACGACAGCGATGCAGAGTATGCGGACAGCCAAAAATCTATGTCTGTTAATCTGGCGTCGAAGTTTGAGAGCGTTAGCACAAGCGGTGAAGCCGATCACCAGCCTCCGTCGGTGCCTGATGTTATTTCTGTTCAGTTGATCACGATGGAAGAACTCCTTGTATCTGTGGCTTTAGCCGAAGATATCGGGTTGGCGAGGACAGAAGAACCCTTCTTTGGAGACGAAGCTGATTCACCTGCTGATCAGATGTCAAGGGATATGAAAATTGCGTGTGTGTACGACAACTGTTTGGAAGTAGTGGGTCGTCATGCTGGAGATATTACTTCTTGGTCTACGGAATTGACTGAAGAGCTGTCAACCCTCCTGCGCTTAAATGCCCCGGCTGTCTTCAGTTCGGAGAATCTCGATGATGCAGTTCGTGAGACCATTCGTGAATTGTATGCTACAGAGTCCATGGTTGCGCGTAGTGGTTGGTGTCAGTTGCAGGCACAAATGGAGAAGCAACTGGCCAACAGCTTCTCCGTGGGTGCAAATGCGTTGGTGGGCGATGTGAAAACACTAAAAAGTAGTGTAGCTACGGATGAGCTGAAGCGTCAAAATGAGCTCGCTGCTATCAAGGAGATGATTGATCACGAAGAGCAAATGGGCCTTCTGCTGGATGCGATTGAGGAGCAACAAGGGGCTCACGATGAATATGTTACTGCCGTGAAAGATCTGGAAAAAGAGTGCTCGTCACTCTCGCTTGAGGACTCGGTGTTGCAAAGTCGTTTAAAAGTACTCGAAGGACGCGCAGCCGAGCTGGAGCCGGTGACTGCTGCAGCAGCGTCTCGGTTCGAGCAGGAAGTCCTGGCAACGGAGGAAATGCTTGCGATTCAAGAAAGTTTAAGTGTGTGGAAAATCCGCGAGGCTACAGCTACGCTTCTTCGTCTAAGTGCTCGCTTCGAAGACGTGCTATTTGACGTAGAGATCTCAGTGAACGTCCATTTGGGATCTCCTTCGACGGAAGGTGCGTCAACGACTATTGAGACGAACGAGTCTCTTAAGCGAGGAAGCGTAACACGTACCTTCCGATTGAAGGTGACGCAGTGCTAGTGCTGCAGCGATTACTGCTCGATCCTCGTTACATCGAGCGGGTTGCTGATGAATCTGAAGTTCGAGATGAAAACGACGGTCGAGTATGTTCAAAGGTGCAGGTCCTAGAACGGTTCATCACCCGCACCTTCCGGTTGTTGAAAGAGCTGCGAGAGCTGTCGACGCACTTTGCCATGCGCTTCAGTGAAGACGACAGCACACTCTGGGTCGATTTCCTCAAGTTTCCATCGACAGCGTCACGTGTCGATGCTGAGTGTGCTCAGTTCAGTGTGGGGTTCTCTCTTCTTCCTGTGTTCCCATATACTGACTATCAGACGGCTGTGCAGGTCCCGCACGGACAGGTATGCTTTTTCTTTTCGACAATTTGTGGCTTTCGTACGATGGTGACACTCGTTATTTTCTTTGTAGATTTCAACCGAAGACGTTGCGAAGGAGATTGGGTTGGTGCCCACCCACGCACCGAAGTACTTCACGCGCGTATGTCAACGACTTCACGAGAACTTCGTGCGGTAGCGCGGGCATTTTCCAGTCTCTTGAATCTAGTATTGGGCAGACAGACTCAAGCTGCTGTGGACGGCGCCAGTGTCATTCCCAGTCCAGTTATGTCAACTTATCTATTGTGGAAGGGGCAGCAGGAGGCGCAGGTGATATCACACGAGCAAATGGTGCAAGCACTGACACGTTTGTGCTGCTGGGTTGTAAAGTATAATCAAAATTGCCGGACCTGTCGTCATGTAGTGAACCTCCCTTCGACTGTTTCCAAGTTGCAAGGACCCATTTGCTCAGTCATCCCAGTCGTCGTCGCTGTCGTCCTCTAGCGTTTGCGGCGCAGGCGGATTGACTCCATTGTGGTGAATTGAATGCAATGACGGCTGCGCGGCAAGTTCCTGCAAGGGTTGAATTAACACAGTGAAACACCAGGTCAGTTCCCTTTCACAAGTGCACCAACGCCGGAAGCTATCATCTCGTACACTTAGCCGAGCAAATTGGGCGGCCTTCTGACGCTCTTGCTCCTCTTCTTCGCGCTGACGAACCTGGAAATCCAGCGTCTTCGGGCGCTTAGGTGCTGTCTCCTTCGGTTTTTCGGAGAGCGGCACCATACCTGTGGTGCGTAAAACAATTATCAAAGTTAGCCAGCTCTCTCACCCCAGCACACCAGGGATCCTGCAAGGTCATACCATCAGGTTGAAGTGATTCGTAAATTGGGGCAGCAGGCTCGCCAGCGAACCACTGGAGAGCAGTCACTGTTGGTTTCTGCTTGGGAACCAACCCGAACACATCGTCCTGGAAATATTTCTTGAGTTTTTGAGCTCGTGGAAGTGAAAACGAGACGCGTTCAATGACGTTGGGCGTTGCAACCAGCAGTCGCGCAACTTCTACATCACGAACGTTGCAGGTCAACTTTGGCAGAAGAGCTACTCCTCCGATGGTGTCTGTGCCTGTCAGCATGAACGGCAAATTGGCCTGCACCGTTGCAGCGATCGGGTCAATTTCGTAACTCCAAATGTGGCGACTTCCCATGCCTACGAGGAAGAGTAAGTGCGAACTAGCATCATACAGTGGAATCGGTGTGGTAGTGCTGGCTGCACTCGCCGCCGGCTCAACCAGAGCAGGCACAGCCAGAGGCTCCAACAGGCTCCGCGAGTCCCAAAAGCTGACCTGCGTCTCGTTGCGCGCGTTTACGCCAACTGTAAGCAGTCGCGTTGAGTCTGCCCACGTCACGAATTGGGGCTTGCTGCTTTCATGGCCACAACCCATTGCAACCAGCACCTGCTCGGCTTGACGTGGGTCAAATACACGCACGATTTTAGCACGACTTGCTGTGGCAAGCAACGAGCCATCGGGACTGAACGCCATGTTCCATGTGATGTCGTCCAGTTTGCCTTCCAGTCGCACCTTCTCCTCACCCGCTTCAATATCCCACAAACGCACCGAGAGATCGTGGCTGGTTGAGCATAGCACGTCAGCCGCAGTCGGGTGAAACTGCAATGATCGAATACCCTTGGTGTGCCCGGAGAGAGTTAGTGTCGGCTTGCTTGGCACTTCAAGCATCTCCGCTGCAGTATGCGATTCCAGAGACCAGAGCTGGATGGTTGAGTCGGCAGATCCTGTAGCGAGGTGGTGGTCATTGAAAGGGTTGAATGCGAGGGTCGTCACTTCAGCTTTCTGGCCATTGATCACCGGCGCAGCGCCATGCTGGGCCTTTCCGGCAGCGCCAACCTTCTCCACTAGCACTGGGCCACCTGCCCCGGCGATGGGGGCTGCCCAAAACGTGGCATTCGCTGCAATTACAGGTGAAGCCTGAGTCGAAGATGCCACGCGCTTGTCGCCAAAGTGAAACATGTCATTGCGCGGGGCTTCTTTGCCCTGTAAATACTTGAGTTTGTGCCCGTACTTTGCCCCGAGACGCTGCGCCTTGTCTGAAAGCTCAACCACATCTGCGATTGCTGTTGGGTTTGCATCTGCTGATGAACCCTCGGGAGTCGTTGCAGCGGATACTGGAGCTGGGGTTTCTACAACTGCATTGATTGGGGCTGGTGGTGCAGTTGTAGCTGCCTCGCTACTGGTCGCAGCAGAACTGTTTGATTGCACTGGTGATGAAGGAGGTTGGGCCTTGGGTTCAGGTTCATTCCACTTCCTGGTGCTTGACCCCCACCCTGTCTTGGCATCAGACGCAGTTTTTGACGGCGCTTTCGACGATGCGGTTGACGAGAGTGCTTGTCCCCATCCTGAAGTCTGCCATCCATTCGTGGCAGGGCCGCCAGTAGAGGCGGCCCTACCCCAAGTAGATGCTGCAGGCGCACTCGTTTCTTGTCGGCCGAACACACTCCCGCTCATATCCTCGACACCTTTTACTGTCGGCGTCACAGCGTGCACTTTCGGCTCGGCATTCCCTCCCTGCCGCCATTCTTCAGACGTCATCGCTGCTTCCAATGCCAGTGTGTCCGGATACAAGTCGCTCTGGAACGTATGCATCGCGTCCTTGCGAGGCACTCGATAGGTGACGACTTCACAGCTCCCACCCACACCACTTCCGCTCGCACTCAAATTCAAAACGCGCGCAACTTCACACACATTCGTATCACACGCCGCTTTTGGTAGCAACGCCGCAGCAAGGGTCATGTTGCCAAGAGCACTGTGGTCCAACGCGTGCACATACGGAGCTCGCTCCAGGTCCACCTCGAACAGCTTGGCGCTGCGATCTCCCTTACCCAGCACATACAACAAGTCCAAGTCCGCGTCGTACAAGGGGAACAACTGACCCACCCCTCCTGTATCGAGTCTCTCTCGATGCACACACTTGGCCAGTTGTCGCGGGTCCCAGAGCTTGAGTTCCCTCTCCTGCATGCGGTCGCTCCCACACGTCACAAAGTGGTTCGTGCGTCCACACCACACAACACTCAAGTGTCTCTTTCCCGTATGCGCCGCCTCAATGCCCGGTGTCAACGCGTTCCCCACTCGCGGGTCCAAGAGCCTCACCGCCTGGTCCTGCGTGGCCACGAGCATCGCGCTACCGTCCCAGTTCCAGACCGCAGATCTCACTGCGACTTGTCCTCCAATGTCCATCTTGTAGCTGAGCGTCTCCTGCTGTACATCGTATACCTGTACAGGCCCCGGTCTCGCGTATGTGGCCACGACCGAGTCGGCCGACGGGTGTGGCACGATCCCTGCTACAAGTCCCGGTGTCTCCTGCTGGAAGACAGTCAGGGGGTTGCAATGTCCTCCGTCATATGTCCATCAGTTGGCAGTCTCCAGAGCTTCACTGTTGCACTAGCGTCCCCAGCGGACATGAGAAGGTCCTCGTGGACAGGTGAGAAGCTCAGCGCCGTGACGCGTCCAGTGGGGTGTGCACGTATGAGTGGCGGCGTGCTGGGGGCCTCTTTGCCCGTCTGGGCGAGAGGCTTCACCTGGATTGCACCGCCATTGTCCATCTGGTGGGCGAAGGCGAAGCTGGAGGACGTCGCGGCGAGCACGTTGGCGTCCACCGTGGAGGAGGACACTTGCAGCTGCTCGAAACTTTCTTCACGGGGCAAGCGCTTGCACTCCACATTACGGAACTTGCTGCAGGTGAATAAAATACGGTTACGAAGAGAAGAAGCAGCTTATTCACGAGGTGGCTGCGTACCTGGCGCGGAACTGGAAGCGCGGCCCCATGATGCACGAAGGGAGGGGGAGCAAAAATGGTTTTGACGGTATTTTTGATTGTTTTTACATGTATTTACGGTTATTTACAGATCATCCGCAAAACGCCCAGGCAAGACCACGGCTTGGGGATACTACGATATATATCCTCGACCTCCACAATATCGTCGGGGTGCATGACGAATAACTCTCTGCAGTCGGCCACGCATACGACAACCTGGACGGTCCCAGGCCGTCTCGGATGAACCGCTCTGCTCGGTGCAAAGCGGCGACGATGACCTGGCGGTCCGTGGTGTCGAAGTTGATCAATCGGGCAAACTTGAAGGCCTGGTGCGGGGCCCACCAGTAGTCGTTGTGTAGCGTGACCGTAGAGCGTTTATAAACATTTTTACTGCAGCCAAATTTGCACACCAGGAGGTGTCTGTCGCGTGGTAGCTGCAGCGAAGTGCGGGCACCCAGATCCAGCTGATCAAACACTGCAGCCACCTCCTCTAACACTTGCAGGTAAACTCCAGCACGTCCAGCCGTCATGCCGACGTCCTCAACCAACACCGTCGTCATTTCTGCATGGAGTGCTCGGGTGATTCGACGGAGGACATCACGTAGGACGACATACGCCTCCACTCTGCGCGAGCGCAGTTCACCATCTAGCCGGAACATAGTTGGAGCTCCATCGACACGTCGAACGACGAAATAGTCCATGGGCAGGCTTCGTCTATTTAGGCTTTCGTGCCTACTGCCTGTATTAGGCTTATGGAGGCACTTTCAAATCGTTAATGTAGGCATTACACGTTTTGTATGTATTTTATGAAGGTTAGAGCTCTACTCGATTACCCTAGAAGCTGCTTCCACCATGTCGACGTACTGAGTAGCATGCATTTAAATCAGTTAGTCGGGCTCGATATTCGCTTCTCATGCGCTTTAGTATGCTAAATCTGCTTTAACTGGGGCGGTATACTCGCAAGGCCCTGAGCAAATGTCATCAGCAACAAAAATATTCTGTCAAGCTCAGGGTCGTCCCATGCTCCGTTGATGTCGAGGGCAGACACGCGATCAACCATGCTCTTTACCCTGCGAGCGTTGTGATAGTCTTGCTGTAGATCCTTTCGCTCAGACCAAATTGTGCTAATCACGTCACCTCCAAATGTGTTTGATAAACGCGTTTGGTGCACAGTCTGGAGCTTTGAGAAAACTTCATAGCTTGCCATGATCATCTCTTTTGAGGATATTTACTGATGGCTGTGGGGAGGAACGCAATTATTTGTCGGTCACATCCAAAACATTCATGTCGAATCTTTTCATCAAGAGGGAGACTGTCGTATTCAAGCCATCCCGAAGGATGCTGCTTGGCGAATGTGTTCATCGTGATGTCCTTCCAAGAAGCACCGATTTTGGCTAAGTCGATGTCTTAAATTGGGATTAACAAACAAGGTCTAGGGTGCCAAGTCTGCTTAGCTATTGTCTGAGCTAAGATTAGGCAGATCATAAGGCCTTCTAAGACGAAAAGCCCGAATGCCGGTAATCAACTCGGCATTCGGGGCTTTCTCGCTTACAATGACTTACATGCTAGCCATCAGATGGAGAGCTGTAACTTGCTTTTACAATGAAAAGTCACTCATACATGTCGTAGACGTCCGTTTTACTATACTGTAATCTGGGTTTAGTACCAGCCATAATACCCCAAAGCCCGGTTAAGAAGTCCTGGCAAAATTAGTGAAAGGGACAATAGTCTACTTACTTTTATTCTCAGCTAGCGCTGCTGAAAGCTGAGAGGGGTCTGGGACGGCGTCTACAGGAGCATCTTCACGGCCATACATGATACAAAACTGTATGTAGCGTCTAAAACTTGGCCACTACTTCGAAGTACTCGTCTTGCTGCCGGGTTTGATGCCTAGATGCACATCATACTTCGCCAGCCACACGTCACGTTTTTCAAGAACTGCTTTTCCTTTCGTCTTGTCCCGTAGAGCGTCGTTTACACTCAGAGGGTTGGACCGAACTCTTTCTGGGCATCTCGCCCTAGCTAACAACCCCGGATATGGCCTTGCAGTGTATTGCTGGTACTCTCTTGGTTCTGCAACAACTAGATCATAAGTTTTGTATTGAACAGTCGATGTATCCATCCTCTTCCTGGAGGCATTTTCAAAAACTTAATGTAGGCACTGCGCCCACTCTCTACACAAAATGCCTCGATTGACGAAGCCTGTCCATGGGGGACGCTTTGCGAAAACCCAGATCCTCGCACTGTGTCCGCTCCATAGAGGACGCCATATTATCTGCGTCCTCTATAGACCGATTTTGTTGAATATCCAACATACTCGTAAAATAACGTAAAATATCCAACAGAGTCGTAAAATATCCAACATGTACAGAGTCGTAAAATATCCAAAATGTAAGATACAGACTCGGTGTTAAATACGTATTTTGTACGGGTGACGTATTGTGTACACCACACGGGACGCTCAGGGCCGTACGTACTACCGGTGGTGCAGATCCGACGTCAAGATGCTGCGTCGCGTGTGCCAGCGCACTGCGTCCTGGCAGCTCCAGTCGCGACTCTCGAGCTCCGTCTCCGTCGCGGTGGACACGCCGTCCCCGCGTCGGCTCCGACCACAAGGCGGTTCACGTCATCAGCCGAACAAGTCGAAGCCTCCTCGACACGTCAATCGAACGCCAAAATTACGCCTTGGAGACAAACGAATGAACGTTTTATTGGCCATTCGAACGTCGTCCGAGGACTTCGTGTTCGCTTGCCGTGCGCTGCGCTGCAAGGACGAGATCTCACTACTGGCGGCTACAGACCCGCGCGCCTGGAACGTGGCACTGCAGCGGCGGTTTGAAGCCAGGACGAACGTGGCGCCGCGGAGCTCTTGGCGTTCGTGGCGAATTTTTCCGAAAATAACGCCAGTGAACCCGTGTGGGTGGATCTGTTATTTACGGTTGTACGACAGCGACGCGGTTTTCGTACGGATGAAATCCATGAACTGCTCGACCAGCTGAAAAACGGTACGGACCGATGTTTGTGTCCAGAGTGTTGGTGGAGGTGGTGAACGGTTGTGCCAACGTCAACATGTTGGCCGCTGCGCAGGATCTGCTGCTGTTTCAGCAGAAGTTGTGGCCGGAAGTACGAGCGAGCGAGTGGGGCTTGAGCGATATGGAGCCGGTGATGCCGCCGTCCATTGTGGGCCACTTGATGGCCAAGATGACGCACAAAAACAAGTACGCACAGGTTCTGAAGCTGGCAGAGCAGTATTTTGCGAGTGCAGAGTTCGATGCGGACAGGGACTTCCAGCAGCAAGGGTTCTTGGAGCTTTTTGCTTGTACGCACACGAAAACGAGTCCGAGAAAATTTGTACGCACGTTTTGGACTATGTCGACGGCAGTGTACGTACAAACGGAGGAGATTTGGATGCGATGAGGAGTTTAGTGCTCGAACGAGGCTTTGAGCTGCGATCCAGTGCTGTGTGGCGATGGAGGAGTTTTCACTGGCGTTGCATTGCTATTCGACGATGGAGAGTACGCGCGAGCAACTCGTTGGCTGCGATGAGCTGAAGACGGAAATATTGTCCGACGAAGAGGAAGAGAAAGTTCGGGTCGTGGATGAGGTCCTTCCAGCGGATGAGAATGTGTATGTCAACGTGATGAAGGCCTGCACGGCTCATCAGGACTTTTCGATGCTGAAAGACGTTTTCCGCGGGATGGCCGCTCGAGGTGTAGCCCGTAGCGCTGGTTTTGGCTCTGCGATTCGGTACTGCCACGAGCATTTGGATCCAAATTTTCTGGAGGAAGTTTTGGAGAAAGTGTTTGCAACAGAACAAGAGCTAGCGGGGTCCTGGATGTTGGAGGTGGAGAACTACAACGATGCGCTGGGCTGCTTTGCCGCCACGAAGAGGCCGGAGCAAGCCAAAGAACTGTTTTCACAGATGCTGAACAACCCGTTCATTGTACCGGACCACATCACAATGCTGGAGATGGTGGAGAATCACAGCGACGCGTCCATCGAAGAGATTTTTGATCTCATGGATGATTTCCTCGCGTGGAAGCTGGCTCCGAACCTTCAGGTGTTTACGTCTCTGCTAGCAATTTGCATGCGCCGGCGTATTGTTGGTGACGCAGTCGCTCTCATTGATGGGATGGCGAAGCATAAGATCGTGCTTGATGTCAAGGCATTTACAACTATTGCTTTCATCCATGCGTCTCATGGCGACGTACAAGCAGTGGTGGGCATCCTACGAGACATGGCTACCCAAGGGGTTGCGACGGACCAAATATTTTTCGACTATGTTATCAACGCCCTGTACGGGTCCAGCGGGATCGACATGTGCTTCTCGCTTTTCCGCGAGCTGAGTCAAAACAACTTGGCCATCCCTGAAGGACTCTACGCCTCGCTCATCGACCTTGGTACCAAGATCGGGTTGATCGAGCGCACGCTGCATATCGCGTACAATATGGAGTGTGAAGGTTTCCAGCTCTCATCGGAGCAACTGCACGAGTTGATGAAGCGCTGTCAATCGGACTCGGAGATCGCGGAATTTGTACGAACCTTTTCGCTACTGCACCAGGGAATTCAACCTGAGACTCCGCGCTTCGAGGTGGAAATTTATGAAGACCTGATCTCAGTCCTAACGCAGTTTAACCGCAAGAACGAAGTCGCAAAAGTGCAGAAGCTAGCGCGGGCTGCAGGCCACGACGATCTGATCATTTAGAGCTAACGAACGGCGCTGCACTGCAGGCTTATTTACCTATAGAACTGTGGTTTGATTCATATCATTGCGTTTGTACTAACGCTGGTTAGTTCCTGACTATTCTTCCCAGTAGCCGATGCCAGTGTACTGCTCAAGCTGCTCAAGTACAGATTGGTACACTCTCTCGTTAGCGTCTACCGCCCAGGTGAAGTCCATGTGGCTAAAATCGCTGATCTCTTCATCATGGACAAGTGTATCCGATGGAATAGCTGATCGGAGCAGATCGATATCTGTCGAAGTGGCCAAGATGTCGTTCTCGCCGCTGAAAAACCCCGTGCGTGGGTACTTGATGTTACTGACCGCGATCGCTGGCGGGTCGAAGCTGCCGTACTTGACCTTGTTCTCACAGATGAGTTTGGAGCACAGTTTGATGCCAAGTACGCGGAGACAACTACAACCGTAGTCGTACTCAGCAAAAGTTTTGTCACGGATGCTCTGCGAATAGTGACCCATGTTCTTGACGGAAGTTCCGGCCGGCATCTCCGACATGTACACGCTCACGCGTGACGAGTTCCAGTTCTCCGAGTCTCCCGATACAAGAGCAAGAGCGGTCTCACAAAGCTCCGGGTTCAACGTGCAAGCAGCAGCCGTAATGACTTACTGCAGTACTTCACTTTGAGATAGGAACTCCACCTGACCGAGCACCTCGAAAATCTTGTCCAAGTACACTTTGGCCAGGAACTGGAGAGCTTTCGCCTTGGTGTTTGCCAGCCAGCCAATTGGGGCCAAAGCCGCGAAGTACGACACGGACTGGTCCTCGGCGAACGCGACCAAAGCTTAGGTGGTTCCTTCCGAGTGACCTACCAGAGCGACTGTCTTTGCTTCTGACGTCTCCAAGACGTAGTTGATCATGGCCGGCAGATCGAATTTGCCCATGTCTTCCCAGCTAAAGTCCCAGAAAGTGTCGTCGTCCGTGGTGTATTTGACATGGCCGGTGGAGTACGTGTTACCGCGGTTGTTTCCGAGCCAGACATCGTAGCCAGAATCGGCCAGCACAAAAGCGAGGCTTTGGTTCCGGAAGTTGCAGACCCAAGAGATGCTGCTGTCGAGCAGTCCGTGCTGCACCAGAACCACTGGTTTGTCTTGCACCGCGTCTTCACCCGATTGACTCTCTGCGTACGACTTCGGGAGGCGATGCATCGTGAGGATGTAGCCGTCCGTCGTGGTGACATTGTGCGTCTCCGCCACGTACCCGCGCGCTTGGATGAGCTCCACGCTGGACTTGCCAACGTCCGCGTCAAGTTTGACTTGCTCCAGTTCCTTGACTTGTTCCAGCGAATTCCCTATCGATGAAGTCACAAGTAGCAGAAAGCTCAAGAGCAGCGTGAACGATGAAAAGCCAAACGTCATCTGCGGAGCGATGGGAATGGCAAACTGGAGTCGGAGCAAGAGATCGGAGCCGGTCTCAATGGCGTCAACGACCTCGTTATTGTATCTCCGCTGCGAGTACATGTACAGATAAGTATTGTTGCCACGAGGTCCACGGTGAGGTTGTGGCAGGAGTACCGGTATCGGCTCCGCACTTGTCGGGGAAAGCTCGAGTTCTTGTCAAAGTGTTCTAACTTACACATCGCTACAATCACGGGACTTAGCTACGTCAGGTTTTGCGAGCGTTCAACGCGCTATTCAACGCGATGGCCCCGTCAATGTTCATACATGTACTTGGTCGTCTTGACTTCCTCTCGTCGTGGTACCCCGAACTCGGGCGTTGGGCTTTCATCATCGACTGCCTATTTTGAAGTACGTCGGTCTTTATCCTAAGACACTCGGCGATCTTCATGCAGCCAGCGACCGACCCCCGGAAGGGAGGCCCCCGGGCCGCCAGGGGAGGACCACGAGCGCGGACGCAACCAAGACGACTCAGACGACTGTTACATGCCTGTGCAGATCGCGGGGGCAAAGCGCAAGCCTGATGAGATAGTTGCTGAAAGTAGCGACGAAAGCGAGAACGAGAGCGAAGCGGAGAACTCAGACCCAAACCTCGGCCCAATACCATCCAACCAGACGGGAACGGCTGGAGAACCCGATGAGGAGATGCGACCGGAAACGCCACCGCCGTTGGACTCGAAAAGGGACCAAACGCACCCCGGTGAAGAGAAGAACGAGGAGCGGAAGGAATCTCGGAAGTGGGACGACGACGACGACGAGGAAGAAGCGCAGCTTACGTTCGCTGAAATGTTTCAATACTTGAACGATGAGACCAAGAACTCCGATATCCAGACGGCTTGGGAAGTGGATAGTGCCAAGGAGTACCTCCAGGCCATGTTCACGCAAGTTTTCTCGACTCACCCGGCTGAGGCTCTGGAAGAGAGCAAGCGCCGCTACCCGGAATTGACTGTGGAGGAAATCGACACCCTCTTGCGACTCTTCATCGAAGACGGGAAAGTAGGACGCACTGATTCACGCACTTGGCAAGGACGCCTATAAGATGTCACTCGCGCGATCTACAAGTCCAAACGATCCCTAACTGAAGTACTGGAGCACAGGATCACCACGAGTCAAGCTACGCAACAGCCCATGACGCACATGTGGGGAGCAGCGCCGGTAACCAGCTCCATGCCGCCCGAAGACAAAGACGAAGACATGTCGGCGGAGCCAGCCTCTCTCTTCCGCTTTCGTCAGGCGGTTTACTCGCCGGAGGAAATTGCCCGCCTGAGAACCCTCTGTGACACGAAATTTGGGTTCCCAATGGAACTTCGAGAGCCCACCCAGGACGAGCAAACAGTCATTAAAGGGTTAGTGGAAGGGACGATCCTTGGACCGATGCTGCCAGATTTCCTCAAACGCGTGTGCAGCAATGAAGCGATGCGAAAGATCCAAAATACCATCCACACCCAAGTGGAAGGAGACCTCCTGTTCAAACTACCAGATGGGTTCAAAATTTACGCCGACTTTCAGAACCGTGCCCGACTCATGGGGATGATCACTCAAGGACTGGACCATGCTGAGAATGACAAGACCAGGATTATAGCGATGCTACAAGACGCCAAACAGGTCTATTACGACCGAACTGAGCATAGCATTCACCTGATCTTCTGGACGCGAGAGAAGGCAGCGACCTGGAACCACGAGATTTGGTCACTACCGTGCCGTAATAGGCCATTCCCGCTGGTCAATGTGCACCAGGAGGAGGAGGAAGCAGACAACGAAGGTATTGCGCAGCCAGAACAAGTGTGGAAACGCCAAGTAGGTCCAGATGGGCTCAAAAATGAAAACCCCAGGGACCGCTATCACGTCCGACTACTGAACATCTCGAGATGCCTGGACGAGCCGGTGGATGCGTACATCCGTGCAAATTTCACCGGAGTCTACAACACGTGGCAAGAGCCGTCTAACGGCAATGTACGACTGCAAACCGGGACATGGGATATTTTCTTCCGCTGGCCGGGGTGCCCAACCTTCCTCACCGGAAAAAGTTCATTAACTGGGATGGGGTCAAAATTCTGATCCACCATGTAAGTGCCCGAGCCTCGCACCCGTGCTTTAAGTGTGGAACGTCGGGCCACACCCAAAACCGATGTCACGCTCACGACAACGCGTGGAAATAACCTAACATCTGCTTAAACGTGACCTCTCGGGATATTGCACGTCTCCACAAAAGTGAGTCCACCATAACCAGCATAAGTGATTTGCACCAACTCTGGGATAAATCGGAACCTAGGTATGAACAAGAGGAAGTACGCTCCACGGCCACTCAGGACGAGGAAGATAGCCCTAATCCAGACCGTGCTCGTTCGTGCCCGCCAGCGAGATCATCTTCAGCCCCCGCACAGGAAGAGTGGCAAGGCCAGACACCCAACCGCCGTCGGACAGTGCAACCCCGAGCGCCACGAGGAACCCCAACCCAAAACCCGAGCGCCGCGCAACCCGCAGCAATACTTAGAAGACCCGGGGCGGACGTAACCACAATTCCGACGACTCCGAACCTGTACAGTGTCCTCGAGTCTCAATCGAAAGAAGTTATTGATGTAACGGAGGAAGGTTCTTCATTTGCGGCTGCAACGCAGCAAAAGCTAGGCAAGCAGTCTCAGCAGATGAACACAACTGGCAAGTTGATCTGGCACCTGGTAAAGGAGAAACGAGCCCCGGTCAAGACCGCGGTTTTCGAAGCGATTAACCAAGTTGATACTAAGGACCCGTCAATGCAGAGCTGTGATGGAAATAAGGTCCTTCAACTATGCGGCCTCGAGGAAATTGACGTCAACGCCAACGGAAACTGCCAATATTACAGCGTGGCGATGGCCCTGCTACAATCAGAGTGTACGAACCCTGGAGAAGACAAAACGCTGGAAGCCTTGACTGCGAAACTGAAAAAGGGGATAGTCGCTGCTGCTAACCACTTTTTCGAAAATGAATTTCCACACTCTTCGCGGATGGACATTCTGCACAATCAAAACCAGGAGGGTGAGAACCTTACTCCCGCGCAATCGGCGAAAGCCTTAAAAGAACATTTCAAGGCAATTGGGAGTTCTACCTCCGCCAGAACTGGTCTCATCGATCACCAGAGTTGGGGGTGAACAACCACAATTCGAATGCTAGCGAAAGCCCTAAATCGAGACATCTACATGGTGGAAGCTAGTTCAGGACTCGCGAAAGCGGAATATTCGCGATTTACTCCAGCGGAGAGAGTTAGCAATGGGGCGAAGTTCACAACTGTCAAGGAAAGAGTTACTCGGCCCAATGAAGTGGGGGACTGGATCGCTCACCTGCAAAAGCAATGTGCGCACAGTCTCGAAAATGAAGGTCTTCCGATAGTACTAATTTTCGATACCAATCACTACAATTGGTTGCGCTTCTCCGGGCTTGAACGAAGGACCCTCATCGGCAGCAGAGGAACGAGTCCACAAGAAACTGAGCCGACCGCCGGCATGGATTGCAGCGAAGACTTCCAAATGGGTGAACCGGACACCCAGCCGCCAGTAACCAGCCAGAACCCACCTGTCTCCAATGAAGGAAAATCCCAAGCAGAGAAAAAGAGGAGGAACAGATTGAGCGACACGGAAGGGACAGGAAGGAGGAACTTAGAGTTTTGCCACTACCGGGGTGCTTGGACTAGTACCTGCGCACGGACAACCACTACGGGACCTGGATCTCGATGATGAACCAGAGGTACTCCACTGGTGCCTCCAGTATAACATTCCGAAAACGGTGCTTATACAGTGGCAACAACAGTTGCAGTCCAGTGACTCGCAGACAACTTTCACTCCATCCCAATCCCCCGCAACCCCAAGGAGTGTCTTCCAAGCGTCTCAATCAGTCATAACGGATGCACTTAAGGAGGAGGCTAAGGAGCAGGACTGCAGGGAGGAAACTGGCCAACCTAGTGTAGGACGGTTTGGAGGAGCTTCGCCAGACTCGACAAGTACAAGACTACAAGCGAAGCAATTCAGGTCACAGTGGAACAAGAACCGGAAGAAGTGGGAGGAAGCCACGGACGCAGTCTTTCCTGCGATACCCACCACAGCGGCGGGGTGGTAGAAAGCGATCGAAGAGGAGCCCACTCTCTTACGGTCCATGATTCACCTCCACCTTGCACCGGAATTTCTGCTTAGTGAGATGACGGAGGCCCACATGGATAGCTGGGCAAAACAAGAGAGGCTAAAAGTGCTCCTACACAGCATGCGACACCTGGTAGAGACGCAGACAGTGTCGGACCCCCAAAATGCAGCATGGATTCAGGCATGTATCCGAGACTTCGAAACTCAAGCCGATGTGGATATGGAGATTCTGAATCTTCATCCTTCGGAAATGTGGAAGATTCTCAAGCAGCAAGACTACGGTGGGTCGCAATTACTGAAACTGTGCCGCAAAGCGGACAGCAAAACGCTGTCTAGGATGATAATTACGGCGACGGTCTACACGGAGGAGGTGCAAGTGATGTTGCCGCCTGATGGATCATGGGCGCCACGAACTCTGATGGGTCAAATGAAATTACTTTTCAACATGCTGGAACAACATCCTCCTATCCACGCGTTGTTTAGTCGGGCTGACTCCACTGGACTGTGGGCCCAGCTTGAAGCCATGATTGGGGAAATGGAGTTTTCGACGCCCAGCCAGACTAGTACCATCGAGAGGCCTGCCTCCCGGGATATTAGGATGGTTGGAGTCTCAATACCAGTGAAAGAGTCTCCTACTGGAGACTACTACAGTGATTTGTACAATATCGCACAATTATTCGCCTCCGTTCCAGACAGACCAAGAAAGTCTGGCAACCACAAATTTTCAAAAACATTTGCATGTCAAAATCTTCGAGCCAAATCACGTCGCCACTGGATGAGTGGGTGGAAAAGACGCAAAGGAAGCAAAACCCCGGACATTATATTCGTGCAGGATACACAATTACATTCCGCACAAGATATACAGGAGCAGCGGACCCAGTGGGACCGCACCTGGAAAAGAAATAATATGAACACGCCTCTCAGCTACTGGACGACTACGGCCACGAAATCCGCAGGAATGGGAATTTTAGTCACTCCAGAACTTTGTGGCCGGGTCAAACCGTGGCGGTCAAACCAATGGACTTCCAGGATAATGGCAGTCGAACTGGACAAGTGGCTTCTCCTCAATATTTACGCCTCGCCGGACCCCAAAGAGCGTGAGAAAATTTTCGAAGAGGTGGACCACTGGGTCAAAGATCACGACTCAGTAATTTTAGCCGGAGATTTCAATTGCGTGCTCAACCCAAAGCAGGACAGGAGAACTCGGCGAACTGCGGGGAAAGGACCAACTGAAAGTGTCAAACTACAACAGATACTTCGTAAGAATGATCTTACGGATGCCACCTTCCTGACTCGCCACCTAGAAGAAGAAGACAATGAATTTGACCCGTTAAAAAATTTTACGTTCTGGAGAAATGATGGAGCAAGTAGAATAGACCGCTTTTACGTTAAAGGAGAACCGTACACCCAGGTGCAGTGGGTGGACGTGAACGCCGCGGCATGGAACTCTGATCACCGCGAGGTAAGATTAGAATTATCATCGGCCAGCGGATCCCAACACAATGGACCAACGAAATCGTACTACCCACTACCTAGTGGACGGCCCAAACGAATTCATGACGCAGTAGCCGCAAAGCTTGACCCGATCATGGAGGGTTCTCGAATGGGATAATATTGTCACGAACATACAGCGCATGCTAGAAACAAGTCAAAAGGGATGATAAACGGCAAACCAAGCGATACTTTGATAGTATCCGGGCGGCAACCACAAATACTTTCGACTCACGTACTGAAATTCAGCAAGCTGAACAAATCACTGCTCGACAGACAGCAGCAAGGTCGTTCGGGAGAGCCCTACAGCCCAGTATCGAGAACACTCGCCTCTTTTTCAACGAAATGCCGATCGACAACGGGATCAATCCATATCCGCTATCGAGCCTTCTCCGGGCCACTTCTACACAGAAGATGTACCGATTGAGGAAAGAATGGCCTCGGAATGGAGCCACATATTCGGGGCTTCACATGCCACGGTAGATCCTGCAAATATAGATGCTAAGTTCAAAGAATTCATCAAAATTCCGGACAACCAAAACCTGACCGCGGAAAAAGCTGAAAAATTGGTAGCGCCGGAACACCAAGGCGAGACTCGAGCAGCCATCGACCAGTTAAAACGCCACAAGAGCGGGGGACGACAGGGCTCAATCATGACTTTTACAAAGATTTCAAAGATGAATTGGCGCCGGGCTTGACTCGGTTGTTTAACGCGGTGCTGGATGGGAAAGGGGTCCCGGATTCCTTTTTAGAAGCTATCATCGTTCCACTCAGGAAAAGGGCGACTCGACCGACGCCATGGATTACAGACCAATCTCATTACTGAACACGGCGTACAAGTTGTTCGGTCGGATTTTAGCTGAACGAGTACATGAAGTGCTACCGAAGCTGATAAGCACGTCCCAACACGGGTGTACGGGGAGATCCATCGACAAGGCGGCAACCATTTTACGGGCTACCACGGACACCAGCTCTGATGACTCTGGTGACTGGGAGGACGGCAAAGCGACTTTAAGCATCGACATAAGGAAAGCTTATGATACGTTGGATCGGCATTTCTTGCAATTAATTCTCAAGGAGTATGGATTCAACTCTAAGTTTTCGAACGAATTGGAGTAA
Organism: Phytophthora syringae; assembly: GCA_012656105.1. NCBI lineage: Eukaryota > Oomycota > Peronosporomycetes > Peronosporales > Peronosporaceae > Phytophthora > Phytophthora syringae. The sequence continues at coordinate 1,702,172 of JAAKBD010000172.1, read as the reverse complement.
TACACGACGGGACCATTGCACGGTTCCTCGTGAATGGGCAGCTGTCACAAGCCTGGCAAGTGCGATCGGGTATTCGTCAAGGTTGTCCTGTTGCCCCTCTACTTTTTAATCTTGCTATTGACACACTCGCTCAGGCGATTAATCGCAATCCAAACATCAAAGGAATTCGGATACCCGGACCTCATGGCTTTCGCCACAAATTCACAGGATTTGTAGACGACAGCACCATTTTCCTCGACTCCCTGAAAGAACTGGACACGGTCAAAGGAATTCTTACGGATTTTGGGGAGCTGTCTGGATTACATGTACAGCCCAAGAAAAGTATTCTAATTGGACTCAATACTAGAAATCCCCCAACAGTATGGAATGGATTCCCTGTGTTGAAACCACACGAAACGACTCGTCAATTGGGGTATTGGGTGGGCAACCGAGATGCCACCGCAGAAAATTGGACTAGCAGACTCGAAAAAGTACAACGACGCCTACGCATTGCAACCACAATGAGCAACTCGGTAGTGCAAAGGGTGCAATTGTTCAATGCAGTCGCACTACCGTCAATACTGTATACGGGCAAACAGTATTTGCCGTCGAAAACAATGCTTGCAAAACTGGACAATATGCAAAAGAACTTCGTCTGGAAGGGGTCTACACTAACAGAACCGTCCAGACACAAAATTAGCCCTGCTCTCGTGTTCTCGCCTGTACTTGCAGGAGGACTTGGACTCCAGAGCATATCAAGGGCTCTTCGAGCAACCAGGTGCAATTTAGCGGAACGGTGGATAAATGGAGAAAACGATGTTTATAAAGAAGCGTGGCACACCGTGGTGCACCCACGAGTGGAAACAGACATGCATTGCTGTACATATCGACCAATGACCGACGAAATAATCCGGAAACGATTGATTGAGAGCAACGGCAGCCTCGAGTATCCGCACAGTGCATGGGGAAACTCGAGCTATGGGAAGCCCAGACCCAGTCCAATGCAACAATTGCACAACTGCTTAAACCGAAGCCACCCAAACCGCCAACTACAACGACTTACACGTCGTGCTACTGGACGGACAACCAAACGCTCGGATACCCAACTACCGCGAACCGTGGAATAAAACTATCCCGGGGACTCAGTGTTCTTACTTCACTCGCCTTGGGATGAGAATGCTGCAGTGCTGGACCAACAAGGAAAACCATTGCGACACCGCGACTTTCCGATGATCCAGAAGTGCAACATCAATGATATCATTACTTTCAGCGACAGGGACTACGACGACTATGGGATCCACTGTATCAAAATCAAACCTCCAATGATAGATCCTAGCTGCCGGTTCAAGAACCCGCGCAAGATTCAGAATTGGTGTAGTTATATTTTAGCGAGCGTGCCGTGGAATCTGTGGAGTGTTCGGGTGGAAGAAGTGAAGTGACAGCATTGTCCTTGCCCAAACTACAACATCGTCTTCAATGGAAGGTGCAACACAGCACCGAAACGCAGATAATTGCAGCGAGCACCGGGAACCAGGAGGAACACCAAGTATTCCACATGACTAAAGGAGCTGACGGGTGGGAGTGGCAGATGGCGTGGGTAGATGCAGACTATCAACACAGTGCTGATTACAGGGAGCTACAAGCTTGGTTCCGCAGCGTTGGTATAACTTTCCGATCAAATCCCCAAGTGAGCACGTATCCGTGGAGCGCTCACAGCAGATGCAAAGCACATTGCAAAGGCACTACGGAAACAGCGCACGAAAAGATCAAAGCTGCACAACTACTATAACCTGAACCCGATGATTAAAAAGATTAAACTACGAGCTAAAATATCAGAGTGGGGACAAGCGGCTTCTCCAAAGTCCAGCACAGCTCTGGAATAGAGACGGAATGTATACAGACTATCAAAATTGGACTGTCTACCGAATTGCATTGGGGGTACTCAACCTGAGGCACCCGGGATGGCCCCAAAACCGTGGATGCCCTGATCTACAATGCCAATACCAAGTAGAAACCATCGACCATCTTGTATGGGAATGTGAAAAAGCTAAGACAGCATGGGCTGCATGGATTCGCCCTTGGATGGGAGGACAGTGCTCTGACCAGCAAGTACAAACCCTGCGCTCATCTGCCGCCAGTAGACAAGCACCCCCATTTCGATAACGTCGTTGGCGTTTGCTCAGCAGTGCATCGGAAGGTGGACGTATCAGCACACTGAAGCAATGAAATTGCTTTAGCAAATCTGGTCGACTACTACCCCAGCAATGCTTTGGAGACTCCGAGTGGAGGCGGTCTTCAACGATAACCACAGCAATTCTGATGTCACCACAGCAGCGATCGAAACTGCCGGACAACACCAAGTCCGAGCAATCTCGAGCGCGTGGAAACGCAACCCAGTCAAACGAGTTCAAGGCATATGCCTCGACATGTGTCAACAAATAATGAATATTGCCAATCGCCACCCACTGCTAACGGAGATAACAGCGTGGGTCCTCGACGTCTCATACAAAAAGACAGCACAGGGAACATGGAACGGAGGCTGGGTCCTGTACCAGCACTGCAACGACACCTCTTGGGTGGCCATTGCTGCGAGCAGTATGACGATTGCGGCGCACCACTCCCAAATTGAAGTGGTGGAAAACGTGATCTATCACGGGCTTCAACAACTACAAAGGAAACCACGCTGCACAGCGTGTTTCTGCGAATTAACACTCTGGACAAGAAGATCCGGAAACACCTGGAAAACAAGATAACAACATGACGGATCTCCGCACCACGATGAACAAGATATTTGGCATTGTCTGGGAGCAACCATCAACAGCGAGGCTCAAAGCCGCGAAGTTTCTCGCAACGCTGGGAACAACTCAGAAGATCGACATGAACGCCACCAATACAAGCGCAATCTCAGACTTTATCAGAAAGTCGGCATCGCAACACTCTGCGAGTGTTGCGAGTGCCTCCCGAAAGACACAAGACATCGTCTCGCGTCTATAGAAAACAAAAAGTAAAAACAAAACCAAATAGAAGGCCATTTCTACTCTAAAAAACAAATCATCGACTGCCTATTGTTCAGTATTGCCGCTGAGGTCGAAATTTGCTTCATCTGTATGACGCACGACGACCCGGGTTCAGGATCAATCACGTCGCAGTGGCAGCGCTCGGGACGCTCAGCGCTGCGTGTTTTTCATCATCGGCAGTGGTTCAATCTACCAAAGTACATCAATAGTGGTTATCACGTGGACGAAGGCACGCACTACAAGGCTATCACGTTGTACGTGTTGGGCAGTGTGGCTTTCATCAGCAGCAGCTTCGCGATGGCTCCTGGCATTCGGCGGGCCTATCAACTTCATGACAACCTACCGAGACGACAAGATCCCATATTTATCAATGGTACGTACTGGAATTACCTGCTAGATCTCGGCTGGTGCAGTAAGCACGAACCCTCCCTTCCTCTGTCTTCTCTTGATGGCCATCATGGCCAGAGCCCACAGAATGACGGCCCAGATCATCCACAGCACAGTCAACAACATGAAATTCTTGAGCCCGTCTTGGTCTTGACTGCACAACGGATTGAGCACAGCGTCTCCGTCGTCCTCCACCGTGCCACAATTCGGAGCCCATTTATCTCTCACGACGCCCATGACAATTGGTGCAGGTACATCACCGAAGACGTGGATGATCACTGCGTTGGCTGAAATGGCCATGGATCGACGCGACGAGGGGAAGAGCTCCAGCACCGCCACCATCTCAGGTCCCCACAACGCACACATACAGAAGAGAGCAATGGTGAAACACGCGAGAAAAGCTCCTTTGCTGTCTGAGATGAAGCACATGATGAGTGCGAACACCTCGGCGATCGTCACGTAGATAAAAAGCGACGACACCGCAGTGAAGCACCTTTTGCCCGGCACAGTGGTGTGCTTCGTGTACCGGTCGAGCACGTAGCCACCGAGTGGTGTGCCAATGAGACTTGTGACCGCCACAATGCCACCGAAAATCAAGGACGCCGAGGTCTCGTCCGAGAACAAACCCAAGCCAATGAACACGTCCGGTCCAAAAGCATTGAACACTCCTAGCGTGAACGTGTAAGCTCCGTGTCCGAGCACGACGAGCAAGAAGGGAACGTCGGTCAGAATCCCCCACCACGTCTGGAAGAAGCTCTCGGACCCGATTTTCTCGCCGAACTCGTCGGGGGACAGCAGCTCTGCGCGGTTCTTGGCGGCCGTCTCGTGAGAGTCTCTGGACAGCGACATGACTTCACTAGCAAATTCGTTGGTCGACACGAGTGGCTTCCTCAATGCTATGGCGTCGTCTGTAGGCGGCACGACGTTGAGTTCGTCCGGTACGCAGCACAAGCAGCAGAAGACCAGACACGCCATCAAGATGGCTTCAAAGTAGAACGCTCCGGCCCACGTCAAGGACGAGTCGGCGAACAACGAGCCGTACACGAAGCCGATTGCGGTGCCCACAATGACGGACGCCAGGTAGATCCCCACGTAGAACGACCGTCGTTCAGGTGGCGCGTGCCGGTCAATGAACGGAGGGGCTACACATTGAAACGAAGCTTCCCCACGCCACTGAGTACGCGACCAACAATCAACAGTGCGTAGCTGTTGATATGCTCGAGATGGCACAGATGACGATGGCCACGATCCAGATACTCGTCCCTAGAGAAATGATCCGGAACGGCCGATGGGTGAGTGCGAAGTACCCGAAGACGATGGACAGCACAGAGTGGCCGATGATGAAGGCGGAGGACAGTAGACCGAAGTACACGGACTGGTCCGTGACGGCCACACCCAGTGACGACGTGATGAAGTGCCGGAAGCTCTGCGGAGCCCCGGGATGATGCCGCGGTCGATGTAGTTGAGCAGGTTCACGAGACACAGCAGCACGATGAGCCCTTGCGACTGGATCTGGCACACCTTCATCCTCGCTTGCGAATCACTTGGTCTTTAGCGAGCAGATTCTGAAGTGAGCATGACGTTCTTCCGGCGGTAGGGTGGTACAGGCAGTTGGAAGCCGATGATTAGTCCGACGAGATGATGAGGCTGATTCGACTTCAACATGGTTTGACAAGGAACCCTCTCAATACTCGATGCATGGATTGTTTTAGTACTCTGCGGGGGTGGTGAGCACGAACCCGCCCTTGTTCTGCCTTCGCTTGGTGGCGACGGTGGCCAGCGCCCAGAGCAGCACCGCCCACACCATCCACAGCACCGACAGTAGCATGAAGTTCTTGAGTCCATCTTGGTCGTCGCTGCACAGCGGGTTGAGGTGGGCGTCGCCGTCTTCCCCTCGACAGCGCCGCAGTTCGGAGCCCACGAGTCCCACACGACACCCATGACGGTCGGTGCTGGCACGTCCCCGAATATGTGGATAATGACGGCGTTCGCCGAGATGGCCAGCGAGCGGCGCGACTCGGGGAACATCTCGAGGATCGCCACCATCTGAGGCCCCCACAGCGCACACATGAAGAAGAGCCCGACGGCGAAGCTCGCGATGAAGGCACCTTTAACACCTCCGAGGAAGCACATGAGGAGGAGGAATACTTCGGCCAGGGTGACGTACACCGCGATCGACACCATCGCCACGAAGCACCTTTTGCCCGGGACGGTCGTGTCTTTCGTCTGTCGATCAACCAGGTAGCCGCCCAGAGGAGTTCCTAGCAGTCCACCCACCGCCACAGCGATGCCGAAGACCAGCGATGCCGTGGTTTCGTCGGAGAAGAGACCCAAGCCAACGAACAGGTCGGGGCCGTACGTGTTGAATACCCCGAGTGTGAACGTGTACGCGCCATTGCCCAGCACGAAAAGCAGGAACGGGAGGTTGGACAGGACGTCCCACCACGCACGGAAGAACGGCTCCTTCTTCCTTACCAGTTCCGTAGAAGACACGGCCGACATCATGTTCTGCTCCAGGCCGTTCGGTTCTTGGGTCGAGGCGAGCGGCTTCACGTCGTCCTTCATGGGCGCCACGTTGAGTTCATCCGGCACGCAGAACAAACAACAGTACACTAGACACACCATCAGCACCGCCTCAAGGTAGAACCCGCCTGCCCAAGTCAGCGATGAGTCTGCGAACGCCGAGCCGTAGACGAAGCCGATGGCGGAGCCTACGAACACGGAGGCCAGGTAGATGCCAACGTACAGTGATCCTTGCTCGGGTGGTGCGTGACGGTCGATGAATGGCGGGGCCACACACTGGAACGAAGCTTCACCGGCACCGCTCAGTACTCGACCGACAATGAGCAGTGCGTAGCTGTTGATATGCTCCGAGACGGCGCAGATGATGACAGCCACGATCCAGATGCTCGTTCCCAACGCGATGATGCGGAACGGCCGATGGGTGAGCGCGAAGTAGCCGAAAGCGATCGACAGCACCGAATGGCCGAGGATGAAGGCGGACGAGAGCAGGCCGAAGTACACGGACTGCTCCGTCACAGCCACGCCCAAGGACGAAGTGATGAAGTGCCGGAAGCTCTGCGGTGCACCGGGGATGATGCCTCTGTCCAAGTAGTTGAGCGTGTTGATGAGGCACAGCAGCACAATGAGCCCCTGCGACTTGAGCTTGCACGCCGTCATGGTGTCGGTCAGGACTGTGAAGCGGCGGTTTCTTCTGGAGTTCAGACTGAACCAAGTGCTGCCGGTCGTGGAAGAGCAACGCTGGGCTTTGACAAACAGCATTACACACAGCATACACACGACTCATGTGTTATGCACGAGGCGAACGTGTCTCCGTGTAATTATTTGCACGCTGAGGCGGGCATGGAGGAGACCGGCCACGACTGATCAGGAGCAGACCTGCTGATGGAGAGCGTGGTTTCCATGTGCACACAACTACGTTTCGATCGTATTTGGCCCGTTTTGTTATTGATAAGTGGCCATTATTTGCCTTCGGATGTGTATGGGTGTGCTTCATTTTTCAACGTTAGAAACACGTGTGGGCATTTTGCTGTGCGGCATTCCAGTACCTCGCTGCAACCTTCTTCGGCGTCTTCTGCAGGCACGACCCAGTTCTGCCTTGTATCGGTTTGAGTTGCTGCTTGCTTACAAAATAGGTGAGCCACTGCGCGACCAGTTGCTCGAGCTGTCAGCGCTTCGTGTGCTGGTGATGGAGCTGCGGCGCTGTTTCTTCATCGTGCGGAGCACCTCACTCAGCGGCTGCCTCACACTCTCCATCAAAAGACGTTCGCCCGCCTCGCGGTTGGCGCGCTCCGCTTCACTCAGCACGTCGTACGCAGCATGATACACTACGGTGAACGTCATGTCCGGTACAGCGCCGAGAATGCTGTCCACGATGAGCTTCGCGCGTGGGATCTGGAAACTGGACGTGACAACATGCACGCGCTCAATGCGCAGGTGCCGCAGCGTCGGAATGAGCTGGATGACGTTGTCAATCACACTCGTCTGCAGCGGTAAACACCAAACTCGTGAGCACAAATTCCATCAAGACCAAAGCACTTGGTCACTCGCCGCCGAGCAGTCCATCATGATGTGGTGGGGTGAGATGCCTGTCTCCACCAACTCGTTGCGGATGGCCTCGAGCTGTACGATTCCTTCTCTCTCGTTCTCTCCTCCCGTAGGCACCTACACAGCAAGTTCAATCAGCTCTCAACAATGACAACGTGTTCTTCTTCACTGCAGCTTACAAGATAGCAGAAGGCGTTCGCTTGGTGCTGCGCGTAGACTCGCATGGTGTTCCAGTACAAATCTGCGGCTCTGGAGATGCGCGTGGCCCCCAAAGGTGTCACTTGTCCACGTCTGTCAAGGGCGTCGCCCAGCATGAGGATCACTTGGCTGTCGGTCGTGGCCTGGAACGCCACGGCGGCGTCGTCCTCCGGGATGCTCTTGAGGTTCGGAGACACGGCGGGATGGCGCGGCGTGTGGCGCTGCGGGTACACGCCATCCAGCATGAGGCCCTCACGGAAGAGGTCGAGTCCTGCCGCGGCCAGCAGCGCCAGGTTGTTCCCGCGTAGCTGGCGCGACTTGCGGCGCCCGAACTTCGTGCCGGCGTTCTTCTTGCGGCCGCCCATGGAGTCCAGCGGCAATACCGTACCTTCCATGCGGGGACACGACACGTCCACCGTCACATTGGCGTGCGTTAAGATCGGCGAGCTGCGGAAAGTGGTCGGCATGAGGACAGAGCAGAGAGCAGCTTTGGGCGGAGACCGGAGACCGGAGCTTCAGTAACGGATAACGTGGCCCACTTCAACATGAGCCACTTCAACGTGGGCCGCGAAGGGACGCGACAGGATCCTCATCCTTTGCGCCCGTCATGACGGACTTCGACGCGCTGGACCAGGTGGACCCGTTCTACATGGCGCTGCTACGTGCTCGCCAGCGCAGGTTCGCGGACTGCATTGACGTGTGCTCGGACATTCTGGCGCACAACCCGTACGACCAGGCGGCGTGGGTGACCAAGACGAAGGCTATGGCCATGCAGAACTTCATCGACGACTCGGAGCTGGAGGAGGACGGTGCCGCCGATCTGCTCATGGACGACAACGTCATGGCCTCCATGCCGCGGCCGGGGACGTCGCTCAATCGCCCCAACTCGCGGGCGGGCACGGGCGACCCGAGTTTGCGGCCCATGACGGCCACGGGGAGACCGCTGAGTGGCTTCGCGCGGCCTGGCACGAGCTCGCGCCCGGGAACCGGTAGCATGTCTGTGGACCGTGCACTGCAAGGCAATCGACCCGGCACCTCTCGGCCAGCCACGACACTCGGACGACAAGTGAGACTCGGGACGGCGTCCATGCAGGCGTCGGACTCGGGCGTCTTCATCGACGTGAACCGCCTCGACTTCAAGCGGTACGCGAAACGACCAGCGATCGCCAAGGCGCTCGTGGACTACCTGCTCTACTGTGAACACAATCCGAGGAAAGCACTGGAGCTTGCTGCGGAGGCGACTGTGGCTGCCGACTACAAGGACTGGTGGTGGAAGGCTCGACTTGGCAAGTGCTACTACCAGCTCGGCCTGTTTCGCGACGCGGAGAAGCAATTCGAGTCGTCGCTGCGAAACCAGGACATGGTCATCACTTTCTTAGAGCTGGGGAAAGTGTATCTGCGCTTGGACCAACCGAACACGGCGCTAGACAGGTACGAGAAAGGGAGGACCAAGTTCCCTGGAGATACGCAGCTTTTGGTGAGTATGGCTCGGGTTCACGATATGCTGAACGACGTGGAGAAGAGTGTGAATGTGTACAAGGAGGTGCTGCAGCTGGACGCTTCAAACATCGAGGCCATCGCTTGTCTCGCGTCCAACTACTTTTACACCGATCATCCGGAGGTGGCGCTGCGCTACTACCGCCGTTTGCTGCAGATGGACGTCAACACGGCCGAGCTCTGGTGCAACATCGGGCTCTGCTGCTTCTACGCGTCGCAATACGACATGACTCTGTCGTGCTTTGACCGCGCGCTGGCACTCGCGTCGGACGACTGTATGGCCGACGTCTGGTACAACATCGGCCAAGTGGCCATCGGCATTGGCGACTTGGGCCTCGCCTACCAGGCCTTCAAGATCGCAGTCTCCGTTGACAGCAACCACGCCGAGTCGTACAACAACCTCGGAGTTCTGGAGCTGCGCAAGGGCAATCTCGACCAGGCGCGCGCCAACTTCCAGCTCTCCGAGTCGCTGGCAGACTTCATGTTCGAGCCCAGCTACAATCGCGGTGCGTCCTCCTACCCAGTATCTGCTTGCGCCTGATCTAACTCGTTGTTGCTTTTGATGTTGCATAGCGTTGCTCGCGTACAAGGTCGGCGACTTCCACGACTCGTACACCAAGGTCAACCGCGCGCTCAGCACGAACCCAGCACACAGCGACTCGCTCGAGCTCAAAAAGCAGCTCCAACAGTTCCTCACCTTGCTCTGAGCAACAGCAAAAACACTTTTCAAAACACAAAACAGCATGAAATGCAACCAAAACCAACTAAATCGTGCATATATGAAGAATACCGTCATTTGCCCACCTCGTAGGCAAAAGAGAGACCTGAGTGGGGAAGAGAAGTACACCGTCAACCAACACGACAGCAGTCAGACCCCCTCGTCTCAGCCTGGGTCTCCCTACCTGTTTCCTTGACTTGTTTCTTCCTCAATAGACGCCGGATCCTCCTTCCACCCCACTCACTACCTGTTTCTTTTCGTCTAGAGGAAGTAGTCTGGCGTGCGCTTCTTCTCGTTGAAGTTGCTGTCGCGCGGGGCCGGGTCGAACTGGATGAACTTGCACGTCTCGTAGACCTTGTCTCCGCTGCGGTCGGCCATGACTTCGTCGATCTCCATGAGCGCGGCCTGGTTGCCGCAGCGGTAGCAGTAGTTGGGCGCGCTGAAGATGGTCACGACGCCGCGGTTGTGCGTCCACTGGTAGCCCTCCATCACCAGCTGGTGCGCGCGGGCGATGAACGTGAGGCCGTTGCTGCGCTTGAACTGCTCCGTGATGTCCTGGCCGAACGTGTAGCCGGCGCCTCTGGGCGAGATCCCCCACCCGCAGCGGTCGTCCGGGTCGGACCACACCAGGTCGCACATGGGGCCTTCGTGCGGCACCTCCTGCACGCGGTCCAGCGCGCGCGTGGTCCAGCGTGTCGATGGACGGGGACAGCCCGCCGTGCATGCAGAAGACGCGGTTCTCGATGAGCGCCGTCATGGGCAGGTGGTCGAACAGGTCCGTGAAGTACTTCCACACGTTGGCGTTGCCGTATTTGCGCAGACACTCGTCGTAGAAGCCGTAGACCTGCGTGATCTGGCGGCTCTCGTGGTTGCCGCGCAGGATCGTGATGCGCTCGCGGTGGCGCACCTTGAGCGCCACCAGGAGCGCCACGCTCTCGAGCGAGTAGTAGCCGCGGTCCACGTAGTCGCCCATGAACAGGTAGTTGGTGTCCGGGCAGCTGCCGCCTATCCGGAAGAGCTCCAGCAGGTCGTAGAACTGCCCGTGGATGTCGCCGCACACCGTCACGGGGCAGCGCACGGGCTGCACGTTGGACTCGCCCGCCAGGATCTCCTTGGCCTTCTGGCACAGCTCGTAGATCTCCGTCTCCGTCAGGTTCTCGGCGCGGCGCAGGCGCGCGATCTGCGCGTCCAGCGCCGTCATCTCCCCGCGCGAGTCCATGCTGCTACTTCAGCGGCTTCTTCTGGTGTGGGGCGAGCTTTTGCCCCCTCTCCGAAAAAAGTAGCGCTCACTGGCTACAAGAACAATAGTGAACGAAGGTGTGGTGTGCTGGAAAGATTGAAGGATCTGGTGTGGTGGACAGGAGAGGATAGAAACGTACTTTGGCGGGGAACTCTGAAAATAGATATCCAAACGACGCGAAGCTAAAACTAAAAGCGGCCGTGACAGTGGAGGAGAACGGGTGACAGTGGCCGGAGTAAGCCACTCGGCTGAACCATTTAGGGAGAAACCACCCGGCGACAAAGCAGACTGCACGCGCACCATGTCCCGCTCCAGGAAGGACAACTACGCGCCCAAGCGCGCGGCCAGCGACAGCTTCGAGGAGCTTTCGGCCAAGCTCACGGCCGACCTGCGCAACCACGTGCGCTTCATGGCCGACTACCCGGTGCTGTCGGACGACTGGATCCAGATGGCCGAGCAGATCGGACGCATCGGAAGCATCACGGAGATGGAGCGGCAACTGCCCAAGAAGCACGATGCGACGCTGTGGGAATGCGAGGAGATCGCTCTGAGGTGGGCAGCAAACGCCACAAGATTTACTTGTTATTAATACCGTGCTCATAAAGTGTGTGGATGCGTATCGTTTGCTGCAACAGATACCTGCTTGAAGACGGGAAACTCAATCTGTAAGTGGAGACTGCTCAGTTTTTTGCGATACGAAGCAGTGCTGACGATGGTGTACGATGTAGGTGTCTGCGCAATCTCGTGGACTACAACAACTACCTGAAGCGGATGATTGAGCGCGGTCCGGTGAAGGTTAGTGTAGTTGCATCGGGCGATGCCGTTGAAATGCTGACTAAAGGCTGTATGCTACCGTAGACCGAAACGATGGCCACTCTGGAGAAATTCGAGCACGGCATGGGACTTACTCTGAAAAACGCGTGGCTCCACGCTGAAGCAGTGCAGGTGAGCTCTAAATGATACTCTAACGTTGTCGCTGAAGCTAATTTGCGGCGATGTAATGCAGACAACCGATCTCCCGCTGCTCATTGAGTACATTCACGATATTTTAATCTATTGCCTCGAGCGCCCAGACGTACGCACCAGTTGCTCAATCTGTTCCCCACCTGCAGTGCTAACACGTTGGTCTTTTCGTTTGCGTGCAGTATCTACCTAACAAGAAAATGGACAACTGCCAGGAAGTGACAGTCATTCACTTCTTGTTAGGACTGTGCAGGCAGCTAGACTCGATCGACGAATCACGGTAAGTTTGGGCTTTCCCAACAGAAAATAACTTGCGACGCTGACTTTTTGTGTTTGCCCCAGAGTCATGCCGCTGTTTGCGGAGAAGCGCATCTTCGCTCTTTTGGCAATGCATCTGAGCGCACACATCAACCTTCTCAATGTACGCGCTTGACGCCACAAAAGCTGCAACAAATGCGCAGCGTTCTAATCCCTGTTTTCGATTGCCAGTCCGCCGATGTTGCACTAGGTGCGGAGGTCCTTGCACTCATCTGCAGCACAGAAGACTTCGACTCGCACGAGGACTATTACGTGGACTCCCCGAAGCCGAGTCCGCCCTCATGTCCTTTTACGGTGCGTTCTCGATTCTACCCCCACACTCGCCACAGTCAACTGACTCTCCGTGCAGATGACTACCTCGAGGAGGCAACCGAAGACCTGGACACGCGCAAACGATTGCGTCCGCTACTGGACGCCGTGCGGCAGCTCAACTACAGCCGCAAGTAGCTTCCATCATGCAAACGACCTTCAACTTGCTACCTAAAACAAAACAAATAAACTGCATGCTGCCTCGTCACATATGGATCACACACATGGCTACATCTCGTCGCACATAGCTAAAACTGTTGACTACCCGGTAGTCAAATGTGGGTCCACTAATCAGGTCGGATTTGTCCATTTCTGAAGCAACAAGTCGCTGCCGACTTTAGGCGCCGGTGCGTGGCCGTCCACGCCGTTCGAGGCCCGTCTCAGCCGCCCCCAACTGCTGCTGCACCCGCCATGTTCGCCAGCGCCGCCGAGAACAGTAGCAGCTCCTACGAACCGACGGTGTACACGCTGCTGCTGACGGGCATGTGCCTCCTGCTGGCGCTCTTCCTGCTGACGCGCCTGCTCGTGGCTCTGCGCAACAAGAACAAGCTGCTGGCCTGGTCCACGGGCTTCTACGTGCTGTGTCTGCTCTGGACGGGCGTCCGCGCCGCCTACTGGATCCTCATGTCGACCCAGTCGAGCATGCGCTACCTCACGCTCTACCTGCTCTACTGGTCGCCCACGCCCATCCAGTTCGCCAACTTCTCGCTGCTCATCCTGTTCTACATCCAGGTGCTCACGGGTCCAGAGTGGCGCTCCAGGTGGCGCAACGTGTGTCTGCCACTCTACCTGTTGCTGACCATGACCATGACCACTTTCACGGTCGTCTGGGCCTTCAACTCGTCCAACGACATCTCCAAGGCCACGAGGAGGGGGACGAGTACGACCAAGAGTTCTCGAGAATCTCGGACGTCAGCGTGCAGCTGAAGTACTCGGCGTTCTGCTTCTTCCTGCTCAGTGTGCTGTTTGGCTTCTTTGGCTGGAAAATGGCCAACGTACGTGGTATTTTCATTGCAAAAAGATGGTGATAAGATGACGGTCTGATGATGTGGGGTGGATGTTGTAGGTAGAAAGCTGGAAGAGGAGACGACTGCTGATCTCAAGGCCACGGGTACGCACCGCATGATTTTGAGTTGTAAAACAGGATTTTTGACTGCTTTTGATATTGCTGTTTGCAGAGTTTAGCAGTGATAAACTCATTGTTATGCCTCATCTTCTTCACACGCGGTATCCGGGATCTAGCCACGTCCCAGAGTTGGTTCCTGAGCATCTGGAACAACTTGGACATGAACGGCCGCGTGACGACGGTCGCGTACTTTGTCTTCTTCTGCTTCTGGGAGTTTCTGCCCACCATTCTGCTGCTTTGCCTGGTTTCATCGAAGGCCGGTGGTGTCGGAGGTACGCATCAGAATCTGACAGGTTCTTCTGGTAAAATGGCACTGGTTATTGATGAGCCAACTGTGCACGTAGCTCCGAAACATGGTCCAGCATCGCAAAAACTACCTGACTACGGTATTTTCCACATTATAAACACGGGTGAGGGCAAGTTACTGGCTGCAAGTCCGCTTGGTGCTAGCGCCTACAGCTACGGAACTCGTACGGAAGGATCAGCTGAAGGCTTCGAGCGGGAGCCTGAACGCGAACGACCGCGGTGGACACATGGAGGTGACCTCTTTCAAGATCCTCTTCGTTATGACTCAGACGATGGACCGGTGCCATCCCCACGTCATTTCCCAGATAGTTATAATAGCGACGCTAGCAACAGCAATTACTACTACGAACGCGTACCAGGCTATTCGTCGGGTGTCTAACTATCAAATTCTCATGAACTGTGACTATGATCGTGTTACTTCCAGGCGTGTGCAAGAAGAGCAAGAACACACAGCGGGTCAAGTGACCCAACAATGGAAAATCGGGTTGCAATGCGTGATCTAACCTTATCTACCCTTGCTTGTGCTCGCGCGGGTTGGAGCGCGAGGGACGAGTGGCATTCCGCTCAGTGACATACTCAGTGAATCGTCCACAGCTGAGTTACCTCGTTCGCTTTGTCCAGATTGTGGCTCCGTGGCAAAGTACACTGCAGTGCAGCGCTGTTTTCTCTTTGATTTGGGCTGCGCGAGTGTTGCGTTGGGGGCTCCAAGGTTTCTGGTGGGGGATTATCCTGCATGTCGACAAAGCTCTGCGAATGGTTGATTTTTGCGAACACGAGTCGAAGTACTCGCTCACGGTCTTCCCAGTTAAGCTGGCGAAGGTCAACTTTCTCAGTGAAATGTTGTGTCGGTCCGGGTGGAATTGATGATTGTCGTGAAGGTGAACTGGTCGGAGATGTCAACTTTGGGAACCGCAGGCTTGCTTTGATGCCTTGTGCGTAATTGACCTCACGGTGATAGTGCTCAATCTCCCGTTCGTGTTTCTCTTTGCGTTCAAGCTCAATCGCACGCTTGACGTGCTCCAGCGAGTCCAAGAAGAACTGCTCGACGTCCGTGCGCTGATTCAATATGGTCTGTGCGAGTCGCCTGAGGTTCCGAAGCTCACGGTTCTTCAGTCGCAGCAATTTGCGCAAACCCTCCACATCCAGCGTCAGCTCTTCACGTTCCCGTTCGTGTCGAGTGGCATGCGTATGGGCGTCCCAAGACGCAGCAGCCAATCCAGCACCAAGCTTTTGTTCGGACTCGCGAAGACTGTTGCGCAACTGCGTGATCTCTCGTGCTTGGCGTTGAGCTTGCTTGGCGAACTCGCCTTCCTTTTGCACCTGCAGTTGCAGCTCCACGTTGAGCGTCTTCGCGCGAGCTTCGAACTGCTGCTTCTCGCGCTGGAGCTCCTCGGTCATTTGCAGCTGGAACCGCAGCTCTTCACCCATGCGCTTGTTGTCCGTCACGATCTTCCGCGTATCTGCGTCAAGTCCATTGCGAGCGTCCTCTTTGGCCTGCTGCTTGACGACCTCGATCTTCTTCTCGTGCTCCTTTTGCAGGCGCGCTTTCTCCTCAAGAAATTTGCGCTCAAGTGCACCGGTCGTCTCGCGTGACTGCTCCCTCTCCAGTGTTAGCTGCGTCTCGAGGTCTTTCAGTTTGGTGGCGATACTATCCTTCATCTCCCGGAACAGTTCAAGTTGGTGAAGCTCTTCCTTAAGGTAGAAAATCTGCTCCGACGCGGACTCGTCCTTTGCCACAGCCTGTTGAATGAGCTGTTGCCGTTCAGCATCGCGGGCTTGCTGCATCTGCTCCAGTGCGAGTGCATGACTAAGTCGAGCTGCTGCGAGTTCTTCTCCGAGCTTGGTGAGCTGTTTGTCCCGAGTTTGAATCTCCTTCTGGAAGTAAGCCACGAACTCGTGTGTCTCTTGCTCGCGTTTGTCGTGTCGAGCACGGAGCTCCGCGTCCTCGTCTTGCAGTTGAGCTACACGGGCGGCCATGGCTGCCAGCTTCTGCTGATCCACCTGGTTGTTAAACATTTCGGACGCCTCGTTGCTCTCATCTGAAGCTGCAGCATTGAGCTTCTCGACCTCCATGATCAATCACAGACACAGTCAATTGACTCCTGCAGTCGTGAGTGCCAATGGAGAGAGCTATCCTTGTCTTGGAAGAGGAAGCAGATCAACATCGACTTATTTTAGTGATGACCAGTAGGTCTTCAAGGCTGTCAAAAGCACGAAGTTGTCGGCCCAAACTGAACGAGGTGTATTGTATGGGGGTCTTTGGGTTGTCGTTCCAGCGCGAAGGTGATCCGACAACCTTTCAAATGCCCTTGTTGTACGTGACGACACGAACGGGTTGTCCGTCTTGTGTCCGCGTCGCATTCTGCAGCTCCGGTTCCAGATACTTGACATTTAGTTGCGCTGTCTGGCGGAACAGGCCGAACGTCAGCGGCACAGAAAACTGGATGGCGCAGCCCACCAACCCAAGCAGCAAAGGCACCCGCACCATCGGCCGGGTGAACACTTTGCTGTGTCTCTCAAGTCTCGAGATCGCGAGCGGTGGCAGCAGCAAAATCGGCGCCGCAGCAAAGATCCTCCCAGCTGCGCATGACGCGACCGCCAGCGCTCCGCACCTGCGTGACTTGCCCACGTGGTCTCCGTTCTCGTCGTACACGTGGACGCCCTTGAGGTACTCGCTCTGTCTCATGACCGCCATGTTGAGCAGATCGGCCGCCGCCACCGCAGCGAACGGACCCATGCGAGCCACGGCCGGCGCCCACCTGGCGTCCGTCATGCTGCTCGCCAGTCGTCGAATGCCCAGTGACGCGCCCACAGAACTGGCGGTGGCGGCCACGTACGCCACGAGACGCTGCTGCGCCGTGTCCTCGTTGCTGGCGTTGCGGTTGGCGTAGTAGTGCAACGCGTTGTACGTCTGATTGAGCCACTGCGCGAAGACGGTGGTCTTGGTGCTGTTGGCCAGCAGCATGGCGCCGTCCATGATGACGTTCATAGGGACGATCATGGACGCGCGCAGCGGCGTGAACACGGCTCTGCCCGTGTCCGGGTGCAGAATGGCGTGCGTGACGCACTGCGCGTGCTCGAGCTTGGCCGCGTCCACGGACTCGCCACGTCGATGGGTGGCCACAAGCTGCTTCGCGTCCTCGAGCTGCGCATCTGAGGTGAAGGCTGTGCGGAAGTCCAGCATGAAGAAGGTCTTGCGCACGCGCCCTGCGTACGTGGCCTCGTTCGGGTCCGCCAGCTTGATGTGCGTCTCCGGCGTGTGCAGCAGCTCCTCCTTCTCGTCTTCCATGGCGGCGGTCGCAACTGGGGAATTGAGGAACTCATTCCTGAACTTCAGGAGCCCATCTCCAATGCTGGCGACGTGGCTGTCGACGTCACGGTCTGTACCTTGAACGGTGATTTAAGTACGAAAGGCAACTTCAACCTGGCTGATTAGTGTACATGTGGTGTGTCTGCGACGTGTGATAGCGGAAAGATCTTTCCGATGACAGGTTTGCTGTCCTCAATCATCAAGTCATCAAGCTTATTATCGTGGAGCTTTATCCCGTGTCGGCGGCTCACTACTAACTTCAAGTACAATCCTGGCATCTCTGTCCTTTATTACTGGGTCTTCTTCGCCGCGGAAGCGGGCTTCTTGGCGCTGCGCAGCAGGTAGCGCTCCACGAAGAACTTGAGGAAGAGAGCGAAGTAGCTCGAGTACATGATGATGCCCCACTTGAGGTTGTCCGGGTCCACGGCGCACGTTTTGCCTTGCTTCATGTAGTACACGTTGAGGCTGCAGACGGCGACGCCCACGCCCATCTGGCTCAGCTGGAAGATCGTCACGAGACGCGCCCAGCGAGGTCGGTAGCCGCAGGCCGTGAGGAAGTAGTAGAAGTACATGACGGCGTGCACCGAGTAGTTCATGGCCACGAAGTACAGGCCGCTGCAGACACCACAACACGACCACCGAGAGAAACGTCAGCACAAAGATACACGCAGACACCTTGTACCACCAGAATGGCTGCAAGGCCGCCAACTCACCTAGCCGAGAGCGTGCCGAACGCGTGCCAGCAGAAGAGCAGCACGGTGATGTGGTGGTACCAATGCAGGAAGATGAGCGGCTTCTTGCGCAGCACGATGAAGGCCGTGTCCCCCAGCTCGGGCACCTTGGAGAAGATGAAGAGCATGCACCAGAGCGCCACGGGGCCGCGGCCGTAGTGCGGCGCGGGCGGCGCGCACACCGAGTGGTACACGCCGCGGCGGTAGATGGTGTTGAGGATGAAGGGCACCGTCCGGGACGTGCCGAGCGCGCTGAATGTGGCCAGCGCCAAGTTCCAGAGCGCCAGCGGACTGCAGCGACAGAGACAGCGTCAGTTTCGCCCCGCATACAAACGCCAAGCCAGCGTACACTTTGAGGTCGAAGGGCTTGATGTCGCGCATGACGCGGCGGCCGGCGAAGCACAGCACGCAGTAAGCGGCGCAGATCGCGACGGCCGCGGGCAGCGACTCCTTGCAGAACTGCGGCTCCCACGAGATGGTCTGTGATATGTACGACCGTTAGTGAGTGAGGATTAAGAGACTGCAATGGGCAGGGACGCACCCAGTTGCGCTCGTACTGCGTGTACATCCAGCGCAGCGCTGGCAGCTCGTCGTGCAGCTTGGGCGTGTGCGCGAAGTCCATTGCGAAGTCCGCGTCCATTGTGCGGGTTGGATTTCCTCCTTCTTCTTTCCGTTCTGCGCGCTCCGAGGCAGATTGAGTTGTGTGCCCGCTCGAGTCGCAGTCGCCCTGTTGCTGCAACCGCCGACCGTCACCCCCAACAAAGAGAAAGTTCCGCAACCCATACTGAGTGCAAGTGAAAACCCAGGGCCGTTTAACGTCGGCTCGGGCTCGGGAAAAATGCAACTGGAGCGTTCGCTCGACTCGAACATACGCTTTCAGTCAGAGTGATTACTCTAGCAATTTCCTGAAGAAGTACAGTCTTAAAACCCTTCATGCTCATGAAAGCTCGACATGACCCGTAGCATTGGCCACTAACTTGCTGACTTCGGAGTCCCGCCAACGTCGCAGCTCAGCCACTGCCAGTGGCAGCCTCGCTCTCGATGAGAAGAAAGCACGGCACATTTTCCCTCGGACCGACAACTGTATTACGGCAAAAACTATCTTGTCGCATACCGGTACAGGTCAATAAACGACCTTGGCGCGTAATCGTGCTGTAAGCGACACGGAAGGGTCGCCAAAGCAAAGATGCCGCTACGACACCACCTTCCTGCACTGCTGCTCACGACGTGGCTGCTTCTGCTACATGTACAGGTGACCCAAGCCCAGGCAAGTTCCTTCGTGTCCGACCGCTGTTACGGAGGTGTGCGCGTAAACGCAGGATATCGGAAAATGATTTCACCCACCTCGCAGTCTCTGCTATGCGCACTGACTGACGTGGCCGTCTGGTTCTGTGGTGGTGAAGGTGGCGCTGCCCAAGGTGCGTCAAGTCTCCGCCGGTGAGTGCTGCGACACCTCAACACTTGCACTGCACCATTAGCACTGACCAGTGGGGGTGAAGGATGTTTGGCTGACGAGGTGACGGCCTGCCGCATGGACTGCCCCGTGCAGTACCAAGACCCGCAGCGATTCCTCTGTCCGTGCTACAGGTAGAGCGAGCGGCTTTGGACACGTTGAAGTGATTGATGACAATCATTCGGTGCTTTGTGTCTGCCTGACAGCAAACTCGGCCAGTGTCTCGTGCGCATTGGCTGCAGCTTGAAGCAGCGCGTGGACGTCGCCACCTTCTGCTCGCGACGCGGCTACTGCAAGGACGGATACTGCGACTTCCGCGCGGGGGACCTCACTCCACGAGGCGATACGCGGCCGGAGGTGTTCGCGCTCACGTCGGTCAAGACGCCAGACTCGCCCTGCGTCGACAACTGCTGCCCAAAGTGGACCAACTGCTCGCAGAACGCCACGCTGCTGCCGCTACGCTCGCCTGGGCGAATCTATCGGGAAGCGGAGGTGCTGCTCCCGCCTCGAGAGTGAGTTGCAGTACCTGCGAAGATGAGAGTTCTTGCTACCGCGTTTGACACGTGTGTATTTCCCTTTTGAATGCTGCAGAGGCGACCTGAGACTGGGTGTGAACCAGAACTACGACCGCATGCCGTACAGCATCCCGCTGGCGAATCTGCCGTAGAAAAGGCCAAGATGTGGAGGCGGACGAAGGTCAAACACTGAGAAGCAAGTGCCTCAATTTATTGCATGGATGGAAGAACGATCTGGTCGCGTGCTACCCACTGCGTCAGAAATTCGTCGGTCTCGGCGGTGTCCCGGCATAAATGGTCGAAAGCCTCGTACGTGAGGGTTTCTTGCTCGCCGTACAAAGTCTTGGTTAGGTCCTCGAAGAATGCCAGTCGCGGGAGTTCGGTAGTAGCGCTATCCTGGCTGGTAATAGCACTAAGCAACTTGGCAGCACCCACAGCGACAGTGCGGAAGAGCAGAGTCGCTTCGTCCGCCACCATCAGCCCCACGCGATGTGTGGACTGGTTGAACAGCTCAAAGATGGCTGCACTCATTGACAGCAGCGTGTAAGTCAAGTGTCAGGGCTGCAACAGGAACGGCAAATACCTCGTTGCTTGGCATCTCGTGTAAGCTGTGGAGCTGCCAGGACGAGGGTACTTAGAAGTTCGCACGAGTCCACTGCTCCACTGTGACTGGGATCAAAGACCGCAAATGCCTGCTCGAGTGTGTCCCTCGCAACAGAGAGGAGCAACGCATGGAGCTGCATCACGCTTAGATGGAACTCACGTTGAGTTGTGAGCTTGAACTGCTTTAGGCAAGGCTCGCTAACTGCAACACAGAGGACGATAAGCGGGTGGGAGCGGTGCATATTTGATTGATCAAAAGGTGCCACGTACTTGCTTGTGCCACTACAAATACTGCTGCGGCATTCGGAGACGAGGAATTCCCTGCCAGTGTGCAGATATTGGTGCTGCTAACCGCCGCGCCCATGCTGGTCGAGTTGCGCCAGAAATGGACGGTCCGTGCATTTACCCGTTAGAGCACGCGGGTCTGTATTCGACTTGGGACCAACTGAAACGCGGGGTGACGAAGTGCTTGCAGTTGCATCTACACGTAGCACAGCAAGTTAGAAGATCGGCCATCTGAGTGAGACGTCGATTACTGGAGTACGTACTTCACTCCAATCCAGTTCCACGACCCCAGCTTGGCCTTGCACGACGGGCACATCAGCTTTCCATCGTTATTCCGCATGAAACTACAGTCTTTTATCATCCACTGCATGGGCTCGATGAAGATGCCCGCGCAGGTTCGATCGCTGCTAACAGTATCATGAGCCAACTGCAAGACGCCCTTGTCAGGTCCAAAATTGCACAGCAAACGCACTTGGATACCCACGCACCTGGTTTCTCGTCGTACACAACACGTAGTTGCACTTCCTGCAGCATAAAGAATTGCCCGGAAATGTCAATTGAGGACTCGCAACCACGTCAGCTACCCCCGTCCTCATCCGCTGCTGTTTTGCCACCATCGTGCGCAACTCGGCGTGTGCAGGTGTGATACCCACGATCTCCGGGTCGTTCCCCATCCGCTCGAACAGCTCCAATTGTCGTAAGAAGCCTGGGTTGATGGAGATACACGGCCGAGCTTTCTGCACAGTATTGTACGCCTCCAACAGCGTTACGTTCTGCGTCGCCATCAGATACGCCACACAGATCGACGCGCTGCGCGACTGTCCGTACACGCAGTGCACAAGCACAGAAGTTGGGGCGTCTTCACGCAAAATATACTTCTTCAAGAAGGAAATGCACTCGTTGAAGTGCGGCAGCAGCAGCTCCTCCTCCATGTCCAAGATGTCAATCAGCAGCACGTCACATGGCTACATTTTGGCGCACCAGCAAAACGTCAGCAACACCAACTTTTGCACGCTTGCAATTGCAGCGCAGACCAACTTTTGCAGTGAGGTCCCCTGTGCCCAGCGCCACGACTGCTTGAATGCCATTGGTCTCGAGGAACGCGGCGTCCTGTCAATTGAGACCGTCCGTTAGTGTGCGAAGGCCAATAAAACTGCTTTTGCAGCCTCACCTGCGCAGCCCCAGCTTCCCCAGGAACAGAGGCAGGTCTGCGATCCGCGCTGCCGTCGGAAATCCCTCGAGCAGCGGGTGCTGCCGCTGGCGGCGCAGCAATTCACTCACGACGGGCAGCTCCTCTCGAGGCATGATGGCTCGAAGTGCGAACTTAAGCTCCGTAAGTTTTGTCTCACACTAAGTTCGCACCCTGTTGCGTTTCTCTGCAGAAATCGGCGCAACACAAAAACGTCAGCCTTCTTGGATTTGTGACTACCCTTGGTTCAACCGCTCAAACCAGAGGCCTCGTCAGGTCCCTTTCATTCCTGAATTTGCGTCGAGCAACGCACATCAACCACCGGCACCAACTACCAACTGCCATGAAGATCGCCTTCTTCTCCACGCACAGCTACGACATCGAGTCCATGGAGCCCATCGCCAAGGCGGACGGCGTCACCCCGAGCACGAGCTCAAGTTCTTCACCCCGCGTCTGGACGAGCACTCGGCCAAGCTCGCGGAGGGCTGCGAGGGCGTGTGCATCTTCGTGAACGACGTGGCGGACGAGGCCGCTCTGCGCGTGCTGGCTGCCGGCGGCACCAAGGCCATGTTCCTGCGCTGCGCCGGCTTCGACATGATCGACCTGAAGGTGGCCAAGGAGCTCGGCATGACCGTGGTCCGTGTGCCCGCGTACTCGCCCTACGCTGTGGCGGAGCACGCCGCCACGCTCATGATGACGCTGAACCGCAAGATCCACCGCTCGTACAACCGCACGCGCGAGCAGAACTTCCGCCTCGCGGGTCTGCTGGGCTTTGACATCCATGGGAAGACCATCGGAGTCGTGGGGACCGGTAAGATCGGAGCTTTGTTCGCTCGCATCGCCAGCGGCTTCGGCGCCACGGTGCTGGCCTACGATGTGGCGCACAACCCGGAGGCGCTGAGCTACGGCGTGGAGTACGTGAGCCAGGACGAGCTCTGGGCTCGCTCGGACATCATCTCGCTGCACTGCCCGCTGTTCCCGAGCACGAAGCACACGATCAATGCCGACAGCATCTCCAAGATGAAGGAAGGAGTGATGCTCATCAACACGAGTCGCGGTGGTTTGATTGACACTAAGGCCCTCGTGGATGGCCTCAAGTCTCGCAAGATCTCAGCTGTGGGTCTTGACGTGTTCGAGGGTGAGGGCGACTACTTCTACTCGGACCGCTCGGGTGCCATCATCGCCGACGAGACCCTCGCTCGTCTGTTCACGTTCCCGAACGTGATCATCACGGGCCACCAAGCGTTCTTCACCAAGGAGGCGCTGGATAACATCGGCCACACCACCATGGCCAACATCAAGGCGTACGCCGCCAAGGAGGAGCTGGTGAACGAGGTCAAGTAAAGTCCGCCGCTGCAACGGAGTCGACAATGACTTAAAACAATTCTATGAAGCAGGAAAGTGCTTTCAACTTTCGATTGAGTAGCTGTAGCACAACTAAAGAAGCAATACAGCCTCGCCTTTGTAACGTGAGTAGTGCAATCAACTCGACGGTGTTGAGACGAGGAGACAAGCGGAGTGTTGCAGTCTGGGAAGGTGATTCCTAGAAATGAAGCATACAGTTGGTGGCAACCGCAGTCGAGTTCTTCATTTCGTGTTTCGTTGAGAAGAGTACCACTAATCAAGTCACCGTTCTACCATGAAGAGCGTGCAAAACTCAGTCAAGATAGCCTTCTTCTCGTCGCACAGCTACGACATGGACTTCATGAAGAAGGTCGCTGAAGAAGATGGCATCACGCCTAAGCACGAGCACAAGTTCTTCACTCCGCGTCTGGATGCGGATTGTGGACCTTTGGCTGACGGTTGTGAGGGTGTGTGCATCTTCGTGAACTACGTGGCTGATGCAGCCTCTCTACGAGTGCTTCATGCTGGCGGTACCCGCGTGATTGGCGCTGCGGGTGAAGTGCTGGAACGAAGAGAAAGTAAGTCAGAAGACGAAACACTTGTGAGGTAGAGAGTGGAAACCAGAGTGATTCATTAGTTAGAGTAAGCAAACGTAATTGTTTGCACCCGTCGACTCGCGTCGGACGAGTACAGCAAGGACCAGCTACAGAAGGTGGGGAATGTGCAGTTGCATGTGCGGAACAACAAGGAAAGACACATCTTGGTGTGGTTGCTTGTTGTTCCGCACATGCAACTGCACATTCCCCACCTTCTCATCACCCGATACACCGCCATCGTAACCTTGGAAGCCGTGTACCGTGTCGCTCTGCAATTGCGATATGATTCTTCTGATGATGAAAAGGCCGGAAAAGATTTTGCAACGTCGGAAAGGAAGCGTTGGCAGAATAAGTCTGGTGATAAAGCTGATAGCAAGAGGAAAAAGGTGAATGCTGTTGGTTGTATTACTCGTGGGACTTTGGTGGTTAGTTCTGTGAGTGATTCACGTGGAGGTGATGTGGAATGGGCATTGGACTCTGCGAGTGATGTTCATGTCTGCAATCAACAGAAGTTCATATCGCAATTGCAGAGCGACACGGTACACGTCTTCCGAGGTTACGATGGCGGTGTATCGGGTGATGAGAAGGTGGGGAATGTGCAGTTGCATGTGCGGAACAACAAGCAACCACACCAAGATGTGTCTTTGCAGTTGAAGAGTGTACTGTACGAGCCTTCTGCACCCGACAACCTGCTAAGTTTGAACATGCTACAGAAGGACGGAAATCAAGGTGGCACGAATACAACAGGATAACGAAGCGGCGAAGAACAAGGGCCACGGCAGAGAACTTGGCGAAGTGCGGAGGAGACGCGACCCCGAACGAGCAACGGACCCGGTATCCGGAGCGAATTACCCGATCTGAGTATGCGCGATCTTCTGACAAAGGGACGCGGTTGCTCAGTGAGGGCACGGAAGCCAAGAGAACAAGTACATGCGTAGGGTAGCAGATCGACACTCTTAGTTTAGCAGCTACGAACAGAAGCTGAGAACTAGCGCGGCAACCAGTGCCAGCAGCGAACAAGTGTCGAAGTGCCGACGGGTACAGCGGACATAAGCAAGCAATACATCTGATTAGTCGACGTGGAGTTGAGTCAAGCGGTGCAAGTCGTCTTACCTGGACAAGAAGAGTGGAGCACAAGTGTGAGGAGTAAACGGGTATCAGCAGCCCCGTCAGCCAGTGGTATCAGCAGCCCACACACAACAGCCAGCGAAGCAGAGGGCAGCGAACCTATACGGGCAGCCCCGAACGCGGTGTTGCAACGGCTGTAGGCGAAGATCTTGTGTCCCCATCCCCAAGCTGTACGCGCACAGGAACCAGGCTCCCGCAACGCCATATGTGTTGTAGTTAGTCTAGTTACTTATCTAGGGCTAAGCGGCAACCACAGGGCACCGGAAACCGACCTCTAGCTAAGGTTAGGTCTGGTTGTAGCGCAGCGAGGACCCCAGGCAAGCGGCAAGCGGAACGAGACTGCAACTGAGGACGCCAGCTCAGAGCCGGAGTTAGCAGATCAAAAGGGAAAGCTTACTTGGTGGCCAGACAGGGGCCTTCCAAAGCGAGGCTTGGCCCTGTGGCACGAACCCAGCAGCTGAGAAGAAGCAGCAGAGCAAAAGCAAGAAGTCTATTGCGCAGACGAGCTAGCAGAAACAACTGAACCACAGCAGCAGCCGCAGCAGAGTAGCACTTGAGACGACCAACGAGCAGGAGAACCGCAGCCAGCAACAGCACTTGAGACGACCATGGCGGGAGCAGCATCGACCCCGAGAGTCGACATAGCGTCGCGCAGAGCAGGCACGCCACCAGCGACAAAACGAACACGACAGCGGAGGGTGGAGATTGCCATCAGCTCGCCCACGGGAACGGGTTCGACGCAGGGAATAGCGGTAACCAGCGGAGTGACGATCAGCGCAGCACGAGCAACCACGGAAGCGACGACGGTCAGGATGACCCCGGCAACCCCGGCGATGAAGAAAGTAACGGCGGCAACGAGAACAGCAGTCGTAGCGGACGCAGCGGCGGCACGGGAAGCGGCGGTCGAGATGACGACGGCGGCAACAGCGGCAGCGGACAACAAAATGGGCAGCCGCCACCACAATCGCGGAACGAATCCGGCAGCAGAGCCGACAGCAGAGAATGGTGGGAGGTGCTGAACGCCGACCAGCAGCAAGCCATGATGAGGCACTTCTTCGCGCAACCACCCGCGGGAGCATCCCAGCCACCAGCAACGAACCAGCCAGCTGAAGAACCGCGCAGACGGCACAAGATGAAGACGCTGAACCTGACGGACTTCAAGGGCACGTCCGCGGAGTCGGTCGAGGCCTGGTTGGCGACCATTCCGCAGCAGGTCGAGAGACAAGCTGGTCTCGGCGGCGACACTTAGACAGCAGAGGAGCTCTACTACGGAGCCACCGCACACCTGAAAGATGAAGCCAGCAAGTGGTTAATTACGCTGACCAGCAACATGAGCGCTGACGACAAAAACTTAGCGTACCTGATTGACCAGATGCGGAAGAAGTACGGTAGACGCGACAGCATGTTCCGGATTCAGCAACGCCTAGCCGCGCGAGTGCAGCAGCCCGGTGAACGGCTCACCGACTTCGCCACGAACTTGACCAGCATCGGCTTTGGACGGCGCGTTCCGGGCGAGTCCTACGTAGAAGCATTCATCAACGGGATTAATAACGAGCTGACAGCCACGCAAGTGAGAGCGTACGAACCGAGAACGCTAGATGAGGCGGTGCAGTTCGCCGAAGACAAGTGCGGAGAGTTCGGCGAGGGCTTCAAGGTGACGGACTGGCGCGTCGCCAAGCGCCGGTACCGGGAGACCGCGAATTCGGAAGTGAGAATGACCCCCACCCCGCGAAAAAGAAGTCAGCAGCGGTAACGGACGCAACGGATGGGCTGGACTGGAGACAGTTCGGGTTGGGGTTCGGAGGTATGGAGGATACTCCACCGAGCTTTGACGCCAATACTCGAGCTGTCTCTGGACTTGCCAAGACGGCGAAGAAGGACCCGGTCTCCGTGGTGGCCCTGCAGGTCCTGATGGCCATGGCGCTCGGCCAGGAGGAAGCAGCCAGCGCCATGGCCCCAGCAAGTCGGACCAAGGTCAAGGCAGAGAGAGACCCTGTGAAGACGCAGCCAGCGGAGGAAGTGCAGCAACAGCCGTCCCGAGCGCCATGGACGCGCGATCGTGAAGGCAACCGCACCGACGGTGGTGCCAGAGCGACAGGCGGAGGACAGTTCCGAGGTGGCGGCGGTAATAGTGGCAGTGGCAACGGTGGCGGCCGTGGACGGTCCTCGGACGGTAGCAAGCAGGAAAGCAGCATTCAAGTGCGCGTACTGAAATGTACAGGGCCATTGGTGGCGCGAGTGCGCCGCACGCATAGCCAGTGAAGCAGCCGGTGAAGCCCAGCAACCGCAACCAGCAGCAGGAGCCAGTGGCGCAACGGCAGCTCCGACAACGGCTCCGGGAAACGGCCAACGGCAGTAGAGGCGGGGACTCTACTGCCTTGGAAGGAAGAACACCCCACACGCGGAAGAGGCAACGCAAGAAGAAGGCGACAGAAACGACACCGGTATCAAGGCCGGCTGAGAGAAGCTGTCGATCAGGAGCTGAACCGGCTGAGAACGACAGTGGAGCAGGAGCGGAGCGGTAGCCCCGAGAGCAAACCCCGAGTCAGTGCAGAAGTGGTCCCGCAGGAGCCCGCGGCCACAGAAAGTCTATTCAAGGGGAAGAGCGAGGTGAGAGAAGGAAATGGCGAGGAAGAGGAGCAAGTGCAAGCGAGGAAGCGACGAAGAACGTCAGAGGAAACCACCGTCGAACCAGCAACAGCAGCGACGGTGACCGCAGCGGAGTAAGAGTCGGCGCTAAGCGACGAAGACAAGATACCAGTGCCCAAAGTGACGGCGGGCTCGATGACTGCTGAGCAAGGATCAGTGCCGGAAGACGAAGACGAGGACAAGACTGCTGGACGCGTACCAGTAATACCGGCCAGTGTGCTGCGACAGGCCAACCGTCTCAGCAACGGTCCGACGACGGCGGCCAAGCGCAGGAAGCGACACGCTGAGAGTTTGGTGGCTGTAGTCCATGGAATCGTGGCAACGGAGGTCCGGGAACGGAGAGAGGAACGCGCTAATGTGCTGCGCGCAGCAGTACGGCAATTGCTGACAGGACTACCAGCGAGATAGAAGGTCTGGAGAGGACAGCGACGAGCAAGAGTAGCAGCGGCGCGACGACGGAAGCCGAAGGTGATCGTTGGCGGCAGAGCGAAGCGCGTTCGGCCAAAGCGAGTACCAGCGCAGCAGCAACTCCCCGACCCCGGGAGACAACCGAAAGCCCCGACGGAAGACGAGTGGCCAGCCGCCGTGCAGAAGTATGAGGACGCGGTGCCAGCGGAGCTTACAACGGAAGGAACGCTGACCGAAATTCGTGCTGAGCGACGCCGAGCACTCAAGGAAGCGAAGCAGTTCAGGATCGTCAAGAGAGCAAGACGACTGCAGCAGAGCCACGAGCTGGCCGAACGAGTAAAAGCTGCTGAGGCAGCAGGACGAGCCGCCCGGGTAGCCGCGGGCAAGAGCAAGGACAAGAAGAACAAGAAGAGCTACCACTACGCGAAGCACGGTTGCTACGGAGATGTGGAGAGGCGAGTCGACGCTGACGGCAACCCGCAGAGAGTGGCGCAGCTGCGCGCTGCTGGTAGTGGAGAGCCGAGTTGCTTGCAACAGCACTGCTGGCAATGACGAAGACGCACACACAAGAAGTTCGACTAGATACCTGCGCACAATACAGTGTGGCGGGCAGTGACATGCGGAAGTACGGGCGCTGCCTGACTAGAGACGCACCTGTGGACCTGATAGAAGGTTTCTGCGGAGGCCTGAGCAAGGTCGTGGGCGTCAGGCGATTCATGGGCACCACCCCGTACAGCCAGAGAATCACGGTGAACGTGTTGTTGGTGGAGGGACAAGGAGACGAGTTCCGCATCGGTGAAGATTGGATGCTCGAGCACCAAGTGAAGGTGGACTTCGGAGCGCGGGAGTTGAAGTATCGGGGCGCGGATGGCTGCAAAGTCATCCTGCCGTTCACTTGTCATGGCGTTTCGTCGCTGAGAGAAGCCGGACAAGGACCGAGGGCAGTCGTTCGTCTGGCCAAGACAGTGAAGCTAGCGACGAACACGAACAGCGTCCTACGTGTAAAGGTGAACGCAGCGGAAGGAACGACGGGTGTATTTATACCTAAGCCGCAGTCGAAGCGACACCTGATCATCGCGCTGACGGTGAGCACGGTGCAGAACGGCTTGGTACGGGTGGCCGTGCTGAACATCGAGGGTCGGAGAGAGAAGTTGCCCGCCCGTGAAGCACTGGGCACGTGGGTCCCCACAGATGCGAACATGCAGATCCTCGAGTTGAACGGAGAGCTCGAGCGAGCGAAAGTGGCGAAATGGGTGGCAGCACTGCGGAAGGAAGACGCACCCGCACTGGTGGACGAGGATAAGCTGGACATTGGAGACATGGAAGCGAAGGACCGCGACCTGGTGATCGCCCTACTCCGTCAGTATGCGGACATTGCCAATAAGAAACAGGGATGTGCCCCGCTAGCGACAGTCGACGTGCAGCACCACATCAACACAGGAGACGCAGCCCCATAATGCTGCGACGACGCAGGCATGCAGTGGCTGAGAACGCACTCATCGATAAGGAAGCTGATGAAATGCTGAGCCAAGAAGTGATTGAACCCGGAGAAGGCGCATGGGGCTTCCCGGTGGTGATAGTACGCAAAAAGGATGGCACCGTTCGCTTTTGTATTGACTATCGCGCGTTAAACGCGGTCACCATGAAAGACGTGTACCCCTTGCCGCGGGTGGATGAAACGCTCGAAGCACTGTACGGTTCGCAGCGATTTACAAGTCTAGATCTTCACGCGGGCTATTGGCAGCTCGGTGTCACGCCAGAAGATCGAGTGAAGACGGCCTTCACGACCAGAAGAGGGCTATTCCAGTTTCGACGCATGCCATTTGGCCTGTGCAATGCGCCGAGCACGTTTCAGCGATTAATGGATTGTGTATTAAGGGGGTTAACTTGGGTCTGTTGCCTAGTCTACCTCGACGACGTGGTGATATTTACGAAGGGCTCGGTGGCCCAGCACGTGGTTGAAGTGGCGGTAGTACTGGAGCGTCTCGCCGAAGCTGGGCTGAGCCTGAAAGCGTCTAAGTGCTCGTTTGCGACAACGAGAATGGAATATTTGGACCATGGTTTGACGCCGCAAGGAATTCAGCCCACCGACCGATTAGTCAAGGCGATCGTCGACTTTCCCCGTCCTGAAGACGACGCACGGGTGCGTAGGTTCGTAGCATTAGCAGGTTATTATCGGCGGTTTGTTCCCGATTTCGGGGCGCGGATGTCGCCATTGACTCGATTGCTGCGGAACGGTGCTGAGTGGGTCTGGAATGGAGCAAGAAGAAGCGTTCTTATGGGCCAAGTCGTGGCTGAGCAAGAAACCTGTATTAGCATATCCTGACTACCGGCTACCGTTCAAGCTAACTACGGACGCGTCCAAGACAGGGTTGGGTGCTGTCCTCTCCCAGGACCATGGCAAGGGTGATCAGCCCATCGCCTACACATCGAAAGTGAACAGTCAAGCAGTGAGCAAGTACAACATCTCCGAGTTGGAGTGTCTCGCGGTTGTGTGGGCCGTGTGGTTGTTCAGGCCGCACATCTACGGCAGGAAGTTCACCATTGTCACCGACCACATTGCGCTCAAGTGGTTGATGACCGCGAAAGAGCCAGCTGGACGCCTGCATCCCTGGGAGCTGACCCTGCAGGAGTACAACTTCGACATCGAATACCGTCCGGGGCGCGAGAACCATGTGGCCGACGCGTTGTCACGGAGCCCAGCAGTAACAAGCGACCAACCGACGAGTGAAGAGCGAGCGCAGACAGCAGAAGACCCAGAGATCGCCGCAACAGAAGCAACGGAGACCAGCGAACCAAGCCGTGCAGAAGCGATAGCGCCCGTCAGCAGCAGCGTTATGCAGTTGACGCAGGGAGCATTGGACCAGCCGAGCGACCAGAACCCCACGCCCGAAGTAGCAGACGTACGTGTAGCCGTCGTACCAGTCGCTCGACCAGAACCAGAACCAGAAGGCGCCGAAGAAGAACCACCGGTGATGCAGGTAACCGCAGTGGCGACCACGACGGGTGGTGAAGCAGACGTGGAAAGCGATATCGACAGCGCAGCGAGAGAGACGACCCAGTCAGCGGCAGCATACCGCGTGGAGGCGGCCAAGTTGGGCGTCGTGCAGTTCACAGACGACGACATCAAGCGCAAGCAGGAGAGATCCGTCATGGTTCAGTCGTTGCGACAAAGGGAAGCTATCGTGGACAGCGGGTGTATGTGGATCGAAGTGGACTGGTGCAAGTCGAAGTAGGTGAAGGAGCAAGCCGTATCCTGCTGCCTGCCATCTACTGGGCGCTCGCATTCAAAGAGGCCCATGACAGCATTTGGGCCGGGCATCTGAGGGCCCTCAAACGTATGAACGGCTGCAGCGCATGTATTGGTGGCCGCACATGCGGAAATCAGTCCACAGCTGGGTGGCTGCGTGACAGGACTGTGGGTCGAGGAAAGATCGCCCGAAAGCAGTGGTTCCACCGTTGCGCAGCGTGCGCACTGGAGCTGTCGGTGACCGCTGGTCTATTGACGTGGCGGGGCCGCTGCCCGTCACCGCAAACGGCAATCGGTATGTGATCGCTGCCGTCGAGTATACTACCCGCTATGCAATAGCTTCTGCGGTGAGTGAGCACACGGCGAAGGCGATAGCAAGATTCTTGATGGATAAGGTGGTCATGATGTACGGGCCCATGAGGGAGATCATGATGGACGGCGCCATGGAGTTCGGGAGCAAAACAACAGCAGAACTCCTAGCACTGATGCAGGCGAAGCAATCCACGCCTGTGCCGTACCGGCCTAATTTGCTGGGTCTGGTGGAGAGGCTCCACCGGACCTGGAAAGATATCGTGAGTTTGTACGTCGACGACACGCAGGATGTAGCGGGGCTGCCGTAGACTGTAGCGTAGAGGAAGACTTAGTCGGACTCAGCGAGTCTCTTAAGCAGGTAGTTTACCTTGGCGTTCTTATACAAAGAACAGGGACGAGCGTACGACAGTAGCGTACAGGCTCCAAGAAGTAACAGTCTTTACAAGACAATGAAACTCTTAAGGTTAAAGGTGAACTGAATGTATTATTGCTATCGGCGGCAGAGCCGCCCTGGTGTAAATCTATAGGTCTCACTATCTAACATAGTAGAGCCTAGTCTAATGCATATCTATTGGCTGCGAAGCCACCTACTGATATCTTGTTAACTTTCACGTACTGAGTACTGTTTTAGGGAGAGTGTGGTCACACCAAATAGGGTGGCCTACATAATCGTAACTCTTTGCGTAACCCCGTTACACTCTCCCCCACCAGACTGAGGACACCAAGTGTCCACACTCGTCACATTGCCTCACTTGAGGTGTCGTCTAACAGACGTGTGTGACGGGGTCACTAGCAGTCAACGCCTTGCTCGAGAACTTCCGAGTTCTTCAAGAGCTGGTCAACGACCTCAGTGTATGCTCAACAACACTTTCTGGTCCTTTGACCGCAGACTGATACCAGTCTCTCGATCGAGGTCCACAGCACCAAGTGCATATACGGCCATCGGCCTCACCGCATGTGCTTCTTCGCTATTAGCGATACCTTCGTCGACCACGTCAGCCCTGCTGACTATGTTCAAGTGTACGTCATGTGCGAGCTGAACGACAAGAGGATTGCATCCTTAACCGTCAGCGTACGCTCGAAGAGCAACATCCCATACACTATCGTGTATCCGTGTACGTGTACACTTACGCATATTCATGCATGTACACCATACTGTGTATCCGCATAGCGGACGGTACCTGTCATCGGTATGACGGATGGTATGACGGATGGTACTTGTCATCAGTATGACGTATGGTACTTGTCATCCGTATGACGGATGGTACCTGTCATCGGTATGGCGGATGGTACTTGTCGTCGGTATGACGGATGGTACCTGTCATCCGCACTGTACGTGTCCACGGACGCGGGTTTCCAACCCCGTCGGCCCCGTGAGCCGCAATCACATACCCGTGTACACGGTATCACCTCCCCGTGTACACAGTACCGCATATCCGTGTACGTGTCCACGGACGCGGGTTTCCAACCCCAATACTAGCGTCGGCTCCGTGAGCACGTAACGGGCCGCCACTCTGTGTGGCTGCCAACTAGTTGACATAATCGATGTCCCCGGTGTTAGCTCTAAGAGCCATCTTCTCAGAAGTTGACGTGCGCAGGCTGCGCGGCGAGAAACCAATTCTCAAAGCAAAGTGCCGACTGGCGCTTCGCTACCGTCATTCGACGTATCTCCGTCATAGAGCTCTGCAACCCTCCACATCCGTGGACTCATGGCTGCAGCAGCCCAGGATCAGCGCTTGAGCTCAGCGACTGATCCGTATGCTCCCCAGCCTATTGGCGGGAAGCACGGAGCGTCCGACGACGCGGTCGCGAGCTGGCGGAGAGCATCAGATCACTCTGCTCAAAAGCGTCCACGACGTCAGGGCAATCGTGCCGGAGCGGGCCCTCGAACTCCCACGAGTTCTCGGAGTGAGGGTATCCACGCCACTTCACCAGATACTGGGTATGACCCTGGCGACTCCGTCGCTTCAGTATCTCTTCCACGTGGAAGTGGAGCTCCCCTTGCTCATCGAGCAGCGCCGGTGGTGCACGCGTCACAGGAGCAGGCTGATGAGCTGTTAGAGGACGATGTCCCGCTGTGGCGCTCGAAGTTTGATGGCTTTGCAAGCCGACTCGACTGGGTTGAGAAACCGGAGTCGTGTGCTCAGCGGCTGGCCGCTCTTGAGCGAGGTCATGTCGCGACCGTGGAGAAGCTTGACAAGCTCGTGGAGTCGGTGGCTCGGATGCAGGGGCAGATTAACGGTCTGTTTCGTCTTCTGCCCGCCGCTGTGGCTCCGCCACCTGCGGCGCGAGCTCCTCCGAGCTAACCTGCGACGCGTCCCGGTACGGCTTGAGCAAGCCCACGTAAAACACGGGATGCGTTCGCATCCACTTGGGGAGGTTTAGCGTATATGCCAGGCCCTTCTTGGCCACGACCGTGAAAGGTCCCACAAAGCGCGGACGCAGCTTGGTCTTGAAGACCGCGGTCACTGCATGCGTAGGGAGGTTTTTGGCATTTAATAAAACCAGGTCTCCGACCTCAATGCTTTGCTCATTTCCTCTGCCCTTGGCATCTGCATACTCTTTCTGTTTGTCTTGGCTCTCAGCCATTGCGTCACGCACATGTCGAAGGACATTCAGACGCGTTGATAGAAAATCATCAACCTGTTTCTTAACAGTATTAGGGCTGACTTCAGCAAGTCGCTCATCGAGCTCTCCTCCCCCACCAAGCGCAGAACCACGGAGTGGTAGCGTCAACGGGACGCGTGGGTGAGAGACGCCGTTCACGTAGAACGGCGTGTAGCCTGTAGAGGCATGCACAGCATTATTCAATGCGAACTCAACGAGTGGGAGCATGGTGCTCCAAAGCTTTGGCTTCTCAGCACAAGTGCTCCGGAGGATATTTTCCACAACGCGATTCGCGCGTTCGGTTTGACCGTCGGTCTGCGGATGATCCGCCGTGGACATGTCCAACTTCGTGCCCAGCACGGTGAACACGGACGACCAAAAATGGCCCGTGAAACGGGGTCTCTGTCAGAGACGATCGATGCGGGTAAGCCATGCTGGCGAAACACCCTATCGATAAACAGCTTCACTGTACCTTCGCCATCGATGATGTCCGGCACAGCCGCAAGATGTACCATCTTACTCAATCGGTCTACAAAGACCACGATGCCTGTGTTCCCATCCTGGTCTTTAGGAAGATCGAACACAAAGTCCAAACTCATGGACTCCCAACACCCAGAGGGTACAGGCAAACTTGCCAGCGGCGCAGCCGCATGCGGTGAAGGCTTCACCCTTTGACACGTCTCACACGTGCGCACGTAAGTGCTTGTCCACTTATAAAGCTTGGGCCACCAGTACGTCAAGCTCACCGAGCCGAAGGTCTTCTCACGACCGAGGTGGCCACTAAGCGGCGTATCATGCGCCTCATAGAGGATTCGATACTTGAGATCCTCATCATGAGGGACTACGACACGGGGAGTGTCCTCGACATCCGTGCTGTAGTACAGCAGGCCATCATCGATGGAGTAGCGATGTAACCTCGCGCGCAGGCGCGCCGACAACTTAATGTCCGAGTCTTCAAACTCCTTGCTCCCAAGAGCACGTAGCAAATCTACACACGTATCATCACGCGCATAAGCAGCGTGGATTAGCGTCGTCACAGACGAAGTCATCGTCGTGACATGAGCAAGCTCATAGTCTGGGCGACGCGATAACGCGCCCGCCAGATCGTTCTGCCTGCCAGGCTTGTACTTCACCTCGAAGTTGTACTCCGCGAAGAAGGACAGCCACCTGGCCATCCTTTGCGAGAGATGAGGCGATTGAATCGCAGTGCGTAGCGACGCATGGTCTGTAAAGACCACAAACGGTTTAGAACCGAGCAGGTGCACCCTGAACTTGACAAGGGCATACTTCATTGCAAGTAGCTCCTTGTCATGAACTGGGTAGTTCTTCTCTGCAGCTTTAAACTGGCGAGACTCAAACGCAATCACGCGTTCGTGCCCATCGGCATCAGCTTGAAAAAGCGCACTGCCAATGGCAAAGTCGGATGCGTCACAGACGACGCTGAACGGACGTTCAGGGTCTGGCAACGCCAGGATCGGTGCATGAAGGAGGCTCTCCTTGACCGCCTCAAATGCATTTTGATGCTCGGTGTCCCAACACCAGTCTGCATCCTTCTTAAGGAGATTGGACAATGGCCGAGCCATCTCAGATAGTTCTTGCTGTACTTATACAAGTAGTTGGCAAGGCCAAGCCACTTCCGCAAATCCTTTTGGTTGCGAGGAAGCGGCCAGTTCACGATGGACTTGACATTGGCGGGATCCGCACGAAGGCCGCGCTTTCCAATAAAGCATCCCAAGAAGGGAATCTCTTCAGCACCGAAGATACACTTCGACGCATCAGCGTAAAGTTTGTTAGTGCGCATGCACTCGAGCAGCGCTCGTAGGTGGACGATGTGGTTCTCCACGTCCGACTTCCCGTGCTCCGCACGACTATGGACAAAGATGTCATCAAAATACGTTTGTGCAAACGCTCGATGAGGCCTGAATAGTTGCGTCACAAGACGATTGAACGTCGCAGGCGCGTTCGATAGCCCTTGGGGCATCACGAGCCACTCCCAGAGCATACCGCTCGGAGTGCTCACCGCTGTCAGCGGATGTCGCTCGTACGCATGAGCAATTGGTAATAACCATCGACTAAGTGGAGCGCACTGTACATTGTACTGCCAACCATGTTGTTCTGCAGAACATCCTTTCTAGAAATCGGCGTCTGCGCCGGGATAGTGGCCGCGTTGAGCTTATTAAAAGCGTGAACGATACGCCACTTCCCATTTGGCTTTCTGACACAGAATGTCGGCGTGGAATGTGGAGACTTGCTCTCTCGCACCATTCCTGCCGCGTGCTTAGCACTGAAGAAGGCGTCAATGACGTCGCACTGCTCCCTTGGCAAGGGCCACTGTCGTGTAACGCAGTATTTGGTTCCAGGAACCATGTCAATCTCATGACGCACGCCTCGATCAGGAGGTAGAGATGACGGAGGGTCATTAGAGACCACGTCTTGGAAGTCCTTCACCAAAGGATAGAAGGGATCCGAGGGGTTCTTCAGGATCGCGGATCCACTACGATCACTTAAGATCTTATTGGTGCTCTCAAGGACTGCTTCATCCATAAGCGATGAAGAGTTCAACTCTTCTTCTTCGGGTCGTATCATGACCACTTCGGCTAAATCGCCCGCCTTTAAGGCCTCGCCAAACTCGGCGACGGACATCTCGTCCAGCTCTAGCAGAGCATTGACGGTGGGAATATTTTCCAAGGTGATCTCACCATTGGCCTCGCCAGTCACTTCATCCATGAGTGTGTATAGCTGTTCGCTATCATCCTCCACTCGGGATAATTCCTGTATCAGGACAGACGCCTTGCGTCTCGCAGTCGTCATGCGGCGTCGCTGCCGTCTCCTCGCGGAGACCGAACGTCTCGGAGAGACCAGGGTTTTAAGACCAAAAGCGTCTTCGGGTGCCCTCACCTCTTGTTGCTCCAACGGAGACTCGATGTCATTACCGACATCCGGCAGCGGGCTGCATGACTCGCAGTCGCCACCCAGTGGATTACGTGCCACTCCACGCGCATCACTAGGGCCAGGCCCAAGATGCCTCGACGTTCCGTCGACCACGCCATCATTGGCATGCAGCGAAGGCTGTTCATCAGAGCGAGCGTCGCTCGGCGAATAGCGTGTCACCCCACGCGCTTCGGAAGGGCCCAGACCCGCGTTGTCTCGACACATGCGTTCTGAAGCAGACAGCGGCAGCTCGTTAACACAACGAGGGCCGCTCAGCGGTTACGTGCCACTCCACGTTCAGCCCAAGAGCGTTGCTCAGGGCTCGCGTCAGTGACGCCAGTGTCCATTAACTCGGACACTCCAATATCGAGCACATCGACCATCTCGGTCCAGTGCTCGCGCCAATAGCGCTTTTGCTTCCTAGCAGAGGTGGGTTCATGACTCGCCAAAGCTCCGCTAGGAGGCAAGCGCGTAGCGCCTAAGGTCTTAGACCTCCAATCGATCCATGGCTCATGGCGTTCCAGTCAGGCCATGCCTAGGATGAGATCGTATCTTGAATCCAGGTCAAGGACCAGACAGCGTTCCATGCTATCGAAGTCCAAAACCTTCACGCCCAGGTTCACAGGAACCTTAGGCACCGTAACACGGGCTCCCGTCGCAAGACGAACAGTGACCGTGTCACGCTCGCGCCACTTGCGCCTCAGCATACTGCTGACTTCTTTCCATCGTGGCGCGTCGAGCGTAATTGCCCGACGCACCAGAATCGATAAGGATTACCCATGGCTTATTAAAGTTCACGGTCGCTTCGACGACCAACAAGCCCGGCTTGCATACACGTTCCGTGTTATAGAGCACGGAGCTCTCCGGGGGCAAGCCCTGCTGACCTCTTCTCAGAGGTTCAACAGAACCGAGTTCTTCCCCAGCAGGCCGCCCCGCGCCTACTGGGTCTTGGCGTTTCCCTGCCAAGGGGCCGGCTTCCGGTCAGAGGCGCGGCCTCGGCTCATAGGAGCCTGGCGTTGCTTGCGAAGCGGACACCCCGGACGCTGGTGCTGTGTGCTCCCGCACACATAGCATCGGCGAACGCCAATGCGCTGCTCGGCAGTCTGAAGCTCAGCTTCTTCATCTTCAGCGTAGCTGAGATTCATCGGCTCGGGTCCATTGGACGAGCCCGAACCTCCAGACGAGCTGTTGTGCGAAGCACTCCAACCAAGTCGAGCGGACTTGAAGTTGAACTCGGCGTTCAACGCCACGTTCACGGATTCTTCAAAAGAGGAAGGGTGAACACGGAAGACTTCCGTCCTGGCCACGCCAGTGCGGAGACCTTCCATGAAGATGGTCACCGTGACCGCCTCGGGGAGAGGGTCCGCTGCCATACCGGCAATCAGAGTTCGCAACTGTTGGACGAAGTCCACCAACTCCTTCTTACCCTGTCGGGTAGCACTGAAGCGTGACCTCACGCGATACGCCTGGTTAGGCGGCGAGAATACTCGCGAGAGTAGCAGCTTAAGCTGATCCCACGACGGGAAGGCGGCGTCCACAGACGTACCGCAGGTCAGTGACCATTCTCGCGCTCGACCCCGAGCTTTGAGATAGCCAGCGCCACGCGCTGTTGCTCGGTCTTGAGCATGGCGGCCGTCATAGCCATCTCAACTTCTCTGACCCAGAGCAGGAGGTTCTCTCCATCCTTGCCCTCGAAGGTCTTGACGCTCACCATGAGCGGTTTAGCTCTGGGAGCTCCATCCGATGAGGGCCTGGGCGTCGTAGACGCAGCGGCCGCAGTCATGCGTTGTTGCATGTGCTCCAACAGAGCATTCTCGTAGTTCGAGAACGCTTCCAGACGTGCGTTAACAACGTCGGGGCCTTGCGAAGCAAGATGAGCCACGTTCTCCGGTCCAACCAAAGACATCAGCTTTTTAAGCCCGTCTTGTTGGCTGGGCGAACTGCTCCATCCTCGCAGAGGGACAGTCGTTACGACTCAGGTGTAGGATTGACTACGAGTGCTACCAAGTGTAGCGGGGCTGCCGTAGACTGTAGCGTAGAGGAAGACTTAGTCGGACTCAGCGAGTCTCGTAAGCAGGTAGTTTACCTTGGTGTTCGTATACAAAGAACAGGGACGAGCGTACGACAGTAGCGTACAGGCTCCAAGAAGTAACAGTCTTTACAAGACAATGAAACTCTTAAGGTTAAAGGTGAACTGAATGTATTATTGCTATCGGCGGCAGAGCCGCCCTGGTGTAAATCTATAGGTCTCACTATCTAACATAGTAGAGCCTAGTCTAATGCATATCTATTGGCTGTGAAGCCACCTACTGATATCTTGTTAACTTTCACGTACTGAGTACTGTTTTAGGAAGTGTGGTCACACCAAATAGGGCGACCTACGTAATCGTAACTCTTTGCGTAACCCCGTTACACAGGACGACTGGGATGATTTCCAGCCCAGCGCCTTGTACGCGTACAACGGGTCCCGGCACGCGACGCGCATGGATTCCCGAACGAGCTGATGCTCGGGCGGAAACTCCGGACGCCAGCGGAATTGTTGCGTCATAGTCGTCTGGAGCACCCGCACAGCACTTTGCAAGAGTATCACGAAGTATTACTCCAAGACCTGGAGAAGGCACGAGAACTAGCAGCTCTGGCATTACAAAAGAGCAAGCGAGGCAAGCCATATATTACAATCAGCGGAAGGAGAGTCATCGCAGTGACTTTCGCGCAGGACAGCTCGTGTGGGTCTACCGGTCAGCACGTGGACCTGGAACAACGAAGTTTGGCCATCGCTGGCGCGGACCTGGTAAGATTGTGGAAGCGAGCGGCTACGACAACTATCTGGTGGTGATGCTGGAGTCGAACGAAGAAATAGTGACGCATTGCTCATTTCTATTGAGTTACTACTACCCCAGTCGACTGTTGGAGCAGATGAGCAAAGACATAGCGCTGGACTTGCAGGAGGAGGCAGTTGCAGCTGCAGACGTTGAGTCCGGCGACGAGGAGGAGATCGCCCCAGGAATAGGACGCACCGGAGATGACCAGAATAGCGCAACCGCCGACGGAGAAGGAGTGCCGGCAGCAGTCCCGGCCGAGGCACCAACAGCCGAGACGCCAGCAGCAGTAGAGCCAGTCGACAATCAGCCGAGTCCGCCACAGGACGTACAATCGCAGCAGCCCGCAGCAGGAGAACCCGATGTCGGTCGTCGACGGAAACGAAGCAACCAGACACGTGGAGCCACCGACGGTGCCGCAGCGCGAGACGAGACCAGCGGCAGGGAGCCAGCAGCCAAACGAGTACGCCGACAGCGGACGAGAGCGGCATCCAGCGGACCAGGAGTTTCCGTGGCCGGAAGAACCCGAGCGCGCACCCGCAATGCGCCATACGCCAGTGGCGAGTCCGCAGAACAAGCTAGGGGAAGAGCAGCGAGCCCATCCCGAGCAGTCGCAACCGGATGCGCACTTGCAGACGAGCCCGAAGCAGGAGACTACGCGGTGCCGGGGAGCATCAAGACGACGCCCAAGAAGACCAGCCCCTGCCTGATCAAGCAGGAGAAGTCGCCAGCACTGAAGACGCCGTGCGAACGCAGGAGCAGCGCCCATGGGAGCGACAAGAAGCGGAGCAGGGCAGAAGTGGCGCGGGACGTGGAGAGCAGCGGAGCGTACGTGTCCCCGACGACCAAGAGCAGCAAGTCGAAGAAGGTGACCACCGTAGCGGACGGATGGGTGAACCGCCCGCACCACAGCGGATGGCCGATGTACCGGACGACGAAGAACGCATTTACGTCTTCGCCGGCCATGGGAAAAGAGGTGCCGATAGTCTCGTGGCAGCGCGGCCTCGTATCCCACGGATCCCAGCTGGAAGCCGAGTGCAAGAGCTTCGCAGGAGAATGTACCGCACCAGGACGGGGCGTTACGTCCTGAAATTCGAGATTCGGTGTTTGGGAGATCGACTTAACGATGGAGGACGACAGTGCATGTGGATTAATTGCGCAGACTACGAGCAGCTATGGAGCGAAGGCCGGGTATGTGGAGAACAAGACCCGAATGACGAGACGCAGCTCGACGAGGGTGACGAAGCAGAACTAGCAGAACTAGCAGAAGGTGGGGAGATCGCGGTGTAGCAGCGAAAGCAACGAGAACCTGCCCGAATCGAGGACGATTCGTCGGCAGGGGAAGAGAGTAAGCAAACGTAATTGTTTGCACCCGTCGACTCGCGTCGGACGAGTACAGCAAGGACCAGCTACAGAAGGTGGGGAATGTGCAGTTGCATGTGCGGAACAACAAGCAAAGACACATCTTGGTGTGGTTGCTTGTAGTTCCGCACATGCAACTGCACATTCCCCACCTTCTCATCACCCGATACACCGCCATCGTAACCTTGGAAGCCGTGTACCGTGTCGCTCTGCAATTGCGATATGATTCTTCTGATGATGAAAAGGCCGGAAAAGATTCTGCAACGTCGGAAAGGAAGCGTTGGCAGAATAAGTCTGGTGATAAAGCTGATAGCAAGAGGAAAAAGGTGAATGCTGTTGGTTGTATTACTCGTGGGACTTTGGTGGTTAGTTCTGTGAGTGATTCACGTGGAGGTGATGTGGAATGGGCATTGGACTCTGCGAGTGATGTTCATGTCTGCAATCAACAGAAGTTCATATCGCAATTGCAGAGCGACACGGTACACGTCTTCCGAGGTTACGATGGCGGTGTATCGGGTGATGAGAAGGTGGGGAATGTGCAGTTGCATGTGCGGAACAACAAGCAACCACACCAAGATGTGTCTTTGCAGTTGAAGAGTGTACTGTACGAGCCTTCTGCACCCGACAACCTGCTAAGTTTGAACATGCTACAGAAGGACGGAAATCAAGGTGGCACGAATACAACAGGATAACGAAGCGGCGAAGAACAAGGGCCACGGCAGAGAACTTGGCGAAGTGCGGAGGAGACGCGACCCCCGAACGAGCAACGGACTCGGTATCCGGAGCGAATTACCCGATCTGAGTATGCGCGATCTTTTGACAAAGGGACGCGGTTGCTCAGTGAGGGCACGGAAGCCAAGAGAACAAGTACATGCGTAGGGTAGCAGATCGACACTCTTAGTTTAGCAGCTACGAACAGAAGCTGAGAACTAGCGCGGCAACCAGTGCCAGCAGCGAACAAGTGTCTAAGTGCCGACGGGTACAGCGGACATAAGCAAGCAATACATCTGATTAGTCGACGTGGAGTTGAGTCAAGCGGTGCAAGTCGTCTTACCTGGACAAGAAGAGTGCAACAATGCAACCGGGGACAACGCGGAGAAAGAATGGGAAAATGCGTAGGCGCCAAAATGACATGTGCGCTTTAAAAGATGTTCGTCTTGCACCCGTGGCGAATCTGAAGACTTTTTATGAAGATCTGAACAATCTGATGCGTATCTTTTAAGACCAAGAGTGCACGTCGGTCTTCAAGGACCATCATTCTTCGTGCATCAAAGCCCCTTGTTTACTTTTCTGTTGAGCACTGCATCTGACGCGCTTGTTTACTTTTTTCGGTCGCGGCACGCATCCAGTTGCGATGAACAGCCAAAGCGAGTAAACACGCTGTTTACCAACTCTCTCTCACCCAAAGCATTGCACAGGGTACCCCCCTAAAGCAAACGCAGAGCCCATATCGCAGGCCTTCAGGAACTCGCACAGCGCGCATGGCCCGTCAACAAACCAGTTCAACCACGTTGAGACGATCAACCATGCCAATATGCAAGTGCATTGCTGCCTCGAATCAGAGCGCAGCGGAGCATGGCCGACACCCTCTATCAGCGCAGCGGCCGGCAGGAAATGACTTGAAGCGCGCGGTTAGAGCCGGGCTGCTTGGCACTCATCCAGATAGACACGGCACGTGTCGCCGGTTTGGTGCTGTCGGTGCTCATTAGTGAATACCCTTTCAAGCACCAAGGAGCTCCAACACGCACGATGCAGCGCTGCGTGGCCTCGATCGGCCGCCGCCAGAGCCTCTCGATGGCGCGCCGGTGGCTGCCTGCTCTCGCCCAGCGCGACTTCGCCACGGCCCAGCGCAAGGGCATGCGCATCGGCTTCTTCTCGGCGCACAACTACGAGATCGGCGCCATGAAGGCGCTCGCGAACTACGCCGGCCTCGACAAGGACAACGAGCTTGTGTGAGTTGCGGCAGCCAAATAGCGGAGACCGTCCATTAGACTGACCTCAATGTGCCACTTTGCAGCTTCTTCTCGAACCGCCTGACGCAGCAGACCACGCAACTGGCGGAGAGCTGCGAGGGCGTCTGCATCTTTGTCAACGACGTCGCGGACGCCACTGCACTGCGCCGGGTAAGCTGTTACACAGCAACGTGTTAACACCTTTAATTCGTGCTAAACTTCAGTTGTCCTCCAGCTGTACGACCGTGGCACCCGCGTCCTCTTCCTGCGTTGCGCGGGCTTCGATATGGTGGATCTGGACGCAGCTAAGGAGCTCAACATGCCCGTGGTGCGCGTACCCGCGTACTCCCCATACGCTGTGGCGGAACACGCAGCAGCTCTCATGATGACGCTAAACCGCAAGACGCACCGAGCTTTTAACCGCACGCGCGAGCAGAACTTCCGACTAACGGGTCTGCTGGGCTTTGATATGAACGGCAAAACCGTTGGTATCATTGGCACAGGCAAGATCGGCGCCATTTTCGCTCGTATCTGTCGAGGATTTGGCTGCCGAGTACTGGCGAACGAT
Source organism: Phytophthora syringae (assembly GCA_012656105.1). Classification (NCBI taxonomy): domain Eukaryota; phylum Oomycota; class Peronosporomycetes; order Peronosporales; family Peronosporaceae; genus Phytophthora; species Phytophthora syringae. Next base: position 1,658,034 of record JAAKBD010000172.1, on the reverse strand, counting down.
GTGGCTGAAAACCCGGAAGCGCTGAGCTACGGCGTGGAGTATGTGCCGCTTGAGGAGATCTGGAAGGAGGCGGATATCATCTCGCTGCACTGCCCGCTGTTCCCAAGCACCAAGCACGTGATCAACTCGGACAGCATCGCGAAGATGAAGGACGGGGTGATGATCATCAACACGAGTCGTGGAGCGCTCATCAACACGGAGGATCTTGTCGAGGGGATCAAGTGCAACAAGATCTCGTCCGTGGGGCTGGACGTGTTTGAAGGTGAGGAGGGCTACTTCTACTCGGACCGCTCGGGCGAAATCATCGCCAACGACATGCTGGCTCGCCTGTTCACGTTCCCGAATGTGATCATTACGGGCCACCAGGCTTTCTTCACAGAGGAGGCACTGGACAACATCGCGCGCACGACAATCGACAATATCGCAGCTTACATCGCCAATGAGCCGTTGGTGAACAAGGTCAAGTGATCCAAAATCGACGGTATCCGTCGCGAAGTCGCGATAACGTGAACTTATTACGAAACTAACAGTGAAAGCCAACCAACTTGTCGCTGTTGGCGTCCCAATAACAAGTCATGGCTGGCAACGGAGACCTAAAGCTGTGTCTTGCCACAACCACAACAGCGGCAAAAGACAACTTCGACGTGTCCTTTTCTTGCTGCGGACGCAGTATTAATAGTAATCTGCTCGATTATTCCTGTTCAAATTATGCAGAGTGCCTTTTAGCAAAATGACAAGCCCCACGTCAGTGCTCCACATGAGCTCAACGTTGCTGCTGTCCGTCAACACCTTCGTGCATCCATGATCGCTAGCATTGCATTCGTCTGCAGGCTCGAGATAAAATCCGCTGAGAGGGTCGGCCATCGTCATTTGGGCGCTCAGTTCTACCGCCGGGGCGCTCCGGCCTTGCATGCTTGTCGCGGGCCAGTTACCGCATCCAATCCAAATGTTAACGATCTGGTTTCGGGGGCTCTGCATACTCGGCGGAGGCCAATTTTAATCCGGGACGCGTGGCGAACTGCGTTTTTATATAGTCTTGCCTGTCAACGAGCTTGCTTGCCGCAGTCCGCCTTCGGGGTGTGCTTTAACATGCTCCATTCGGCGTCGTGTGTGTGACGCGCCCCATAAGTGAGCGTCCTACGGCCGTTGCATATAGGAGTCAGTATGATCCAAAAGTTCACACATGGTGGTTCTGCCCTCTACGGTACTCTCCCGTTTCAAGAAAACGTCCTCCTCGAGCCAAGCAGCTTCAGAATCGCAGAGAAACGCGCAGCTGACGAGTTGTCTTCAGGATCGGGCTTTCTCAAGGTTTGGCTACCTCGCTCGGTCTCTGTTTATGAGCCCAAGTAAGCGAGCTGCCGTCGGTCCCAAGCACCAAAGATTCGCCTCGCCACTCGAGCAGGTTTCTCATTCTTACTTTTACCAAGAAGACCAAACACCACCACCACCAACAACAACTACCATGCAGATCGCCTTCTTCTCGTCGCACAGCTACGACATCGAGTCGATGGAGCGCATCGCCAAGGAGCAGGGCGTCGCCCCGCAGCACGAGCTCAAGTTCTTCACCCCGCGCCTGGACGCCGACTCGGCCAAGCTGGCGGAGGGCTGCGAGGGCGTGTGCATCTTCGTGAACGACGTGGCCGACGAGGCCGCTCTGCGCGTGCTGGCTGCCGGCGGCACCAAGGCCATGTTCCTGCGTTGCGCCGGCTTCGACATGATCGACCTGAAGGTGGCCAAGGAGCTCGGACTGGCCGTGACCCGTGTGCCCGCGTACTCGCCCTACGCCGTGGCCGAGCACGCCGCGTCGCTCATGATGACGCTGAACCGCAAGATCCACCGCTCGTACAACCGCACGCGCGAGCAGAACTTCCGTCTGTCCGGCCTGCTGGGCTTCGACGTGCACGGCAAGACCATCGGTGTGATCGGCACGGGCAAGATCGGCGCCCTGTTCGCCCGTATCGCCAGCGGCTTCGGCGCCACGGTGCTGGGCTACGATGTGATGGAGAACCCGGAGGCGCTGAGCTACGGCGTCAAGTACGTGTCGCTGGACGAGATGTGGAAGCGCGCGGACATCATCTCGCTGCACTGCCCGCTGTTCCCGTCGACCAAGCACACGATCAACGCCGAGAGCATCTCCAAGATGAAGGAGGGCGTCGTGATCATCAACACGAGCCGCGGCGGTCTGGTCGACACCAAGGCGCTTGTGGACGGCCTGAAGAGCGGCAAGATCGGCTCGGTCGGCCTTGATGTGTTCGAGGGCGAGGGCGAGTACTTCTACTCGGACCGCTCGGGCGCCGTCATCCAGGACGAGACGCTGGCTCGCCTGTTCACGTTCCCCAACGTGCTGATCACTGGCCACCAGGCTTTCTTCACCAAGGAGGCTCTGGACAACATTGCTCTGACGACGTGCGCCAACGTGAAGGCGTACGCGGCGAAGGAGACGCTGGTCAACGAGGTCAAGTAAAGAGTCTTTACTTACTAAAGACCTTCGATAGTCAGCTACTCGTTGTAGTATCATAATGCATTCGTGTTACACTAGAAGGTGGTCGTTTGTTTTGCATGCTGGGTATATAAGCACCCCATTGGGTCGAGTCAAGCCACAAATGCAGCGGTCAGGCTGTCTGGAATTGGCTGATTGACAAGCTTCAGTAGCACGTTGAAGAGGTGTTATGCCCAGGAACCAGACTATTTGGAGCGTCGGAAGCTTCAGAGAAGATCACGATTTCGTTGCCGCGGTCTCCAAAAGATACGCCATTGCAACCAAGTTTTACCCCTCGTCAGCAAGGCATGACCGGTACCCGACGCACCCAAAGCCCAGCACGCTACAGCAAATATGCATAAATCCTTCGCTGCTATCCAGTCACCAAGGATGCTCAACGTCCGGCATGAGAATCCTCATCCTGCGAAGCGGCCACTGCGTGTTTATCGCCGAATCTAGTTGCAGCGGCGACACCTTCGCAAAAGTATTCGTCCACCTGCTCGTGCATCTTGGTGAAACTATCCAACCATGTTGAAGTGATAGAGTTTTGAGCGCCACAGAAACATACAGGTCGACCGTTACAACCTGCAGGCATCGCAAAGACTCGTAAAGACACGCTGCCTAGCGAGCGAGCTCCAAGCGCCGCTCGATCTAATCCTTATTAAAATCACCACGACAGTCCATTCTCGCTTTTGCCAAGTCCCACGCAAGCCAAAACACAGCAAGTCTTCCCAAGCCTCCGCAATGAAGATCGCCTTCTTCTCCACGCATAGCTACGACATTGAGTCGATGGAGCGCGTCGCCAAGGAGGACGGCGTCACCCCACACACGAGATCCTCTTCCTCGTCCCGCGTCTCGACCACACGTCCGTCAAGCTCGCGGAGGGCTGCGAAGGTGTCTGCATCTTCGTGAACGACGTGGCCGACGAGGAGTCACTTCGTGCTCTACACGCTGGCGGCACCCGCGCCGTGTTCCTGCGCTGTGCAGGCTTCGACATGATCGACCTCAAGGTCGCCAAAGAGCTTGGTCTGGCTGTGACGCGGGTACCCGCGTACTCTCCGTACGCTGTCGCCGAACACGCTGCGGCCTTGATGATGACGCTGAACCGCAAGATCCACCGCTCGTACAACCGCACACGCGAGCAGAACTTCCGTCTCGCGGGTCTGCTGGGCTTTGATATCCATGGTAAAACCATCGGCGTCGTCGGCACCGGCAAGATCGGAGCTCTGTTCGCTCGCATTGCCGGCGGGTTCGAGCTAAAGTTCTCGCCTACGATGTGGTGCAGAGCCCGGAAGCTCTGAGCTACGGCGTGGAGTACGTGAGCCAGGACGAGATCTGGGCTCGCGCGGACATCATCTCACTGCACGCGCCTCTTTTCCCGACCACGAAACACATGATCAATGCTGACAGCATCGCCAAGATGAAGCAGGGCGTGACCATTATCAACACCAGTCGTGGTGGGCTAATTGACACCCACGCCCTGGTGGAGGGACTCAAGACCCATAAGGTCGGGGCTGTCGGCCTCGATGTGTTCGAGGGTGAGGGTGAGTACTTCTACTCGGACTGTTCAGGCGGCATCATCGCCGATGAGACCCTCGCTCGTCTGTTCACGTTCCCGAACGTGATCATCACGGGCCACCAGGCGTTCTTCACCAAGGAGGCTCTGGACAACATCGGACACACCACCATGGCCAACATCAAGGCGTACGTCGCCAAGGAAGAACTGGTGAACGAGGTCAAGTGAAGTCCGCCGCTGCAACGAAGTCGACTATGAGTCTTGTCACTCCCTATCGAGTGTATATTGCATGCAGTTCTTTTCCTGAGGCATAATACACGCACAACCTTGCGTTTCTTCATTGAATGTTGAGCATTGCTGAAGCTAATGAGTCTCCTATTGCCACTACGTTCTCTATTGGGACCGGACCAATGCATAGCGAAACGAATTGCACAGACCCACGCACATGCTGCAAGAAGCACAACGTCTAGCAGATCATTGTGTCCATGCAGTGAGTATGGACACGTCGACATCAGGAGGAATGCAGTCTTACGCACCTCGTCTTCTTGCTTAAAGTCCGAAGGAAGAGTGCCGTCATTGACTGTACTTGTAGCATGCTGTCGATGTGAGGCAAATTGACAGAGTTCTCTCCACCAGAAGTTCCTAGGTGCCTGTTTGACGTCCATCGGAAGCTTCAGTCGAGCCACTTCGGCTTTGAAAACGGTCTCCCATGAAGGGTTGAGGTATGCCAGTGTTCTGCAGGACGGCGAAGGTGTATCTCCCAGCCGAGAAGCATACGCACTGCACGTACAAATGAATCAGTAGTGAATCAGCACAAAACGTAAACGAATGTGTACGTACGAAATCAAGGTGTTGGGAAGTCCTTGTAGCGGGCTTCCTGACTCCCTTACGCGTGCTTTTTCACGACAAGACAGCAACTTATCCGCCTAAAACACACGCAAAACAATGTCAGTCTGTGCTTGATCCCCACGACAAGATACTAAAACGGACCATATCCCGCAGTGCTTGATCATCTTCAGCGTTGTCCCTGAAAATCCCGAGGAAGGTGATCAAAGGACCTCTGGTGCTGTTGCGAATGACCACCTTGAAGTCTGTTTGGGTTCGAGGCAGGTAGGCACGTCCGACATAGTGTGTGTAGCTGTTCTCTCTCCTTCCCACACACTCACCCAGTACTATAAAGATTAGCAGCTCTTTCGCATCGAGCACCTTCTGTCCACTAGGCTGAAAGTACTCGGCCACGAGCTCTCCGTCCTCAATCCACGCGCCTTGCAGCAGACTGTCGTTCTCGACGTCAGGGCCTTCCAGCAATTGATACGCCCTCACTCCGCGCACCGGTCGACCGAAGAGAAGCCGCGGGTCGATCTCGAACTGTGTGACGATCGTATCCACCACTTGCACCTGCTTGGCGATGGCTGCGCGCAGCTTGGACGCGTCCCAGTCGCGCAAATTGGGCTCTCCAAGCAGCAGCTTCAGTGCATCAAACACCGTGCGCAGCATGCGTCGAATGACATTTGCACTCGACGGACAGCCGTCACAAAATCTGTCCGATGCAAATACGAGCAGCAGATCAGTGGGCGCCATCTCGTACACGACGGAGCGGTGTTTGGTCTCCAGCGCCAGCAGGTCGATAAACGAGTCGTTTCCGCGTCTTGCAGCGTGGTACAGTGCGCTTGCAACGCCCACCGCAGCACTAGGAGGCGTGCAAACCTCCCCATATGGTCGAACTAATAGCGGGATGCCATCACCGCTCACAAGCAGCAGCAGCGCGTTCGGCACCACCTCTTCCCCGTCGAGCGGCTGCAGCTCGTGGTCCGCCAGCATCTTGTCGTCCAGCTCGTCCGAGTACTTCTCCGGGGGCTCCGAGCCCGCGGCAGCACCTCCTGCTCGAAACCAAAATGAGCCTCTCAGCCCCTATAATAGCCACCAATCGCACCCACAAACCATCACTCGGCCGAGCCGCCGCCGCCACGACACTCGCGTCCGACGCCTCCACTTTCCCGCCGAATCCGTTCCAATTGCCCGCGCCAAAGCCTCGCTTCTTCAGTCCTAGTAGCACCTGCTGGCTACGCACGCCATGAGCGCCAGCGTGAGCGGCGCGTGCGCCTTGATAGCTGAGGCTTACTCTTCGAGGCGGTGGCGATTACAACGCCCTTGACGTGTTGCTTTGTTCACGCAGGCCGGCGTCGAACATTTAGCAGTAGCATGTCCACGACATACACCCTTGCTATACGAGCTCTTCTTGCAGCCCGAAACTGAGCACGGGACGACGGGTCGATGCCCAAAGCATGTTCCCCACTATGCACCGCCTTGCCACAGTTCGAGACCGAGCACCGTTTGGCTCCGTGCGAACGACATAACCCATGTGAGTGCACCAAACATCCACATCCTGGGTGCTGACAGTTTGGTCTCTTCCTGGGAGTTCGTCCCTGCACGAGGGTCGAATTGAGAGAAGAGTCCCATGAGTGTCAGGCTGAAATGGTGTCACCGCTGCCGTTGTGGTGTCCTGCTCGTTGGACAGTTGTGGGGCTGGAATGATCGGCGGATCCGGCATGATTTCATCGTCTGCAAGCCGTGCTTCCACCGTCGCCGGCGCTTGGTCGGAAACTCTGTCGTTGCGCCGTCGCGTCTCTAGCTCCATTTCCGCCTCTGCCAATCGAGCTCTCAGCTCGAGGATGATGATCTGATCATCGAGGTGGCGTTGCTCTGTAGCGTGGCGAGTCTGCGGAAATCTTCTCCCGACTTTATCGAAAATCAACTTGACCTCTCCTTGCCGCCTGGGAGAGTAGATCATGAACTCTCTTTTGTGGTGTAGGATGGCGTCTAAGAACAGGAAATGAAACCCGTTTTTTTAAGCGATCCTTCAAGTCGTTTTCAGCGTCCTGAACCTGATCCCCTGCTAGAAGAAGTATCCTCTGGAAGACGAGGTCGCCGTAGGCCTTGAGTTCCCAGAGCAAGCCACCAGACGAGGTGCGCTGCTCGAAGTGTCTCGTCATGCCCCATTTGGAGACGATGTAATCGTCAGGAAATGGGGAACCGTCCTTATCCTCCAGGGGGCCCATCGTTGTCTTTAAATCACCTACAGTACCCATCTACGCGACGAGTTAGATTGTGCATAGTGATAACTAGTTGCAGTCTACGTACCACGCATTGGTACACACAGGCTATGTGTACGTTGGCGACACATTGCCTCCAGGCTGTCGCCGAGACTCCTGCAATTGGTCTAGCTGTGGCGAACGGACCCTCTTCGTCTTCATCCCGCGCCCTCTTGCCTGGGTTCCTGACGAGATCGATCATCTCGGGCAACCAGGCCACTTCTCGGACGGGTAGCCACACGATGTATCGGTTCTGGTTATATCGACCAGCGGGCAGGAGCGATCACGGGCCCGTGCTCCAGGCCGCTGCGTGAACGTACAGTTGAAGTTGGCGCGCGAAAGAAGCTGCTCGATGGAGCTCAGCGTTTTTCGGTAACGTGTCCTCAGGTATCTGGCTACGTCAGAGGCCAGCTCATCCGACGACTGTCGAAAAACCCTCCTTACGTGCGCCACAATATCTTGATCAGGTGATGCCCATGTCTCAATGCGTGCAGGCAATGCTGTAGCCTCGTCCACCTCGGCCGACAGGACCATCACCCGCGACAGCCCAATCTCCTCCGTGGAGAGGGGTTCGTCCGTTCCCGGCACCGAGGCCCGCCGTGTCGAGGGTGGTTCCGACTCCTTCGTCTCCTCATCCGAGTGGGCCTCGTAATCGGCCCCGTGCTGCGTGTCGTATTGTAAGTAGCGCGCGGACTCGACATCTTCGACCTCGTTGCGTAGGGGTCGGCGCCTCGCAGCACCGGCACGTCAGCCACCGTGGACAGGCACTCCTCGGTGCGCACAGTATCCTCCTCATGCTCGTGTTCGTGCTCGTTCTCGTTCTCGTGCTTGTGCTCGTGCTCGTGCTCGTAGTCGTCGCCGTCGTCGCAGTCGTCGTCGTACCCGTCGACCTCGTCCGGCTCGACAGAGTAGTTTTCAGCACGCATCTTGTAGGCGCAGCTTCACGTGTCCTCGTCTTGCCAGGAAATGACACCTTCGTCAGGATCGGCGGCCATCACAGACGATTGCACCCCAGCGAGAGCCCCCAGACGAGAGTCCCCAGATTGCACCAGTCCAGCGCCGCCCGCACCCTCCTCGAGACTCAGAGAGACATGGTTCGCCAGCGCGCTATGGCGATTGGTTCAGCCGACGACTTTCCATTCTACGCCACTCGCCATCGCGCGACATCGTCTCTCTTTGGCTACACTGGCTACCAGAGGACTATTTTTGGGTTTAACTGAAATCGGTTGGGTTTTAATAAGTGTATGATTGATTTGGGTTTTATTGCGTTGTGGTGTAATGAACACCAAACAGCTATGTAACCGTTACGCGTTAGAAAGTTGCCTTTTTGACTGGGCACAAATCGCTAGCAGTTGACAGACACGAGTGCCGACTACGTGAATATGAGCTCCCAGCGCGGCAACGTCAAGCGCGCGCCCAAGCACCAGAACTCGTTCGCGTTCAAGCACAACCCCAAGTCCAAGAAGACGGAGCGCATCCTGGGGATGCCCATCTGTGGCCTGTGCGAGAAGTGCCGCGCGCAGATCGAGTGGCGCAAGAAGTACCGCAAGTACAAGCCGCTCTCGCAGCCAGGCTCCTGGTACGACTGCCCTGCAATTTTGCAACGCTATAATCGTTAATTATAGGAAGCATTAGGTACTAACCGGCTAGTGGTTGTCTACTGCTGCAGCATCTACTGCCACCAGAAGTCAGTGACGTCCGCCTATCACGCCTCCTGTGACCCCTGTGCCAAGGTACATGCACAACAATTATTAGCACTGCAACGTCAACGTGGTGTCCTAGTGGTCTTTTATTGACTCCAAATGCGTGTTTGTTTCATTGCAGGAGAAAGATGTTTGCGCCAAGTGCTGCCAGACAAAGGAGATCGTTGCGAGGTGCGTTCTGCAGTGCAACTTTGCAGCAACTTGCCGCTATTTTGCAGACTTTACTAACCGCGTGTGTGTGTGTCCTACTGTACTTCTGTTGTGATTGATCATTTGCAGCGCTGAAGAACTCCTGGCAGAGCACGAGCAGAAGAAAAGCGACTTCGAGAACACCATCGCGTTCATGCGCGAACGCGACCGTCGTGCGTATTTGCGCAAACTGGAGAAGGAGAAAGACGCCATCACCAGTGGACAAGGCGCTGCCAGTGAAGGAGACGGCTACGAGTCCTTCGACGAAGACATGGAGTAAGGGCTCCTGTTGTAGCCATGATGCCGGTTTTTAGCCAATAAGACGTTGTAATTTCCTTTTTTTCAATTGTTGCAAAGTGGCTTCTTGATGGTCTCGCAGGCGACGCAGGACGACTGGAACCACTGGTGGAGCGAGACCAAGAGCGGCAACATCAGCACCTACGTGTCCGTCGTGCTCTTCTTCCTCTCGACGGTACTGGCCAACCCCATCGCGCGCTGCCTCTTCTGGGTTTTGCGCAAATTCTGCCGCAAAAAGTGGATGTACGAGCCATTTTGAAAGAAAAAAACACCAAAACGAATCCTCTAAAAGTCTTATTTTTCTTAACCATTGCAATGACTGTTTCTTTTATCATTATTATTTAGCTGGCCGGATGAAGCGCGGCGGATGATGATGTGGCAGACGTCGCTCGTGTGTCGCGTGGGGCTTTTGTGGATCGCCATCCTCGTGTCTCGCCTGTCGCTGCTGCTGTACGAGTGGCCCGCGTGGATCTTCGGCGTGTGTTTCATCATCTGGATGGACGCGGGCGGCAACGTGTTGCGCGAAGTGATCGTGCGCAAAGGCGTCGTAGGCTACAAAAAGACGAGAAGGCCGGCCGCATGACGCTGCTGTACGAAGGCACGACGCTGGCCAAGCTTTTGCTGCTCGTGCTCATCGTGTACACGTACTACGTGGCTCCTCGTATTGAGGACTCGAACGAGCTGCGATTTCTCTTCTCGGTCGGGTTCTTCGTGTCCATTGCACTGGCTGCGTTGCCACTGGTACGGGGTGGATTTTGTTTTTTACTTTTTGCAGTGTTTCTCATTGGTTTTGGCGATTTTTGCAGTTACGCAATGTCATGGGAGCCCATTACATGTTCCTGGCCAATATGCTGCAACTCGACTCGCGGATCTACCTGCATGGCTCCAGGAAGGGCAATATCTGCGATGCTCCTCTGGGCTTCATCGTGCTGGCAACTCCGGACAACACTAAGACGTTTATCCCTGCAGGCGGCGCTGTCAGCAACACGACAGAGGTGTTTCACAAGTTTCTGTGGCCGCTTCGACTCGATGTTCGACTGCCGGCAGATATTTCGTCCAAGAGAGTCCGCGAGTTTGTGCAGGATATGGATCAGCTGCTCTTCTGGGACCCCGTGATTGTGATCGCAGCGGATGGAACTGCTACGCTGGATGCTGGAGGAACGTCGTCGTTCCTGGACGCGTCGACTCCGCGAGAAAGTGTCAGCGTTCGCGGATTTACGAACGCTGGGGCGTCGGAGATGGCTACTAAGCTGCTGTTTGACGAGAACCGCCAAGAAGAGGAAAGGATTATACAGCGAGCCCGAGGCAACGAGGGCTTTGTGGCGCTGGAGCCCAACAAGCGATGGATGATCCAGTTTCGCACCTTCGTTCAAGCTACTCAGAAAACACATTTCCGTCAAACACGCGCTGCGGTACGTTGGGTGAGCTTCACTGCTAATGTCTTGCGAGCTGACTTACATTTTGATTTTATCTGCGGGAAATACTTCGGTACACACAGTACATCGAGGCCATCACGAGACTAATGGAGAAACAGGGAACGTCCTTCGGATCGCGAGCTGCCGTCAGTGAAGCTCAATCGTCCGATGCGGATTGATAACGAGGAGACAGTGCGTTGTGCTTACCCGGCAACGGCACTCATCAGCCGACTGTCTTTCTGCTTTTCCCGCACTTGGTCCAATCGCATGCTAATCTCGATTGTCGACATGTATAGTGCAATATCGCCGTCGTCGGGCAGAACCTGGAGCAAGTCTTCGGGGCTAAGCGTCGAGCACACATGAGTGAGAATGCTTTCCAAAATTGCGCTCTCATTGGTGGACGTCACGTTGCCCGTCTAAACAAAGCAGCAATGTGAGCAAACGGCAAGCAGCCTGCGAAAATATGTGTGAAAACATACCTCCGCTGCACTATCAGAAATGGGCGATAGGGTGCTGATCAAAAAGCGCCACTCGTCAAGAGTGACGCAAAACCTCTTGCCGTACGGCAGGAATAAGTTAATGAAGTCGGCACGTTTAGCGATGAGGGTCAATCCATCCACGGTCCTGTTGCAAGCATATCAAAAGTTAGTCACTGCAAAACACAAGAAGCCCTGGCAAAGCTGCGTACCTGGACACGCGCGGCAAGGTCAACAAGACGACAAGTGCAGCCAAGTCGTTCTCCAGACGCCATGACCCGACAATACGTTCATTGTCCTCTGCGGATTGGGATTCGACCACCTCGTATGTTGACAACACATCCTGAGGACGAATTAAGTCCTTTTCGTGCAGAAGCCCGAGTGCTTGATAGAACAGAAACTCAAGGGTTCTTCTCAATCTAGACGAAGCTGGTAGACAGCGTGACTTCATGTACTCTTGCACCCAACCTGGAAGCAGGTGGGCAGCCGAATCCGAGATTATTGGCTCGAACAGATCGCACACAGTCGTCTCCACGCGCCCATCAGCGTCATGACTCTCCGAACTATGAAAGCATGAGCTCAGTTTCACACAAAGGCGCGTCAGCTCCGCTGCCACAGCTGCCTTTGCATTCTTCAAGTCCTCTTCATCGTCTTGTACTTCCTCCTTCTCCGCCAGCTTTTCAAGTGTGGGAAACATCTGAAGCACGAACACCAAGAAGCGTAATACAAGTGCTTGATCAGGAACAAACTTCTCAGACGATAGATTGGAGCCCGTTGGCTGCGACAATAAAGGCGACCCGGTCCTAGCAATTCTCTTTGCTGATGGCTCTGCGGCGTCACCGATCGCATTCAAGCAGAAGAGTAATGTAGACTTGATTGTTTCCTGACGCCCGATGGCGTTACTGAAAATCCGCTCGAGGATGTCCAAGTATTTAGACGGAGCATTTTCAAGAAGTGCCTTCGTCAATGCGGAGCTGGAAAATCGTCTGGTAACTCTAGGCGTATCATCCTCTGAGATAGCAACCTCTTGAACAAGCAGATCCGGGTGTGTCACTGTTAAGTGCACAAGTGCATCGACATGGTTCTGCAATAAGTCGTCAACGAGAGCAAGCATTGACAGGTACGAGCATTGCTCCACAAAACTTTCGACTGAAGGACCCTCTGTAGTTCCAAGAGCATCCCAGTCTTTCGTTGGGAAAGAGGCTGCACGCAGTACTAGAACAAGCCTCGCAATTTGAACGAGAACGCTGTGGCTGGTGGATTCCTCGAGCTTTTCGAGCGCAAAAGCGATATCTTCTAGAGTCCACTTCAATGACGAGTCGATAATCAACCGAGAGAGTTTTTCCGGGAAGTGTTTGCCGTAGTGGAGAAGCACAGTTCTCGTGAACTTGCCATCACCTGAACTTTTATCCTGATTCGCCTGGGGGCACAAATGTCTGCGAGAGATGTTGGAGGTGGGAATACGAACGCTTCTAAGTACTTCCCCGTCGCCTCAATCACCTCTTTTCGATCCACAGCGCCGATGATATCTTGTAGTCGGTGCATAACATCAACGGAGGGCACGTTTGACGCCACAAACAGCAGTGCGGCACGCTCCAAGTTCCGGTGGTGCTCTGTCATGAAGACAGCGGCCAAATCAGCTGCACACTCCCCGGCGAGGCGATCGTACAGCTTTGTCTCGAGCTCTAAAGCCAGCCTCTCTTTTCGGTCAGATATCGAAGCAGCAACTTCGTTTCGAACGGCCTCATTGCTGATGGCAAGGCGAAGTAAATCAAAACCCACATCTGCACGATACCGGTACAGCGAGAACAGACTCAGCAGCAAGTCAATCTGGAACGGTTTCATGTCACCGTCGGTAGATAATACACCTTGACGCACGTAGGAAAATATAAGCGACGGTGGACTTTGCTGGAAGATCATGATGCTGCGCTGAGATTGGTCTTCCTCAAAATCAAGAGGAGGTCTCATTTCAAACTCTGCCTCTGGGAGGCGCTCCGCTGATGCCAAGCTCGTCAAATGGACAAGCTCTTGCGGCTGTCGATGGGCCAGTGAATTAACTTGCGGTAGCAGTATAACGTATGAGTCGAGCGCTGCAAGCTGCGATACCGGATAAGGAATTGGCTGTGTGCAAAGGAGCTGTGGCTGAGAAGGCTGCGGTACAAGCGACTTGCTCAGCGCACGACTTGCTGCCACGTAGTGACATGGACTCCAAATTGACCACACCTGCAAACCCGACAGGGTCGCAACAAACAGGAAGGAGCTGTTGGCCGTGATGCTCGTGACGGCGGAGGAGAAATTGTAATGCATCACGACACGGCCCGACTCTGTGGAGCCGTCGGCTTCCTCTTCATTTTCCACACTCGTAAAGGAGTCTCGACTTTGCCCCACGACAACTTTGCCCACCTTGATCGGCTTGTGCATGCCTCTCGATCTCGTCCGCTCCCCTTGCCCAGAACCTTCTTGGACATTTTTTCTGGTTGAATCGACTTCTTCTGACAGAAAGTAGTACAGGAAGGCGTGTTTCTCCGTCGCCACCAGTAGACGCGTGTAGCTTCTCGTTTCGACGCAGACGCGGTTGTCAATAGTTTCGGGTAGGAACCTCAGCGATCGCACACTGTGGTTCGGCGGCAGGTAGCGCTGCAGCAACACACTCACATCATTCTCCCCAATAAAATACGACATGGCCTGGTTCGTGCGGATATCCTGGCTCTTGACCAGTCCAGCGAGGTTCCACACTTCCTGCTGCGCTTCATTGCGTCCGAGCACCATGGGGATCTGCTCTTTCTCGTCGAAGATCCGCTGTTCATCCTGTTCCCGTCTCGTGTCGCCTTCCATCGTACTGTAGGCCGAGCACGACACCGGAACTTCCACGAACGCGTCCAGGTCCTCCAGCGTCGTGACTTTGACGCAGTGCGATGAGTCTTCGGGCACGACCTCCCCGTCCTCCTTCTCTCCACTCCGCTCTGTCATTTTCTCCACCGCAGCCTCCACGTTCATCTCGTCCTCATCGCTGGAGCTTCTCACGTGGATCTCCATCACTCGCAGCTCCGTCTGCGATGCAAACGCTACGTAAACCCCGTGGATGGCCACGTACTCCACCTGGAAGAAGGCGTGACGCTGCGCCATGTCCACTTTGAGCTCCATGACGTGCTCGAAGAAGCCGCGACTGCACTGCCAGATGTTGAGCACTGTACCCATCGCCACGGCCACGCGCCCCGTGAAGGAGCAGACGGCCACGCAGTCCGCTTTGCTCGTGGCCGACGGACTCTCGAGGACGCCCAGGGGCAGCGTGTAGCCGCGCACCATCTTGCGCTCTCGCCAGTCGTGGTACACGCATAAAAGGTCTCGGCGTCCTCCTCGTCCCCGTCGCTCTCCAGCGTCACCAAACTGTCCGAGAAGCTCGTGTAGTGCAGCGTGTGCACGCGGCTGTGGATGGCCGCGAACTCGTGCAGCAGAGCGGAGCACGAGGCCGCGTACACGCGGATGACGCCCTCGCGTCCGCTGGCTACGGCGAACGTGGCGTCGGCGGTCGTGCGGGAGGCGCTGGCCAGCGTCTGCGCGTCACGCGCCGCGCCCAGCGCCAGCGACCGCACGAAGAGCGACTCCATAATGCGCAAAGGTGAATGAGGTGGTTGAACTTCGACTCGTGTGGCGCACATCGGATACGTGGTGTGCGGAACACCACGGGCAGACTCAGATTTCTTGTCGGTCGACGGATCTGTACCCCAAAAAGGCAACAAGATGTTGCCTTTTCGCCTTGCTGCATCGCTTAGCTATAAATTTTCTTTTGTCCTGCGTGGGTCGCAGGTGACGGCGAGACTGCTGCTCGCCACGTCTGCTGCTACTACTTGTGCAGTCGCAAAACGGAGTTTCGACTGTCGATCTCGACATCTCGACGTCCGACAACACTAGCTTCAGTCGTCGCTTTAGTGCTTTAGTATCGCCACGTTGGTGGTCGTTGCCAACGACTTTGTTGGTAACGCAGGAGTTTCGTTAGCGCAACGAACGATCCGTTTCCATTGTCTATTGTCTTGACCAGTGCTGGTGCTGGTGCTGAATGGGCCTCGATTCGAGACCTTCACCGCCTTTTGGCGTTTGCTGATGGTGAGTCCATGTAAAGACGGCCGCCATCGCGCATGTGGCTTCCAGATGAGCAAGTCAAGATACCCTGCATTCGCGCTCGGCGGCTGGACGAGATTCCTGGGGTGCTCGCTTCCGGTCGTGTCGGAGCGCCGACAGTGGTCAGCACTAATCAACGCACGTCAGCTCGAGTGGCGCCAGGTTCAGGCGCAATCGATATAACGGTTCCAGCCCGAGGTCGTGCTTACGAGTGCATTCTGCGAAAAGCGCTCGAGTGCAAAGAGCTTGTATCTACCAACGCTCACTTCAAGACTAGCTGTCACACGCAGCTATCTCCTTCCCAGACACAAAGCGACTATGACACTTCCGAACAAGATGCTGAACTCGCAGAAGGACCCGTCGCCGCTGCCGCTCGCGCTGATCAAGAAGACACCGCTGCTGCCGTCGCTGAGCGCTCGAGCCCAGTTCGCGAGCTGCGCGTCGATGACCAAGAGCTTCTTGGCGAAGGCGTTCCCATCTCCGCCCAAGAAGTTGTGGGGCTTCCAGAGCAGCCCCACGGGGTGGACGACCCGACCGAGAGCAGCATGGCCTCGGACGAACAGGACACGGACGAAGCTGCGCGCGGAGAGATCTGCGAGATCATCGTGGTGGCCATCCAGAAAATCGCCGACGTCGACGCGGAAGACCACGACGATCGCGTGAGCGCTCTCGGACCCGGGAAGTTGAACCGGACGATGTGGGGCTCTGCCAAGTGGTCGCAAGGACAGTTGACACTGCCACATCGTGTGGCTTGCACTGTGCGCAGCGGTGCGACCACCAAAGTGTCCGCACAGCCCGAGCGCGGCGACAACGAGTTCGTCTTCGACGAGAAGTTCGTCTTTGAGCGGCGGGAGAACGATGCACAGTACCACCAAGTGACCATCGAGGCGAGCAGCGTGGGCTTCGGCAAGAAGCACCGTCTCGGCCAAGTGGCCGTGGACTTGGACGCCGCCTTCGGTGCGCAATCCAATGGCCCAATCTACAGACGCAGCGCTCTGACAACGGTGAACGGCTCCGAGTCGGGCGTTGAGATCCACTACGTGCTTCACCGTCTGGTGGTGGAGAATGCGAAGGCCGCCGAAGCTTCGCGTACGCTCACGCGCTCCAGCACGAGCCTCAACGACGACGACGACATGGACGCCTGCGGGCAAATCTTCCCCGATTTGTGGTATCTTTGCTGAGTAGGGTCGCAAAGCAGTAAGTTAGGAGACGAGCGGGCTCTCCAGTAATATCATGCAGTTCACTCTCACGATCTACGAGCCCTTTGGCCTGGACACGACCTCCGTTCCAAGCGGCCAGTGTGCAGCAGCGGACGAGAACCGCCACGTACCCTGGATGGAGTTGATCTCCACTGACAACGGCGAGATTTGCACCAAGCAGAAGCTGAAGTGCTGTCAGCAGTGCTGCGGCAGAACACATGGCGGGCGCACCGAAACGTAGAGGCAGCTCTACGGTCCACCACTGCTTTTACGACGAAGTTGACTGCCTCTGTGTGTATTGGTGGCAGGTCTCCGCTACGTCGGGCAGCGGAGCTCATTATTAGCTCTAGTCGCACGCTGTCGTGGTGTCGACAAGAGTGGGAATATGAACTGAATGTTCATGTGTGCCACACCAAGCCGATGTACCTCGCTTACTTGATACCTTTATATCCGGATGCTACGGTTTTAGCGGCATTACATTCGCAAAGGTAATTTCATATAAATCCATATCTCTATTCAACAAACCTCTTACATCTTATAGAAGAGAAATCGATTCCGTTTAACAAGACTGTCGAACGATTATTCGGTTTGGCGGGATTGCGAGGCAGCTCCACAGTCACTTCCGGGTCTATCGCCCGCAGCACACGTCGGCCCTTCGCCTGCGGCATCATGTTCCGCAGCGTCACACCCAGCGAGGAGGAGGAGTCGTCCTTCTCGTCCACGTCCACCATGGACTCAGACTACGAGATCCCCGTGGCGCTACAGAGGCTGCACGTGTGGAGTAACGAGCGAGTGTCCAGCAAAGTCTCGGAGGCGCTCGGCAGCATCCGCGAGAGTGAGTCGATGCGCTTCAGTATGGTCACGGCCAACAAGTGGAAGAAGATGGGCTACCACCCGTACAAGCCCGACAAATCGGGCTACACGGCGCTGCATCGGGCGTCCAAGAGAGGCGACGAGTCCGTTGTGGCGTCACTGCTCGCAATGTACGACGGCAAAGCCATCGACTTGGCCTCCGTCAAGTCTTACAAGCAGGAGCAGATTGCGCTGCACATCGCAGCCAAGTACGGCAATCTAGAGGCCGCTAGGCTCCTGGCAGAGCCGGAATTCCGGACGCTCGTCAATTTGCCAGATCGCAACGGCAACACACCGCTGCACTTTGCCGCGACCTGCTCTGCGCCGTCGGCTTCCGATGTTGTGGCGCTACTGTTGCTGAGAGGAGCGGACCCGACGATGAAGAGCAAACGAGACGTCTTCCCGATCGTCGCTCATGTGTTGACAGCTCAGCACGACGACCCGAAGATTGTACAGCTTCTCATGAAGAACGGCAGCGACCCCAACACTGTCGATGCAGCTGGCAACACGGTGCTGCATGTCGCTGTATCGCAGGGACTCTGGAAGGTCGCTGCGGTACTCGTGAGGGAGCATGCGGGCATGACAATCCGCAACAACCAGGGCGTCATGGTTCTGGATATTCTGTCGCCGCCACAACTGGCGTGGCTGGCCAAGTTCATCGTGCACCCGCCGGAGTGGGTACCGTACGACACACAACGAACCTGTATGGTGTGTTCACGCAAATTCGGATTTCTCGTGCGACGCCATCACTGCCGACTATGTGGTCGCATTTGCTGCGGCCCGTGCTCCAAGTACAAACGCCACCTCCCGTTCACAGACATGGCGATGAAGCCGGGCATCAAGGGCGCTCGCCACCAAATGATGAAAGTTTGCAGTACCTGCATCACTGTCCGTGAGGTTCCGGTCGACGACTTGTCGTGGGCTAGCACCACAGCGGACCGAATGATAGCGAGCGAAGCTGAAATCGACTATGATGATGATTATTTCGTTAGTAGTAAGTGAGGGAAGACGACTTCGAATGAAGAAGTCGGTGCTTCATGCAATGCAGGACTGGAGCCTTCTTTTCGCGACCAAGTGGGCGCGATTCATCTCGATGCACTCCATTTTCCTCACCCATTTGGCTGTCTGTACCTTACCACGTAAAAGGGTTTTCTAGCTTACAAACAAACCCGCTAGGATGCACACATCTCAAGTAAATCGAATGAAGTTTTACATGCACGAAGGTCTTCTCGCAATTCTGGGCAGCGCAGGTTTACCAGCACTGGCTGGGCAAGTGACATGGCAATGCTTATCATAGACATCAGTCTCTCGACACTTCAATGTCGCTTCTACGAACACCAGCATGCGTCCACACCGGCTGGCATTGTCAACGCTTGGACATGACGTCGTTGCCTTTGCTGTCCGTATAGAGATGCGCCGAGTCAACGTGTCCACGCTCGACAAGACCACCCCACAAAAGCGATACAGTACACCATCTTCAACATCGACCAAGCAACATTGCACACTCGCGTTCACATTTTCATCCGTGCCATTGTTTTTCTCTCGGTTATCCTTTTTCTGCTTGGCTTTTTGCCCCGCAGAATTAGCAGCACGACGTATCCTCTCACATCTGTTCACCTTCCGATGCTACTCGCACTTGTCTACGCCTGGTAGGCGCCGTGCGTGGGCAGCATCATCGGGCCTCCATCTTTCATGCTGCAAGCAAGATCAATTCCAGTCAGCATTGGCGTAACGAACATACCCACCCAATTGCAAAGCGTACCTCTTGAAGTAGTAGTAGAGGAAATCCGCCATCATCAGCATGTGGCCAATCTGCACGAAAATAACCATGTAGCCCACGTGCTGGCCGGCGTCCTTCTCGCCCAGCTCGTGGTACGACGAGAACCAGAAGACCAAGTGCAGGAAACTGCCGAAGGCCAGCGCGTACACGAAGTGCGAAATGCACGACTCCACCGCGCCACCACCCTGAAAAACACAAGCAACACAAAGTCAAAAATCTGGAGAACAACCTCACAGATCCAGTGAGTGCATCACGTACGCGCTTCTGGAACATGAACAGCTGCGGCAGAATCGCAACCGCCTCAATGTACAGCGCAATGGTCCACGACACGTCCGAGAACCAGTTGCGGTTCAGGTTCGGGTGGATGATCTACAACAGCAAAGTCAGCATTCTCCCTTAACAACAGCCTCTCTGCGCTTGCAACGCACCATTCCGAAGAAGATGCACGGCAGCAGAATGTAGAGCGCGCCCAGCTCCGTGGGCAGGTGCAGCCACCCGAACGTGTCGTAACGCAGCTCGTAGGTCGAGTTGAAGCGCATGGTGACGAGGTAGATGACGCCGCAGCAGAGCGTGAGTGCCACGACCTCCAGGAACGTGTAGAGCCAGTCGCCGCTCCGGTCGTACGGCAAGTAGCCCTGGTAGCGCAGGATGGAGCTGAGGCGGAAGAGGAACAGGAACGCGTACAACTCCAGCGTCTTGAGCGACAGTCCGGCCACGGACTTCTGCGAAAAAGCCTTGAAGACGAGGAAGGCGAAGCCGAAGGCGCGCACGAATGAGCCCATGGTCTGGATAAAGAGGAACAAAGAAGGTCAGCATTTAGGCTGGTAGAAGAAAGGAATGTAGCCAGCCGCACCATGAGGAACGAGAAGTCTCCGTCACTGAACAAGTGGTAGCAGAAGAACACGACGACCACGAAGCCCGACCATAGCGCGATGTTGCTCTTGTGTTTTGTGAGGAAGG
The DNA here is from genome assembly GCA_012656105.1 of Phytophthora syringae. NCBI lineage: Eukaryota > Oomycota > Peronosporomycetes > Peronosporales > Peronosporaceae > Phytophthora > Phytophthora syringae. The sequence goes on along the minus strand of JAAKBD010000172.1, from coordinate 1,637,957 downwards.
CGCTGTGTGTAACAGGGAGAAATGAGGGTTTGGTGCAGAAGAGGGAAACGGAGGGAGTGCAAACGTACGCGCTGGGAGACTTGTCCTTGCTGCTGAGATCCATCATCTTTCGTGCTGGGGACGCAAAAGCTAATGGCCTACGCGGCGTGTTCCCAGTAGGCCCGAAGATTTCCGGTCGTCTGCCCGTAAAATCGCTTCTGGCCAATCACAGGCGAGGTCAGAACCATCATTTGGGTACGTCTGGTGTGCCGCAGGATCCCAGGATCGGGCCAATCCGAACGTAAAGCACCAGTGTTGGCAACGTGCATGTACAGTGGAAGACACCCAAGGAGGATGGTTCATGTGCAGGGACAATCACACTGCAAGAAGTCTATTGTTTCTGACGCCTTCGCAACATTTAAATGTCTATTGCAACGATGTTTCAGCACAGCACAGTGTGATGAGCACACTACATGTCGTTTTGGATGTTTTGAGTCCCTCAGCCGTTTGTTCTCTACATATTGATCCGATAGTAAGTGGATTCGGTTAGAGCTAATAACTGAGTATCATTGGGAGCTCGTCGACTAGGCAACACGCATCTATCTATTGTTGGGGGCGCTCAGATTGAGTAGGAGAGATGATTATAGTTTAGTCATCACGTTCTAATGAATCAATTGTTATCAATTCCTCACCGCGCTTCCACCAGGGGATACAAAATCTGCAATAAATAAACTAAAGGGGATGTCGAAATGCTGATTCTTCTGGAGGCGTTAGACCGCAAAACGCGAGTCGGCGCCTCCCAAAGTGCCCAGCGCTTCTGGCCGTCTCAAGGGACTTTCACGTCAGGCTGATGGACCCAACATCCACAAGAGGGACCTGTTCTCTGCCACGTACGAAAGTACGGAAGACCCATGCGACGCATGAGGAAGCGACGTGAGTGGCAAATACGGCAAGTTGTTCGTCGGGACACCACACACACAGTTGCTGCTCAGTTCTGCTGTTGGAGACGAATGGAGAAGTGACCGATGTAGAGGTTTCCGCGACTTGCAATAGCGAATGGATGGACGGCAGCAAACTTGACTGGGATTGGCTGTTACTCCTCAAAAGAGTGCGCACCCAGCATACGGTTTCCCACAAAACTAATTGCCTCGGCTTTGCAGTGGCTGCTGAAGCCCACAGATAGAAGCGCCTCGCATTGATGCTTCGTCAGTCCGTCCAGCATTACGCTGTTCTCCACGTCGTCCCACCAGTAATTGACGAGTCCACTTGCACCACCCATTCCGTAGTCAAGACCGCGCCTGCAACGCAGTTGGTTATTTTCAAGGGATCACGAGCGGGCGCGTGGAAACAATCAGCACTTACCTTCAGCGACTTCCAAGCGCTACGCCAACACTTCCAGTTATATGGGTGCATGGCGCACAGTGATCACTTGGCAGTCTCGGACGGAGGATACAGCGTGACAGTCTTCTTCACGTACAGCACCAAGATGTGTTTGGTACGCATCGTAGCACGGCTCCAAGTGACAGCTTTGTCTTAAAGGAATACCGATTAACACACTACGAGCCCATCGGAGTTGCTGGAAAAGAGCAGCGATAGACCTACCGGGAGATTCACCTTGCAGCACCTAGCCGGCGTTGTGCCAAACCACGTCTGCAAGCCAATTTGCGACTGCTCCCTTAAACGCCGCTTGGTACCGATAGGCTTGAGTTACACTCCGCCTGGCCTTCTCTTTTGAGTTAAGAGGCCGCCACTCGATCCCTCCTTGCATGCGGTAGCGATCTCTGTCAATAAGCACACACAATACACACTGCGTACGGACATGGCCTTCCAGCACCTACAAAAGTTGGCTCACGCCAGTCTCGATGAGCAGCATCATTTGGGCAGACTCTAAAGTGAACTTTGACTCTTGGTCTGTAGGCCAGGTCGCGCGCCATCAATAAATTCACCGCCGAGATTGTTGGCCCATCGATGACTGGAGAACCCGCCCGTGACAGACTGTCACCTTTCATGATGCAAGTGGAGCCCTGTCTAAACCGATTCTGGGAACTTTCTACAACGGGAACGTTGAAGGGCCCAGACGTCTCCGATTGGTCGAAATGCCCTCTTGCATGGATACGGCAACGGCAGTTCCGCATTTGAAGTCTGAGGCGTAAGTGGAAGGAAAGGTCGGCATGAGCTACAGCGGAGGCGGCGGCTACGGCTCGCGCGGCGGGGACCACGGACGCGGCTACGAGGACCCGAACCGCCCGAGCAGCAGCGGCAGCGGCGGGGGCTACGGCGGCGACCAGCGCGGACAGCAACAAGCGTACGACCAACGAGGCCAGCAAGGGTACGGGGACCAGAGAGGGCAGCAGCAGGGGTACGACCAGCGAGGAGGCTACGACCATCAGCGAGGGGCTACGACCAGCAGCGAGGGGCTACGACTCCCGCGGCGGAGACGCGGGCTACAGCTCCCGAACGTCCGGGTACGACGAGTACAGTCGCGCGGGAGGAGCGGGCTACGGGGCTTCAAGCTCGGGGTCCAGAGGAGGATACGACAGCAGAGGGGAGGGGGTATGCGTCGGGGGTGCTGGAAGCTACGACGACCGCGGTCGTGGAGGATCGTACAGCAGTGGAGGGTATGGAACTTCTGGGGGTTACGCTGGCTCCTCTACTGGGGGCACGCTGGCTCTTCTTCTGGGGGTACGCGGGGTCGTCCAGCTACGACAGTCGCGGTGGCTACGCAGCCCCCGCCTCTGGAGGCTACGAACAGAGCCGCGGACACGACGACCGTGGATATGGAGGAGGAAGCGGAAGCTACGGAAGTGGAGGCGGTGGTGGAGGGTACGACTCCCGTGGATACGGAGGAGGGTACGACTCTCGTGGAGGAAGTGGCGGTCACGACTCGCGTGGCGGGTATGGCGGTCGAGACGACCGTGGATACGGTGGAGCAGCAAGTGCAGGTGGAGGTCGAGACGATCGTGGGTACGGCGGCGCAGCAAGTGCAGGAGGAGGTCGAGACGATCGGGGCTACGGCGGCGGCCGTGATGATCGCGGATACGGTGCTAGCAGTGGCGGCGCTCGTGATGACCGGCGTGGCAGCGGCGGAGACCGAGGTGGAGATCGTGGTGGTGATCGCGGCTATGGACGCCGTGACGACCGCGGAGGGGTGGTGATCGCGGAGGAGATCGTGGAGGCGACCGCGGATACGGTGGAGGGGGCCGCGGTGGTGGTCGCTTCGGAGGAGGTGGGGGTCGCGGCGGTGGTCGCGGAGAATCTGGACCTGGCGTGGGTACAGTGACTGGATCGGGATACGAGACGATCGGTGATCCCATTGCTGACCCGCGTCTTCAGGAAGAGTGGACCGGCCGCGCTGGCGTGCGTGAAGTTAGTGCGGACGACCCCGATCTCCAGCAGGAGTTCCTGATTTGTCGCCGCCCAGGAACCGCCAAAGGTGGCAAGTCGATGCAGCTGAACGTCAACTACTTCAGTCTGTCGCTCGATCAAGCTCCAGCTGAGATTTTCAAGTACCACGTGGATGTGGAGCGCTCGCCGGACCTCGCGGCAGACTCGAAGTACGGCCCTTCCGGGGAACTCCTGGAGATCAAAGGATGAGAACATGGGTGACGAGCCGAAGCAAGAGGGCAAAGACGAAAAGGATTCAAAGGAGGACAAAGATGTGGAAATGAGCGACGTGTCGGCACCTCCTAAACGTGAGCAGCGCCCAGAACGACCCCTGCCACGCACTCTGGTGCGTAACGTGATTAACGTGGCGATCCGACAATACGAGTCGGAGTTCGGTGGCATCCGCGTCGTGCATGATGGCATGTCTGCCATGTATGCGCCTACAATGATACCGTGGGAAGCACACACGAAGACTTTCGTCGACGTGAATCCGGACGGGCCTAGTCCGACACCTCCGCCTCCTCCTCCCCCAGCTGCCGGTGAGGCGCCTCGCCGTCCATTCCGCGGACCTCGCACCTTCGTTGTGAAGATTAAGCTGGCTGAGACGATCTCAACTGCTTCGCTGACCGATTACTATTCCAACCCCGACGTGAACGTCATGCCGGTCCTTCAAGCTTTGGATGTGGCTGCGCGTCACCTTGGTGCTCAACGTTTGATCGCAGTGGGCCGCAACTTTTCTCTATGAAGAAGACGTTTCCACTTAAGGGTGGCAAGGAGCTCTGTTGGGGATACCACCAAGCCATCCGCATTGCTGACCGAAAGCTGCTCATGAACGTCGATCAAGCAGCCACGGTGTTTTACGCTCCGAAAGAGCTGATGGAGCTTGTGTTGGCTGCGCTGAACGTACGTTCGCCTAACGATGTGCGTGGTTTATCCGACCGGGACGCAAAGGCGTTGGCTCGCGCGCTGCGCAAAATCGAAGTCGTTCCTACCCATCGCAAAGATCGCAAGCGTGCCATTTTCGGTATTAGTGCGCTGCCGGCGAACCAGACGATGGTGGACATCAAGGGTGAGTCGATGTCTGTAGCTGACTACTTTCAGAAGCGCTACAACATGCAGTTGAGACACCCTGTGCTTCCTCTGGTGAACGTCGGCAGTAAACGAGCGGGCAAAGAGAACTGGTTGCCAATTGAGTTGTGCGAGGTGGCTCCTGGACAGCGCTGCGCAAACATTAACGAGCTGGATACTGCAGAGATTATCAAACAGACCAGCCAACCCCGCGCGCTCGCCAGGAAACTATCGTCGACCAGATTCGCCAGGCTGGCTTCGAGAACGACCCATACCTCGCTGCTTTCGGAATGAAGGTGGATCAGCGTCTTGAAACAGCCGACGCTCGTGTTATGGATCCTCCTGATGTCCAGTATGCGAATGTCTCCGAGAGGCCATCAGGAGGCCAGTGGAACCTGAGGGACAAGCGTTTTGTGGAAGGCGCAACCCTCCGCAATTGGGGTGTTGTGATCACTGCCAATGTCGGTGAGCGCGATGTCCAGGGATTTGTTCGCAACTTGGTGGATATGGCTGGCAAAAGTGGATTGACGATTGAGGACAGCAACCCGCACATGATCCACATGGACCAGTACCGAGGTTCACAGGTCGAAGAATTGATGAAAATGTGCTTTAAGGAGCTGGAGTCGCGCAACAGAGGACCTCCCCAACTTATCATGGTGATTAAGCAAGACAAGGGTGTTGGGTCGTATGGCGATATCAAACGCATGTCAGACACGGTGCTGGGTATTCCCAGTCAGTGTATCGTGTCTCAAAATGTCCGCAGCGCGAAGCCGCAATACTGTGCGAACGTTTGTCTGAAGATTAACATGAAGCTGAGCGGGAAGAACTCGATTCTGCGCGAGGACCTGCCACTGGTGAGCTCGGCTCCTACGATCATCATCGGCGCTGATGTTGAGCACCCGCGATCGGGTATGGGCTCGCGACCGTCGATTGCGTCGGTTGTAGCTTCACTGGATCGCTACTCCGCCAAGTATATCGCGCGTGTGGCTGCGCAAAAGGCTTCCAGCGACATTCAACTACTTCCGCACATGTTGCGCGATCTGTTCTTGGCGTACTATCAGAGCACGAACCGCAAACCTGAACACGTCATCTACTATCGTGACGGTGTGAGCGAGGGGCAATTCCACGACATTCTGCAGACCGAGATGCGTGCGCTCCGCAAGGCCTTTAAAATGATCTCTGAAGGCTACAATCCCCCAGTCACGTTCATCATTGTGAACAAACGCCACCACATGCGTGCGTTCCCGGTGAACCAGCGCGACGCTGATCGCAAGGGCAACGTGGTTCCTGGAACGGTGATCGACACCGGCATTGTGGACTCTCACCGCTTCGACTTTTTCTTGTACGGCCACAGCGGAATTCAGGGCACAAGTGTGCCGTGCCACTACACCGTGCTGCACGACGAGAACAAGATGTCGGCTGAGGACGTGCAGCGCCTCACCTACCACCTCGGTTACACGTTTGCGCGCTGCACTCGCTCGGTGTCGTTTGCTACGCCCGCGTACTACGCGCATCTGGCTGCTGGCCGCGCGCGCTTCTTCTTGAACGAAGGCTCCGACGGCGCGTCCACCGTGGGGTCGTTCAACTCGAACTCGTCCACCTTCGACTTCACGGAGCTGCACGACAACCTCAAGAACTGCATGTTTTTCATCTAGTTGCGGCGTTGGAGTGGTTGTCTCGAGGGCGAAGACTCGCTAACAATCCGGTGACATCCACTCCTTGCTGCACACATGGTGGCGTTTGATTTGAGAAGAATTATGAAGGTGAAAGTAAAGGCGACAAGTCAAACTCGCGCAACCTTAACAGAATGAATGAATAATGATTGAAATCCGCAGCTCGAGGGTCAGCCTATTGACTTCGCCCGTTTTGAGTCCCATGACCGAGCACAAAGGACAAAGCTGCTAGGTATGGCAAAGATCATTGCGAAAGCAAAAGCGGCATGCTTTACTGGTGACCGCCTTCCGTGAATTGGAGTGAGGATTACCAATGAAGAACGCTTCGACGTGGAACACTGTATTGCTTTACCAACCAACTACCAGCACTCCGGTCAAACTCCCAAGCATCATCCTGCTGTCAGTTCAAAGCAGTGGCGTTCCTTCGGTGGCTGCGCCGTCTTCGTGGCCACGGAAGTGGCGCCAAATGCGTCGGCCAACGAAGAAAACCAGCACGAACACCGCCACACACGCAGCAGCAGCAAACGCCCAGATGCCGAACACCCAACGCCACACGTGGTGACTGTGGCCCGTGCTCTGCGGAGTTGTGGCCGTCGCACTCGAAGCGCCCTCCACACCCAGACACTTGGTCGTCGCCACCTTCTGGAACCACTTGGCCGACGGACGAGGAACACGAGCCAAGTCGGACGGCTTGGGCTCGTAGAAGTCGGGAGACCCGGACTCGGACGTGTAGTTGACGTAGTACAGACCGAAGCGCGACTCGTACGACCCCACTCGTAGTTGTCCAGGAAGGACCAGGCCGTGTACCCGATGACGGGGATCTTCTCTTCCGTGACGGCCTTGTGCACCTGCTCCAGGTACGCCTGGAAGTACCACAGTTGGTCCGGGTTGTCGATCTCGTCGTCGCCGCACCATCCGTTCTCAGTGAGGAGGATATCGGCGGACGTGTCGTGTTTGTGCAGCCACTTGATGGTTTCGAGGTATCCTGGCGGGTAGGCAGAGAACGAAGCACAGTGCGGGTCTTGTTGCGCCTTCTTGCTGCGTTGTCTCGTACCCGGCACAAGGTGGCTGTCGTCAATTCCACGGTCCTGCTCCCAGCCTGCAGACAGCGTGTTGCAGTCCTTGTTGGACGTCTTGGAGTTGCAGCTCGTCACCTGTCGAGAACCGTAGTGGTTGAGCATGAAGAGATCGTACGACCCCTTCAGCAGCTCCGACTGTCCGCCGTAGAACTGAGGCAGTCGGTCGCCCACAATCTCCCGCATGATGGGCGGGTAGTCTCCAGTAACCAGTGGCGCGAGGAACCAGCCCACGTCAAACTCCATCTTGCGCGAAGCTGCCTCCACGTCATCAGCGTTCGACTCGTCCAGAGGGTAGGCGAAATCTGCGTTCAAGACGATCCCGATCCGAGCTTTGTCTCCGATGACAGCACTTTTCTTGAGCTCACGGAACTGCTGGACTGCTCGAGCGTGTGAGAGTAACACATTGTGTGTGACTGTGTACACTTGAGTCGGCGAACCAGTGAACCCTGGAGCTTCTCTGCCAGTTGCGTAGCCTGCCGTCGTGAACGAGAGCGGCTCGTTGAACGTCGTCCAGAGGTTCACTTTGGTACCGTATTCATGGAACATGAGTTCCGTGTACTCTGCGTAGTGCTGGACCATGTCCGAGTTCAGCCATCCTTGAGGGGACAGCTCGGTGTGCAGTTCAAGGGGTAAATCCCAGTGATACAGCGTCAGAATGGGCTCAATGCCATTGGCGTTTAGTTCGTCGATCAACAAGTGGTAGAACGCGATCCCCTCTGCATTGGGACGCATCCCGTGCAGCGCAGCGTCCCAGTTCATGACTCGGGACCACGAGACGGAGAACCGGAAGGTCTGAAGCCCCATGTCGACCATCAGCTGGATGTCGTCCTTGTAGCGGTGGTAGAAGTCGTCGGCGACGTTGGCGCACTTGACGCCGGGTCGTTCCCGGCAGAATTGGTCCCAGATGCTGGGCGTGCGACCGCCTTCGTTCACGGCGCCTTCCACTTGGTAAGACGCCGTGGCCGAACCGAAGAGGAAGTCGTCGGGAAAACAGCGCGAGTCGGCCGCGGCCACGGAATCCGTCGCCGCTAACGCTAGCATTGAAGCCGCAGCCCCGACAAGCTGGAGAACTCGACGCATGTTATCAGGTTATCGCTTCTTCCTCGCTGTGAGATTTGTAGCAATGAAAGGCACGCGCCCAAGACGCAATGATGAGTGGATGTTGAGTGGCGTTGAGTGGCATTGAAGTTCCAGGCATCTTCAAGTTGGCTAACGATAATTGGCTAACGACGACAATAATGACAGATGAATCATATTTACTCATTTCCACAGGTTGTAACGGACAACTTCAAGTTGCTGCTTACAATAACCAAGTAACGTCTCCTTCCTAGGGTAAGGGGTGCAGACAGCTATTATATTACACAGGTTTTCCAGCGTCAAAGTGAGACTTTGACCACCATTGCTGGATTCGCCTCACCTGGACGACATGCGCCTCGCCACTCGCGTCTTGCAGTTCTTCGGGCTTGCAGCTTCGACTGTACTCGCAGATTCGCGCTGCTTCCCTGAGGAATTCCTCTTCGGCTCTGCCACCGCCTCGTACCAAGTGGAAGGCGCCGTGAAGGAAGGCGGCCGCACGTCGAGCATCTGGGACGACTACTGCCGCACCCAGCCAGGGCTCAAGTGCGCCAACGTGGCGGACGACTTCTACCATCGCTATGAAGACGACGTGAAGCTCATGGTCGAGACGGGACTCCAGAGCTTCCGGTTCTCGGTCTCGTGGTCTCGAGTCATGAACTGGAACAAGGAGACGTCCCGCATGCACCCGAACCCGGAGGGGTCGCGTTCTACCACAAACTGATCGACGAGCTTAACGCGAAAGGTATCGAGCCCGTGTTGACAATTTACCATTGGGATTTACCCCTTGAACTGCACACGGAGCTGCGTGAACAAGGATGGCTGGATACGGAGATCGTTGACCACTATGTCGAGTACGCCACGCTGCTGTTCAACGAGTACGGCAAGAAGGTGAACTACTGGACGACGTTCAACGAGCCCCTTTCGTTCACTGCGGGAGGTTACGCACTAGGAATGGGGGCACCCGGGTTCACTGGATCACTCACGCAGGCGTACACTGCGGCCCACAATGTGTTACTCTCACACGCTCAAGCAGTGCAGCAGTTCCGTGAGCTCAAGAAAAGTGCTGTCATCGGAGACAAAGCTCGGATCGGGATCGTCTTGAACGCAGATTTCGCCTACCCTCTGGACGAGTCGAACGCTGATGACGTGGAGGCAGCTTCGCGCAAGATGGAGTTTGACGTGGGCTGGTTCCTCGCGCCACTGGTTACTGGAGACTACCCGCCCATCATGCGGGAGATTGTGGGCGACCGACTGCCTCAGTTCTACGGCGGACAGTCGGAGCTGCTGAAGGGGTCGTACGATCTCTTCATGCTCAACCACTACGGTTCTCGACAGGTGACGAGCTGCAACTCCAAGACGTCCAACAAGGACTGCAACACGCTGTCTGCAGGCTGGGAGCAGGACCGTGGAATTGACGACAGCCACCTTGTGCCGGGTACGAGACAACGCAGCAAGAAGGCGCAACAAGACCCGCACTGTGCTTCGTTCTCTGCCTACCCGCCAGGATACCTCGAAACCATCAAGTGGCTGCACAAACACGACACGTCCGCCGATATCCTCCTCACTGAGAACGGATGGTGCGGCGACGACGAGATCGACAACCCGGACCAACTGTGGTACTTCCAGGCGTACCTGGAGCAGGTGCACAAGGCCGTCACGGAAGAGAAGATCCCCGTCATCGGGTACACGGCCTGGTCCTTCCTGGACAACTACGAGTGGGGTCGTACGAGTCGCGCTTCGGTCTGTACTACGTCAACTACACGTCCGAGTCCGGGTCTCCCGACTTCTACGAGCCCAAGCCGTCCGACTTGGCTCGTGTTCCTCGTCCGTCGGCCAAGTGGTTCCAGAAGGTGGCGACGACCAAGTGTCTGGGTGTGGAGGGCGCTTCGAGTGCGACGGCCACAACTCCGCAGAGCACGGGCCACAGTCACCACGTGTGGCGTTGGGTGTTCGGCATCTGGGCGTTTGCTGCTGCTGCGTGTGTGGCGGTGTTCGTGCTGGTTTTCTTCGTTGGCCGACGCATTTGGCGCCACTTCCGTGGCCACGAAGACGGCGCAGCCACCGAAGGAACGCCACTGCTGTAGGTGGAAGACAAGAACTGCTCATGGATGTTGCAGGGCTGTTGACAAGCTGTGTTGGTTGAATGAGCAAAGTTACCAAACCTTCGTTAAGTGTGAAACGAGTAATGAAGTGACTGTGGACTTACCACTGGAACAATTCTGCTTTGCTTTGACGTCGTACGAATGAACAACAATTTGCAGCTTGGTTTTGATCTACCAAACGCGCACAATTCCTCCGGATCAATTCGCCGAAACGAGGGGGATCCGCTCGTAGTTCTGGTGGTGCTTCTTCGTGATTGCCACCAACAGAACTGCTGCCACCACAGCAACCATGACCATCGGAGCTCCAAACGACCCCATCATACTGGTTGCCGGCTCCTTGACCGCGAACGTGGTGCTGCTGATGTCGTCCAGGCATCTGGTAGTGGACACTCGGTGGAACCACTTGGCCGACGGGCGAGCAATGCGCGCCAAATCCGTGGGCTTGGGGTTGTTGAACTCTGGTGAGCCGGTCTCACTGGTCCAGTTGACATAGTACAGCCCAAAGCGAGGTTTGTACGAGCCCCACTCGAAGTTGTCCATGAACGACCAGGCCGTGTATCCGATCACGGGGATTTTCTCCTCCACCACCGCCTTGTACACTTGACCCACGAAAGTTTCAAAGAAATTGAGCTGGTCCATGTTTTCGATCTCGTCCGTGCCGCACCAGCCATTCTCCGTCAAGAGGATATCGACGGTCGGGTCCTTCGCGTGTAGGTACTTGATCATGGCGAGATATCCGGGCGGGTACGGATTGAACAGGGCGGAACAGTAGTTGTTGGCAGCACTATCAGGACTAGGACGCAGAGTCCCCGGCATAGCATGAGAGTCGTCTACTCCCTTATCCGCCTGCCAACCTGGAGAGAGGGTAGCACAGTCCATGGTCGACGTCGGCGAGTCGCAGTCCGTCACTGCTTGAGATGAGTAGTGGTTCATTTGGAACATGTCGTACGAGCCCTTGAGCATCGCAGATTCCTCCTCTGTGAACGTTGGGAGTCGGTCACCAACACGTTCACGCATAATGGCAGGGTAGTCACCCGTGAGAATCGGCTCTAAGAACCACCCGAAGTCGAAGTCCATGGCTCGTTGAGCAGCAACGACATCAGCTGCATTGTTCTGGTCCAACGGGTAGAAGTAGCTGGAGACCAGCACTATACTAATGCGAGCTTTTGCAGCGACCACCCCAGTGTCCCGTAGTTCGCGAAACTTCTTCACCGCCTTAGCATGGCACATTAACACACCGTAAGAGACCTCGTAAGCTTCGGTGGGAGACCCTTTTCGTGCGGGGGCATGTTGGGAAAGCCCATTCCGTACGCGTAGCCCACTAGGCCCAGTGGCTCGTTGAAAGTCGTCCAGAAGTCCACTTTACTGCCGAATTCATGGAACATGAGCGCGGCGTAGTCCTCAAAATGGCTGGAAATGTCGGGGTTCAGCCAGGCTTGGGGGTCCAGTTCGTCTTGCAGCGCCAGTGGCAGGTCGTAATGGTGCAGAGTGAGGATCGGCGTGATGCTGTTGGCGTTCAACTCGTCGATAACCGAGTGGTAGAACGCGAGCCCTTGTGGGTTGGGGAGCATTTTACGCGTTTCCGGGTCCCAAGTCATCGCTCGCGACCAGGAAGTGGAGAAGCGGAAGCTCTGGAGCCCCGTTTCGACCATCAGCTTGATGTCGTCACGGTACCGATGGAAAAAGTCGTCGGCGACATTGGCGCACTCGATGCCGGGGTTTCGCGGCAGTATTTGTCGTAGATGCTCGGAGTGCGGCCGGACTCGTTCCAAGCACCTTCGACTTGGTACGCAGCCGTAGCCGAACCAAACATGAATTCATCCGGGAAGCAGCGAGATTCCGCCGTCACGGATGGTGAAAAGGTTGACAGCAGAGCGGCTAGACTGCCAGCCAAACGAAGAGCCTGCATCTTGGAGAGAGCAAGTTGGAAAGTGAAGTTTTCAGACTGGGACGGCATTCATCCACAGATCAGTGATGGCCTTCTAGGTCTATGGAGGACCATCAATGATCCGTGGATGAACACTTTGCAGATGGTTGAAGTTTTCATGAAATGACAAGGTTGAAGTGATCCACGGGAAGGTATCCGTGAACAAATTCCTACTCCAATGCAATGTCAAATTCCTGGTCGTACAGGTAATTATCAAGTGGCTAGAATTTGTTATTCGTATTGCGAACTTATTGCAAGAACTCGATGCTCCGGAAGTTGGTATTCCTACTACGAAGATGCCGAAGAAGGAACACGCTGGTACCCGAGACGGCGCTTGATAGTCACCACAGCAGCAGTAAGACCCACCGCAGCGACGGCGATAAAGGCCACCGAAAAGCCAAATTTCTCTGCGGAACGAGCAACCGAACCATCAGCGGCAGTCTCAAGCTCATCCCATCCGTCAAGACACTTGGTGGTGGACACTTTGTGAAACCACTTAGCCGCAGGACGAGGGATCCGCTCCAGATCCGTCGGGTTGGGCTGCTGGTAGTCGTGCGCACCAGTCTCCTCTGTAAAATTCACGTAGTACAAGCCGAAGCGAGGGCCGTACGAGCCCCACTCGTAGTTGTCCAGGAACGACCACGCAGTGTAGCCGACCACTGGGATCTTCTCCTCTACGACGGCCTTGTATACTTGGTCGACAAACGCCTTGTAGTACTTCAGTTGGTCCCAGTTATCCACTTCCTGGTTACCACACCATCCATTCTCCGTTAACAGGATGTCGACGGACGGGTCATGCGTGTGCAGATACTTCATCATGGCGAGGTATCCAGGTGGATAACCCGTGTAGCGGCCACAGTAATCGTTGCCGAACTTGTCTGGCTGGGGTTGCATCGTCCCTGGCATCACGTGGTCTTCATCGATGCCCTTGTCAGCATCCCAGCCAGTAATGAGGGACGAGCAAGGAGTCTTGGAGGTCGGAGAGTCACAGTCCGTCACCGCCTTGGAGTAGTAGTGGTTCATCATGAAAATGTCGTACGAACCCTGGAGTAAAGCAGACTCCTCCGCGGTGAATTGTGGCAGACGATCTCCCGCTCGTTCACGCATCACAGCCGGGTACTCTCCAGTCACGATCGGTTCGAGGAACCACCCGAAGTCAAAGTCCAGAGCACGTTGAGCAGCAGCCACGTCGGCCGGGTCGTTCGGGTTTAGTGGGTAGAAGTACGCCGATACCAACACGATTCCGATACGAGCTTTAGCCCTCACGACACCGCTCGACCGCAGCTCACGGAACTTTTGAACCGCCTTGGCGTGTGCAACCAGGAGGTTACGTGAGACGGTGTACGCTTCGGTGGGTGAACCTTTGTGTCCCGGAGCCATCCACCCCGTTCCGTAGCTGTAGCCTACAGATGCGATCGGCTCGTTGAAGGTCGTCCAGAAGTCGACTTTGCTCCCGTACTCGTGGAACATGAGCGTCGCGTACTGGACGTAGTGGTCCACGATTTCGGGACTGAGCCAGCCGTTCGGTGTGAGGTTGTGCATCAAGGAAGCGGGTAAGTCCCAATGGTAGAGCGTCAGAATGGGAACGATCCCCTTAGCGTTCATGGCGTCAATCAACGCGTGGTAGAACGCGATGCCTTCCGGGTTCGGAGTCATGTGGCGGGTCTCCGCGTCCCAAGTCATTGCACGCGACCACGAGATGGAGAAGCGCAGGGACTGGAGACCCATGTCCTGCATCAGGTTCAAGTCGTCCGGGTAGCGGTGGTAGAAGTCGTCGGCCACATTGGCACACAACAGACCAGGCTGATCGCGACAGAACTCGTCCCAAATGCTTGGGGTGCGACCTCCTTCGTCCCACGCACCTTCGACTTGGTAAGCGGCGGTGGCGGTGCCGAACATGAAATCCTTGGGGAAGCAGCGCGGTTCGGATGAAGCTGCGGTTGGCACGGACGTTGCGAGCATTGCAGCAGCTGCGCTGCCTACGAAGCTGAAGAACGACCACTTCATGTTTGAAGCAGTCAACGGGGTAGCGAGCAAACTCAGGAATGAGAGAGCAGACGAACGGCCTCTGCAAGCCACGCATATTTGATGGTGGCCGCACGCTTGTGCATGAACTTCAAGGAGAGCACGTTGAACCACTTGCAGGAGATTTGCACATTTGCTCCTTTTGGGCTCGAACTTCCTGTGCTGGAATTGGGAAAGCATTGAAAGCTTGAGAACACGAAATAATGCTGTCGATACTTGTACAAAACTCGAGAATCTATAAGCTAAGTACAATGCGTATGCTGGCATCGTGGCCATGTTTGGAGCTGGAGGACATGAGCAGTCTACGTATGCTAAAGTGTTTGCGCTAATCCATGATTGCTCCAAGCAACGAATGAACCTTACAACAGGTACAGTACCTTCGCTGGTATTAATAGTGACAGCTCGATTCGTAACGTTCATACATTATAGACTGTATATACACATTAAACAGTGCGTATTAACAGTTTTTACGAAATCAAACAAGTAATTACCTGTAAAAATCTGATTCGGTTTCAGTATGCTGCCAGCTGCTCTCGATAGGGCTTCTATTAGTTCTCACACGCGGACTTGAAAGTGCAGAAGGCGGCGTAGATGATGCCAAGTGGCGGCACGACGGCGGTCAGTGACTCATGCGAGGGTAGCTTCGCGGTGCTGCTTCTGCTGCATCAGGTGCGTTGCGAGTAGCTCGCTAATTCGCCGAATATATGTTTGTTGGTGACAAGCGGCGATACTGATGCTCATCGGAACCAGCAGCGTCGGTGTCCGTGACGCCAGCACAAGCTCTCGCTCTGGTACTGTTTCCGTGCTACTAGGTCGCGGCGATTCTGTTTAGGGAAATGCATGGAGATGGCGGATCAGTGAGCAGGTGTGTGAATGGCATCCGGAAGAATCGGCGCAGGCAGAACGTGGCAATGAATCACCGAGGCCGTTGAAACCGCGCGACAGCAAGATGATGCGGCGGTATCACCACGGCTTGCTGCAGCAGGTCACGAAGGAACAATTAATGGCTACGCTGGTGAGGTCTTCGGGTATAAAGGACCTGTGGAGACGGAAGCTCCGGTCACGTACGTCTACTTGCTGCTCAAGCCGGGGCGACGATGGAGTACGCAATCCCAGCAAGCTACAATGTGTTTGTGTATGGCTTATTGTGTATGGGGAAGTGGACGTTCAAGCACACGAGGCGATTACGTTAGAAAAGAGGGAGATGGTGTGCTGCAGACGGCTTCGGAGGAGGACAATCTTGAGGTTGTTGTAATGACGGGAGAACCGCTCAATGAGCCGGTTTTCCAGAACGGCGTCCTCGAGCGAAGAACGCACAAATGGGTTTGAAGATGCACACGGCTGGAGATCCGATATTACACCACGTCGTCGCCATCGCTAGATCGCTTGAGAGGTGGTGGAGAATGACAAAGAATGTTTTTACATGTATTTGGAATTTCACGTGATAAGAGCGCCGTGCAATCCCATAATTTACATTTTAAGTTCTTGTCTGGCCGAGCGCTTCGCTATCGCCGTGAGCTGCCTCATTGATGTCTCCCAGTATGATTGGACACTCCCTTTATCGTGGCTTCCTCATCGTGAAAGACTTTTCGGTTGCGTTGGATCCATAAGCAGGTAATACATATACTGCACAGAATCCGCCACATTCGCGTCCACTCCGTCGTGAATTCTGCTTCCTCGTCTGGGAACTCTGTTCGGTTGGCACAATTGCTCTTGAATCTCGTCAGGTCCCGAGCCCCCATCGTTCTCCAGTCCAATGACAGACTAACTTTTGCCAAACTTGACGTGAAAAGGAGGTGGCTTTCTCCGCGTCGCTGGTCACGAGCGGTGTTGTCAGGCCGTACGTCTGCACGGGGTTGCCCTTGGCCAGCGGCAGATCCTTGTCCTCCGGGGCGCGACCGCCGGCCTCGAACGTTTTCCTGGCTTGGATCATGGTCACGCGCACGAACTTGGCGTACAGCAGGGCGGCGCAGGTCATACAGCTACGGCACGAGACCTTGTTGACACAAATCTCACAACAGACGCCTGACCGCTTTTTATCAAGGGGCTACTATTTGGGCGAGTGAGGTTTTCGTCGGGAACACTGAACCGCTTGAATAACCCGTCTTTTGCCTCTGTACATACGCCACTCGATCGTATAAACAGATAATTGGGATGTTTATACACGTTTTTTTAGAATTGCTGTATACACGCCTGTTGCCGCGAAGCAGCCGCAGGAGATGCGCTCTAAGCTCATCTGGATGTCGGTGGGTATTATATTATTGATTTAGTATGTGTGTTTTTTACTTTCCAGTTAGAAATAAGTACCCTCTGCAAGACTGAGGTCAAGTCGGGAATACACATCTATTGAAAACACGTGAATGCCGTGTCTTTTTGGCTTTAGGTCTGTTAGAATTTTCTATCAATCCACCTTACATGTTAAAAAGTATTTGCCTACGAGCTATACATGTTCTGATACTTTCCCTATCCCAGCCTTCGCGCAGCCCTAGTTTGATCCGTGTAACATGTATCTTCAGTCATGACGGGAAATGCAACCTCTCGTCGCCAGCAGTAGTGCTCTGACATATTTTTGGGTCCGCCGGTACCATACCGGTAGATATTGCCCACGGCAACATATTTTTGGGTCCGCCGGTACCATACCGGTAGATATTGCCCACGCAATTATTGGGGATCCCATTTGACCACCGGTAACGCACCGGTATATCGGTTGCATACTGCCCACGGATACCATTTGGCCACCGGTATGTACCAGTGTATCGGTACTGTCCCATGGAATTAATCCTTGTTGGTCTGGGTTACACTTCGTTCCTATCCCAGTAAAATCCACAAAATCCACAAAAAGTGTAATAACGTAATAACGTAATCCACTTTCATTTCATTTATATAAAAACTATCAATAATGTGAAGAATACGTTACCGGTATCCTATTGAGACAGAGCTAATGACCGTAGGTAACGGATTTCGCTTTCAAGTCGCGCCTTGTCCTCGTATGCGTCCTCGTGAGCCTGGTGCAGCATCCTCCGCAGCGACTGCAGCTCCTGTTCATATTCCGCTATGCTCTTGGCGTTGCTCAATTGGCTGGCGCCCTGGACCATCAAGTGGTTGCCCTCAGGTGGCGTCTGTGGCTGTTGCTGTGGCTGCTGGGATTGCAACCGCGTGAAGAACGGGTTCTGGGTGACAGGATACCAACATAACCGTGTCATCGTGTCACTGGCGCATGCAGCAGTAGCGCTAGTGTCCTCCGCTTCGTCGTCCAGAAAACCCGAGATGTCGGACAGGAAGGCGGCCATGGCGGCCGCCTCATGATTGGCCGCCGTGGCGCCCTCGTCCCCCTGCTCTGTAGCGCTGATTGGAGTTGGCTTCTCCGAACGTCGGTCTTCGGACCGCCGTTCGGCCTGGAGAGTTTTGCTGGGCTTTGTTGCATACAAATTTTCCCTAGACGAGGGATGGCGCTGATACGTTGGTTCCGGGACTGGGGCCGGGCGAAGACGAACTAATAAAGTCCGTTATCAGAGCAGTCAGACTTAGATCAGGTTCATCTTGAGTCAGTGGCATATCGGGTTCTGGTTCATCGGAATCGGACAGATCAGAATCTGACAGATCTACTACACCTCCTCTGTCGAGACTGGAAGGGTAGAAGTAGCCATTTCGTGTTGCATGTTGTGGGTCAGGCACCAACACCTGTTGTGGACCCCTTACTGCGAATTTCATCATCTGGCTCACAATTCGCCGCGCTTCCGCATACGTTCGCGTTGCCGTCGTCATTGACTCGACGCTATTACTCAACACGCCAAGCCTTTTCCCCAGCCCGCGGCCAGAAATGTTAAATGATCCATCGATGACCAATCTGTCGTCAATGCAAACTATACATTTACATCAGAATGAGCACGAGCACAGAGCAAAACACGAAAAGAAACGTACATAACTTGCTGTGGACTTGCAGGTACCGCTGTGCAGGAAAGTAGATCTCGGCTCCGTTGACGATCAGAAAGTTGAAGACGACGATAACTTACTTCGTGTACGCTATCCTCGGGTCCGCTATCAGCGTAACTCTAACCCCCTTGAACCAGCTTCTTGGCTACCAGTGAGTCCAGTCGTAGGCCATTGCCACAACGGTCCTCTGTGCAGTGCCTAAATGGTACATGAGGCGTTTCAAGATACCGATACGCCCCACCGTGGTCTCATCGGGGGTCTGATCAATCAATTTCAGCTCTCGTAGGAACCGAACCTTGTAGCGCCGGTAGGTTCTGGTATTTAGCCCGACTATACGGGCAATCCCCGCGTCCCCGTAGCCTGCAGTCGATGCGACGCCGCCCCCTTGCGGTGATGAACCGGTCCGCGAGTAGCCGACGTCCTGGCCGCGACTCTTCTTAGCCGGTCTCGGCGATGACGATGGAGATGGTGATCAGTGAGATCTCTGGTAGTCGAGCAATGATCAAAGTATATGCACGGTGTGCTCTGTGGGCGATCACCGTACAAAATCCTTGAATAGCGGATGAAAATTACAGATCATCCGCAAAACGCCCAGGCAAGACCAGGGCGTTGGGGATACTACGATATATATCCTCGACCTCCACAATATCGTCAGGGTGCATGACGAATAACTCTCTGCAGTCTGGTCCCTGCGGCCAGGCATACGACATCCTGCACGGTCCCAGGCCGTCTCGGATGAACCGCTCTGCTCGGTGCAAAGCGGCGACGATGACCTGGCGGTCCGTGGTGTCGAAGTTGATCAATCGGGCAAACTTGAAGGCCTGGTGCGGGGCCCACCAGTAGTCGTTGTGTAGCGTGACCGTAGAGCGTTTATAAACATTTTTACTGCAGCCAAATTTGCACACCAGGAGGTGTCTGTCGCGTGGTAGCTGCAGCGAAGTGCGGGCACCCAGATCCAGCTGATCAAACACTGCAGCCATCTCCTCTAACACTTGCAGGTAAACTCCAGCACGTCCAGCCGTCATGCCGACGTCCTCAACCAACACCGTCGTCATTTCTGCACGGAGTGCTCGGGTGATTCGACGGTGCTGGAGGACATCACGTAGGACGACATACGCCTGCACTCTGCGCGAGCGCAGTTCACCATCTAGCCGGAACATAGTTGGAGCTGCATCGACACGTCGAACGACGAAATAGTCCAGCCGGAATTGCCGCACCATCCGTGCCTGGCTCGCACGGTGATCGACATGTCGGCAGTAGTGACGGGTGACAACGCTTAGCCGGACGTAAATGAATGCTCCGATCATCATCCACTCGTCGGTTAAAAACGCGTTAGTTCGAGGGGGATTGGGGGTCCATCCAGGATCCGTGCCAAATCCATTGCACCGATAACATCATCGTCGGTAATGACGGGAGCCAAATTAACATCATCGGTAATGACGTTAACGATGGGAGCCGGGGTCGCTTCTTCCTCGTCAGTGGGGGTCGAACAGCTCATCGAACACCGTGCGTACGTGCTCGGGCTCCGCCGGTCGAGGTGAAGTCGCAAGGGTGGTCCCCGACGTCCGGCATCGGCTCATGAAGCCACGCGCGGAACTGGCTGAGGTCTGCTATGCGTTTTCAGCCTTGAAAATTGCTGGAAGTTCGGTGATATGTATAGCGTTGGTTGAAACCCTCCGCGTCCTCCTCGAGGTTTCCCTGGGAATCCTGCGGTCCCATGTACACTTCCTGGCTCGACGTGCTCATGATGGCGAGTTGTGGGTTCGTTTTCTAAAAGAATGGTGGGTGTTTTATAGAAGGATAACATGGGGGTTTTGCAATAAAAATAGAGTTTAAACTTTAGAACTGAAAAACAAGATTTAGCAATTAGAACTAAACTCCGATTGGTCAACAATTGAATTTGGACTTCTTAAGAATTCACAACCGTCCTAAAGTTTAAAGTTTGGAAGTGGCTACAGCACGCCCGCACCTACTGCGTCCGCTCTATAGTGGACTATTATCTGCGTCCGCTCTCCGCTCTATAGTGGACGTCAGTGCAGGTTTGTACTTAATACAGCTGGCTGAAATCCCGACGTGAAAACAGGAAATCACGTCAAAAAAGTGCATACTTTGTAGTAGTACTGAAGAAGTATTAATACTTTGAAAATAACCTAATACTACTACCTTGAAGTACTACTCATATTACTACTATATGGATACTACTACTAGTAGTACATCGAAGTACTACGTAGTAGTAGTATATGTTTGTTAGTCGTTTTCAAAGTATTAATACTTCTTCCGTACTACTACAAAGTATGCACTTTGTTTTGCCTGTTTGGAAGTGAGGAAATTGCCCGACTGGAGAAGGAGGGGTGAACGCACATAAAACGACCAACGGAGGCGAGCGGTTGCGAGCGCGCGTAGCCACAGCAAACCCGCGCGGGGTGCCCGCGTCAGCAGGGCCGCGCGGTATTTGCGGAGGCGGGCCCAGTGCCGAGCTTTCCAGCGAGCCGAGCCTTGTACTCGCCCGGAATTAGAATCTTTTATCGCAGGAGCGCAGCGACTGCCTTTGCGAAGCAAAGCCAAAAGACGCGATGACATCGGTTCCGGGAAAGATGAGCAAATACGATGGTGAAGATGTGCATACAAAGATTAAGTTTAAATTGGAATGTTTCTCCCAGTCGGGCTAAATAACGAGTGCCTTCCTGTTTTCACGATTTTTTAGCCAGCTGTATTAAGTACGATCACGTGTGCAAGCATCCAATTGTTTTATACTTGTACAGTCTGGCACAGCATGGAATGTGGATGTAATTTAATGGCTGATTTTGGAAAAAGATGCTGACTATGCAAGTTAGTCGAATGCAAACAGGAACAATCTAGTTGCGAGACGACAAGAGCGGCTCGTAGCCGCTGCGGCGGTGGCGGTACACCAGCACCACAGCCACGCCGATCACCACGGTGGCCAGCGCGACGAGGCCAAACACAAAGCCGAAGATGGTCGTCTTGCTCTCGTGCGGCGCCGCAGTGGCCTTGGCGTCGATCTCGCTCCAGCCGTCGATGCACTTGGTAGTAGCTACCTTGTTGAACCACTTGGCTGACGGGCGCGGAATACGCTGCAGGTCCGTGGGCTTGGGCTCGTAGAAGTCGGGAGATCCCGCCTCCTCCGTGAAGTTGACGTAGTACATGCCGAAACGCGGTCCGTACGAGCCCCACTCGTAGTTGTCCAGGAAGGACCAGGCGGTGTATCCGATGACGGGGATCTTCTCCTCCACGACGGCCTTGTACACCTGCTCCACGAACGCCTTGAAGTACCACAGTTGGTCCATGTTGTCGACTTCGTCGTTGCCGCACCATCCGTTCTCGGTCAGCAAAATGTCCACCGTCGTGTCCTGCGAGTGCAGGTAGCGGATCATGTCGAGGTACCCAGGCGGGTAGCCCGTGAACATCTCGCAGTAGTTGTTACCGAAGCGGTCCGGCACTCCGGCGCGCGTGCCAGGCATCAAATGGCTGTCGTCCACGCCCTTGTCCTTCGGGTACCCAGGCAGCAGCTTCGAGCACGGCGTGTTCGACGCTTCCGAGTCGCAGCTCGTGATCGCGCGGGACGCGTAGTGGTTCATCATGAGAAGGTCGTACGAGCCCTTCAGCAGCTTCGACTCCTCGGCAGTGAACGTTGGCAAGCGGTCACCCGCGCGTTCACGCATGACAGCCGGGTAGTCTCCGTTAATGATGGGGTTCAGGAACCAGCCAAAGTCAAAGTCCAGAGCACGCTTGGCAGCAGCCACATCCGCAGGGTTGCTCTCGTCCAGCGGGTAGTACCAGTTGGACACCAGGACGATTCCAATGCGCGCCTTGGCGGCGATCACGTTGGTCGTCTTGAACTCACGGAACTTCTGCACCGCCTTGGCGTGCGACACCAAAACGTTGCGGGAGACCGTGTACGCCTGCGTCTCCGAGCCGGAGTAGCCCGGAGCGTGCATACCGAGACCGTAGCCAGCACCGACGAACGAAAGCGGCTCATTGAACGTGGTCCAGAGGTGCACTTTGCTGCCGTACTCGTTGAATAGCAGCGTCGAGTACTCGACGAAGTGGTCCACGATGTCCGGGTTCAGCCAGCCCTTGGGCTCCAGCTGCGTCTGCAGTTCACTGGGCAAGTCCCAGTGGTAAATGGTGAGGATGGGGGTGATCCCCTTGGCGTTCACCTCGTCGATGAGGTTGTGGTACCAGTTGATCCCTTCGGCGTTGGGCTTCATGTGACGTGTGACGGGGTCCCAGTTCATGACGCGCGACCACGAGACGGAGAAGCGGAAGGAGTCGAGGCCCGTGTCCTCCATGAGCTTCACGTCGCTTTTGTAGCGATGGTAGAAGTCGTCGGCCACGTTGGCGCACTTGAGGTCCTTTTCGCGACAGAAGTCGTCCCAGATACTGGGCGTGCGGCCGCCTTCTTTGGCGGCACCTTCCACCTGGTACGACGCAGTGGCCGAGCCAAACATGAACGTCTCCGGGAAGCAGCGCGGCTCCGCGGCAGATGCGACGGAGGAACCGAAGAGAGCCGCCATGGCCACGGGCAGCAGTTGGCGGAGGAAGCGCATGGTCGACGGGCGTTCACGAGATCAGGAAGGGACTTGTGCGCGAACCGACAAATAGCGGAATGGCACAGAACGTCGCCATTGCGCAGGGGAAGATCGTCGACAAGAGTCCACGCAGATTTGATGCGCTTGAAGCTCAGAGGCTTCATCCACACGAAAAACATGACGGCAGATGGTGGGGAGCGGACAGGCTTTGACAAGTGCGTGGCGGCTATGAAGAGGCTGCGAATCAGGGTCAAGTGGAAAACAGCATGGGGAATTCACCGCCGCGTGAAGACATCGCCGAGAAATGATGAAGGAGCAAGGGCCACCAACACAACAGCAGTCAACACCAAGCTCTGTGTTGGACGGACGGGGTGACCGTCAGCAGCGTTGCATTATCAACGCTGGAAAGCGTCGCCTGAAACACTTGTCGTCACTTTCCGGAACCATTCGGATCGCGTAGGGTGAACCAACGTCTTTGGTTCGTATTAGCCGAACCAAGGTGAATTTGCAGTTGTCGTCACGCCTACCAGTAAGTCCAGGACAGGTGCCATACCGATTTTAAGCAATCGTTCAAGCCTAACTCCGTATTGCAAAGTGCTCTTAAGTTCCCTATTGCGTCCGTCGTGCATCAACGCAGCCGTCTCGCCACTAACTTTAACGTTATGACTCTCTCTATGCTCCAAAAACTGCAGTACTGCAGTGCAGTTCTCTCAGCTAAAGGCTGAGAGCTATGTGTTTCAGTATGCCTCAGTATGCCTCCCGGACTCGCATGGGACGCCGACAAAGTTCTGAAAACGCTCAAATATCGGTCCCATTTTCCTCGTTTAGTTATCCTAAGTAACGGTGCTTTAGGAGCGACGACTCATGGTATTATATTATACGATCTTAACGGTAAATCAAATCAGTCAAAAGTGATATCCGTTACGGATACAGTAACGGATATCACTTTTTGACTGATTTTATCACGATTGGCTAAAATGCTGCCGAGCGGAGCGAGGCGGCCCCGATTGGCTAAAATGCTGCCGAGCGCAGCGAAGGCGGCTGCCAAGGCCTATGTGCTTTGCGGGACCGAAGGGCCCGCCCAAACCTCCCTTCATCAACTATCACTGAGAGTAGTGCAGCGAGCCCTGCGAGCGGAACGGGTCCGCTGACTACCGAAGCTTAGCGTAGGTAGCTTATCTAATTTAACTAACAATCACTCACCGACGCGTAGCGGCGGCACTCGGCTAGTGACGACGTGAAGCAGTTCTTGGATACATATGAAGGGTCGCCTTTCCGCGTTTAAGTTTCTCTTTTTATCCATTGGCGCCTTTTGGCTCCACTCCAGGCTGATACTTAAGTGCGTAATAGGTGGCCTTTTGCGCCAATGACAGGCCGGTTTTTCGAGCACGAAATATGGTATTCGGTGTCGCACTTGCTTTCACTATGCTTAGAAATAGTGATAGAAATAAAACAAAATGACGACCAAATTGGAAACAAAAAGCTTCTGAAACGAACGTTTCTGTAGATATCGATATACCGTCGGCGAAACCTTCTACACACCTGCATGAGACAACGCCGAGCCATGCAATCCAAATTGCGAGACTGGAGCTGCTGCATAACACTCTTCAACCGCATGGCTGACAACCGTCTGCAGCTTCATCAGAATTTACACGATGTATTTTTAGCAGCACGAGCTGGCGCAGTGAGTATACGCGGTGCTCTTGAAATGATGCCCGATCTCGTAGACGCGGTGGAGCGTGGTGAACAGCATGAACTTATGCTGCAAGTCTTTTGGATCTCCTCGCCAGCAGTGCGGTCATGGTTCAGCTCGACGTGGTTGCGTACGATATCCGCATGTTGCGAATGTGCTCGTGCATGATCCACTTGTCGCTCACAAAGCGTAGAGTCGAGTTGAAACTGTCTGTAAAACTATAATATAATGTGATGATTTTGAAAATTGTACTTCAGCGATGGTGTACATGAGCAATAGAGCAACTAGTTAAGATGAGCAAAACTACAAATACTACTAACTACCCTTCTTGGGTTGCGCAGTCCAAGCACTGGCATTCGAACTGTGCGATCCTGTCCTTGCGATACTTGAAAGTCAGCTCCTGAAGTGGGGGAATGTCTCGAATTGCGAAAATGCCCAATCGTGTCGTGTTGGTCCAGTCGGTTTCGTAGAGCGCACAGTTAGGTCGGCACGCGTGATTGAGGAGCGACTGGCATTCCCACATTGCGCTGCAGCAATGAAGACTTTTGTGCCACCGTTCCAGCAAGCTTTTGTGGTTACCTCGGCTTGATAGCAGGTTTCGAGGCGCTGAACTGCATCTTCTTCCACTAGGACCTCCCCACGTACTCGATTATGAAGGCTCCGCTTGGAATCACTTCATTGCGCACGGCACCGATACCAACACGAGTTTGATCAGATCCAGTGCGTAGTGCGGTCGAGAGCGATTTCCGCAGTCAGTACCAACTGAGCAGATCGTGTCATCACACACGGTCCGCGTGACGGCGTTGATACATCCACTGGTGCATGCGTCACAGTTTGCAGCAACGCAGATACCTTCGCAGTCGCAGATTGCATCAAGCGTTGAAGCCTGCTTACAGGATACGGGCGAGCAGTTGAAAAAGCGCTGTTTTTATAATAATAAGGTGGGTATATTGTGTTACTTCTCCTTTCAAAGTGACCTCTAATATCCATTCCTCGTAGGGAAAATCATCCTACTCAGTGTATCCTAGACTGTCCTCCCAGTCTCCGCGCCGGTCGTTTCTGTTGCCGTCGCCTCCGTTGCTCTTGTCGTATTGTCCTGTCGTGTGCTTGTCCACTTCTGCAAGTCTCCGTTCAAGAAACGTAGTAGTCCCTTGTAGAGTAAGTGCCCGTCGCCCTCATTCGTGAACTTCACCATAGTGCTTGCCTTGCTGTCCATAGCGTGATTTGCGAGCCAGTCAGCCATCTTGTTGTTGGCCCTATAGTGGTGGTTCCATGAGCCCACCACGAGTTGATCAACTAGCCGTCGTGTTTGCCGGTACCAATGCTGGAGCTTGGCCGCCTTCGGCGGTCTTCGTTCCTTCATCATCCGCAGTATCAGCTGACTGTCCCCTACGACATGGATGCCTGTCCATTGTCTCTCTGCCGCGTATTGCAGCAGCCTGTGTAGTCCGACGAATTCGGCCACATTGTTTGTCGTATTTCTCGCACCTAGTGCAGTTGCCGCTGCCCACACCAGGGTACCCGTGGAGTCCTTATGACCCATCTCTACAATTGTGCTGCCACTCCCTCCCGGCCCCGGGTTGCCCCTGGAGCCTCCGTCAAAGAATACTACCCGGGTGATCATCGGTGCGCTGATTCCTCTCACTTCATTCGGGACCTCACCCCACCTGCCCAGCAGCAGATCTGCTGCCTGCATTCCTAGTAGCGTACGCTTGGTGAGCGGGTACAGCCCCCACCTGTATCTCCGTAGGGTTCCCCTAACTTGATTCAAGACCACTTGCTGTTCTTCCTCCATTGTTGCAAATCGCCTTTCCTTCCGATGTACACGATCTACGTGCCTTCTCCAAATGCATGAGAGCACCACAGCGCAAGTCAATTGCCACATCTCATTGCAGTATCGGAAAAGTTCATCCCAGTCTTCCAGATTCGCGTTATCCCCCATCGGATCATCCAGTGGGGCGTCCTGCGTAGCTGGAACCGAAAAATGTCCTCTACCATGTCATCGCCTACGAGTTCCCGTCCGTCCTCGTTCGTCACCCCCATTTCACTACCACCGCCTTCCAGTGAGTCCGCGCTTCGATGCACCCCAGGCTAGATGTAAGGTGCCTTGCTCTCGGCTGGTGGTACAGTGTGTGCTCTGACAGCGGTGTCCCTGTTCCTCACTGACCCAGAGCCGCAGCCTGTTCAACTTGAGTTTGACGATGTTCTGGGTCTGGTAGGCTGTGACCATCTCCATAGTGTGAACCCGTTTCCAGGGGAGCGCGTCAAGGGCTGTGGCTACTTTCGCGTTTGCCTTGATGAGCTTTTCTCGTATGGTTTTTGTTGCTCCTGCTGCCTCCTGGTCTCTCCTCTTATTAGTAAGAGTCTTGTACTTCTTTCGCGTTTGTGCCCATCGCCTATTCCCTGTCCACAGCGGCAGCATTCTTGTTAGCTGCTCGTGTGGCGTCGCCCAGACGGAGCTGGTTGGCACTTGTAGGAAATGAGCTATCGCCACATCAGGGGTCTCGTTCTCCGCATCCCACGGCACGATAGTGGTTGAAGACGCCCATGAATGCACAATGGCCTGTCCTGGTTTGTGAGTGACCTCAAAAATGTGATGTTGGTCATCGAGTCGATGGTGCACGTGTAGTTCAGCCGAATCAGGTGATTTGAAGGCCAACCCCGGGAAATTGGTAATGATGTTCAGCGCTAGTTGTCGAAACCAGTGAGCCTCTGTGCTGGGCATCGGCAATTCGTGAGCTGCCGGAGAGAAATTAATGACTCCTTCTTCCATATTCGTAATCCGCACCACGCTCCCTATTCGTATTCCTGTCACTTTGGGTATCAGCGCTTTGTAGTTGCTCCACTTTTGCAGGTCACCTTGAGTATCTCCAATCCACAAAGATGCGATGGGCAATTCGGCCACTGCGTCAGTTTTGCAATACCCCCATCGTCTCCGTCTCTCCAGTCTCCTTTACGCAGGTCCGTCAATGCTACTCCTCACATCGGATGACCAGTCCTGCCGATGCTCATCGGGTTTGTAGACTACAGTTGCTTCTGAGTACCTTTCTAGTGTTCTTGATCGTTTCCGTCGCCTCCTCACTCCCGTGCACCGCGGTCGCGAAGTGTTTGGCCGCCCACTGCGCTCCTGTTTCCCATAAGGAGGCCGCAATTGCCACTTTCGGTCTGCCACCCTTGGGCAGGAGCCGGAGCACATCCCCGTATCCCGTCGCTGCAGGATATCTCCCGTATTTTGCGCTTGCCTTCTCGTGGTGGTGGCCCATTGCCCAACCACCATTGCACTCATCGCCTGGAGCTCCGACCTGAAGTTAGGTACCCCGATGCCCCCTAGGGTCTTGACTTGTTCGGCGACGGCTGTTTGTACCCATCCGGCAGGCGCGCGCTCTGGGGCTCGGAAGACGGCCGACCAGACGAAGCTTCTTATGGCTTGATCCGCTGCCTGCACGATGTTCTCGGATGGCCATGCGTGGCGGGCCACATAGAGCAGCTTAGGGATGATGACCGCAGCTGCAATCTCTGCCCGTTGTTGCACTGTGTTAGTTTTGACCTCCGCAAGTGCTAGTCTGATGCGTAATGATGCGAATGCCTTCTCCCATGCCTCAGTCGTGGTGTCTCCTTCTCCCTCAATGTGGCCGAGGTATCTCGTGCTCAGCACTGTCTCCACAGTGTCTGCTGCTGAGCTGTCTTGTCCCTCATGCTCCGCTCCGTCCTCCTCCTGTGTCCGCCCGCACAAATGTATGGCCACCGACTTCTTAATATTTAACTGCAGTCCAGAAACTGCAGAGAATTCTTGTACTGCCGCAATGGCCGCTGCCTGCATGGACCGGTTGCCCAGGTAAATGGCTGTATCATCCGCGAAACCTGCGATTTTGAGTTCAGTACATCCCGATTCACTTGAGAGCGGAATCCCGGACAAGTCGGCTTCGCTTTGGATGACGTCGTAAATTAAATCGACAGCAATGATGAATAGCAGCGGGACCAGTGGGCACCCTTGCCTGATCCCGCGAGTCATGCTGATTTTGTCTGAAAGTCTCCCATTAATCTTAAATCTGAGTGTGGTGTTGCAGTGCGTTGCTAGAATAATTTAACAGAAACGAGATGGAAAGCCCTTGGCCCTTAGCATCGCTAGCAGAAACTTCCTATCCAGGGAGTCATAAGCTTTGGCGAAGTCCAGGAGGAGTACCTGGGCTTTGCTAAGTTTCCCATTTTTTGCACATATTTCTTTTGCTGCCTCAATCATGTCAATCACCTCGTGTATCGATCGTCCGGGCACGAAGCCATACTGCGTGTTGTGCACCAGTTGAGCAATAAATTCCCTAACTCTCCATGCCAGCATTCGCGTGAGTAGTTTGTAATCGGTATTTAGTAACGCGATGGGTCTGTAATTCAGAGGATCGGAGGTCTCCCCTTTTGCGATACTGCAGATGTTGGCCTCCAAAAACTGGATGGAGTGATTCCGTTGGCAAGGCAGACATTGCATAACTTGGTAATGATTGGTACCAATTGATCTTTGTAATCTCTATACCAATCGTTTGAGAGTTCATCCGGCCCACAGGCTTTTCCTGACTTACACTTGCTGATGGCCGCTTCAACTTCACCGTCCGTGAATGGTTCATCTAGTTTCGAAAGATCCAATTGTTTCCAGGTTCCACTATACTTGCTTATAAATCGATCAATCATCTCTTGGTCACGCTGTTCCCCTTTGAAGACTTCAGACCAACTATCCGCCATGATATTGGCCTTATCGTGAGCATCGCGGGTTGTTGTGATCTGCGTGGGCGTCAAGGAGGATATGGTGTTGTCACCCTTCTTAGTGGATATTCTCTTGTAGAAGGCCTTGGTGGTCGCCGCATGACTCCAGGCATTTTTGATACTAGTGTGCGTCGCCTCAAAGCCCTCCGAGTATCCTGGATGGTGTGAAGTTCTTCCACTATCCATCGGCGCTCCTCCTCAATAAGTACAGCTTTCTCATCCATCTTCCGAAGCTTGGTTTTGATGCGTTTTATCCTTTGTCGGAAACCGTGGGTCACCCTCAGGCGAATGGCCTTCTTAAGTCCCAACAATTTCCTCCGGAGGTCCGCCTTGAACCTATCCCAAATGATGATCGTGTTCTCGGCCGAAGTTTGCGCGAGTGCCTCTTCAAGATCCTGCAGTGCATGCTGAACCAAGCTTTTGGTCGCTGCAGCCGCATACGCAGGCGGGGGTATACCTTCGCCGTTTGTTTGACCCTGATTGGACCTGTAGGCGCGTGGAGCTCCAGCAATACGGCTTTGTGGTCGGTTCTGCAGGGTGGCTCGTCAGTCTCCACCCCCATACCAACCTCTTCATCCCCATGCCTACATAAAAACGATCCAGTCGAGACGTTCCAATACGCCCCGATCCACTCTTGTGTCGGTGGGTATGGTGCTGTCGTGCATACTCCCTTTTCTCCAGCTCTCCAGGCTTGCCCGGTATGTTATAATACCCTGCATCGTACATACCCCACTTGTCAATCAAATTAGCCAGTGCCTTAGCCCCCATATCATCCTTCCTGCAACCTCCATTCCTATCCACATCTCTCCTGATGACGCAATTGTAGTCACCGCCACAAATTATCTCCACATCAGTCGGCATCGTCATCTCCGCAAGCTTGTTGTAGAAGGCAGATCTCACCGTACCATTTATGGGGCGTAAATATTGATGAACAGGAAATTTGCTCCGTGAGTATCCCCTTCGTCATTATTAGGTGTTCGCTCCACATGTGCTCAGTCCAAGGTTTCCTGTTCTTCACAGCTCCGTATGGGTTGACAAGTATGGCGACCCCCGCTCGTCGTGTGGATTCGTTGGTGGAGGCCCAGAAGGAGTACTTTGCTGCCGTCGTGTGTTTAAAGCCCCACAGGGCTGCATGTTGGTTTGCTGCTTCCATATGCTCACTTGTAGTGAGCCAAGTTTCTTGTAGGAAGACAATGTCACGGTCCCCTCTCTTGTGTTGCTCTTTGAGGCCGTTCAACTTGTTCCCTGTTTTACTGATAAGTGAGGCCAAACCTCGGACATTCAACGTGGTAACGCCTATAGTGCGATCATGCTGATGTTGGTTATTCTTGGCCTCTTGCTGCTCCTTCTCTCTCTTCCTCCTTTCCTTAGCAGCCCTCCTTCTCTCTGTCCTGAAGGCTGCCGTGATCGTCGCTCCTCTCTCCCCTCTTGTTGCCGCCGAAAGTAGTTGTGCAGCGTCGATGTTGTTCTCGTCACCGCTGTGCTACTTCCCGTCGTCCGCGCTGATCCCATAGAGACCCCCACCATGTCTGTCACTGGAGTTCGGCGTTACTTCGCCTTGAGCGACCTTACTTCCTGTCGCGTCATGGGCCGCAGTTTCCAGTATCACTGCCGAAGTCTTCGTGTCCAAGTTGTGCACTCGTGAACCTGTCACCCCTCCTCCCTCTGAGTTTCCTGTCGCTGCCGCTAGGAGTTGGAGTGCCTGCACTTCTTGTTTTATCGTGCGTGCTGCTCCGTTGCTCTTGGTTCCATCCTTGATTGGAAGTAGGTCGACTTGTCCTCAGGATGCGCTTGTTCTTCCTCTCGTCGTGCTCGCAACTTGGCGAGCTGCTGTTTGACATCCACCGAGACATTTTCCGCTGCAGTCTTGGTTTCTCCGTGTCATACGCGACCGAATCGAGCGCTTGCCATCCATATCGTCGGAGAATGGTATTGCGTTCGTCCGCCAATTTTACTAGGGTGGTTGCGTAATAGTCATGCTGGTCAGCCTTGTACGTCATGGCATTGAAATGGTTGCCTGCCGTCTGGGTCCATTTGAGGACGAGGATGGGTGGACGAATTCCGGCTTTGACGAATTCTGCCATCAAAGCCAAGGCCTGCGTTGTCGGCATAGGGCACACCGTACCCGTTTCGATGGTTTCCCCGGCTGCTGTGGTCATATCTTGGTATGCGTAGGCTTGCATCCAGGCCCTCTTGTCAGCTTGGACGTCCAACACATAGACGGTTTCGCGAGCATGCTGTGCCATAGCCTTAATATGCTCAGGCCCGACCCAGTAGTTAAAAGTGACTTGAGCTCTGACGGATTTGTCCCTCTGCTTTTCGTAATGCTCTACTAGTGCCGCCACTTGTTCTGTCCAGGTACCTTGCAATACATCTCGTCGCCCGCAACCTTTTAGAGCCGCCTCCATGTGATCTGGATGGAGCTTGGTTTCTTCCAGGATATTGGCAATCATCTCGTTCAGTACGAGCTGTTTCAGCTGATTGGTCGCGTTAGCTACGTCGCCTGAGGGTTTCCCCAGTCCTTTGCGTACGTTGTAAAGAGTAGCAAAGAACGCAAGCCATCCACAGTTCCCATTTGCCGCGACATCAGTGATTTGGCCTTGCAGGACCTCCGTCCATTTGGATGTGAATTCCCCAGGATCCGTGGGCTTGGTGGCCCTCAGGAACTCAAAACCATCCTTGTCCAGTGGGTCAAGGTGCTCCGTTGTATCCGGAATGAGTGCCAGCAGTCGCTTTTCTTCCTCCACCATTTCGTTGATCTCCTGCTGGATGAGGGAAGCAGCCTTCTCCACAGTGCGATCATCCTCCGTGATTGAGTCGGATTGATTCGTGACTGCAATCAGGAATTGATGCATGTATTGCTGCATCACAGTTTTATCCGCCTTTGCACTCACGTCCATGGTTCGCCGCTTGGGGAGAGGGGTCTGGTGATGCTGCGTCCTCCATGCCCGCTCTTCTGTGGTTCCTTCGTCTCTTCCTCCGCTCCGGTCCTGTCGTACGTCCAACTTTCCGAAGCCATTCGCTTCGGCGACATGGATTTGTGCCTTCCTGCCTCCATCACATCCTGGTTGTTCCTACGACCTCGGGTCTCTCGCGTTGTCGTTCGTGCGCCCCTCTTGGCTCGCGTCTGCCGTGGACGTGACTTTGGGTTCGTTCCTGGCTTCTGCTCCTGCCGTCCGAGTTCGAGTGGTTCTTCCTTGGGACTACTCTCCACGGGTTTCTCCATTTCCGCGTCGCTTTCCTTGTTGGCCGTCGGTTGGTCTGCTTGGTCCTCCTCCTTCATGACTACATCCTCATCCGTTAGTGTCGGGTCCGATGTGTCGCTTTGGGCTGAATCCTGAGTAGCAGTTGCTGCGGGGTGATGTTCCTCTTCCGCGTCATCGTCGCTCATACAGTAATCCTTGACTTCTGCCTCGTATGCAGCTGCATCGCTCACATCTTGCTTCTCCACTTTCTTGGCCGAAGAGGCGAGTGATTCTCTCCAGCCATCAGGCAGCGAGGGATTTTCACTAATATTTCTCTTTCTGTTGTGCACCGGTGAGAATGGTCGCTGTCCTTGCTTCTCCTTCTGCTTCGGGTCTTCTTCCTCCTTGCCCTCGATGATGTTCGAGTGCTGCGTCAGCAGCTTCTGCAACTGCTCCCAGGTCTTCGGCTGTCCGTCTGCTTGATGACGTTTGCATGGTGCCGTCGTTTTGGACGGGAGTGTACCTTTGATGATCCTGGTGACCTTGTCTTGGGTATCAGCCAGTTCCTCCTCCTTTCGTTTGCACCACTTGGTGGAATGTTTGGCTTCACGGCAGGCTCTGCACGGCCAGTTGAGGTTCACAGTATGGTAGAGAACAACCATCTCGACCTGATCCACGATCAGATAGTGCACCCCTTGAGCTGAGAAGGAAACCCTTCTGCCTTGACACGTACGACCCATTGCTGTTCATTGACCCCTCCATTCACCGTGTTTGGGTGAGTTAGACCTTGAACTTCCAGCCCTAGCTTGGTACTTGTGATCCAGAAAATGTCCTTGGAGTCAACGACCCCTTTGCGTGCTTCGAGCGTGAAACTGAAGTAGTCCAGCAGTACTATTTCGTGAGTCGTTCGCGCCCTGTCCCGTTTGCTTTCATAATCTACTAATGTTATTAGCCGCGAAGCCAAAGGTACTTGCCAGCCTTCCCATCTTGCCGCGGTCTTCTTGCCTTTGAAGGTTACTGGTTTGCATGTCAATGGAGATTCTTGCCAGATCAGCTTTGAACTCTTCGATCGCTCTCTTGTGTGCAGGTGCTACCTCTTCCCCTGCGAAGATTAGGTTTAACAGCGCCGCCTTGGACAGATCTTCATAGAACCTGTGTCCTGGCGCTAAGTGCGCGAAGAGCGGATATTCCATATCCATAAAAATGTCGGTGAAAACTGCCAGTTCACCGGCCGTCATACTTTGTTGGAGGAAAAGGGCACCTGCGGAATCTCGAATTCGTAATTCAGCAACATCTCGATAGCCGTGGTTTCCTCTCTCGTTCGTTCCCGGAGTTCCGTGAGCGGCGGAAACTCCCTCATGCATAGCTCTCGCATTCGCTGCTGTTCCGTGGTCAGCCCGTGTTCTTGTCGTCCGGGGCCCCGCGCACTGCATCCTTGTAGGACGAGGTGGAGGTCGTTGCAATTGTCGGCTTCTCTTCCGTCTCGTCTTGGGTGAAGGCTACAGTCATGAATTGCAGCCGGTCCTCGATCTCCCGCTGTTGCAGTTTTTCGACGACCATCCAGTCGTATAGTAGCTTGACCAGGCGTTCCTGGTTCTCCTCCATTTCCCAGGTGCTGGTAAGTCGTTCGTACTTTTCCTGACGCCAGAGTGGGGCTTCATCGCTCCACTCTGATCTCAGCAGGTCGTCATCCTTTCCTTCTTTTTCGTCCGCGGTGAGGTGCTTCATATACGCTCGGAATCTCCGCTCCTTGGCCAGATGGCTGAGTCGATTCGCGAGGTACGCGACGTATTCAGGCAGCGCACCGCCCTTCAGGTAGTTCCACAGTTGGTTAAAGACGGCTTCCCCTTGGTCGGGTGCTGCCTTCTTTCCGCCGCTGGTTGCTTTCATCCCTGCTTGCGATCTAGCATGGAACTGCTGCTTTGCCGCCGTCGTCTTCCTTTCCTGTTGAGTCCGGGTCGATTTTCCTTGAGCCGATCCGTCCTTGTCCTTGTCCTTGCCCTGGTTCTTCGCCTTGCCTTTGGAGGAGGCAGTCACCCACCCATCCTCGTCCGGCTGTCCATGAGCCTTAGGTCCATTGTTGTTGCGCTTGGCTTCGCTTCCTCCTCTCGTCGCTCCACCTCCTGCCGTGGCCGCAGCCTTCCTCGCGTCCTTGCCGTTCATGGTTGGGGGTTTCGCTCCCTTTCACGGATTTGTCTTGCTCTTTGTATGCCCCGGGGTTTCAGACGCCCTTCCAAAGCGCCCCCGGGTTGTTGCAATCTTCTAGCGAGGTTTCTTGCTGGTCCGTCCGAAGAGTCGTGCGCAGCCCGTCGCAAATTGGGAAGTGAGAAAAAGTGCTGTTGTCGACGTGGAAGATGTTTACTGGCCAGGGCTGTAGTTCCACAAACTCGTAGTCTCCCCAATAAGCGGTAGATCCATGTTGCGAGCCCTATCAAGGAGCGTCGATCTTGCATTGTGTGCGCTGTCTCGGTAGTGACGCTGAGCAGACGGTGTTTGGAACAACCGGAGCCATGATTTTTGGGCGGCTGATGAAATGGTGGAGTTGTGGCCATGGTCGTGTCGCGGGGCTTCTTCGTCATCACTCTCGTGCGCGAATAGACTGTGGGGCGACGGTGGTGACTGCAACCAGGCTTGGAGGTCACGCCGGTAAGTTGTAGCAGGACGTTGCGGCCTGCCAGCTACTTGTCCATGCGAGAGCACCTGAGGAACCGGCTGCGTTTTGGACAGTACTTGAACATCGTAGTCAACTTGCGAATC
Source organism: Phytophthora syringae (assembly GCA_012656105.1). NCBI lineage: Eukaryota > Oomycota > Peronosporomycetes > Peronosporales > Peronosporaceae > Phytophthora > Phytophthora syringae. The sequence continues at coordinate 1,602,773 of JAAKBD010000172.1, read as the reverse complement.
GCAGTCATCCCCGCGAAGCCCGCCAGCTTGCGAAAGGTCCCGTGCTTGGGCAACATCACCGAGTGGTGGTTGTGGCTTGTGTGCACTACCAAAAGTGCACGTTTGCGGTCTTTCCGAGCTGAACTGGCGAGCCTCCATGGGACTAGCGTCCTGTGGGAACAGTATGGCCCTCGAATATGCGTTGCCAACGAATGTCGCTCGGTGCGAGGTCGGGATCATTGCGTAAGGAGATGCTTGGGGTGGGGCACACAATGGAATGTGTTGTATTGGCTCAGCAGCGACGCTGTATGTAGCTGTATCGAGAGCTACCCGTCTCGCAAGCCTTACACTTACTGAGGAACTCACGAGAGAATACGTTGACCAATTCAGGCCATCGGAGACGACTGCGGAAGAAATTCGACGCCTCATCAACCTCGTCGTGCTTCCTCCGTATGTGTCTGATGAAGAAGTATCTGCGTTTGACGTGTGGAAGGTCAGACAATCAAACGACCCGCAAATATAACCTGCATTGACGCATCATTATCGTCAAGAAGTTCTCTGTTGAAAATTGTTTTCCAAATTTCGCGCGAAAAAAATCGATGTGTTCCGACCTTTCGGAGCGCATACATTATGCCACCTCCCAGGTTCTATGTTCTCTGTACTTCGCCTGGTTATAACGTGTGAATTTCGATGCAGCTGCTGGAGGCGTGGGCCACGGCGCGGCTGGAGGCGCTGGGCGTGGACGGCGTGTTCGCGCCCTACATCGTGAACATGCTGCCTTCGCGCGGCGGGGACGACGACAACGTGGACGACGCCAAGCTCAGCATCCACCAGGTGCTCATGGGCTGGCTGGCGCCTGAAGACGAGGTGTCTCTATCTAACCTTAACGACGCTTTCTTATTTTCGGCACTAATTTCGGGGCTGCTTTCTTATTTTAGGGACGCGCGCAGGACTTCGTGGACGAGCTGGCCAAGCTCGCGGACAGCCCCGCGCAGCTCACGGAGGCGGCCATGGCGTTGGCCGCTGTGCAGAGCCTCGGGGACAAGCAGATGGAGGACGACATCAACAAGATGCTGGCCCAGGACGAGGAGCTCAAGGCCTCGGCCCCCACTTTTGTCCCTGGCAAGTTCCTGCCCGAATTTAACCCGTCGAGCAGCCCCGAATTTAGCGGCGGCTTCGGCCACCAGGTGTCCATGACGGCGTCGTCGTCATCGCCTTCTCCACCGCCACTTCACTTGCACAGCAGCAGCGAGGTGTACGAGGAAGAGGAGGACGCTGTGGAGGAAGAGGAAGAAGAGGAAGGCGACGGTGTAGCCATGCAGAACGAAGACAGCTTCTTCTGGTCCGTGGCCTACGAGGTAGAGTGGCGTCGGCTGGAGATGCCACGCTCTTTTGGGCCACCGCAGGGTAGGTAGCGTGCTGCAGAGGGGTAGTTCGAGCTAAGTGGTGTGTTGTGTGTGTTGTGGTGGCAGTTGGTAAGCCACTTGCAACTCAAGTTCCCGGATATCGACCCGAGTCGCCTGTGCGACCTGCTGAGGCTCGTTGGCCTCGATGTGGACAAGGCGCACGCCGTGCTTAAGGCGACGATCGAGCGCGAGTCGGTCGGACCGGGACAAGTGTGTCGCCACTATTTGCAGGGCGAGTGTCGGCGCGCGGACTGCATGGTGCGTCTGTCATGTCAATTTTGCACGAGGCTTGGGCTGTGAGAGGCGGAAGACTGGTGGAAGCTTGACTCACGTTGACTTGCCTGTGGCTGTAGTTCCTGCACGACACGGACAAGATCACGTGCCGCTTCTGGCTGCGGGGCACGTGCTTGCAAGCGGAGCACTGCGTCTTTGCGCACGACTTTTGTGAATACTACGATATGGACGAGAACGCGCTGGGGCAGCGCGATTACGACAGCGAAGACGAGATGGACGAGAACAGCGCGCCGCTGGACATCCAAGCGGAGGACATGTTCCCGTCTCTCCAGAGCGCTACGTCAGGGGCACCCGCGCTAGGATCGCCGCCTCTACCCGAGGGAAACGATGGTCCGTCGTTCACAACGACGACCGCTAACTCGTACCTGTCGACCGAAGATGCTGTGGCCAATCTGAGTATGAACTTTGCTCGGGCGGTAGCATTGCAACCAACGCCTCCAATGGATGCTGGAGGCTACGTAATGGACCCGTCACGACGAACGCCACCTCCGCCTCCTGTGCACCGCCCCCTGTATCACAAAGCAGGGACCAGCGATGGTTTCGGGACCAAGTGGGTTTCCACTGGCCAGAGTGTTTCGACACAGTATCTGGAGCTGCGTGAGCAGGCCTACGAGATGGCGTGTGCCCGGAACAAGTGTTTCATGGGCGCGACCCAGGCATATCGAAAGTACGAGACGCTGCTTACAAGGTTAGAGAGAGTGGACGGCGTTCTCACTTGTTGATGTTTTGTCCTGTGCATTTGCAGTGGTAACAAGGCTCTGGCTAAAGGACTGTCGAAACAGGGACACGACTACAACACCAAGATGAAGAACTTCCACTTCCTGGCAGCTTCGGAGATCTTCGAGTCGCGCAACCCGCCCAACCAACTGTACATGGACCGGATGATGGATATGCACGGACTGCACGTAGCCGAAGCGGTCGAGTTCCTCACACAGATGTTGCCCAAGCTCGCAGACGAGGGCGTGGACAGCATTTACCTGCTCACAGGCTCGGGCCACCATTCGAAAGGCCCCGACGGCAACGCGCGCCTACTGCCGGCGGTCGAGCGATTCCTGGCCAGCGATGGCTACCAATACACACCCGTGGCGGACGGCGCAGGCTTTGTGGGGATGCTGCTCGTAGACTTGCGGTGGTAAATCAAGCGTGTAAATCGAGCAAAAGCAGAAACAAATATGAGTGGCAGCGTTTTGTGCGTGCATTTCTTACTGTAGGGACATCAGCGTCATCGTTCACGATAACGAGGAGGAAATACAGGGGTGGATCGGAGCATTGCTGTATTACCGTACTACGTAGAAACTCCAGAAGCTGTGCGTACAGTACGGAAAAAGCCACTCGTCCACTTTTAGTTGCCGCGGGCGTAGTCGTGCATCTCCTGGACGTCCTGGTGCACCACGTGCTTGAATCCTTCGGGTTTGAAGACGAACACGTTGCAGAAGCCTCCGCTGTAGGCGTCGCGGTGGGTGGCGTGGTAGATGGCTCGCTTGCCGAGCTCCACGGCCTCGTCGTCCGTCAGGTCCCAGCGCCAGTTGGTGTCCAGCACGCCGTACGCGTACGTGGAGCCCGAGCCGACGCTGAACTTGGGCACGGCCTTGCTGGCCGGGATGCGCGAGCCTTCGTCGTCCACGTAGTAGAGCACGGGCTCGCCGTTGTCGTAGCCCATCATCATCATGCCCAGCGACATGCCGTAGCGCTTGTAGTAGTTGCACGTGTTGGCGATGAGCTTCGAGGCCGCGCGCACCGAGATGCGCTGGCGGTTGCGCAGCTCGTACATGCGGCACTGCACGGCCAGGTTGCGCTGCCAGAACTGGCAGTCGGCGGCTCCTCCCGCCAGCGTGGCCAGGATGTAGTCGTTGATCGGGTTCACCTTCTTCACCTGCTGCGACGCGATGAACGGGCCCATCGTGGAGCGCGAGTCCACGGCCACGACGATGCCCCCGTCGTAGATGAAGGCCAGGGTGGTGGTGCCCTTGGCGAACTGCAGCGCCTGCTCGTTGTCCTCCGTGTATTTCACTTGGAAGTGCTCGCGCGAATAGGCGGCCGGGTCGGCCACGGGGGCAGCAGGAAGCCGGCCGAGAGTGCGTCGGGGGCGCTGGCGTCCATGCGCAGGTTGTCGGCCGGGGACATGTGCATGTTGGGCATGGCGCCGCCGTAGTTGACGGACGCGCCGCGGCTGCCCGCGCGCAGGAAGTTGAGGTTCACGGTGGGGGCGCTCATGAAGGCGTTGGGTACTGAAGATCTCCCCGAGTAGTGTACCGATGCGAATACCGGTTGTCCGGTATTCTGATGGGCCAAAACGGTGATGAAGTAAACGTTAAGTCTTCGCGCTACTTCTTCAGTATCCCCGTTAGAGTGACGGTTATCCTGCTTAGTGACTAGCGGTCAAACACCGTGAGCCAGGCGCGACCATTGTTGACAGCCGGCAATGCTGTTGCAGCGAGCGATTACTGGACGTGACAGGACCTCCAACGGCGTCGGCCATCAGCGTTGCGTTGGTGACTTGAGACGACGACTGCCGTGAGCAGTGTCCGCAATGGTGCTGAGGCGTATGCGTTTAACGTCGTGGGTGCTGATGAATGCGGCAAGGAAGTATTAATAATACCCAACTGAATTCAAAGCATCTTCGATCGATTATAATTTAGAGGTGGGTAGTTGTCGACGAAAGCTAATAGCTGCAGCGTTTACATCTGCAGGTGGTCGATGTGGAACCGGATCATGTCGTCCAAAACGCTCACAAGCTGCGGCTCGACACAAGGCGACGGAACCAATGGTTGAAAACGCTCGACAACGAGAGGCTCTTCGTCCTCCACCTTCACGTTCTCGTCCAGGATTGACACCAACTCGTCCAGTTGCTCGGGGTCGAGCGTGACGCTCAACGGAGTATGGTTGGGGGTCGGAGAGCCGCAGGACGAGCTCGTTGCAGGGCTGTAGGGAGCCGCGTCCACCGTCGACACACTAGAGGTGGGCGACGTGGGCACTCGCAGCTCCGTCATCATGGGGTTGTGCTGCAGTAGCTCGTCCGAGCCGGTGGGGCTGTCGTACGAGTGGTCAAGGCCCGGCAGCGGGTTCATGCTGCCGGCCATGAGCTTGGTCGTCCGAAGTTCCGGGTGGTGGCCCTTAATGTGTCGGTTTAAGTTGCCGGCTGTGCTGAAGGTCTTGCCGCAACCTGGCGACGAGCACACGTGCACGGGGCTGCCGAGGTGGAACTTCATGTGCTTGGAGAGCTTGTTCTCGCTGCGGAAGGTGCAGATGCAGCCGGCCACGGGGCACTCGAGCGGCTTGATGGGCCCGTGCAGGCGCTTGTGGCGCGACAGGTTGCCGGGTGTACTGAATCTGCGCCCGCAGGTGCGTACGGGGCAAATGTGCCGCTTCTCGCCCGCGTGCTCCGTGAGGTGCTCGGCCAGCAAGAAGCTGTCGCTGAACGAGCTCTCGCAGTACGGTACCGAGCACTGGAACACCACCTGCGTGGCCATGGCCTGATCCGCGCTGTTCGCTGTGAGCATTGTAATTATCGAGAGCTTTTCGCTTTAGGCGTCCAGTTCCGAAGTGAGGTCTCCGTCGTCGGTGGCGGCTCGCTGAGATGGGGCACACGCCGCAAAAGTCTCAGAAAACGGCCAGAAGCGTGTTCCGGCCCGGCCCTGGCATCTGTCTACAGGGCATTGCATAGAGCCACGGTCATCGCGCGCGCCGTTGAGATGAACAACGCCGGCAGCCTCTTGGGTCCCAGGTTGGGAGACTCCATTGAAGTGCTGTCGCAGCAACAGGGCCAGCAGCAAGGCAAGCTCACACTCGGCGTTGGACATGGGAGTTCGTCTGAAACTTAGTAAACAACAACAAATTCAACTACCGGTAGCACATGGGTGAATATCCAGAGCCGAGAATAGCTGCCAGCGACGTGCCCAGTCGAGGAGCGCATTTGACGCGGTGGTGGGACATCCATCGCACTCAGCAACGCGCTACAACTTCTGCCTTGACGACCGGTCAAACACGCCATCGTCGTTGCTGCTTGCCGTGAGTTAACCTTATTCGGTCTACCGGTATCCAGATAGCACGGCGAGCATATCACATTCTACCAACACACTAGCGAAGCCACAGCACTTGGCTGGATATGCTGTGCCAGCAACTACTGCGTCACATCGAGCGCCAAGCTCCAGGATAACATTAAGCGGAGACTCGGCCGTTCTCAGGAGTGAGCCGGGCGGAATGGTTCGTCACGGTTTGAAGCTGTCCCCGTCGCCCGCCTCACGGCCACGTGTCGTAAACGTTGTGTTTCGAGACGGTCGTGGACCACCGACACGTTGAAGGCTGCTTGAGCGGTTTACCCACGTTTTCGTCGAGTCGTCTTCAGGATCGGTGTGTGCAACATAGCTTCAACTTTGAGCCGGGCGGCGTGCCTTGTCGCAAGTTGCTGGTCCTAAACCGACTGTCGTATTGGCGTCTACCGCCCAGCAATTGTGCGCTCGCTCGGAGCGCGCAGGAGAAAGCAAAATCTTCAGGAGCCGATACGTGATAGAGCACATTGCTATCGGCAACATCGGCAACGAACTCATCGCGCCGCCGCTCCTGGCGACCCCTTGCCGCCGATGGGTATTATACATGTAGTTGAAGCGGTGAGCCGGGCACTGTCAAATGGACTCGGTCCGGCTCAGTCTGCAACACGCCGGACTCGGGCGTCGAATCAATAAGGGCAGCGGCTGGCGAGAGCTCGTGACTATTGACTGGCACCGACACCACATTCTTGATTTAGTCTTCAATCATCGAGAAGTACGTCTACCGATCGAAGGTAGAAGGTGTTTGGCTTTCAAAGTCGACAAGTTTGAAGGTGGCGCTGGCCCACCAAGAGCATTCCGTTCCCGCGCGTGGACGGATGGTTAACTTGCTGTTGCTCATGGTGATTCACTTTTCAACCTGCGTCTTCCTTTGCAGTTGGCTCTGTCGGCCACCGAGGAGACGACCAACACGACGGAGACGACGAACGTTCGCCGTGAGCATGGCTGGTTAAGACACATCTTCAATGGTGTCTTGAACCGATCACGGAAAGCAGCGAACTACTGCGGTATGCACTCAGGGTCCTGCTGGTTATGCGGCATGCATTTTTCAGCTCCAGGCGACGTTGTTGCCCCTCACCAGCATGTTAGCTCAGCTTTTGCCAGGCGCAAACATATTCACCCAGAACTCGCAGCAATACGCTGAAGTCATTCATTGCTTCGAGATTGGTCGCGCGTCGCCCAGTGGTAACCGGATATGCTCGCCTTGCTGGCTGACTCACACTCGTGCCAAACCCACGACGGCTCGAAGGTGCGGCGGCCAGTACAAAAGGCTGGCCCGTTGTTAGCTTTCTCTTACAAACAGCAAGTCATTTTCATGCTCTCATATCATGTTCATAAAATATCTCGCTGGTCGACAGCTTGGTGAGCTCTCCCACTACTCGTTGGTCTTGTCACTGCCGTCCAGCAGCCACGCCAGCACCTCCAGCAGCTCCTCGTCCGAGACGTCGTGCTCGCCGCTCGCGTCCATCTCCAGGTCCTCTCCTATCGGTGTCACCAAAGCCTCACGAGCGTCTGCCCCCAGACGAACGCGCGGGCGTCCACACCGGTGGGCGACTGCTCCTGCTCTCCCCGCTTGGCTTCACTGGCCAGCGGGTGGCCGAAGCGCATGTGCTGGTTGCGCATGTGGCGGTTCAAGTTGCCCGTGGAGCTGAAGGTTTTGCCACAATCCGCGAACTTGCACCGCCGCGTGGGCGAGTCTTTGTGCACGCGCCAGTGGCGCTGCAGCTTGTGCGAAGTGGTGAACGTCTTGGCGCACGCCGGACAAGCGAGCGGCTGCAGCTCTTCGCCGTGCAAGCGGCGGTGGCGCGCCAGGTTGCTGGTCGTGGTGAAGCGCTTGGCGCAGTTGCGCGCCGGACACTCGTGGTTCTTCTCGCCCGAGTGGGTGACCAGGTGCTCGCGCAGTGCGTAGCGGCGCGCGAATTGGCGCGGACAGTCGCCGCACTGGAAGCCCAAGAAGGGCAGCGAGGCCGGAAGGACCTCCAACGCGAATTGCGGGGTCATGCTCGACGCGAATTGGTACACGGAGGTGGACATGCTATCTCGTATCTCGTGTTGGATGGTGGCTTGGGGGTCAACGCTAAGTTGGGGAATGAACTCAAGCTGACCCAAAGTGTCAGGAGAGGGTGCAGGACGCAGGTGAGGCAAATTTTCAGGGCAATCATCTATGATGCCTCATTTCGGTGTTGAGCCTTCCATGGGCGTAAGACTCGCTACGACTGTGCAAGCGCTGAGAGGTTCGAAGGACCTCCATGAGACGGCCATCTGATGGCGTCTAGACGTGCGCGAACTGTTCGCTTTAGGCGAGTCATGCATGGCGGTCTCCGCCCTGCAAAGGCCACATTAGGCAGAACAATGGGGCAAAATCCAGTGACTGCTACTGACGTTGGTCACCAACTTGGTGGCGTGCTTTCTTTCGCATCCACCACGGCAAAACGTGCGAGCACGTGTCTCCACTCGATGCCACTCGCATCATTGAGCTGCTCGCGCTTCAACTCGCTGCTGTCACTTGCAAACTTGCACAATAGGAAGGAACTGTAGCCATATTGAGATGCTAAGATTCATACTGCGGCTTGATTTTCTCGATCGCCGCTGCTCGATTTGCACGATGTGAAGCCTGACGATCAAATGGCTGTCACACAGCAACAACGAAGCCATTTCACCATCGGGACAAGGGCGGTGCCGTCGCGCCACGCTGCTTCAGCTTCCGCACACGTCACGGACTCGCCATCGGCCACCAAGCACGCTTGATGATCGGAATCAGAAGCGCGTGCGTGGCGACTCGCAGACCACCAGCCGCTGACACGACAGCTACATCTTCATGCAACAGACAGCGAGCGCTGTCGTGGCAAGACCATCGGCTGACAGCTCACGAGTTACCAGCTACATGTAGGCTACACGATGTAGCAGACAGCGAGCGCAGTGTTTCTCTTTACGTTCATTCAGTTTTTATCGTTTTTTCTCTCTCACTTGTGTTGTCAGCGCTGCAAGTCGTCCGATCCCCCGCCTCTCTTCCAATTCAAGAGCCCCAGCCAGCATCAGCAAGTTGCTACTTACCAGTGCGTGTTCGTCTAGTCCGTCCGCGTGTGCATGCGACCAGCAGCAGCAGCAGCAGCATCTACTTCTCCTCCTCCTGCGCCTTCTCCTGTTCCGGCGCCTTGAGGGTGACGGCGGCGGCTCCGAGACTGATGACGGCCGAGGCCGCGTAGATGGCGTACGAGCTCGTGGGGCCGTCCGCGTTGTTGATGAGCTCGGGCTTGTAATCCCAGAGAGTGTGGCGGGCGGCGCAGAGCAGGTGGTAGCTCATGGGGAAGGCCACGGCCAGCTTGGCCACCGGCGAGAAGAAGGGGACGGCGTCCTGCGCCATGAAGATGAGCGCGGGCACGTCGGCGCCCGCGAAGCCCAGCGCGCTGCCGCCCACGAAGCCAAAGGACATTCCCACGGCGCAGAAGCGGTTGGTGATGGACGAGATGGCCGACGTGGGCATCTTGTAGATCGTCACGTGCGGGGAGATGGGCCGGTTCAGCGCCGCCTGTGTGGCCGAGTAGTTCTCCGTGCTCATGACGCGCGCGAGTGTGGGCGCCACGGCGGAGGACGCCACTTTCTTGCTCAGTACCTGGAGACTCATGCTTTGTTTGTGGCGAAGAGACGGCTAATTGTGGACTGAAGTGCGACGGACCGTGCGTGGCCCGTATGGCTGAAGAGAGGTCCTGCGAGAACGTATATGTCAAACGGTCTAGTATGACGAGATATTTATATGGTAATGAGGTTGTGAGAGTTGATACCCTGTAGGAGATGGTGGACTGCACTCCGCAGGCTCAAGTTGGAGCAAAGATCGAGAGCTGGAGGTTCCGGTGGTCCATGTTTTCGACCAATGAGGATCGCGCTTGAGGCTTGCGTTTCAGCCAATTGCAGCGGCGTCCCTATTTGTGCGGTCCGCAGAGAACTTGGACGATGCTGGCCACGACCCTGCGCCGCGCGGCGTCCCCACGCGCACCCTCTCGCAGCTGCAGAGCCAGCGCCGCCACGGCGGGTCGCTGTCCAAGAACAAGCACATTGAGGTGCGTCCTGCGGAGTCTTTTGCGCTCGTTCTGATCCTTCTGCTGACCTTGTGACGCTTTTGGCTCGTGTAGAACTGGAACAACTGGCGAGGAGACTCGGAGAAGCGCTTCAAGTTCGACGCCGAGTTCTTCACGTCCGTGGCGGCCTGGGGTCTGTTCCCCTACGGCCTCTTCTACGTCGTGAGCGCCGACGAGCGCGTACGTTGGTGCAATTCAGTAGCTGCTGCAAAAAGTCTGTGAACTGACTGTTGTGTTTTTCTGCAGCGCAAACGCGACCTGCGCAACGGCATCCCGGAGAACTTCCGCCAGTAAAAAGACCTCCCTCTCTGCACCAGTTCTTTTAAGTGAAAACTGGGTGGATGAAGCTGTCAAGAGGCTGCCGAAGTCTGTGGATCTGTAGATCGCAGAACTGTGTTGAGAGATTGAGACGAGGGCGGTCGAAATCGCACTCGCCACTGCAATGAATCAAACTTTTAAATCATTTGGCGCCACCACAGAAGATGAATTGTCTGCATTTTGCATTGCTCGTTCGTTATGCAGAAAGTTGAGACGGCGCACTTTGCTCTTGTTTGGAGGTGATCTCCACGAACGCTTTTTCGTACTTAGCTGGATTGATACACTTGCCAAGTCATTGGTGGACCATGCAGAGCGACGAGTCTCAAGTGGCGGCCTTCTACGCGCGGGTGATGCGGCGCGTGTGCGCTGCGTATTGCGAGGAGAGCGAATTGCCGGCGGACGAGGCTGCAAAAGTGCTGCAACAGGTGGCAAATTTACCGTCTAACTCATTCATTCGAGTCTGGTCTCCGTTTAACGCTTTTGATGCTGCAGAAGTGGAAGGAAAAGCTGGCGCTGTATACGGGCAGGCAGCTGCAAGCAAGAGCAATTGCGCAAAACAGTGAAATTTCGGTGGTCGAGACGGCAAGTGACAGCGACGTTGAAGCTTCTGACGGATTGTCGTCATCGAGTTCTTCCGAGGAAGAGACGGCGACTAAGCAAGTGGCTGGCCGACCCACTGCAAAAGTGGTAAAAATGCTGAAGGTGATGCAAAAGCTGAGTAAAAGCTAACAATTTGGTGCTGTTAGCCGACTGCTACGACGTCGACGTCGTCAATATTTGCAAAAATGGTGAGGATGTCATGGTGTTTAGTAGCAAATTGTGTGTTGTAAGGACTCACGATGTTTCGGTGACCAGCTTGGTGGTAAGAGGACGTTCCAGCAATTGGATGGGACAGCTTCGGATGAAGAAGATTCAGTGGAGTGGCAAGACACACAAAGCACAGAAGCGAGTGAAGTTTTACTAACAGTGGATCAAGACACAGAAAGTGAAGAAGACGACAGCTCTTCGGACGATACACAAGAAACGTTGGAGTTTTATCTACCTTCTCCGGACGACGAGGAAGAAAAACTGAGGAGACACAACAAGAAGAGGTTGATTTACTGTTAAGCCCTTCAGCTTCAACGGCATCAACATCGTTGCTCGTCTCGGCAGAAGATTTCGCTCCAGTATCGGGGCTTTCTGGAAGCGAGCTGCCTCTCCAACTGGCTGCGGAGTATACCAAATTCGGGCATCGTGGTACACGTCGTGGATATGTTGGCGAGTTGCGAGCGATTGTGCTAACATGGCCGAGCCGCTTGAGAACAGGAGAGACTGTCCTTCCGGGTGAGCTAGTTTGGCATTATGCACAAGGCTCAAGTGCTGTGGGAGGAGTTGTGAAGGTGCTTTCGCTGGGCGATGACTCTCGTGAATTAAGAGTCGAGCTTCGCAGTGGAAATGTGACCACAGTTCAAATGGATCGAGTTCGTCGCCTGAAGGAATATCTCATTCGCAAGGGTAGCGTTCGGCTGCAAAGTCAACCGTAGCTGCTTCAAGGCACTGTCGTAGATATTCTCAGAACGCTACGACAGTATTTCTCCGTCGATACATCTTACCTGTGAGGTCAACGTATTTTTGACCGCTTTAGTGGTCCGATGCAAGAACTCCGTCGAGGACGAGCTATCATCGGGAAATACTATATTCCAGCACACAACTGATCAAGCGTTTACTCCGATACTAACATGGGCGCGCAAGCCCACGAGGTTGGCTGCTTCGGGCTTTCGAGTAACTCGATTCAGGTGACACACCAAGGGCTTCTGCGCTACCAAGGCAAAGATGGCAATTTGAAGGAGCGATGGTTTATCTTAGATGGGCTCAAGTTTGCGCTGGTCAAATGTGATGCAAACAGCCACCAGCCTTCTGGATCGTACGGGAGTGTGCTCGGTGGAGACGTGGTGATTGCAGATGCACGCCCGCTTTCGGAGGTTGCTAGTGATGGAGTCTCAATTGAGGCCGATGGCACGCCGTCTACGGGGTTCCAAGTAGTTTCTTTAGGTGGAATGAAGATCGCCTTCCTCACCAAGACGCTGGAAGAACAAGGCACGTGGCTGTCTGCAATCAACAAGAGTTCAAGCGGCTTCACCTCTGGAGTTGCGGATCGACTGGCTGATCGCGAGTTACTCGCAGGCAAATACTCGTTAGTTCGGGAGCTTGGACGAGGTGCCTCTGGTATCGTTTCACTATACACCTGGCAAGGCAAACCCTTTGCAATCAAGAAGTTCGTTCCTCAGAAAAGCAAAGGGATCCCCAATCGACGAGCTGTCCCTGTTGCCACTGGAAGACGACCCTCGGTTCAGACAAGCCAGCCAAATGCGATCCCCGAAGACGTCCGACGGGAGGTGGCTCTGCTGAAGAAGGCAAGCAATCTCCCGTATGTTATCCGTCTTCACGACGTGATCCTGGACACTGAGCAGAAGGAATACTACTTGGTTATGGAGTTTATGGGCGGCGGTGCCGTTGCCGAGTGGGATGGCTCACGGAAATGCTACGTCAGTTCTCGAGCAAAGAGCGCAGCTAGTGGAAGTGCTCGCTTGCTGGACGAAAATACCGTGCGCACGTACGTGACAAACCTGGTGCTTGCTGTGCAGGGTCTGCACTTGAATAATCTCTCTCATCGCGATATCAAACCCGAGAACTTGATGGCGAACGAGGAGCACACGTTGTGTAAGCTGGGAGACCTCGGAGTTGCTCACTATTTTAAAGAGGAGAATGGTGAGCTCCGCGACGAAGAAGACGTCGAGGCAATTGAGCTGTGGGATATCAATCGGGGCTCGATACCGTCTCCTGCACTACAAGAAACACGTCCTAACTCTGTAGATGACAGTAAGCGTCACCTTCGAGGTATGATTAAGTCTACGAAAGGAACGTACCAATTCCTGCCGCCGGAATCGCTCAGTGGAGACGCGTATTGCGCGTTCAAAGCGGATATTTGGGCGATAGGCGTGACGATGTACGCGCTGCTCTTCGGATCGCTTCCGTATTATTCAAGCGACGTGACCGAACTCTTTGACAAGATTGAGAATAACCCGCTCGAGTTCCCTGCCTCATGCGAAGATAACGACGCGAAGGACTTGCTAGGGAAAGTTTTAGAGAAAGACCCGGAGAAGCGCATCACGTTGGAAGGCATTCTGCAACACCGCTGGACACACCGCAACATCGACTCGAAACTCTTGCGTAAGCAAGTTAAAGCACTGCAGCAAGCTCCGACACTTTCGGTTGAAGACCACGAGCTGGGAAGTGCCGTCTCCGTGCACCAGAACCGGTTCCTGAAAATGGCCGCCGCGATACGCCACGACACGTTAAAAGACCTGGCAAACGAGGGTTCTGCAGACGAAGAAGCTGCTCAAATTGATGCAAAATACCAGCCGAATCCAATTGATACGAAGGAGACGGCACTCCCTCGATGGTTCCAGCCACACCGGGAGCTTGTGGCCGCTCAAATGCACTACGATTGGTGCCGTGGGAAGTCGTTATCCGGCTGGAAATACGGCGAGGTGCGAGATGATGCACACTTAATGCACCCTTGTATGCAACCGATGCGTTCACTGGACGACACTGCCCGAAACCGCAACTTCTGCTCCGTGGACGAGATCGTCAAGTGTGTCGTTGCGCTCGGAGTTCACGTCAGCTACCACCACCGGACGAAGCTCAAAATGAGAGAAGTCCCGTTCCCGGTAGAGCGCGTTCAGTTGTCATGGGACATCATGATGCTCATCGATCTGCTGGCCGAAAACTCGCACGAGGTGTGGGCGGCCGAGTACGTGGCCAACGAATGGCGTTATGGCTCTGAGTTTGATGAGGCTGCCAAGACGCACCCATCGCTCAAACCATATATGCTGCTGGACGAACACGATAAAACGCTGACCCGTGAAGGTGTGACGTCGGTGCTCAAGTCGTGCATTTATTTGGGATGCAGATTCTCCATTTCGCATCGGGGACGCAAAAACTGAAGCGAATAAAGGTCATTCAGTTGCGAACAGCGAATTCATTTGCGCGACTAACTAAACAACTTCAACAATCGATTATGAGAGGTCCATTGAGAATGAATTTGACCTAGCGTGAATGCATCTTTGGAGTCGGAAAAAGGCAACTATTGAATATAGCAGGCAAGTCGTCTGAATGCTTACCACTACTTTCAAAGCTCGAACACGTCAGCGTGCGTCACATTCTGCTACAGGTACTGTCGTGAGCTGCCACTTCCCTCTAGCAGACGAGCAGATGAAGTGGTGAATGATCCACCGGATCAGATTGGAGAGCAACCACAGGCTCCGTTCTCTGCGCGGAGAATCTCCTTTGATTCGCGAGCATGTCCCTCACTGTGTTTCGCGTCCTGACCGTTCTTCACTTTTCATTTTTCATCGGTGACCAAGAAGCAGACATGAAGGCGTTTGCAAGTATCGCGACGGCTCTGGTGGCTTGTACGAGCTTCCTGCCCACGACCCAAGGCTGGTGGGATAATGGCCACATGCTCGTGGCTGAGGTGGCCACGCAGCTCCTGGACTCGGCCGACGTGACTACAATTGAGAGCATTCTGTCGAGATGGGACGACGACTTCCCCAATACGGGCGAGATCACCACCAGCGCCGTGTGGATGGACCTCATCAAGTGCACTTCCGTGAGCTCGTACTGCCAATCGCCCCTTTCACCGGCCATCACGAGTATGAGCGACTGGCACTACATCGACTTACCGGTAAACATCAGCGGCGGCAAATGGGAAGACAAGGAGGCGAATCTCACGCTGTTTGACGACACGATGGGAGGCGACGCTGTGTCGGTCATTGAAGGTGCTTTGAAGTCCTTCAAGACGACCAAGTCCAAGTGGGCAGCCAATTTGTTCCTGCGCAACTTCATCCACATTTTTGGCGATTTGCATCAGCCTCTTCATACAGTGACGGGTATCAGCGACGCCTTCCCTGAGGGTGATGGCGGTGGGAACAGCGAGTACTTTGACTCTCCTTGTGCTTTCAGCAATTTGCACGCAGTTTGGGACGCCGCTGGGGGACTCTACAGTACGAACAACTGGGCGCTCAGCATTGACGACTTCAAGCCGACGCTGGAGAGCAATGCGACGGAACTCATTGCGTTGCTGCCGGACGTCTCGGACAGTCTCAACTTCACGCAATACGAGAACGCAACGTTCAACGAGCTGTACACGGCGTTGGTAACAGACTCGGCCCTGCGTCAAGTGATTTTAGAGACTTACGACTACGCCAACACGATCGTGTACGCGGGGTTGGACCTGAACGCGACGAGCTCTGGCGACTACCCGTGTCCCTCGGACTCGTACATGGCGATGGCGGGCGAAATCTCACAGAAGCGCATTGCCATCGGTGGCAGTCGCCTTGCCGTCATTTTGAAGCAATTTGCAGCTCAGCTGCGTACGCTTGGCTTGGCAGACTAGTTTCGTCGTAAAACCCGAGGACATTCATGGCCCTGAATACCTGCTAAACTGTGAAAGCCTCGATGCAGTTGTTGGATACTGACATTACTTGTCCGAATCGACTTGGACGCGTGTGTGAATAATAGTTCAGATTTTTGGGAGCATGAATAATTGTTTTCTCGACTTTGGTTTCTTGACTTTGGCAGTACAGCTAAAGCGTGTGCAAAAGTGGAACTTGCCTCGATCTCGACCCGCTCCACGATCGGCGAGGGTGCTCACGAACGCACTTTCGTGTTGGAGACCAGGAAACGATGCCATCACATCGAGTGCTTTACACGTTTAGAATCTGCACATCAGCTTCAGACTGACCAACATTTATCCCCACGCATACAATTTGAAAGAAACAAAATATTCACCCTTAGCACTACGGCACAAGACAGGAACCACACGATGAGGGGCACAACGCTATATGCCCAGAATCGTCTCGCCACCGGTCATGCCTCATTATTGAGCTACGCGAGAGAGAATCACCACTATCGCAAACGTCAAAACTAGCTTAAGTAGGAATTGCCAGAATGTGTACGCCACAAACACGATCAGGACAAACACAAACACAATACGGATCCATGTGAGCCACTTTCTCCATTTCTGTAGTCCGCAATTCTCAACCTCGAGATGGCGATTGGTCTCCTCGAGCAGTTCTGCCGCTCGAGTGAGCCTTTCAATCTTGTCCTTGGCGCATTCGAGCTCTTGAAGAATTTCGTCGCCGGGGAAGACTTCGGTTGGGGTGGAGCTTCATCGTCGCCTTCTTTTTGTAGTCCGGGAGGTATTTTGATAAGAGTTCCTGGAGCCGCTCGTCAAGGTCAGGTCGGTGGTCCATTGATTTGTCATGGATCACTCGATTGAGAAACTTGCGCTCTTTTGAACTCATGAGCTTTCTGTCGTTGTTGTCATCATGTTGGCGGAGTTGAGCAGCGTAGCCGCGCTGGCCAGGGCATGACGTGTATCTTACGCCATTGCTCAGGTAAGTTACCATCTTTGCTGAAAATGAATGTGAATGTGATGATCGACCACCAATCGCGTAATTACGGAGGTTTTACGAAAGTTTTTATGAAAGTTGGTTCCCAATTATCGAACGTGAGGATTCGTGGCCAATTATAGCAGCACAGTAGAATAGTAGAAGGAGCCGGTCACAGTGCATTTTGCCACATCAGCAGACCCACCACACCGCACCCTAACACTGGCTCAGCCGCCAGTGCGATCGAGCTGACAACCAACAATGCACCAGATACTTTGATGAAATGAAAACAGTTCTTGGCACTAAGAAAACAATCGTCACATGTGTTGAGGACCGAGCAGAAAGAGACGAGAAACCGTCACGAACGGCAACTAAAAGAAGCGAATGATTCCCATGAGCGGCAGATGAAGGAAGAACGTGATCGTTTTGCAGAATTATCGAAAGCCACGAGAATTGAAGGGCGCAAGAGCGTGATCGTTTGGCGAAATTCTCGAGATTCACCCTTGCGATGGCGACCGACGCCAAAGCAAATGATCTGGAGAGGGCGAGGGGCATTAGCACGCCAAGAGATCCGAACGTGGCACCCTGGAAAGCACAATTGTCGCTTTCGGACGCGGAGACAATACCGAGGATGGAGGCGCCACATCGATAATGTAGACAATAGTGCAAAAGTGAAAAACAGGAGCTTTTTGCGCCTTTCACCTTTAAGCAAAACATTGTGAAATCGCTTGAAATATCGGAGTTAGTTTAACATTTGGAGCTAAAACCTAGAGAACAGCCCGTTGGATTCCACTCGATTCTTTCTCTGCGCTGCGATGCCAGGCTTTCTGGTTCCTGGACTTCAGCTGCTCTGCCTCGCTACGTTCGTTTGCTATGCTGCTGCTGCGGGAGCGACCCAGAATAAGTTTTGTGGTCTGGAGAAGCAGGATTCCGGCTACATTCAACTCTCGAACCGAGTTGACACGCACTACTTTTACTGGTATTTCGAGTCTCGCAACGAGCCGAGCACCGATCCGCTAATCTTGTGGATTCCAGGTGGGCCGGGCTTGGGAGGAACCTACGGACTTCTAGCGGAAAACAGTCCGTACTTGGTCAACAACAATCTCACTACGACGTTGAACCCCTTTTCGTGGACGACGCAGGCCAACGTGGTGTTGCTCGACGCTCCAGTAAACTCCGGGTTCTCCTACTCGACCGTCACTGAAGACGACGAACTCACGGACGAACGTGTCGCTGAGAGCGTATTTTACTTTCTTCAAGGCTTTTTCAGCAAGCACAATGAGCTCCAGGGGAGAGAATTATTCCTCGCTGGGGAGAGCTACGGCGGCCACTTTGTGCCATTGGTGGCTCACTACATTTGGAAGAAACAAGGTGAACACTTTTTCTCACCTGCTTCTCCTGAAATTATTCCAATTAACCTCCAGGGTATCGGGATCGGCAATGGACTCACTGATCCTGTGGAAGTTCTCACTCACTACGCTGATATGGCCGATAACCCGTACAATATCAAGCTCGTGAATGACACGCAATTAGCGACAATGAAAGCCGGTGTTCCTGAATGCAGAAGATTGTTGACGATGTGTCAAGCCAACACCTTTGTTTGCGGCGAAGCAGGTGCTTTTGCCAGCGAACGCAGCTTGTGCCGCTATTGACAGCGCTCCGGAGCCCATACGACATCCGCCAACTGTTTGTATTTTTAAGACCCCGATCGTGGAGGGTTATCTCAAGTCACCAGAGGTGCAAAACCTCCTCGGGGTTAAACCAACTAATGCCACGTTTCACACGGGGACGCTCTGGATTTTTTTGTTCATATCAACGGAGTACATGGGGTCCACGCCACGAAGTGAAATGCTGCGAGTCCAGTGTCCAAGCCACCAATCAACAATTGTTCGCGCTGATTTGCAAGTTGTAGCTGAGCCTGCTAACCTCCCTTTGACACATCCTTCAAGCAACATTCATCTGGTTTGGATGTTACCCGTGGCCCGCCACAAGCAACATCCATTTTATTTATCCGCTCTCCACCGGTTATCTACTATCAGAGGATCCGTATCTACTTTTATCTAAGTGAATAGACTAATCATTAAAAGACAGATAACAGTCCGATTAAGTTTTGGAGTGAATCGCACGCCTTTTGGGTCTGTTCTGGGAAAGTCGTTCTGATAAAACAGGTTAATCTATTCTTACAGTTATTTTGGGTTCGAATATGTAGTAAATGTATCAGAAACTATTTTAGGATGCCATTGACTATTAAGTATCGAAGTAAGTTTGGGTAGGAGTCGCAACCCTGGAGTAATTCTGGAATAAATCCAGAGAACTACTGAGGACTGGAGATTACTCAACCGAAGCATCAACGCCGCCTTCTTTGGACCACCAAACTATTCCGGATTCAAGTCTATGGGTGGTAAGGATGAATATACACGTCTTTCCGACAGATAAAGTCAAAGGATTGTGGGGTATCAACAAATGCATGGTTATTAGCCAATCACAGTGAGGTATAGATTTATTTCAGCCAATAGGATGCATTCATTCTAGCCTTCGCGTTCCGACACATTCCGACAAATATTTGTCGGAATGCCAGCGAAAATATGGATATGCAAATACAAAAACCAAGTAAAAAAACAGATTTTTCAAATATCCTCGCGGTTCCGACAACTATACACGTTCCTAATCTAGGCGGGAAACAGTTTACGGTGGTGGACACTAGCTGCTAGCCATTCCTTTTCATTTGACAAAAAGCAGACGAGACACCAAGCCAGCATGAGCCTCTCCTCCTTTGTTCCGGTGAACACGCAGAAGGCGCGCGGCACTGCCATCTGTGCGTTTAAACGGATGCTCGAAGCTGAGAATGTAAGCATGGACGTAGTCCATGCGTGCATTCTCAGCGCTAACGCTGGCAAGTGCGTCACAGTGCTTATGGATAGGTTTGGATACTATCTAGCAACTAATGAAGGTAAGAAAGGTAAGCTCTCTCGTAACTCTGCAATTTTTACTTTAGAAATGTCAAGCTTTGGCTGTTTGAGGAACACCCTCATATAAGACAGCCTATCGAAGCTGACCTCTTAAAAAGGGCAAAACATTAGAAAAACACTGTATGAAACGTGAAAAAGGTGGGTTTATTAACAAGGCTCCACCCTGCACGAAAGCGGATCTGCGGTCGCTGACGCGCCACCTGTACTCCACGGCGGCTGTGAAGTCGGACTACGAAGATGCGGCGCTTGCATGTCTAATGTGGCACTGCTTTGGCCGCTCCTCTGACCTCGCCTTCATGAGCAAGCAGCACGTGACGATGTCAGCTGACGGCGCCTTCTACATCCGCATGCTTCGAGTGAAGACATCCGAAGAACAAGGCCTGACACTCGTACCTGATCGCGCCGACTTTCTCACCTGCCCCATCTTCACGCTAGCGGTGGCCTTGGTGATGCAGGAGGCGCCCTGTGCCGCCTTGCTCAGCCACCTTCCCGTAATCTCGTCGCCTGAAGCAGTGGAGTTGGCGACTGGAGTTCCGCTGCTCGACTTGCTGCAGTCAGCTTCTTCTCCTGACGCATGTGAGCGCACGGACAGCGCGTCACCAGCGACACCAGCGACACCAAGCCAGTCCCGTGGCGACGACGGCGTTCAAGCCTACGTAAACAGGATGCTGACGCGCGTGGCTGACGCGGCGGGCGCGACGAGCAACCTGACTTCTCACTCGTTTCGCAGAGGCGGCGCCCAGCATGCGAACGGAGACGAGCGCTTGGCTGCGCAGTGGATCTTCGACAGGGGATCTTGGGATATGTCAAAGACGAAAAAAGGTTTCGCCTACGTCTTCAACACTCCTCGCGAAGACAGGAAGGTCGCTCGCGTCTTGAGCGGCTGGAAACCCGACGAAGTTCCCAAGCTCGCTGATGTCGCCGCTCTCGATCACGGTGCCCAGGAACGGCTTTTGCGATTGGAAGCCTTGCTGTTCTCCTCCTGCATTGGACTCAACGATAAAGCGCTAAACATGAGTGGCAAAGTCATCGGGGTTCTAACTGCGTACCTGATCAAGTATCTCCCGCAAATGAAGGACTTGGCATCGCACAGCTTGTTTGTCGCTCGGATCGAAGAGTGCTTGGCTGCTTCACGTATCCCGGTCGCCGACGTGCTTGCCTGGTCGGTTGCGCTCAACACCATCACGGCGAATCCTGTTGAAAAAAGATGAAGAGAACAAGACCACATGCTGTGGGGCGGGCTGTCATCATGCGGCTGTCATTCAAGAGCTTATCGAGAGCAACCGGCAGATGGCTGCGCGGCTGCTCCTGGTTGAAAACGTCATCCTTAAGAGACCTACGAATACTGAAGA
The DNA here is from genome assembly GCA_012656105.1 of Phytophthora syringae. Lineage (NCBI taxonomy): Eukaryota > Oomycota > Peronosporomycetes > Peronosporales > Peronosporaceae > Phytophthora > Phytophthora syringae. The sequence continues at coordinate 1,581,899 of JAAKBD010000172.1, read as the reverse complement.
AGAACAAGAACAAGAGCATGAAGCGTCAGCACAAGCACCACAAGCCAAGCGCAGAAAGAAGGCTGCTACCAACCTGTCCGACGCGTGGTTCGAGTGGTACACGCGGGTTCCACGTGTCTGGGATTCGGCGGACCGGCAGAAGAAGTCAGAGTCGCGCCATGTCGTCGCTTTCATGAAGCTCTTCTTGGACGGCGGGTTTGCGCTTGATGCCGCGGCCTCAGAGTACAAGGACCGCGTACTGGACACTGGTCGTCGTGCCGAAGCGGCTGTGCTCGCGTTCCTGAGAGCTCGGGGTACCAAAGCGAAGGGAGCTGGGAGCGTCTTACGTGCCATGCGCCCGTTGCACAAGTCGGGCGTCCTGGACGAGCGCATCCTGGCATATAAGCGCTGCCTCGCCATCGGAAGTATCGACGACCCTGCTCCAGTCGAAACACAAGACATACTCGCCATTGTAGGCCACGTGTAAGACAAGAGTTCATACAAACAAATACATACTCCGTTTAGTCAGTTAGATATACAGACAGTAGCGACAACAAGCCACAGTAAGAGCTGCAAACCCTGTAGCAGTAGAGAGGAGGCACGCGCGCACTCCATCAGCCAATTCTTGAGCGATAGCACCGGCCTGATTCGAACAGACATCTCAGGGCCGAAGCCCTGCGCACTTGCCATTTCTGCTACGGTGCTGGAGACGGGTGTGGGACGTGGGGTGGGGGAGGGTCTGTCCGTTGGTCGCACGGTACAGGTTGTACGAGCCCTTGTGATTTTGTTGCTGGTGTCTTGCGCAGTAGCTTTGAAAAAGGAGAGTGAGCCGCAAAAAGGTCTGTCGGCATTTAGGAGCGCTCCCAGCCACAAATCTTGGCGTGTCTATTTCTGACGGGTGGCAAACTTCTATTGGTTGATTAATAGCCACTAGGTGTTCACTAACTCTCTCATTGGATAATACTTCTGCCAATAAGAAGCCTCTGCATGGATTGCTCTGAATTGTGTCCCCCTCCGCGCCCTCATTAATGAATTTGCCGGCTCCAGAGCACATTGCTCCGGGGCCAACATGTATGAATACCAAAAAACACGATTTTCTCGGTCTAGAGGCCTCTAGAGCGCATTTCCTCGCGCCTGTGAGCAGCTTACGAAAGCTGACAGGAAAGCAAACACAAAATGCGAGTGGTCCACATCAATACCTAAACCTCAATAAACAGCAGCTGACACGACCTGTTTTTATTCGTTTTCCTGGATGTCGGAAACTGTAGGGAAGTCGGAACCGTCACGATATGGTCTCGGAGCTGTTGGAAGCAGGTTTACGTGTGCTCTTCTACGTTGGAGACGCTGATATTCTGTGCAACCTCTACGCGATCGAAGCCACCGTGAAGAAATTGAACTGGAGCGGAGCTTCCAGATTCAAGGCCGGTCGAGACCTTCCGTACTCGACCACCTCTGGAATCGCAGACGCCGGAACCGTGAACTCATTCTCCCACTTAACACAACGCAGGCCACATGGTCCCAGCAGATCAACCGGAAGTCGCTCTCGACATGACCTCCAACAAGGGCCTGTACTGCAGATCCAGCGGATCACTCCGTCGGAAAGTACGACTCGCTGAGTGATCTTCATTTGGCGGATTGGCTGATCCGCTATCTCTGGCGCAGTACACACATTTTGAAATCCGTTAACCACCAACGCGCACTGTGAAATGCAGTAAATGCGCTCATATAAAGAAATAGCGTGTATTTGTTTATCGATAGCGTTCAATCGGTGGTTGAGCTCTTACTTTCAGCCTATTCAGCAACATCATTACTCTCTGCATGCTCAGCGCTGACTTGACTACCGGGTCAGTCCTTAAAGCAACGTCAAATTAAGCAACGTCAGCAACGTCAACTTCCGCAATGTCAGCAACGTCACGTAATTTACGAGAAAACCAAAATAGATTACGAGGCTAACCGTTACACACACCGAAACTGCTTGACCAAGGCGGTTCAGTTCCAAATTTTCTCTGGGGAGCGCACGTTAAGTGCTGGAAGTTGCCCACTCGCGTGGCCTGCATATGCAACGCTCTGCCACGATGGCCGACACTGACACGATGACCAACACTGACATTCAAAACAAGCGTACGTGTCTGCGGTGTTCGCTGATTTGTCAGGGCCTGCACGTTTAACTGGTTCACTTTGTAGGTACTCGTGCGCCAACCACAGGCGACTGCGATGATAACGACGAAGAGCCTAGTGACGATAGTGACGTAGGATACCAAGAAACCGGCAGCGGCGATGATCCAGAACCGACGTCGACCTCGACAAGCAGAAGTATGCTGGGTGCTGACATGATTGCTGTCCTTACGTTCATTGGTACCTGTGCCTAACTTTTTTATTTGTAGTGGCTGAGCTGAATATCCCTCCACCTATCCGCAAATACGTCCCCACAATCGAAGGCCAAGAGTTTTCCACGTGGAAGGCATTTGAGGCCTTCAGGGAGCGATACGAGAAAGAGCACTTTGTGTGCAATCGAATTCGCGATTCACGAACAGTGAACTGGTGGAACTCCCATCACCCAAACCGCAAGTTGCCTACCTCATTTCGGTACGCCTTTCGAAGGTATGCTTGTACGCTTGGTTGCAAACAGAAGACAAGAGGAAAAGGGAAACGAACCGTTCGTACGGAACGCTTTCGTGGGTGTTTCGCTGAGTTTCGAGCCGTACTGGCTCGATCTGCAACCGATGCCGATAAGTGGGTCGTGCAAGTTCAAAACGAGGTGAGCTGCGCTGTCCTGTTTAGTACATCTTACATCTAACTAACCATACTGTTGTTTCTCAGAAATGTTGTCACAATCATAACCTCACGGAGCCGCTGTACACCGCTCTAAAGCGTTGCAAAGACCTCATTGACGACAGCATTTTGGAACAGCTTGGAGCATTTGTGGAGACGAATACCAGCACAAAGCAGATTACAGACTACGTCTCCCGAATATCTGGTAAGCAAACGCTGGATTGATTGATTTTACTAGTTCATGCCCTGACCAAAGTGTTCGCTCCAGGTTTACCATGTACACCTCAGCAGATCCGGAATCTAATTAACAGCCGCCTGGGAGATGTGTCCACCGAGGATCGAGTCAAAGCAATTCTCTCCAAATTTGTACAACCTGACGACAATCATTGTATGTTAATCCAGGATGAGTGGGGGCTAACGATTGGCATCGTCATCCAAAGTGCCGCTCAAAAAGAAATATTCAAGAGATGGGGCGAAAACCTTGTTCTCGATTGGACGCATAACACCAACAACGTCGGCTTTTACCTTGGTACGTGAAGTTACGCAGATTAAGTTTTGCTTGATGCTGAAATGCGGAGTTTGTGTGGTTCAATGACAGGGAGCTTGGTGGCAACATTTGCTGACGGTCGAAGTGTATCAGTGCTTGATTTCCTATGTCTCAACCAGCAGAAAGAAACTTTGCGCGCTGTGCTTCAGTATTTCAAAGAGCATAACTCTTCGTGGCATAAAGTGGAGTCTCTTGTCATTGATAAAGATTTCACTGAAATAGCTGCACTTCAAGTTGAATTTCCCGATGCTTCGGTGAGTGGAGTGGTTTTTAAAGCTAGGTTACGCTGTCTTACCTGTACAAACTATTGGTTTTGTAGATTTTCCTGTGTCAATTCCATGTACTTAGGTATATTCGTCGCATGCTCGGCAGTCGCGACTATTTCGTGCCGCTTGTAAAGCGCAAAGAATTGGAGAATTTGTTTCGGTCAATGATGTATGCGTCATCTCGGCATCGATATTGCCTTCGCAAGAAGCTGTTTCTGGGACGGGCAAAAGAAATCAATCCCGCTTTGGCCAAATATTTCGAGCGGTGCTGGGATACGTGCTGTGAGCGCTGGAGCAACTTTGGGCGGCGTCAACGGTTTTCTGCGGGAAATACAACGACCAATAGGATAGAGGCCAGTTGGAATCAAGTCAAACAGTTATTGGGCAAGAAATCAAGTCTTGACAAGTGCTTGCAAGTCGTAATTCAACACCAGGCGTGCGTGCTTCGAAACTTTCTGAGCAGCATCGGGTCGCATCCTATCAAGTCACTCAACGTGGTGGGGCAACGTACAGCACTTGCAGCGTTGAGTAAAGTGCTCAGCACCAGCTGTTTTGATCGTGTGCGGCGTCAATGGGATTACCGAGTCGTCCATGGTAATAATTGGGAGTGGAATTATTCTGCATCATCTGCAGAAGATGTGTACGAGTTTGCAACAGCCTCAGGAAGAGGAATTAAAGTCGTTTGGAAGTCAGGGGAGGTGTGTACGTGTAACTGCTTGTTTCAAGTCTCGACGCGCCTCCCATGTCCGCATATTTTTGATGTGATGATAAAGAATCGCGGAAACAAAGTATTCGAAGTTGCGCAACTCTGTCCGCGATGGTCTATGAGTTTGGCTGCTGCAATCGAATCTATTCTTTCTGAGTCTGTTCGACATCTTTCCGAAGTTCATGGAGCCCAATTTAACGATCAAGCTTCAAATGCGCCGTATAAATCTGGTGCAGCGAAACAACGCATAGGCTATGTAAAAACCAGCGCGGCGAGTACTGCAATCAAGTCGTTTCGTCGGACTGCGAGAAGTTTAATGTGGTGCAAGCTGATATATTTCCATTAGTCAGTGCAATGCAGCGCTTGCCTTCGCATAAATTTTATTCGTGCTTTGAAGAGCTTCGTGACACGATCGAGGCATTCAAAAGTAAATGGGAGCTGTCCACATCCGCTCATAACAGTGACGATTCTGATCGCGACGATGATTTTGCAACTGCTGTTGCCAACATCAACGAGCTAGATAAAGTGGAGTACTAAGCGCGGACGAGGCTACATTACCACCAAATGAAGAGATACCCGACCCAGAAAAACTAAGCGTACATGGAGAAGCGTCCAAGCTTGGTGATACATCGCCAGATCAAATTGGGCTCAAGAAAGAGCCTGTCCATCATTCACTCGTCACATCGACGGCCAACGTTGCGCAACGTCGAACCAACAGAAACAAAAGTGAACCGCGCAATGCTGACAAGTCTTCTATTTGTGCATCTGGGATAGATGTGCTCAAACTCCCACAAGCTGCCGCGTCAACGTCGAAAAAGGGCAATGCTAAACGGTGCCGCATCGGATACGTGTTCGGGGAATGTGATTGCCCTGTTCGTCTTGACGACCTGACCACGTGGGCGGAGTCATACCCTGATAAAATGCGGGTTCACGAGATAATCTCCCGCTTTCCAAAGCGCTTTGACCAAATTATGCTACGGAAACGGACTCCACGTGTACTTCTGACGAAAGCAGCTCCTTCTGAGTTCGTCCATAATTTTATGCTCACGCCAGGAATTCTCAACTCCGTCACAAGTGAGCTGATTCAATGGACAGAAGAGAACGCGTTTGTCGAAAGCGTGAAGTCATCCGACGTTGGTTCGATCCTAGTTGCGTTTTTGCGGACAACAAACAATACGGGTTTTCGCTGTAAGTTGAAACTTGCAGATTTGGCTGCAACGAGGTTTTACTGACAAATGCCTTCTTGAACGTTTTGCTTGCATAGAAATTCACGGAACTCGTCCATAACATCTACAACATCCGGAACGACATCGATAGCTACAAAGAGGACTTAGCTTGGGTTCAACAAGACTGGTCATTATGCAGAAGCTCTAGGTTGCATTTTTCGCGAACGGTGTGCTCACATGGGCTGATACTGCCCAGGAGGTTGCACGTGTTTTGGCCGAATCGTGGCTAACGCGGAAATTCACTGTCAAGGCTGGCAAGGCAGGTACAGGAGGGAGACCTGAGCTCCGCGGCATTCTAGGATTTCTGGCAGAAAAACGATGCTGAATGATGTGGTGATGCACTGCATGCTGCAGCGGATCTGCTCGAGGCTTCCCAAATGTTATGCCATTGATCCTGTCAACGTGAGTGATCAAAATATGGTACTACCGAAGCATCCACTTGCGGATTACCACCACATCGTCGTCCCTGTATTTGTGAAGCATCTAAAGCACTGGGTGCTCCAGATCGTTGATCTCCCTGCAATGAACCAGCATGAACAGCAGCTGAGCAGCATCACGTTGGTGCTCTACGACCCCCTTGCTGGAAAATGCAACTCCAAGTTGTTGATGCAGACATGGTGTTCGTTCACACTTCCATTTCTTCAAGAATGGATTAAGCGAGATTGTGAGGCTGTCAAGGCTAAAACCAGACTCAGCGCAGGGAGCAACGACGTATGTGAGGCTGCTGCCGAATCCGTCGTGGAAGAGACGGCGACATCACCAGCAGTGACTACAACTTGGTTGCCATATCCAGTCCAAGTCGATGCTGTCAGTTGTGGCATATTCTGTCTCGCCCAGGCGTACAGCTACACCTCTGATACGAGAGCGTTCGAGCGCATGAAAAAGGTTCAGGCAAATGACGTGGAGGCGATGCGTCTCTGTGCCATGTGGGCGATATTGTGCAATTGTGACGCTGCTGAAGACATCAGGAAAGATATGATCAACCGGCATGAGGTGCAAGATATTACATGCGTACTTCGTTGCGTCAGCAATGAGCGAAATGATACTTTAGTTGCGCACAATATCAAACGCTATGAATACATGAGGGCTCCTCTTTGCGTTTCCATCACTCACTCCATGCCATCAAGTCCATTAGTCCCGGCGTACCAATGTCTAAGAGTCCCGCCTGCTACTACTATGGTGGTTAATGTTGGTGTCGCTGAAGTTGCACAACGGTTAGCAGCTATCCTAACCGCCTTGAGGCCGAGCTGGTTTGGTTTTTATTTGCTGACGTTGCTGACGTTGCACGTAAGTTTCGCAATTCGTCTGGAGGCAGACGTTGCGCAGACGTTGCGGGGACGTCGTTGACGTTGCTGACTGTATCTGACGTTGCTGACGTTACATAACTTTGACGTTGCTTTAACGAGAGCCGACTACCGGCGTACTCACTACTTTCAGCACCCGTCACTGCGAGGGTGTTCCTGGTCGGGGTAGCCACCATTGCGCCTGCTCCACCCCTGTGGTTGCGCGTCTGCCTTCCTCTCGCGTCTTCATCATCTTCGCTGCTTTCGATTTCGTCGTTGGTGCTGGTATCGTCCATGGCGTTGGTATCGTTGTTGGTGGTCTCGGTGTCTTCAGCGTTGTTGGTGGTCTCGGTGTCTGCAGCGTTGAAGTTGCTGCCATATCTCCCGCCAGAGCGAAACCCACCGTTGTCCGCAGTGGCTGTTTGTGAGGACGGGGCTGTCGTCATGTGTGCTGCAAGGCTACCCGTCGCTAGACTTTGAGCTAGGATTTTGTCCAGTGTGGAGTACATGAACAGCGTGCGGTCTCGGAGCGTACGGCGTCATTAAGAACAAGTTTCCAATTCTCAAGTCAATGCCATCGTACGCTCTGTGCGATCAGATCGGACTCGTCCAAGCTACGTTTGTGATTCACAATTTCCTGCGTCATAGTGGCGACACATTCGCTGACGCCGTGCTGTTAAACGCGCACGTTGAAGACGAAGACGAGACCATTAGCATTCCTGATGAACAGTCGGACGACCCCGCCATGGTACGGCTCCGTGACGCCATTGTGGAAGACATGTGGCGCGACTACACGGTGATACTCGCTGAACGAGAGTGTGAGGTAGTGCTTTAGGAAGGCCAATAAAGTTAGATCCACAAATGAGGATACAATTTGTTCTAAAGGTGCTCGCGATCAATCCGTCAGACGAACCCGCTATCCACCGGAATTCGGGTAGATAGCGGATAGTGGATAAAGGTCACAAATCCGCTGAAACGTGTACTGCAGACGAAATGGCGGATTGATGAATCCGCCAGAACCAGCAAAATCCGCCAGAATAACCCAATCCGACGGATTCAGCGTCTGCAGTACAGGCCCCAAGTTCGTCCGCAACATCATCTCATGCACTTTCAACAGTATACGTATACATGTAGTGACTATACGTTCTAAAAGGAATACCGAAGAACGAGGACCACAAGACTTTAATTTGACCAACATTGTTGACAAGAGCGTTTGTCTTAGTCAGCGGACGTCAAATAGATGGAAACCGCGTTATTACAACGCAGTACATGTACATCTGCTGCATTTTTAAAAGGGGAAGAAGCGATTCATTTTAATACAGGTAGCAGGCAAGATACTGCTTTACAATTATGCATGAAGGCGGCAGCAAATAGGACCTATTTTCCATAGCCGGTCATTGTCTACGCTGTTAATCCGCCAGGCCGAGTACACGAAGTTGGGCAGCAAAGTGTTTGAGGATGACAGCGAGACGACTGCCAGCGAGAGCAATGCGTTTCTGCGAGATTTCACCCGCCATCGCCATGTACGAAGAGGTCGGGCAGGGGTATTTCCCCGAGCTCGTGACGTTCAGGTCCAAATTGGAGTACACGATCGTATTGGCGTAGTTGTAGGTTTCCAGCACCACCTCGCGAAGTCCCAAGTTGGTCACCATAGCCGTGTACAACTCATTGTACGTGGCGTTTTCATACTGGGAGAAGGTGAAGTTGTCCGGGATACTCGGAAGCAGCGCAATGAGCTCCGTTGCATTGCTCTGCAGTTTCGGCTTGAAGCTCTCGATACTGACGTTCCACTTGTTGAGACTGTACAGGCCGCCGGCCGCGTCCCAAATCGCGTGCAAGTTGCTGAAAGCGCAAGGCGGAGAGGCAAAAGTTTCGCTGTTGCCACCTCCGTCTCCAGGGGACGGGATGTCGGCACTGATGCCCGTGACCGTGTGAAGAGGTTGGTGCAAATCGCCAAAGATGTGGATGAAGTTGCGCAAGAGGAGATTGGCCGCCCACTTGGACTTGGTCGTCTTGAAGGACTTCATGTTGCCTTCGATGACCGATACAGCGTCGCCGCCCATCGTCTCGTCAAAGAGCGTCAAGTCCGCGTCCTTGTCGTTCCACTTGTCCCCATTGATGTTGAGCGGGAGGTCAATGTAGTGCCAGTCGCTCATACTGGTAAGTGACGGTGAAGCTGGAGACGGACAGGTGGAGCTCACGGAAGTGCACTTGATGAGGTCCATCCACACTGCGCTGGTGGTGATCTCGCCCGTGTTGGGGAAGTCGTCGTTCCATCTCGACAGAAGGCTCTCAATTGTAGTCACGTCGGCCGAGTCCAGGAGCTGCGTGGCCACTTCAGCCACGAGCATGTGGCCATTATCCCACCAGCCTTGGGTCGTAGGCAGGAAGCTCGTGCAAGCCACCAGAGCCGTCGCCACTGCAAAAACCGTCATCGCTGCTTGTTGATCCCGAAGCAAAAGGAGAAATGACGGTGACAGAACTGGTAGACACGATGGTTGCGTAGTCACGGTCGCTCATCAATGAGAGGCCTGAAGTGTAGAGAACGGGGCTGAAGCGCTGTGCGCCAGCGAACACCTTGAAGCATGAGGTCCATTTGTCATAAACGGGTAAAGAGCTCGTCTGCAACAGGCAGACACCAACTCCTGGTGGGTGCAGTTGTCAACTTGACAAGGCGATGGAAAGCAGTCTGATGTAGGATATTACGACTTGTTCATGATACTTTTACGGCCTCTTTGCTGCAGGTCAGTACTTCTTCTTCTTCGGCATCACGAGCTTGGCTCGAATTGGTTGGAGCTTCAGACTCGACTGCAGCCCCGCAAAGCTCTTGGCCGCTCTCTTCTGCAGCTCAATTCTTGTCAATGGCCGATCGCCTTCCTCGTCGTCGCTTCGGGGCGATTCCGGTTCGTCTTCAGCGATGGAGGCGTTCAGCCCTGACACTTGTCGGTCCATACTGAAGTCGGTGCTCGTCCCTCCGAATGGCAGAGTTGCGGACGCAGACTGCATGAGATTTGTCGCTAGTGGCGAAGTCGCTCCTCCGAACCCGCTGCTCGTTGCGGGACCATCCAGAAACTCCGGCAGAAGAGCTCGCACGGCATTCACCGACCGAGTCGGATCACTGGGTCGCAGATTCGCTCCTAACGAAGCGCGTTGGGCTTCTGCCGGGTTCTTGTACTGAAGACGGCGCGAGAACTGCTCGATCAGTTCGTTGCTACGCTGCTCGATGATCTGATCAAAAGTCTCAGTTAAACCACATCACGTTAACAGTGTTGGTTCTGAGTGAACGAACCGCTAGGAATTGTAGGATGTTCCCTTCAGTGATACCGTGTGCAGCTAAGAGGTCGTTCATTGAGTTGATGCGAGCCTAGTCGACAAGAGCCATCGGGTGAGTATCTAGCATGGATATCACCACAGTATGGAGAGACTATTCTACTTACCACCAGTGCCAGTTGATCTTCCGACTGCTTTCTCGTTCGCTTTGAGGAATCGGAACCACTGCCACTTGAAGCGGAGGAAGTTCCGACAACAGGCTACGTGAAAGCAGTCAAATAGTGGATCAGAGAACGTCTTCACGTAGTTAGCAGGTTTACAGCCGCGATTTACCGGCATGACGTCGTTGCAGCCGAGCGAGTTGTAGAGTCTATCGACGATGCGGGCCAGTGGTTGGAATTCCCTGGCTGCGGCAGCGCGAAGTCGCTCGATCTCCGAGTTTTCCTTCAGAATCCTACAAAAACTCGGTTAGGTCGTGGTGATCGCCAAACCAGAGCATTGTCGACGCACTTTTGACGCGTCTCAACCAGATCGTCGACCATTCGCTTCCGTGCGTGTGCACTGCCGTCTTGCATGTCGCTCTTCAGTCTGCAGCAACAAAGGTAAGTGAGTATTCCACCAGCTACTGACAAGAGCAGTACCCCTCACTTTTGAATTTCTCGTTCGAGCGCTAGTTTTTCGTCTTCGAGTTGCTCCACCTCGTTGTTGGTGCTTTGGACATAGCGGAAGAGTGCGAAGTTCTCTTCCTCCTTCTTGGAGTACACTTCAACCAGCTCATGGTAGTCGTCGACCCCATCTCCTGCTGTAGAGCAGTAAACGTGGTCTCAAACTCCTGTAGCTTTTCACTGATGGATGCAATGTTCTGCTTGTCCTCCAGTATCTACACACAAAGCAACAGCAAACATTAACATTTTGACATGTTTATCAATGCCGAACCACAAGACGCACCGTCATGTCCAGCTTCTGTAGCGTCTTCTTGAGCTGCTGTTCGTCCTCAAGCTTCATATTCCCGCGGGTGAACTCGTCTGACAGATCCATGGGATCTTGTTCGAGAATCTGCTTCCTGTACGACTCGGCACTCTCTTTCTCGCGCTTGATGATCGACGCGAGACTCTGGTAAACCTGGTCAAAGGCTTCTTGCTCGTCCATGTTTTGACCAGATAACGAGTTTGCTTGGGACAGAATCTGCAACCGTAAACGTCAGGAAAACATCCACATAGTTGAAAGTTCTTCTACTCACCCGGTCACGCTCGGCCACGATCATTGTCGATTGTCGGAAGGCGTCCTGCATTTGCTTTTGGATATCTCGCAGTCGACGCTGGTTCTTCTCGAACACCGTTTGACTCAGCACGCGGTTGGCTCGCAGTTCGTCCACTCGGTTGCGAAGCTCGGCGTTGAACGCGACCATTTTGCTCTCTCGGGTTTTGCACGCCGATAGCCGATTTTCCAGCTTCATGAGCTCCCGTTGCTCGTCAGCCATCCGTGACCGAACCGCGTTAGCTCCTCCTCCACGTTGGTCGCATTCGCCACGCTTCAGCCGCATCTCTTTCAGTTCTTCATGAACTTTCTTCCAGTGGTCATCGAGCTGTCGAAGTCGGTGCTTCTGCTCCACGAGCAGTCTGGCGTATTTGTCTCCCTGCACTTGCAGATTGAAAAGCTGCTCACTCTGAGCACGAACGTTCGTCTTGGACATTGCGAAGACAAAGTCGGAACTTGCTAAAACTTGCTGCGAGTCGAACGTGGCGCGGAACTCGCTAACAAGTTGAAACGCGCCGAGTATTTTCGGCTTGCGGATGACATTTGCTATGCCGTGGAGAACAGCTTGTCCGCTGTCTGGTAGCAGTGGAATTCTCCAAAAGCCAGCAACCATGAAACCTCACAAGCTATTGACAGTGAAACGTGGCGGCGGACTTCGTGTCAGCCGAGTCGTATCTGTACGTCAATTGCACTTTTGCTCTAACATATTTGTTATTGGTATTCACTCACGCATTGCCGTTTGCAGGATGCTCGGGGCAGTTCGAATTGGGAGAATCAATCCTCAAGTCCATTTGTGCAAGAGGAAGAGCGAAGAGTTCAAGAAGAACTCCTTGAAATGCTCACGGTCAAACTCGCAAATAAGGAGAAGGAGGTGGAGATATTACGGTGTAAGCAGAACGCGGTCGATAGAGAATTTGCAGGTCATAAGAACCAACTACGACAGCAACAGGAAGAACATGCTCGTGTTGTTAGCGGAATGTCGACAGCGAACCAGGAACTACAGCGGCAAGTGCAACACCTGCAAATTCAGTGCGAACGGGTATGACTTCGTACTTGTTTGCCTTTCTCACGAGGCCTAGAACTGATCGCTCACACACGTTTTTAGTTTCAAAGTGAAAGCGAGACGCAGCGCACCGCTGCAATTGAGCAGAGAAGACTGCGGGAAAAGGATCAAGCGCGAACCAGGAACGACAACATGGCGCGTCAACAAACCTTGGACAGTTTTCGTCGAGAACGCCAACAGAGTGCCAACGATCAGTTTGCTCTCGAGAACAAGCTGCAGCGAGGTTTGCAAGACCAGCAAATGCAGAACAACTTGGTAGGCTGACTACTGTTTGACTCTTTGTAAATACTTTTACTGACACGAACAACAATTGCAGGTCGCTCAGCTCGAATCGAAGTGTGCTCAGCTTGAGAATGACATCGGTGAATCTCGGCAAACCTGCCAGCAACTGCAAGAGGTGAGTGAACTATGCAGTCTAAAAATCTTCATCTCTAACCTCTCAAATGTTAGTCATTGACAAGTGAAAAGCAGCAGCGTGACGACGCTGAAAAGTTGGCGAGGAGACTGGAAGAGGAGAAAGTTGCGCTCCAAGACAAGCAGCGAGTAATGGCGAAGGTCAGCCACCTAACCAGCGCCGTGTCAACTCTCCCCACTAATAGTCGTCACCTGTGTAGACACTGAAAGGGGCGAGTTCACGAGCACTGGACGTCGAGAAGCAGCGCAGCGACTTGTCCCGCGTCGAAGCGCAGCTCACCGAGCAGCTCGCAGCTCTGAAGAAGGAAAACCTCGAGCTGAAAGCCCGCAGAGGCCAAATCAGCGCCCAGACGAAACACCTGCAAAATCGCGTGGCAGCGCTCGAAAGCGCCAATGCAGTGCAAGAAAACAAACTCCAAGACGCCGCCATCGAGCTCGAAAGCGCGCGCAAATCCGTCCACGACTGCCAATTTCGCACCAAACAGCTGCAGGAAGAACTCGTGTTCCTGCAAAACCGAAAAGCTCCGTCAGCACCCGCGTCTCCGTCTCTTGACGCCAATCTCGAGTCGTCACCGAGGAATTCAGGAGACGAGGTGCCGTGCTGGATGAAAGGTTAACCCTTTTCCTGAAAATAGTCCTGAAATAGTCCTGAAAAAAGGGTAATTGTGATTTAGAGCCCCGCAACAAGTCCATACTCGGCCGGAGCGGCTTTTTTGCCGAGTGCGCACTGGATGAGCTGCTTGATTTTGCGCGAATTGGCGGCACTTTTGCGTTTGCGCCGGCCCCAAACTTGGCCGCTCACCCGCTCCGCCCGCGTTTGGTCGTTCAGCACCCCTGGCTCAGCTTCTTATTTGCGAAAAAGTCTTGCACGCAAAAGATAGTCACCGTCTCGCCGTAGTCTGCAAAATTTGCAGTGCAAATAAGACGATTAGTGCCCCCACTTTTTGCGATTTAGTCCCGGATTGTTGCGTACAGTGGAAATTGGTCTCGCGGAACTCGTTCTTGAGCACCGGTTTCTTGGGTTTGGCGGGCTCGGGCTCGGGTTTCTTCTCCACCTCTGCGCAAAAAGTGAAAAGAAAACCGCAAAAAGGTGTCAATCTCTACTGACTTGCTGTTTGTATGCTGCGCGGATTTTGCGCCAACCTTTCGGGTGCGCGCTGCAGAGCTCGGGGCTCGCCAGGCAGCACTTCTTGCACGCGCTGTGCTCGCAGCCGGCGGTCATGGGCTTCTTCTTGTTGCAGAACTGACACGTGCGGGTCGCCGACTCGGTCTTGGCGCGCTTGGCGGGCGGCTCCACCTCCACCACGCCCATCTCCACTGCGTCCATCGGCTCCGCCATGCTAACGCAAAACGGTTGCGATTTTTGTACCCATTTGCGGGTTTTGCGCCATTGTGTGCAGATTGCGTAAACACGAAGCTCTTCGTAAGTACGAGTTGCAGCTTTTCGAGAACACGCAACTTCCAATTCGCGCAAAATGGTGAAGCTGCACATCAAGACGACGGCGGGGAAGAAGCTGACGGTGGACGTGGCGCTGGAAGGCTCCGTGCTGCAGGCCAAAGAGGCGCTCGCAGGCCCCACGGAGGTCCCCGCGGCGCTGCAGCGACTCATTTACAAGGGGAAAGTGCTCAAGGACGAGCAGACGCTGGCGAGCTACGGTAAAATATTTCTACTTGTTTACGTTGCTGGGCAACTCAAGACGCTAATTGTTAAGTTGCACTTGTTTTTGCAGGGATCCAGGCCGAAGACACGCTCTTCTTCGTCAAGGGAGCGGCCCGCACAGCCTCCGCAACTGCAACTGCAAATACTGCAACACCCGCAGCTGCAAATACCGCAGCCAACCCCTTCAACTTCCCCTGTTCCCTAATGCGGGGGCTCCTGCAAACAGCAACTTAACGGGCGCTGCTGGAGCCAACAGCAACCTGTTCGGCAACTTAACGGGTGCAAGCGGCGGTGCGGGGGCGCCCAACATGCAGCAGATGCAGCAGCAGATGATGGAGAACCCGGAGCTGATGCGGCAGATGATGGACTCGCCCATGATGCAGAGCCTCGTGAGCAACCCGGACGTGATGCGCAACTTATTGCAGAGCAACCCGGCCATGCAGCAGCTGATGGAGCAGAACCCGCAGCTGAGCCACATCATGAACGACCCGGAGCTGCTGCGCCAGAGCATGGAGGCCATGCGCAACCCCGCGGCCATGCGCGAGATGATGCGCAGCCAGGACACGGCGCTGCGCAACATCGAGAGCCACCCGGAGGGCTTCAACGCGCTCAGACGCATGTACCACGACGTGCAGGAGCCGCTCATGGACGCGGCGGTGAGCGGCGCCCCCACCTCTCGAGGGCCGGCGTTCACGATGCCGGGTGTGGCGGGAGGTGCCGGCGCGACGGCCAATTCGTCGCAGGCTGCGGCTCCTGGTGCGTCCTCGACGACTTTTTCTTCTGCTGCTGCTGCGAACCCGTGGGCCGCTCCTGGCGCTGCTACCGGCGCTGCAACTGCCGGTGCTGGTGCGAATCCGTGGGGAGGGGCTGGTCTTGGCGGAATGGGAGCAATGGGAGGAATGGGCGGCAATCCCGAAATGATGGCGCAGATGATGCAGAGCCCCATGTTCCAAGCCGCGTTGGACCAGGTGGCGAGCAACCCGCAGCAGTTCTTGTCGCAGATGGAGGCGATGAACCCGCAGATGGCTGCGATGATGAACGCCAACCCGCAGATGCGGCAAATGATGTCGAACCCCGACTTCTTGCGGCAGGCCATGAACCCGCAGAACCTCCAGGCGATGATGCAGATGCAAGGCGCCATGAACCAGTTGCGTGGGTCGGGACTGGTCCCAGGGTGCGTTTTGCACCATTTGCGCGCTAAAACTTGGTGGATGCTAACCGTGGTTGACATTTTGTGCGTGCAATGAACAGACTGGAAGGCCTGAACCTCGGCGAAAATGCCGGTGCGGCAGGAACTGCTGGGGCTGCAAACCCTGCCGCCGCCAATCCGTTCGCAATGTTCGGGGGCTTCCCAGGTGCCGGGTTCGGTGGAGCAGCACCCGGTGCTGCAAGTGGCGCTGCTGCTGCGCCTGCAGGCAACCCGGAGGAGGTATACGCGTCCCAGCTGACGCAGCTCAACGACATGGGCTTTTCGAATCGGGACCAGAACATCCGCGCGTTACAAGCCACGATGGGCAACGTGAACGCCGCTGTCGAACGTTTGCTCGGTGGCATATAGTTCATGCAAGTGCGCAGCGACTTTCTAACGACCCACCGACCATAGAGTCGATTGATTCGCATCCAATACAAGCCACCGCCATATTTTTTTGTCTCAACTTCATGGTTTACAGCAGTACTTCGAAGTACTTTTTTGAGAAACTAGGGAACTACTACGACATTGATGCTTTCAGTCCCATCCACTTGACAACAAAACCAGTTCCGTTCTTCACCGCCGGTGCGCACTGCGGTCATGCCACAGTAGCACTTATCCTTTCAGGCTAAAGCTATCCCAGCAAAAAATAAAGAGTGTGTTGGATCCATCATTCGAGCAGACCAGATGATGGCGGCTTGAGAAAACAGAATTCGCCAATAGAGCTTTCGTCTTGGCGAGTGTCCGTCGCCTTCACAAGCATCCGGACCCTGTAGCTCGCCTACCGGTAGTTCATTTTGCACGAATCACTATTACTTTCATACTCATCAGCTCCAGGCCAACGTGTGTGCTCGGGTGAGTGTTACGGCGAGCCAGTACTGTCACCACGACATTGGAACCACACATCTAGCTTCAGCACAGTCTCCAGTATGCATATTCCCATTGGTGCAAGAGGCAAGAATGACGCAATTGACCTTATCTACAAAGTCCGTGGATGCATCCCAGGTATTGGCAATAAAACTCCGAGCCATGTTTTCCTCAACGGAGTCGATAGCCTTGTTCGCAGTCCCTCAGTTGATAAACCGACATTCATCGCATATTCAAAGCAAGGCTGTTCACTACGAAGATGACGCATGCTGGGTAGGAGGGGTATACTAACGTACCAATCTGGTCAAGAAATTCATGTTTTTGTCTTGAATCACTGCTCTTTCAAGATCACTTGGAGCTTGTTGGCTGTGGTGATCACAGATACCCCATCATGATAGCTCCGACGATCCCAGCAATTGCTAGCAAGTTGGTTGCTGGAACAGCAGCAAATTCATGCTCTTGGGCGTGCCTCATGGACAAGTACATGGCACCAAACGCTATTGCCAGACTCAATGGGATCCATGGAAACGTGGTTGCAGCAGATTTATTTCCCCATTGAAGCTCTTGTTCCTCACGCTGGGCAGCCCGACTGGTCCCCACCTCCTTGTGCCATTCCTGACCGTAATATAACAAGTCAGCCCCCGATCTTTGCAGCATTTAGGTAAAGAAATACAACTTACACGTAGGAGGAACTCTTCCCTACTTGCATCGCGAAGACTAGTGAACAACTCTTCCATCAACGGTGAAAAATCTTCCTGGAAACGGCGAAACTCTTCTTCACGAGCTGCGACATCGGCAAGATGCGTCTGTACGAACCTCATCGCCACTTGCTTCAGGTGTGCGGCATGCACTAATTCAGCAACTGCCAACACTTCGAGGCAATTTGCCACCGTCACGCAAATGGCGTGTTCGCACAGCCGCTTCATCCGCTCCAATCCGTATTTGTCCGCGGCCACGAGGTCTTCTAGCAGTTGATCGCTCGCATCTTCATTCATCGTACTTTCACCTTCATATGTGTCGCTGTCATCCCGCTTTTTCAACGTTGGAAGCATAACTTGGTCGTAGTAAATGAAGCGAAGCACCCGCACAATCCCAGCATACGAGTCCTCCACATTCACCACCGTTTGCGAAGTGTTGGACTGAGTGTCGCTGGTGAAATACGTTGAGGATCGTTGAAACGCGAGAACAGCTCGGAAATATTCACTTCGAGCGACTAACATGCATCCATGCACGGGTATACCGCGTCCTTCCACTACTAGCACCGTATCTGCCCAAACTTCGTCGCTTAGAGCGAATTTCATGTCGTCATTCAGCGTTCTGGTGCTTTCTTCCTGCTCGGATGCGTCCTCTTCATTGGTATCGTCGCTGAACTCGTCTTCTTCAGGAATTTCTTCAACTCCAGCAAGGGCTGCAACACCACCAAATAGTGAAGATGGCGATGCTGAGAACAGCCGCTCACGACAGAGCTGCACTAGACTTGGAAGCTTGTACAGTTTTGCTGCCCGCAAGACATCGTTTACCAGGTAATACGCACTTTTGCTCACTTCCATCGTGAAATTGTCCGTGTACATGAACTCTACCAACGCTCGAGCGACATCCGCTCGTAGCCGTGGAAGTAGCAGCTCCATGACTTCTCTGCTTGGAATTGGACGATTGTTGCCGTCATCACTCCTCTCGTTACGTCGATTCTTCTGCTCTTCTTCCTCCAAAATCAGCTCACGAAGGACAGGACTTCGCTGAGCGAGAAGAAGTTTGTGCGTGAAAATACGCTGCCCCGATACAACCAACACAAGATCAGCACCTCCGATCGAGGTTGTCGGACCTATTTTGCTGTTTTCAACTGATTCTCGGTACAGTTTGTTCATCGACCGAGCCAGAAAGCTTCCCGAAGTAAGAGCAATCGTCTGACGACCACCACACACCACATGCTCCACACTGTGCGTTCCTAAGTCGGTCATTCCTTGGTTGGTTGCTACGTCCTGACCAGAATTCACGAGCTTTGGCAGACTGGAAAGATCTAACCGTTTGGTATCATCACTGTCAGCCTCGTTACTAGCGTAATTGGTTCCCCACATGTAGAGATCGCCGGTGTCCGAGATCGCGGCTGCATGTTGCGCCCCAGCACTGATGCGGCAAACGCGAATATCGGGTGTAGCGAAGCAAGGAATTATTTGAGGTACCATCCACTTGAGGCATGGCAATGTAGGATATGATGCAGAAGATTTCTTACGCTGTGAAAGCAATCGCTGGTGACGCTGGAGAATTGTCTCGGCTAGTAAAGCGTTTTTCTGACTGCCGTAGAGTCCGTGACCGAGCACTGCGCCACCACAAGCCCCCAAGTCCAAACCTGACCATCACTGGACAGTGCCATGCTCCAGTTCTCTCCAGCCGCAACGTCACGCCATTGTTTGTCTCCATTTACTTTGCATACCGCGGTAGGACTAAGTGTATCACTGGCATCGCCTCGACCTTGTTGTCCGTTGTTTCCTCGCCCCCATGTGACTAGATCCCCCGATTTCGTCAACCCAACACAATGTGCATCTCCACAAGCCACTTTTGAGAACACTGCGCTTTTGCTGTCTTGGTGACTGATATCACTACCGAATGCTGCTTTTCGTGAGGAGTGGGAACTCAAAATCTGCTTTGGGGTGAGTTGGAAGGACTGGAATTGTTTCCTCACGGCACCGTGTCGACGGGAAGTTCGAGCAATGATTGGGATTCGACCGAGTCCCAAACGCCCGTCACTCCATTTCCCCCAAGAAAAAGCGTGGCCTTCACGTGTCAAAGCCACACAAAACCCACTGCCACACGAAACGGAACGGGCCGAAGTCGACGATGGTGGAGCTGCACCACGATTTAAATTGCTTTCAACTGGTGGTAGCTCGATACGTTGGGGTGTTGCTGTACTTCTCAGAGTTCCTCTCCCAAGCGCAACCCCCACGCCCCACGTAAACATTCCTCCATCCTGACTGACTGCAGCAGAATGTGCACCAACGAGTTGGTCTCCCCACACGAAATATCTTGCACAACAATGAGATTGTCGAAGAAGAAGTCCACAAGAGTTGGCTGCGCAATGTAGCTCCGCAATTCGGACCCGAGTCCCAGCGCGCCATCCACCGTGTGTCCGTAAGCGAAAACTAGCCCCATGTCGTTTAGAAAGAGCGTGTGGAAACGACTGCATGCTGCTTGCACCACACGATTCCTTGGAAATGGCTGGAAATTTAAGCCACAGAAAAAAACAATTGGTTAGCTTGATGAACTGAGAATTAGAACGTGATGCCACCACTTTACCGTTTCAATGTGCACCTTCCTGAAAACGCTAGCGATTGCACGCTCACACTCGGTTTGTTTGTCGCCTCTTTCATCCGGAATCGGGTTATCATCATGTGAACCCCACTCCGAAACCGAGAGGATTTCTGGCAACTCGGTCGTGAGGGAAAACCCTACTGCTTCCTTTCCGGGATTATTAGCGCTTGCATGGATTTGGTATGTGCGCTCGTCTTCACTGCGAGCAGTTGGTGCTTTAGCAACGGCTTTTGGCTCTCCTGCATCAATCATCGCGAGGGTCACAGCAATGGACGCCTGGAAGGCACCAGGTGATACAAGATACTGGTTCTTGGGCAGAAATGTCTTGCAACAAGAGCGAGCTGATAGACGAGGGACTTCCTCCATACTTGAACCTTGAGATGACGAGTCCCCAGCTCGATTATCCACTGAAGCTCGCAGCAGACAAGTCACATTCGACTGAATTAACAACCCCCACTCATTATTCTGCTGTTTCTCTTCGACCAGCGTCTACCAGAAGCACCAACAAAACACCCTATGAAAACCACTCAACTGTATGCATAAAGTACATGCACGAGACGTACCTCACACACTCGACTGCTTTGAACCCAGTCAACGGGTCCATCTTGATACGGAAAGTAGTCGCCAATAGCTCCCAGAAGTCGCTTCTGCTGCTCTCCCAGCACCAAAACGGCCACTTTCACTGCAGATTCAGCACATTTCACCGGCACAATGTGGTCACAAGCAACAATCTGCTGCCTCAACCGTGAAACAAAGTGACAGTACGACACGTGAGTTTCCGGTTGAGGCGACAAAACTTCATCCCAATTATTCCGAGCCCTTGAAGATGGCGATGCAGTCGATGAAAAGACGAACGAAATGTCTTTTGTGCTCGTTGCGAATTCCTCCGCCAAGTCTCGTTCTCCATTGAAAAAGCTCTGAATATCCACTGCAAAAGCCGGAATTTCAATCTGCCCACAAGATAGAAATGCATGTCGGATATTCTACAAATTTCTATGTTAGCTTACCAATAACAACCCATTTAGAAACATTCTCACCTGGAAGTACTCTCCTGTCGTTCCTGCTGCAACACCAATACAATCCTGGAACTCGTCACTTGGTATAGCAACGTTTCTAACGCCCTGACTCTCGACGCACATGCGCTGCAAGATCTCGTCCAATTGGTGCGTCGCTTTGATCATCTCCTCCAGCATCCCAGCAGCCTTGTCACCCACTTCCTCACTCGTCCCCATTGCAACAAGATCGCTGTCAACCGCCGTCCATACAAGTGGACGTGTGCACACGTCACAGATATCATGTGCCAAACGCGTTTCTAACCCAAATGTAGCCATTTCTAACGGACGCGAATGGACGCGAAAACTTCAAGGTGTCCACTGCTGGTCTCACTTAACCTTTTCGATTGAGCCATGCAGAACCCGTCGCCACCTCTGCGTCTGCGGCTGCTCGAGCCTTCTATTGGCGTTGTGGTTGGTGGCTCGCGGCTGGTGCTGCATGGCGTCGGTTTCCGTCCTGCGCCGCACTCGCTCACCGTCCGATTCCGCGTGGATCTGCAGGATCCCGAGGAGCCCCAAGTTGTCCACCAGGACACAAGCGACCAACTGTCGTGGACAACTCGTGCGTCCATTTGCAACACGGTGGACGTCAGTGGACGTTTCCTGCTGGAGACGCAGCTGGAATGCGTCCTCCCGAACTTCGACGTTCAAGCCAAGAGAGCCATCGCCGCTCGCACGAGTCTCGCAGCGTCCTCCGCGTCAGTTAACAGCGCGCCGCAATTGGTCCCTTTGAGCGTCGAGGTGATTCTCAATGGTGGCGAACAGCGGTCCAATTCGCTTACGTTCAGGCTGCACCAGCCGCTGGAGGTGCGCAAGGTGAGTCCGCAGAGCGTCCTCATGGCGTCCCCCGCTGTCGTCGTGACGGCGACGTCCAACATCCTGAAACTGCCGATTCCTGTCCTCCACCGAGCGTCTTCCCGAGTTGGACAGAAACCGCTGGAAGCGCTGGAAGAGATGAACATTTTGCCGGTGTTTGTACGGGTCCGACAAGTCTCGGAGCGCACGGGAGCCGTCTCGGAGCAGACGAGGGAGGGCAAGTGGAAGCTCTCGCCTGTGGGTGTTTTTGAGGTGGAGTTTGATGCAGTGGCGATGGGGTTTGGAGCTGCGAGCGTGGAGCTCTCGCTGAATCGAATGGAGTTTTTCAAGTGTCGAAGTGATGTACCGCCCGATGGCTTCGGCTATCGTGTACATCGAGATGTGCATTTGCGGGCGGTAGAACCTGCGTGTGTTAGTGTGACGAGTGGACAAGTGACGGAGGTGAGAATCATGGGGGACGGGTTTGTAGATACGGGAGATATTGTGGTGGCGCTTTGGCAGAAGGAGCTGCCAATGGAAGATGCAGCAAATGCGATGACAGCGGCAAAGGAAATCCAGGTCGCTCAGCTGAATGCGACGTACTTCGGTAAGAGCGAAATACGGTGCACTGTACCAGCAAACATGCCATTTGGATGCACCCAATTTAGTGTTTCGTTGAATGGAGGCCGACAGTTTGGCCAAGCTCGGGTTGCGGGTTTGCTGTATCGAGATCGTGCGCTTCAAGGGATTTCTCCAGCAAGTAGCAGCTTATCGGGTGGGATACAAGTGACAATTCGCTGTGCGTGTTTGATACTGGAAGATGTGGATGCGTTTTACCAACTGCAGCGCCTTGATCCACCACGGCGTATTCGCGTGCGCTTCCAACCGATTAGCTACAGTCTTACTGAAGGCGGTGGTGCGCTGTCGAAACCAGTTTTCGCAGAAGCTTCGCCTGACACACCCGGAGTTTTAATTTGCAGGACACCCAACTTTCTGGAAAACATCAAGGCTTTGAACGGATTGAGAGCGAGTGGGTCAAGTGAGAGCGGTGGAGACAACGTTCCTTACATGTGGCGTTTTACAGTTAGCATTGCGCTCGGTGGTGATTTTTTCAGAGTGCGTTGCCATTTTATTTTTACCTTCCGCCGGTGATACGATCTCTCACTCAGCATCACGGACCTTCTTCGGGGATACGTGCGTAAAGCTTCGCATGAAGCACAAGGTTCCCCCTAAACTGAAGCTACTTGTTCGTTTCTCTACGCTTACCTTTGCAAAAAGCATGGCGGTTGACGCGTACACATCGGCAAATCTGTCTGCTACAAACCCGACTCTACTAGATATGAATACTGAAGAAAGTATGAAGTCGGACACGCTTCCAGTTGTCGAAGACCCCGAGTATTTAATTTCGTGCCAAACGCCCGTGTGGTCTGAAAACTCGGCAATGGACTCTGGCGAAGTGCCACATTTGACGATTGTGCAAGTTTCTTACGATGCTGGAGTGACTTTCTTCCCAGCAATTGATCCTCCACCTTCTACAAAGCAGTCGAACCCGCTAGCGAAGGACCTCTCGTACTTGTGTTTCCTCTTTATCCCACTCCGATTGTACGAACAGCGATTCCGTTGTCGGCTGATATTCTCGGTGGCAGCTACATTCGTCTCCAAGGTGTGAACATTGTGGATCATGGCGCACAACCAAGTGTAATTTTTGAATCGGCTACAATGAGTCGAAAGGTTTCGGCTTTTGTTGAAAAGGGGAGCTACGATGCTGTGCGCCAGCATTTAATGCCGGTCGAGCGCGCGTTTTCATCTCGCTTAATGGAGAGCAGTATACGCTGTGCGAGCTTCACGATCCGGAGACCAACGCACCGCTGGAATTTATTTTCTACAGCTCGCCGACTGTAACACGAATTAGTCCGTTGTGTGCCTGTGTGCGTCAATCAAGTGAACTGCGAATTTTTGGCACGAACCTCATTGAAACAGATCGGATTAAAGTACGAGTGAGCTTCCCGAACACACAAAGTTCAGGGCGTCGACTGGTTTTCAAAGACATACCAGGAAGAGCTCGCGACGGTGTCGTCACAGCAACTACGCCGACATTTCCAGACGAGTATTCAAACCAAACTGCTCAGGTGGACGTTGCGTTAAACGGAGCTGACTTTTCAGAAACTTGTGTCCCTCTCCGGTACTTTTCACGATATGGTATTTTACGTGTGGATCCTCCTCTCGGTTGCTTTGAAGTTCCAGTGAATTTAACAGTGTACGTTACGCCCGTACTAGTCACGGACAACGTACGGGTGCGTATTCGCTTGAATGTTGTAAATACGGAGCACGAAACGTACGAGAGAAAGGAGATGGAGGTGGTGTATGGTCCTATCGAAGCTAGTACCTGGACTGCAAACAGCGTATCATTTATTTTACCGGTCTTGAGCACTCTTACTGAAAGTCTGCAAACACTACTTACAGCCTATGTGGATCTTTCATTCGATGGGGTCCATTTCCACGGTGTTGGGAACTTGCGAGATCACTATCGGATGTACAATATGCCCCAGCTAACCTCAGCTACTCCACTGTTTGGTGTCACGGATAGGGAGACGAGAATTGTAGCACACGGCGTGCACATGCGAGCTGGAGATATCATCAAATTAATGCTATTCCTTGAGTCTCCCAGTGTTGAAAATGCCAACCCGAACGCCAAATCTCGACGCGTAGCAACCAGAGCTGTACCCGTCCCCGTTGTTACAGTACTTGCAGAGGTAAATATTAAGCGACAGCGACTATCATGGACCTGTCCGTCCTTAGTACAGCTCCGTGCAAGTCCAGATCGCCAATTCCCTCCACTTGTGGCGGCTATGACGAATAAACCACCGGAACATCGCTCTCCAGGCGATAGAAGGAATGGGATGCTGCTACCGGAGCGAGTTCTCATGCAGATCAGTGTTGTGGATGGACAGCCGACTCCACTACCCTTTGTGTTTAGATATTACCGAGCTCCTACACTTGTGGCGATGAACCCACGCGTTGGGTATGTGTGCAGTGGGTCCCTGGTTTCGTTTGAGTTTGCTGAGCGCATTGCTACTCCTACTGTGGATTTTAGATTTGGAGAGAGCCTCCCCATGACGGGACGAATTCGAGATGAACGTTTTGTCGAGTGCTTTTCACCGGAATTATCCGCTGGATCGCACAGTATCAGCATTTCCTTTAACGAGCAGCACTACGAACCAGCGGTGATCATCGAAGGACCATTCGACAGCCTGAAAAGTGAGCCTGTGTCGAGTTCTGCAGCGACATTTCATTGTTTCCCGCTGCCTGTGTTCGTGCTTCCTCCGGCAGATTGCGGTCGCGTGTACGCTTTTGGTCCAATTTCAGGTGGCACTGTGGTTGTCATCAAAGGCTATGGGTTCGTTCCAGACACGAAAATCTACGTACGATTCGCTTCGCAATTCCGTGATGCCTTCGATGGAGAAGCAGAAATTATCGTGAGTGCTAAGGTCGTCGATAACGAGACTATCAAGTGCCTGTCGCCTGCTTCTAATCGACTGGGTCGTGTTGTACTTCACGTATCGTACAATCTCCAGCAGTTCAGCGACTCGACGTGTTTTTCGAGTATCACGCCACAACGCGCTACGTTGCGAAAGGAACTTTGTGTGGACCAGCCTCGGGCCAAACGCCTATGACTTTATTGATTGAAGACACGAAAGGTTTGCCAAGTGTGGCGCAACTTCTTCAGTGCGCTGTCCGATTTGAAAGCGAAAAGCGTCAAGGAATTTGTCATGTAGAAACTGTTGACGCTCAATTCGACTATGAAACGCGGATTTTATCGTGCATTACGCCATCTTGGCCTTCAAATGAGCTGGTAGCGCTCCGAGTCTCACTATCACGGGGTGAAGGCGAGTTGTTTGAGGATACGCGAATCAAGTTTCTCTTTACGACCCACCCGAGGGGTGATCAAGATTGAGCCTTCCGCTGGTCCAATTACTGGAGGAACGGATGTACTGTTGTGGTGTGGTAGTATTGTTGAGACAGGGGAGATTGTTGTCTCGATACAACTGACCAAAGACGAATCAAGCCGGCGTAAGCGAACACGTAGCAAGTTCGATGCAGATGCCTCACCAAAGACGTCTAAATCCACGCACACGATACTCGTGAAAGGAGAAATTGTTGGTGAAGCAGTTCGCTTCATCGCTCCGCCTGTAGAAGGTCCTTGTACTGCAGTTTTGAGTATCTCATTGAACGGGATCGACTTCACATCGGCGCAAAACCCGCTTCACTTCACGTACTACGTCGAGCCGATTCTCCGGCGGATCAATCCTGGGTGGGCTGCACTGGAAGGTACAAACGACGTTCTCGTCATCGAAGGAGAACATATTCGTGATTACGGCTGCGGTTTACTCGTGCGCTTTAGTCTACAGGATGACAAGCAACAAGAGCAAAACGACGTCGTGGTTGATGCACAATTTATTTCAAACTCGATGGCTTCAGCAACTGACGATGGAGCTCTTCAGTGTGTGTTTCCAGCAGCCTCCCCGGTTTCTACGAACTTGAAGTCAGTCTCAATGGACAGCAATTCTCCCAGTCACTCTATGTGAGCAAAACGTTTGGCAACTTGAGTGGCACTGCATGCACTGCGCTGCTTCCGTTCCGACACTTTTCGTCACCTTTCTGTCTAGCGACTGCGACTGGGCCATCAGCAGGAGGCTCCACAGTAGTGCTTTTTCTCGGCGGGAGACTTCTCAAAACATTGTCAAGGGAATCAAAGTGTCAAGTGCAATTCACACCTATCCGAGGCGCTGAGCGACCCACACGTGCATCAACATCCAGCACAAATTCCAACGCTTCCATCCCAATCAAGGCTTCTACCAACGTTTCTGCTGATATTTTGTGCATGCTTGGAGAAATTGATCATGTAAATGCTCGGGTTAGCTGTCGTGCACCGCTACTTCGTGTCGCGTGTGTGTCTATGGTGGATATTTTGTTGCCAAGTGGCTCTGGAGCTTCGTCCGCTTGTCAACTCTTTGGAGTGCGGCAAAATGATCGCGAGAAATACTACTCGTACGAGTCCCCAAGTATCACTGAAATTGCTCCAAGCTGTGGCCCAACCTCTGGAGGCACACAACTTGTCATTCAAGGAGCCAATATCCTGGACACTGCGCAGATTTTCGTGCGCTTTCGCTCCAGTCTGAATGAACGTGAATTTGTGCTCGTACCTGCTCGGTACAGTCGAACATTTCCAGGGGATCATCAAGCGATTCACCACTTATTGTCTGCACCACTCCACCCGTCGAGTTCGTGGATAAAGCGACTCATACTGGTAATGATTCTGTTGTCCATAGCACGTCTCAACTACCCCTTCAAGCGCAACCTTCTTCACGTGTTCGTGAAGGTGCACCAGCAGGTAGAACACGTACCCAAACGTACCAAATGCTGGCAGAGCAGAGTTTAAAGGTTCAAAGAGCGGCTTCCGCCGACTGTGAATTATCTGGACTCGGTACTCTGCGTATCACCCGGACAACAGTCAAAGCTACTCCCCGTGGAAACGGTGAATCATGTACAGGTGAAGGCGGGGCCACAATACTTGTTGATTTTACACTAAATGCTGGCGAGCAGTTCATTGCACATAGTGTGCGTTTCCACTACTACCAGGATATTGAACCACGCCAAGTCAAATGGTCACCGCGACATCTACCCACGCAGTGTCTGGGTAGTCGACAAGCTGCAGATTCGCGGACGTTAACGCTAACACTTCCCAAGTTTTTCCGACTAACCGACTCACCTGAACGAGTCTGCTTCCGGTTCGATGGTGTCGACTGCAATCAGCTGCTAACGAAACGCCGACGGTCTTTTGTACTGCTACACGAGACGGAATCACGGACAGAACTCGTTGTTCGGGATACTCCGGGGCTCAAAGTCAGTTAACTATGCGTCGACCAAGCTCTTACTTCAAAAACAGTATGACGGCTGAGGAACCAACTCCAGATACACCACTAGTTTCTCGTCGTCCTGCTCTGGATAGATCAACGACAGGAATTGAAAGGAGTTCACTGGTCACGCCGGAAACCCCCGTCCAGTGATATCCGAGTCTTCTCCGTGCATTGCGGCGAAAGTCGTCAGTGCTAATGAGGTGACGTGCTCTGTGCCAGACTTTTCGAATCCAGGCTCTGTCCGAGTCTTCTTTTCGCCAAACGCCCAGCAGTTTGTTTGCTTAGGCGAAATGCTGTTCCATCCTCCCATGGGCATCAAGGACGAGTTTCACTACACGACATTTCGCTTCTGCTCCAACGTTGGTGGCAGTCCGTTCGGCTTGCAATGCTCTCCATCCACCGTTTTGAGGTTTTTGGCACAAGACGACATAACAACTGCCGAAATGAAGCACACACAAGTCCAGAACCTTGGGCTGAAGAAATGTAGTGCAGCTCTGAAGGAGGCTGGATTGGGAAACCCGAAGGTTTTGACAGGATCCACTACCATTCACGAAGAGGATTTCGAGTCTCATACTGATCAAGAACTGGATTCGACACTGAATTCGGTCGAAGCTGACGATAGAGATGAAGTTGAGAGCGGAAGCGAAGTTGACACATTACCAGGCGCTTTTGAGACGTGGCAGAAGCGTTGTTTCCATCCGATTCAAGTGATTCTAGTGCCTTCAAACGCGAAACTTTTGAAGCGGGTGGTAGTGACAGCTACTCGAGTGGACAATCAAAGTGAGGTGGGGAAAATGGCTCTGGATGACGTAGGTCAGTGCTCGTTTGACATGTCGAACTGGGGTGATCAAGTACTGCTTACGGCGGCTTTACCATCGTCGTGTGGGTATTCGCCTTACTCCACTGTTATTGAACCGTTGCTTGATCATGAAGGCCGGCCAGCAACCTCAATTTTACCTCGTAGAACGTGCCTTCTTGCCATGACTCAACTGCCTGCTCCATCGAAGACGAACATTGTTGTGCTTGGACCATGGTCAGTGCCATTCACTTTGCTCGTCACTGATATCAGTGGGAATGCGTTACCGCAAGATGTTTTATCCTTTTCAGAGCCTGAATCGCATGAGGTTACAAGAACGTCTGTGGCTTCCCTGGATCAGTCAATTATGACCGATTCAGCTTTGGAAATGTGTTATGTATGGGTCCGGTTTGACTCGACAAGTGATGAAGCAGTAACTACTTCCGACCAAGAAGATTTTAATGTTCAGGTACTTTTGTCAGACAGCAACAACATACAGCTTTGTCTCGGCGGTGGGCCGCCTGTAGATTCTGGTGTATGGATAGTTGCTCGAATCTCGGCTCAAACTCCGGACACTGCAACATCAGTGCGAACAAAAGTCGAGGCTGTCGACTGTCTCGTCGAAAGTGACCATTTGACGCAAACTCTGGCAAACCTCAACGGACCAACCCGTGGATCCCCAAATTGCAGTAGTCCTAGCGCAGTTGTTACTCAATCGTACCATGTCCCGGTGACATTCGACTTCACATCTGCTGATTCAACTCGCAGTTTGGCAGCTTCATCGCGTGCACGGGTGGTGCTCACCTCATCCGACAACTTCCAGACGCTTTTGGCGCTTTCACTCGCCTCAGATCAAGAACGGCCCCAGTGTGACGTTGGAATGTATCATGCCACCGCTGCCTTTTAGTGGCCCCGCAACTCTTGTGGTGAGTTGTGGGGGTGTCGTCTTCTCTAACGCAGTTAAAGTTCACTGTTACGACCCACGAAGTTGGCGAGTGCTCGGTTTAAACCCTCCGTGTGGCCAGCTCCCTATGGCTCAAGACAACGAACCGCACGAACCGTTAATTTTACGTCTACGAGGAGAAAACTTCGTTGAGAACCGCAAAATCGTTGTGCGGGTGTCGGATAAAGAACGATTTTTCACGGCTCCTGGTAAAGTGGAGCAGATTCACGTGTTGAGCCTTCGAATTGCTGCCGTAAAAACTTGCGATCGCTGCTACATCCGCTAGGAATTGGCCTACAATCTGCAACTAATGGCGCTAATGGTTCTACAACTTCATCGCAGAAACGAGAGGACAAGTACCTCAGTTCCATCGTGGGAGGAACCACTGGGGGTGGATCAATTGTCGCCCTTGCTTCCTCCTGGTCAACTTTCACTTTCACTTTACGTATCGAATGTGGAGACCAGCGAGTCTTTGCTTCATGCCGAGAAGTTAGCGTCCTCGCTGCGATAACTTCAGGCTCCGTTTTAAGTTGGGAAGAAGAGTTTGAGCTCCGAGTTGCGGCAGATCGACGGTCCCCACTGCTAATTACTGCAGAGCTATCCGAACCATCGCTACCTAAGCCGCTCGAACTTGCACAAGCGTGGTTGTCTCTTACCAAGTTACAGGAAGGATCCGCAGAGGTTCGTCGCTTCTCCACTCGACTTGAAGAGCATTTCAAGCGAGGAAACTACGTCGGTAGTGACGCTGCTGCGAGCAATAGTTCTGCAAGCGAAGTCGACCTGCTATGTCAATTGTCTCCATTGATTCTCCATCCTGAGTTCATCACGGCCCAGATCCCGTACAGTTTACTACAGCAACTATCACCACAGACTCTCGATGTACAAGTCTCTTCTGGCGATGGGTTTTCTCGACGCCGAATTGTTTCTCAGTGTACAAGCCGCCACTCGTGATACAAACCACTCCAAGTGTTTTGCCTCGCTCTGCAGGTGGCGATGTTTTCGTCACAGGCTCTGGGTTTGTGAACAGCGGTCGCGTCTGCGTACGTCTATTTGCTTTCAAGAAGAATCGCTTCAAGAGCAAAGACGAAGAACACCAAGCTCTTGCATCAATCAACCGAGTTAAACGCTTACAACGTACCGATAGTACGAACAATGGATTCTTGTCATATTTCACGCGAGATGTCGAGGGCGTCTTCGTTTCCGCCACAAACGTCAAGTTCAGGATGCCAGCGTACTTGACGAGCTACAATGTCTACTACTCCGTGTCATTTGACGGTCGTTCGTTCACGGAGGCCTCGCACGCATCAAACATTTTGCTGTTCAGTATTAGCGCAGTGACTCCGAAAGGGGGTCCCATATCGGGCAACACGTACACAACGCTACACGGAACGAACATTGACGCTTGTCTATCGTCTCGACCTGGACTGGCATCTCTAATACGAGTGACGTGGAAACGGGGTGCTCGCGATCTCGAACACGTAATGGTACCAGGTGAATATTACGCTAACGAAGATGCCGTGTACTTCTACTCTCCACAAAGCAAGTTTGGACTGAACAGTATCGCTGTGAGTGTTGAGTTGTCGTTGATCAAGCAACCGAGTTCTGGGGTCAATGCTATCGACTCGGTGCCTCGGTTCGGACGAGATGAAGTTTCGTTCGTCATGTACAAGACGCCAACAATTAAATCCGTGGCACCGTTAACTGCTCTTGTCTCAGGTCTTTCAACTACGGAAGTGATTGTCCAAGGCTTTGAAGAGAAAGCGGTGAGTAGCATGAAGCTCGCTCCCAAGCTTCGCTTCAAACGACGAGGTCAGATGCAAGTATCGGACGCACAACTCGTATCTGACTCGCGTTTTGAGTGTGTTGTACCGCGATTTAACGTCACCAACGCTGTCGCAATGGAACTACCAGCATCGATACTCTCAGCCTTATCTCCAACTCAGAAGCTTCGAGGTGGAGGGATTGCGTTTAGTCCAAGACGCTCCATCGGCCCCCTAAGCTGTGGACACGGGCTTCTGGAATTTTTGTGGCACTACTTGGAGCTCGGAACTTGCGCGCGTCAAAGAAAAATGCATGCAATCCGTTCGGTGTCGTGTACGTGGGCAAGACAAACCTCAAAAGCACACGCAAAGATGGAGCGTTCAACCCGTGTGGAATGAACTGTTCGACTTTGAGTGGGTCTCTTCTGGTAGTGATCTAGCTACGTTGCCGACTGCCCGAGTGGTTCTCGAAAGTCAGTTGACAGCGGACCAGAGTGAAAGTTTGGGCCATGTCGAAGTCACTTTTCCAGTGAAGGACAAAGCCGTTGAACCTTTTGCGCTTCGTGCTTGGTTCCCACTGCGTCGAATTCGAGGCAAATATGCTCGCAAAGACGAAGAGCAGGGGTCCCAGCTTTCGCAGCAATCAAAATCAAAGAAATCGGCATCCGTCCTTGCACCGTTGGGAGAGATTGAGCTGGCGATCGCCTTCATCCCTCCCATAGCGCAGAACAGGAAGCAGAAGAAAGCGCTGCGGTCATCTCTCATGTCGGTCATCGCGACCAACCCGCAGGCGGCCAAGCACCCGCCAGGACCAAATCGCCGTGAGGTCGTCTCGAAACGAGAGAAGCTCCTGCGTGCTTTTCGTCAACGTGGAGCTCCTGCTTCGCTGGTACCTACGGAACTTGCAGTGGAGTTAGCCCTCAACGGACAAGACTTCTGGTCGATCGCACCCTCGACTTGTTACTCGGTCCTTACACCGATTGTACTGGATGTGGAGCCCAAGTTCATCAGTGTCGCTGGTGGTTCAGTGCTGTTCGTCTCAGGGAACAACTTCATCAACACTGGCTGCTTGAAAGTCGCTTTTGCGGTGCTGTCGGACGATGAAAATCCATTGCTTCATAGTGAGAGAACTGTTATCGTGGATGCCAAGTACCGTTCCAGCTCCAGTGTAGTTTGCACAACGCCACCACTGCTCGACCTAGTGAAGGAGAGTTCGTATATTAACGTATACGTCTCTCTCAACGGCGCGGATTTTGATAGCATCGCACTGCCCAAACAGTTCACAAAACTGAGTGAATCGGCTTCACCAGCACAGTCGGCACCTTCAACTGCACGAATCGATGAGCGCATTGAAGAAAGCGACGAGACTACGACTGAAGAACCTCAAACGAGCCCAAGGAAAAATGCAGAGGACGATAGTGCGATCACTCTGATAGGTGAACAGTATGTTGTTAACTGCAGGAAGGTGGGACTTTCTGGACCAAGCCCAAGCAACAGATCTGGAAATTATCCACCTAGTCGGGTGCCTAGCGCAACCCGAGCAGGGAACTATCTCTTGGTTCCTCAAATTCGCGTTTTCCTGACTCCGAAAATTACGCGCGTGAGACCTACGGACGGTGTCTACACTTCACATCTCACAATCGACGGTACCAACTTCACCAACACGAACATCGCCATCGGTAAGCAACACTTGTTAGTAGTAGAGATACATGTTTATCTAACTATGATTTCGTTTCTTGTCCCGTAGCTCGCTTTACGTCTCAAGCTGTCGAGCCGGAAGTGCGAACGTCAAAACTTGTGGTGGTCTCCAGTACACGGATGGAATGCAGTGTGCCAGATTTTCCTCGAGGCGTTGTCGTACGAATAGCAGTTGCCATGAACGGCGTTGAGTTTGTGCACTGTCCTGGGGAACTTCGCGTGTTCCAATCACCACATCTAACCGAGCTCTATCCAAGTTGGGTCTCCTCATCAACAGCTCTGGAGCTAGAACTTCGTGGCATCAACCTCACGGCTGCCATGAGCTCTGATAGTAACCCAAACAATCGTGACACGAGTGACAACGGCAACGTCCAGGTTTCGTTCAGCGGTCTACACGGGCGGAAAGTAGTCCGTGGAGTGTGTGAAGATGGTGTCGTACGTTGTTCAATTCCGAAAGAGGTTTTACAGGTGCCAACGCTTGGAGGTCGCGATAAGGGAACAGCTCATCCAGCTCCGTTAACCAGTGCCCCCATTCTTGTTGACATCTGGCTCGGTGGAAAACACAACGCGGTTCGTAAATACTGCGCTGATTCTTGAGCTTCTTGTCTTGAACTAACAGTTTGCATGATATCTTCAGTTTACTGGATCTCCATTACCGTTGCATGTGTATCGCGAAATACCAACTGTACACTTGGTGTCTCCGATGGACGGTCCAGTCTACGGGGTTTGCTATCGTCGTTGAAGGCCGCGGCTTCATCGACACAGGAAAAATTGTCGTTAGATTCCAATTGTACCTCGAGCAGCACGAAGCAACACCTCGAAGCGAAGATGATATTGGTGCTTCAAGACAAACGCCTCTATCATATGCGAGAGCGTCCAACTCTACCGATAAACGTCCAGCCACTGGGAACGACCAGACTGTTGTTGAACCATCTCCGTCGACGTTGGAACCAGCCGTGACATACGTCGACGTGGTTGCGAAATTCATATCCACCGATCGAGTCCTTTGCCCAGCTCCTTCGTTTCCTCAGGAAGGTGTGTACACAGTGCTCGTGGCCCTGAACAGTGTCGAGTTCAGTCGTGTCAGTGATGGTTCCTGGTTTCTCGCGTGGCAAAACTGGCAGAAACGGAAGCGCTTGCTTTCGCATGCGCTTTTCTCTCGAGCTTCCGCGCCGGACGAGACGGATACTGCTGCAGCAATTGCTGGGGCCGCCGCAGCCTCCGCATCACTGGACGAAGACGATATCGACCGACTACGTCGGAAATCCAGCTTCATGCTCCCAAAGATTCGAAGTGCCATGACGAATGCTCAAGACGAGTCTCAATCAGGTTCGTTCAAATCCAACAACTTCACTTCTGTGTCCGAGGGAAGCAGTTTTGTTGATGCCAGCGAAGAAGTTCTCATGAAAGAGCCGCGACTTCTACAATGGCACCCAATGTCAGTCACCGAGACGCGAGTTAGCGGTCGACCACTGTTGTCACTGCTAGAATATTTGTGTGGGTCTCGTGACACTCGAGAGTTTATTTCTCGACGTCTGACGGTGGCTTTCCGACTTCAAAGTGCTCCACCTGCCAATGTACAAGAACGGAATGAGGCTGCTTCGACCCCTGTGCTTCGTTTTCCCTCGTTTGTGGACGCCTTACGGCTGCTCTTTCCAAACGCACTGATGCGCGACCTTGAAGAGCTTTGGCAAGCTGCGGATCATCGTCCGGATGGGTCAATGACCCTAAAACAATTGCTTCGACGTCTGCTGCGAAACGCAGATCAACGCAGCTCAAGTCCAGAGCCTGGCCCAACCCACTACGAACCGCGGTACAAAATGGTGTCTTCGCGTGAGACGGCAGCGATTATCTTCCCTCCTGTCGTCCAACCCGAGCACAAATCGGAGCCTCCATCAGCTCTCTTCATTGATTATGATGCTGCGGTGCAAGCTATCAAGCCTCGACCACCGCGTCCAGTTTTCCGGAAGAGGAAGTTCAATACTTCGTGGTGTAACCCTGTCGTGGAAGGTGCGTCCGAGCCAACACCACCGTCTCCACGGCCGCCGTCCGAGTTTTCTCGGACCCGACAAAGTCCGCGGACTCAAATCAACACCAGTGCTGGGGTTTCGCTTACCGGTAGTGAAATCGCTGCAAGTGCTAGCGATGGTGCGATCAATACTTCGGAAGGCACTCACGATGGTGAACAGCCTACGGAACCTCCAGACGAACGACAAGATGTTGGTGGCCCACCAACTCGACCAGATAAAAAGCAGCCGAGTAAAGAGGACGCGGTTCGAACGCCTCGCACATCAGCCCAAGCTACAGTTGCATCCAACAAGGCAACGCCGAAAACCCCTACGTTGAATCCCAGTCCTTCTGCAGTGATGGCTCGACAGGCGAACTTGGGCGGTCCGAATCCTTTCTACAACGACATTGCTCCACTGTACGCCAAGTTCCTCAATTCAACCGAAGTCAAGCGCTTTTTGAAGCAGTGAAGGGATATGAAAGTATACATTTACGAACCTCTTCTGCTACTTCGCTGCTGCATTAGTAGGTGAAAGGTAGTTTTTCACCTTGGCTGACGCAGTAATCCACGAACGGGGCGACTTGGATCGCTCCGATGTTGTCAGCGTCAAAAAACATGAAAATGTGGATCACCTCTTTGTCGGTCAGGATGGATGGCAACCCACGTACAGCGCTAGCAGCAGCAAGAGCGGCCCCTGTAGTCGTAAAAGCGTTTCGGAACTCGTGCAACTCAATGTACTCGCGATCATCTTCCAGCTGCGGCTCGGACTTGACACCTCCCAATGATCCATGTCGCAGTGCACCTAGAAGACGCTGGGCAGTCTCGGGCTCTGCCTTTAGGAAAGTCAGCAGCCTCTTGAGCGCTGATCTCTGGTGAACACTCGCTCCAAGTCGTTCGTCGTGCATGCTACCGGGCTCATGGGCCTCTCCGTGGCGCTTTGACGGGTCATTGAGCTCATTCGTGAAGGTGCTCGACCGTCCAAACGCGTTGTTACCGTCGGAAGCAGTCGTAGGGTAGTCCAAACCAACACCAGTCGTCATCGCGTACGAGTATCTGGTGACGGGTGCACCCTGGAGCAGCTCCAGCTTCATTTGGTCAATGCTGTCCGTCTCCGCCTTCGTCAAGTGCTGAATATTCTGATCCACCTGCCGACCAATTGCACCGTTGCGTCCTCGAGGAACTCGTTTCGTTGCTAGTAAACTCTCGGAATCTAGCGGGAGGAACGAGCTCTTCGATACCGTAATGCGTGCAGACTCGCGACGTTCAAGTTCCTCTTTTCTTGCGCCCGTTGGCGCTGCTGGCTGTGCATACGTGATGCAGTCTCGACTAAATACTGGTCACGGAGAGAGCTCCGAGGGCCCGACCCAGGTATATCCGCCGCAAAATCGGCGTACCGATGGCTGGCCTGGAGCGTTGTCTCAAAAGGTGGTGGGGTCATTTCACTCGCATGACTGTTGCAGTTCAACTCCGTCCGTCCTTCATGTGAGATGACACGCTTGACCGTCGATTCGATCCGAGACTCCTTTCGATCTGGTCACCGATAGCAACAGCATGTTAGCCACCAAAGTGTAAGGCTTAAACCACAATAACACGAAGTACCCGGTGCGAAATACGGCGCAGGAATTCGTCGGCGTGAGTATCCTGTCCTGTCGTGGAGAGCGTCCTCCTCGACCCAATTTCCCACCAACGCGCCGATCTCGTTGGTCTTGTTGTACAACGCAAACATGTCACTCATGATCTCCGCTAGAAGTCCGTTCTTGTGTTGCTGCGTCTTCGATCAATGCTTTGTGTTGTGAAGTTACCACAGCAGTTGCAAGCTGCGCAAAGGCTAATAAAAGTTCGCCTGACACACGCCAAGGAAGTCTTGGTTGGTAAAACGAACGCTATAAAAGTAGTCAAGTGTGGCCATCGTCTCTCACCGCTGTAGTCGATTTGCGCAAATGGCGGCGCAAAGCTCCAATCGACAGGTTCGGCTCTCGGATCCTCATGCGGAGCTCCCCATCAAGAATCACAAGTATGTGAAAAACTGCACCGAGCTGTACATGGCAAGCAAACGGATCGAAAAAGTCGCAAATTTCGACACCTTCGTCAACCTTGAGGTGCTCTGGATCAACGGCAATCTGGTGCGTGAAACCAGACCCCAACTCCATAGCTTTCTGTCTCGACTGATGTCGTGTATACACTCTAGATACAAGAGCTCGATGGGCTCGACGGGTGTATCCGGCTGAAGCAGCTCTACGCTCAAAACAACTGCATCCAGTAATGGGTCCCAATAGTTCCGTGGCGAAGCAGTTCGGTGTCTAACTCACGAGCGTTTGTAGGTCTCTTGATGGGTCTTCGCTCCCGCACTTCAGATTTCTGCAGGAACTGCGTTTGTACGACAACAAGCTGAAGGATCTGCAGAGTACTCTGGATGTGTTGAGGCGGCTTTCGCGCTTGCGAGATCTCGATCTGTTCGGGAACGCCGTTGTCGAGGAGGAAAACTACCGCCTGCAGGTCGTTCGAGCTATTCCATCGTTGCATGTGCTAGATCGTCATGTCATCACGGATGAAGAGCGAGCGAAGGCGGCAAGGTAAACAACGAAGATATTGCTTTCCATGATGATCAGCGGGATAACCAACGTGATTGTGCTTTGAACAGGTTGCAGCTCCACGAAGACGTTGGCAAAAAGAAGTCCAAAAAGCAGTCTGCAACTGTCACCAGTGCGCCAGCACTATCGGGAACCGTGAAATTGTTGTTCAGAGAGGTGGCAGTGACCAAGCGAGACCAACAGGTAAGGACCCTTTCCTCAAGCACCAGTCACTGGCACAATCTGATAGCAATTAAACGATAACAGAAGCAAAGCCATGAAGCAGCTGAGCGAGAGCAACACGAGCTACGACGAACTATGCAGCAAGCATTGCTCAGTACTTCCAGCTTCCAGAGAACTTCAAACAACAACAAAGCTGACGACATTCCGGGCTTGGGTGACTGGGAAACCACAGCTCTTAAGAAACATTTCCAGTCGTTTGAAGAAGTGAAGAACAAGTACGTCATGGCAACTTGACGGGTCAAATTTGCAACTGGTCTAACGAGTTCATGTGGTTGGCCAGTGGAGTCGCGAAAGAAAGTCTAGAGCGAGTATTCCAGTATCTCAGGACGAGAGGTTACACTGTCTTGTTCGATGGTATTCATCTTGGCGAGATATCGGTCGATTCGATTGAGAAATTGATGCCGGTGTCTGGTACCATCCAGTGGAAGGAATTCGCCCAGGTAGGTTTTTTTACGCTGCGGCCGTGTGAGAGAAGTCACTAAGTTTGTCTCCATGTGAACCATGAAGCTCTTCGAATCCAAAAAGTTACATTGCGAGATACTCAGTCCGCGAAAGCTGCGGCAACAGGCCGCTAGCTGCTTCGACAAGTGTGCCGTCTTGCAGGTAGGTAGTTGAACGTTTAGGTAAAGTTCGCTCTCATCTCACGTGCCAGCATCTGATCATATTCCAGCGAAGACTGCAAGCCATCGATACCAGCGATCCCAAATCGGATGTACGTTTGGAAGCACTACAGTAGATCTCTTACAGCATCGACGTTCTGATTTGTCTTGTCCCGTCCAGCAACTTATCAAGCAAAGCCTCGAGTTATCGCAGCAAGGCTATCATCTTCAG
The DNA here is from genome assembly GCA_012656105.1 of Phytophthora syringae. Classification (NCBI taxonomy): domain Eukaryota; phylum Oomycota; class Peronosporomycetes; order Peronosporales; family Peronosporaceae; genus Phytophthora; species Phytophthora syringae. The sequence goes on along the minus strand of JAAKBD010000172.1, from coordinate 1,543,480 downwards.
GCTTTGGTAGAAGACGATAATTCGTCTAATCGATCCAGGTCATCGCGTATACCAAGCTCGGCAGACATCAGTGAATATTGGAATGCAGCTCCAGTTTCAACACCTCGAACACGGTTCTATATGACGGCCTTCAATCGAGAAAAGTTGCCAAAACCTTCATCAGCGCTTGCTTCGAGAGATAACAGCTCCAAATTCTCCGAATTGAAAGCCGAAAGCGAAAACATCAGTGACACATTGGCCGGGAAGTACAAAATCCGACAACAGGTGCGTCGTAATTGATGATCTGGATGTAACGAACTCCAAGACACTCACACTCTTTTTGCAGGACTTTTCAAAGTACTTGCTCAAGCAGTCCCCACAAACCACCAAACTTGTGCGTCGCAATTATCAACTGTAGAAGTACACAAAACCCACAATGATTAGTCAATCGATGAACAACGATTAGGCATCACCGGAGATAGCAACTGGTAGACGCTGCCGTCTCCCTCTATTCAATAAAGTCTTCCAGATCGGCAAATGCATCTCCGCCATCTTCTTCGTCCAGAAATGCGTCAATAATAGGGTGGCGACTGCGCAGACGCTTTCGACGTTTCCTGACGATCGGGACGACGCCAAGCAGACGCTGCCTAGCCTTTGCCTTTCCACGGCGAGCAGTTTCTTGATCTGTCGGCGCGATTGTCTCCTTAACCTGAGCTACCAATGCCTTTAGCCCTTCAATTGTGGTTTGAGGCAGTGTGGTCTACAATGGGTTCGACATTGAAAGGGTAAGTCATAACACTTGAATAATGCACAAGAGTGGGAATGCTACATACCTCTTTCAACCACATTTGCACGGTCCCCGGAACTTGTAGAAAGAAGATATCCATCTTGAGTAAGGTTGCAGACATCTGGGGCCACAATAAGCGAGTTGTTATGTAGTTGCACAAAAAAAAGAGTTCAGGGATCCATGTCAACGAAACGTACCTTCGTTTTCGTGCCTGTGTCTTGACTTGCATTCTTGATGCCATCAACCCAAGTTCGACTTCTTAGTGCAAACAACACCGAGGATTCGTAAATGCTGATCATCGAGATGCGCAGAAGGTTGTCTTCAGCGTTAAACCCTTTTCGTATAGCTCCACTGGCTTTGCCAATTCGAAGACCCACCTCAATCATGTGAAGCATCTTCAGCAGTACCTTCCGGGACCACGAAAAGTCTCGGTTGTTGCATATCGCCCGGTTTGCTAGCTCCTGAATTCGAATGTAGCCAATGATTTCCTGGTGATGGGGAAACGTACACGGCTCACTGCCAGGTTTCTTGGCGGCAATGCCACTGAGCAGTGTGGCCATAGATTGATCAAGTACGACCAACACGGCCAAAATGGCAATATTCTGGCAAGTTTGGGACTGGAGGTGAGGAACTCGATCTCGATTAGGGACGTTGAATATTTCGCTGGTGCCATTCGAGACGATTGCCGCGCATGAATCAGAACGAGCTGATGCGTCCGATTCGGAAGAGTAACTGGAACTGCCGTCCGAATCCGAGTCTGAGTCCACTCGTAAACCGTATGAAGATCTGGCATCGAATCCTTGTCGTAGACGTTTCCGACGCGATTTAGTCCCGTGCTTTTCTTTCCTTTTCATCACAGTTAATCTGCGCTTATGGCAGTTCTTGCTTGGGGTGGAAGTAGTAGCATCTACAACTGAGCGGAGTCCACATGCTTGGATAATTCCTCCGATTTTGCTTTCCATCGTCACAAACGTTTCAATTTGAAGCGCGAGTTCAGATGGCAACGATATACTCAAAAGAAGGCGAAGAAGTCGCGGGTTGTACACGACGTTGTCACATAAGATATCGTAGGCAAGCGACGACAATATCTGCCCCTGCGCGCAATCCGCGTCCCAACCCTTCATTTGCGCACCGATATTTCGAAGCCGTTTGCTCAATGATGCAGATGCCACGCCCAATTTTGCAAGCCCATCTTGCTGAGCATACTCCTTGACGTCGCTTAAAAAGAAGTGCGATAGACGGATAAAATTGTTGCAATCGGCATCTCGCTGGGTTTCAGATTCTTGGCGTTGCCCCATCCAGGGAATACTTTGTAACACTTGTCCAAGTTGACTGTGCACCAAAGGAGGATTCGTAGTCTTCATCATCATCTGTAATGTCCGTCCAATTGAAGCACAAACGTGCTCAAGCATCTCTTCTCCTGATTTGGCGTCTAAAAGCACGACCGTCTTCGCGGTTTTTGCCAGTGCAACAAGATGCCGGGTCGACGCAGGAAATTTAGCAGAAATCGAATCAGCGTAAACCGAAAACTGCAATCTAGAAGTTGACTCATCACTTCCAACGCCCCCATATTCTGCTCTGCCAGGATCTTCTGCGGTGGAGGAATTTGATGCCACCGTAATTCGATCACGAACGGAGAGATACACGCTCAGCAACATCTCAAGAATATAGCCAGCAGTTCTAGCATCATTTAGTCCACCCGCTTCACTATCACAAGGAAAAAATGCTCCATACATCTCTTCATCACCGGGCGTGGTACAACACGAGTCCAAAGCGAACAGAGCCGCATCGAAAGATATAGCGCTTTGTCGTTCGTCAAATAGGATCCTTGAAACAGCTTCTTTCTCGAGTGCGCTTTTGATCGCAGTCAAAACTTGAAGTCGCTCAGGTTGTAAGACTCGGCGAAGACCGTACGAAGCAGCTCTGACAAATTCCTTTGATAAGCTCGTGCCCATTTCGCTTGCGTAGTGAGTAGCAAGCTTCTGCATCATTCTGTGCAAGCTGAACTCCATTTCCATCAAAGACCAAACTGAAATACCGTTGTTATCAGTACGAAATGCTGTCAAGCCCTCGTCATTCATATCTTGGTCAACAGAATCGAGCACATGCCGCCGCGACATCAGCATCTCTATCGCGACATTGCACACCGAGCACCCGATGTAGATGCGTGCTACAAGCTTCCACCACGCACACTTTTCATATGTCTTAGCGTGCGCAGACTGCGTCAGCAGATCATCAGCGTCCTGGCAAATCCAGTGAAAAAGTACTTCCAGTTGGAAACCAAGTCGACAAGCCACTGCTTGATGTCGCTGTCTTGCTCACTGAGACCTCCGATTGGTAAACCCTCCGAAGAAACTTTTGCTCGAGCTGCAGTTTTCTCGAATCCTATCAAGCACGACAGTAATTTCTGAAATATCAATCCGATCGACGCTGCACCGTCCAGGCTTGCATTTTGCTGGTAAAATGCATCAAGAGAAATGAATCGAAATCGTGGTAGACGTGAATCCTCGTCGTCACACTCATCATCGCTGCCTATATCGTTTTCATATCCCATCACGTTCGATGCAGTTAGCTGAATAAACTTTCCAACTTCTCGGGACAAAAATCGGTTGAGCTCTTCCCATGAGCTTTTACGTAAAGAGATAACGGGTTTCTCCACCTGAGTGCTGCCAAAAGCAAACACCTGCTCCAGTCGACCGAACGACCAAGCTTGGATATCGTGGCAATTTGTCATACTACTCTTGAGTGCAGAAACAACTTCTTCCTGTAGGCAGTCAAAACATCAGCACCTAGTGGGTCTACATCTGAAGCAGGGGGCACGTAAGCACGTACTTCTTGCTGCTCCGTCAAAGGTAGTCGATGATCAAGCCACGAACACCACATGTCAACTGCAAACTGCTGATGCGACCGGTTTCCAGTCGATAGTAATTTGCGCAAAAATACCATCAAAAAGTTATACAAATCTATCAAACGCTGCATGTTAGGTCTCCCAAACGCATGTCAATGGAGCAACAGAAGCAGTTACCTTTGTACACTGTTGCCAAGCGCGAGGCAATCAGAAAATACTCGCGAGCACTGTCGAATGAATGTTGGAACTGCGTGCTTTAAGCAGCAACAAGTAGTGTTAGATCAGTGCTCAGTACCAAAGCAAATTCGTTCGGTTGTTACCTGAGCCAGTCTTGAATGGCATTAAGGTGAGGGAAAAGCTTCCCAGATTGAGAAATAAATAGTAGTGAAAGAGCTTTTCCAGCGTTCTACACACATGCCACACACACTGGTCAATCGCTACACTTGTTCTCGCAATGCAGGGCGCTCCATCTTACCTTTCTCTGCGCAGGCTTTTGAGTCCGCTCGAATATGCAGCTGAGTACTTCAGAGCGAGTTTCTGGGGCCTGTCAAGAGTAAGTTAAACAGATTTGAATACATCAAGAAAACAGGTCAAATTGGTCAGTTGCTCACCGTCTCAAATATTGCCTGTAGCAGCAATAAAGCCACTGCATACTTTGAGGTTGGGCGTGTGGTGTCATCATCAGTTGGGTGCTTCTGCTCTATCCAAAAGAAAGCAATATCCATCAAAAGTAAAGCTTTCCACTCGCGAGCGTGAATCAGTTTGCCGCCAAAAGTCAGCAGGAGTTCCACTTTGTCAAGTACATGTTTCTCGATCGTTTTGCTTGGCGCTCGCGAACCTGCATCCTTCAGTGATGAGGAAGTAGTAAACGATGTTACATCACTCTGGACAATATGCCACACGAGCTTCTCGATGTCTGTGAAGACAGATGCTTCTGTCGCAACACGGGAGGACGACGTTCGGTGATGCAAAATTGGTTTGGACGCTTGGAGTGAGTGAAGCAGAAGGAACACATCACGCCAGTCTAGCGTGAGGTCCAGCCTGCTGCTACCAGAATCATCGAACAGGCAGTTAGCATCCGTCATGTGAACGTCCAAATCGCTTGGACGCTTGCTGGAGCGAACAGATTCGCATACAAGCGAAACAATGCGTGACGACTGGTGGAAGCTCTAACTCGCAACAGCAAACAATACAAATGCGCTGTAAGTTAGTAGCCATACAATTAGCGGCCCACACGTAGACGCCTGTCAAGCGCACCATTTGCAAGTTGAACTCTGCCTCCTGTCGAAGATGCACAGGTAGCTGGCGAAGCAAGTAGCGCGCAATTCCAATCCACTTGTGGTCTCCCGTCACACTCGCCACGAGAACACACTCCCGCATCACCGGGTTCATCGTCTCGCTTGCCATCTCCGGTGACGTCGTCACCATGCGCTCGACAGTTTCCTGCCCACTCACCAGCATCCAAAATCAGCAACCCATCCCTCCACTTCCCAAACCTTCCTCCACCCACCTGCAACTGCTGCCATCTCTCTCTCGTCATCAACGCCATGTCGTCCACCAGCACATCCAGCAAACTCGGCACCGTCTGGCAGCTCCACGGCAACTCCAGCAGTTTGGTCAAATTCTACAACACCAAAGAAAAAAGAACACACAATTAACCCTCCGCTCGTTCTCTTTTCTCCCCGTCTCTCTTTCTCACCTCATGGACCACTCGACTCTCCTCGTCTTCTCCATTGCCACTGAGCTCCCCACCATGCCGAGGAAGTACGGCACCAAGCCGAGCAATTGCGGCAGCACTTTGCCCGCCTTCTTGTCGTGCACCACCTCCTGCAGGAAGGAGAAAACGATCTCCAGCACCAAATTCAGCTCGTCCACGAGCTTCCGCCTCTGCACGGCGTGCGGCGTCTTGGGCAGCTCGTCCAGGGCCGCCGCGTAGCCCAGATTGATCTCCGTGAGCAGCTGCATGCTCTCCAGCTCGCTGGGGCTGCCCCGGCGCAGCACTTGGACGATCCTGGAGGCGGCGCGCAGGCGCGTGGTCTCGCACTGCACCAGCAGGTGCACGAGCGGCAGCCAGTCGTCCTGCACCAAGAACTCGCTCTTCTTCTTGCCCTTGGAGGCGCGCGGGGCGATGCCGTCCAGCAGGCCGTTGAGCTAAGGGAAATGGGAGCATTACGAGGGCAATATGAGCGCTATGGAGGTGGCAATCGCGTGGACGGATGCGCAGGAAAGACGCACCTCGTCGGCGTCGATGGACTGCAGGTACTGGCGCACGGCGTCGGCGTCCGTGGCACTCGCGCGGAGCCAAGCGTTCATCACCCTTGGACTGGTTGTCTTGTGATTTTCCCGATGAACCTTTTTTGTACTTTACTTGACTTTTCTTAACACACAGCACTTGACTATGAGTTTAAACTTACTCTTCGAGGCGGTGGCGATTACAACGCCCTTTACTTTGCTTGGTACACGCAGGACGGCATCGAACACTGAGCCATACCATGTCCGCGACATAAAAACCTTGCAATGCACCCGCTTCTCGCAGCCCGAAACTGAGCACAGGACGACGGGAGCATGCTCATGGCATTTTCCCCGATTCCACGCCAGCTTGCCACAGCTCGAGACCGAGCACGGTTGGGATCCGTGCGAGGAACATAACCCCTTGCGTGCGACGGACGTCCACATCCTGGGTGCTTGCAATTTGGTTTCTTCCTGGGAGGTTGTCGCTGCACGATGGTTGAATTGAGAGAAGAGCCCGCCTGAGATGGAGGCTCCGTTGCCGGTGGTTGGACGACGTCGGACGCTGTGTCGTTGCGCCTGCTTGACCGATCCAGAAGTTTTTCCAAAGCGGCGCGATCTGCGTCAATGATTTCTTGGATGTGGACAGGTATTGAACCGTTTCCACTCCGTCGCATCGCTAGCTCCTTCTCAGCCACTGACAATTGAGCTCTCTGCTCGAGGATGACCGCTTGATCTTCGTGGTGGCGTTGCTCGGAAGCTGACAATTGAGTTCTCAGCTGGAGGATGACCGCTTGGTCGTCGTGGTGACGTCGATCGGTACCGTGGCGAGTCTGCGGAAATCTTTTCCCGAGATTATCGAATATCAAATTGACGTGTCCTTGCCGCGTAGGAGAGTAGATCATGAACTCTCTTTTGAAATGGTGGATACCGTCGAGGTACAGGAAATGAAACCCGTCCTTTGTGAATTGGTCTTTCAATTCGTTTTCAGCGTCCTGGGCCTGATCCCCTGCTAGAATAAGCATCCTCTGAAAAACAAGGTCGCCGTAGGCCTTGAGCTCCCAGAGCAAACCACCAGCCGAGGTGCGCTGCTCGAGGTGTGTAGTCATGCCACATTTCGAGACGATGAAATCGTCAGGAAATGGGTTGCCGTCCTTATCCTCCAGGGGGCCCATCTTTGCCTTTAGTTCACCTACAGTTCCAAGCTGTACGACGAGTTAGTTCATGCATTGTGATAACGAATTGCAAGCTACGTACCACGCATTGGTAAACACAGGCTAGGTGTACGTTGGCAACACACAGCAGCCAGTCTTTCGCCGAGACTCCAGTAATGGGCTTAGCGGTGGCGAACGGACCCTCTGCGTTTTCATCCCGAGACCTCTTGCCTGGTTTCTTGACAAGGTCGATCACCTCGGGCAGCGAGGCCACTTCTCGGACGGGTAGCCACACGACATAACGGCTCTGATTCCTGAGGTATTCGTCCACCGTAATTTTGACCAGCTTCCAGGAGCGGTCACGGGCTCGTGCTCCTGGCCGCTGCACGAACGTGCTGTCGAAGTTGGCGCGAGAAAGAAGCTTCGCGATGGTGCCCAGCGATTTCCTGTATCGTGTCCTCAGGTATTTGACTACCTCTCCAGCCTGCACCAGATCATTCGCGCCAGGTGTGATAGTCCTCCTCACCTGTGCCATAATAACTGGATCAGGTAATGGCCACGTCTCAATGCGTGCAGACAATTCGTCTTCAGGCACGACAGTGCTTTGCTCGGCTGTGGCGGGGTTAGCGGACGGCGCCGGTGTAGTCGCAGCGTTGGGATCCGAATTGGTCACAGCAGACGTCGTGGCCGCAGCATTTGCAGCTTCAGTTGCAACCTCAGAATTTACCGCCTGGGGCTTGGTGTTGTCCCCACCGCCGTCTCAGTCGATGTGCTCGTAGTAGCAGCATTCGCTTCGTTAGAAGTGACCGAGTTTTCTGATCCAGAAATTGGAGCTGGTGGACTCGTCACGGGAGTGTTAGGCTCGTCCACCTCGGCCGACATGACCATCACCCGCGACAGCTCAAGCTCCTCAGTGGAGAGGGGCTCGTCCATTCCCGACACCGAGGCCCGCCGTGTTGAAGAGGGTGGTCCTGACTCCTTCGTCTCCTCATCCGAAAAAGCCTCGCAGTCAGAAACCCCGTCGCCAAACTCGTGCGGAGGAGAAGCGTCCGCTCCAGAGTCGTCGTACTGTAAATTCGAGGAGATCACCTCCGCCTCCAACGGCCCAGCCCCGCGCAGCGTGTCGTATTGTAAGTAACTAGCTTCGCGCTCGGGCTCGGACTCGACATCGTCGGCCTCGTTGCGTGGAGTAGCGGCGGCTAGAAGCGCCGCCACCGCGTACAGGCACTCCTCGGTGCGCACAATACCCTCTCCGTGCTCGGAGTCGTCGCAGTGGTCGTCGTCCTCGTCGACCTTGTCCGGCTCGTCAGAGTAGCTCTCAGCACGCATGTTGTGTTGTAGGCGCAGCGCTTCACGGGTCCTCGTCCCCGACTGTCTCGCCAGGAAATGACACCTTCGTCAGCCAGGATCGACGGCCATGACAGACGATTGCCCCAGAGAATTGCACCCCAGCGAGAGCCCCCAGACGAGAGTCCCCAGATTGCACCAGTCCATTCCCTCATCGAGCATAGAGCCACCCTCCTCGAGCATTAGATGAACGTGGGGCGTCGGTGCGCTATGGCGAGTGGCTCGACCGACGATTTCCCAGTTTAAGCCACTCGCCATCGCGCACCGCTGCCCAATGTGCATCTCTTTGGGCGCTGCCGTGCTCCATTTGACTTTTTGGGAACTGAAACAAAAACAACAAAAACGTGTTTTTTGGAATTGGCACTTTGGAACATCTGCTGGTAATTAATCCGTACCGTAATTTATCTTGGATAATATCCTGGTTCGGATTTTGACTTTTGTTCCTCACACTCGACTGTATCCGGATACCAGAATCTGTCAGTGCATTCCTGTTCAAGTACACAAGGCCAGGTGTATTTATTTTGATGCGGTAGTGATGACATCTTTATCCGGCTTGTACATGTTGGTTTTGCCTACCAGTCGCACGACCTTCCCGCCCAGACACTCTCCAAGACGAAAGCTCTATTGGCGAATTCTATTTTCTCAAGCCGCCATCACCTGGTCTGTTACACGATCGATCCAATGAATTCAAGATACAAACAAACAAGTAGCTTAGAGGTTGAGAAAAAGCCCGCGAAGAGATGAGCACCGAGTTGGTGGAAGGTGCGGAAGATGGCGGAGTTGAAGCAATTAGAAACCTGTAAAGCAAGAGATTCAATCTCTTCCTTTCATCTCCAGAGATTCCACGAGGCCCACCCACTCACCAGTGCTGTACACTTACAACTTCGACGCTTGGACGAATTCAACAGAACGTAAAAACTCAAGGGAACGAATGTTTATTTGGTAGTATAAAACGCGATCGTGTTACTGGAGAGAAAACTTGGGTGTTACTGGTCCGTGCGTGCTGGCGGGTCTTCGCCGTACAAATGGCGGAACACTTGGTCGTAGTGGTGAGAAATACCCGGGCGAGTCATGGCATCTCTGGCCTCGGCCAAACTTGGCGGACCGTCGATTCTGCTGGAGACCATGCCGTACTCGTCCGACAACCACGAGTCAAAGGGGTCTTCGTTAGACCCCGGAAGGCCTTGGGTCCGCCTGGCCAGGTTGTCGTCGTCGTTCCTGGGAGCCAATGTCTCCAACAAGTCGACCCCGCAGGACTCTAGCATCCTGCGGAGCGTCTCATCTTGGGCACGGGGAAGATGGCTCGCTAGCGAAGCGATCTCCGCTTCCTGCTTTGCGATTGCCTCGGCGTGGTTAGCGAGTGTTTCGGCGTGGTTAGCGAGTGTCTCGCCGACTTTAGCGAGTGTCTCGCCGACTTTAGCGAGTGTCTGGTCTTGCCGGTTGAGTTGCGCTTGAAGACTCTCAGCTTGCTTCGTCAGGATGGTGGCGGCCTCTTTCAGCTCTCTGGTGTTTTCTTGAAGAGTGCCGATTCGTGCTCCATGGACCCTGGAAGTCGCTTCCAGCATGCTGATGGTTTCCTCCAGAGTACAGCCTATCTGAGGCGGCGGAGCTGGTGTAGCTGCCACTTTCAATGGGATTCTGACTTGAGCCTCGACGCTCCCGCTGATGGCGCTTTCCGCCCAGGCATCACAACGAGTGCCGTCAACTCGAACTTTTGGTTCAAGCACAACGTTGTCCCAATCCAACCCGGTTGTATCGAGGCCCTTCTCGGCTAACTCAACCACAACTTGAGCTCGAAAGAGCCTGGAGGCTACGTAGTCCTTGACGACGGGGTTGCCCATGACGACTAGAGGCAGCTTGGTCAACTTGGTGTCCGTGAGAGACACGGTGATCTTCTGCTCGTCGACCTTGTTCTTTCTCCCCGTAAGCTGCTGCAAAGGCTTCTTGTTGCGTCGGTGCATACTCATGGGTGACGGAGGAGTGCGGAAGTTTGAAAGTGAAGTCTTTCTTCAGCTCGTTCATTGCAAAGTTAACGCGAAGCTTGGAAATTGCGAGATGGTTCTTGACCAGGGAGAATGGAAATGGATTGATGGTATCAGGCCATGACAAACCGGAGTTGGTGCTGAATTCAGTGAGCTAGTGATACGCCTACAATGTCTCGGTACCCCTGAGCAGCGAGCTTTTCCATCATACGACGCGTATTGGACGCTCCGATACCAATGTCGTTCTCAATTTCCAGCACGCGTTGAGAACCATTTCGAAAGGTGGCGAGTACTCGACGGCAGGACGAGTTGGCGCTCCAGCCGACGCCGCCGCTGAGATGCCACGCGTTGCGCACCATGAGTTCGAACGCGTCGTCGTTGGCGATCCCGGCGCTGAGGTCTTTGTAGTACTCGAGGAACTCGTGCCAAGTGACGACTCCGTCTCCGCGTGAATCGGACTGCTCGAAGACGCTCATCATCTCCAGCATGGCGTCACGCGGCTGGATACGCCCAGCCAGGACTTCAGGGTGTTGTGACGCGTCGTACAAGCGCTCGACTTCTTCGACTGTGGCTTTCCCGTCTCCTGAGGTGTCAAGTAGCGCAAACGCCTTCTTCACCAACAGCATCCGGCGTTTAGGCATCGAACCCTACAAGAACGAAACAATTAGTTCTCAACGACATCAACTTCCTGTTGAAATACACAACGAAAGTACCCGAAGACCCCGCATGAGCTCGTCCACGGTGATTTTTCCGCTTTGGTCTCGGTCGAACATTCGAAAGGTGCGCTCCAGCTCTTCTGGCTCCGCGTCTTGCACTCCGAGCTGAGCTACACCCTCACGAAATTCCTGAACAGCAGCGATTGTCAGCTACAGGTAGTGGTAAAAATCACAAATGTGAACCTCGTACATCTAGCTCAATGACGCCGTTCCCGTTCTGATCCATTCGCCGTAGGATAACCCCCAACGTGCGAATGCCATTCTTGCCACCAGCCTCGAGGATACTTTCCCGTACATTTTCCAGAAGAGACCGAGACCTTCCACTCACTACTGTTTTTCCTGAACTTCCCGTGACCGCAAGAGCGAACTCTGCGTAGCTCAGAACGCCATTCAGATCTTCGTCGTAGCGATCGAAAAGTGCCTCCGTCTCGGCTTGGACGCCCACAAAATTGAGCGACAACATGGCGCGAGTGAACTCGTCGAAGTCCAAAACCCCAGAGCTGTCGCGATCGAAGCTGCGGAAATGTTTGGCCAGCAACAGCGCCTGACTGTGCTCGTCGCGATATCCCGACCGCACTTCGAACATCTCGCGCAGCTTCGTCTCCATGGCGTCGACTTTAGTTTCACTCATGTTGGTCACAGCAGTTAGCAAAGCAACAATGTCTTATGGTTATCTTGGTGTCCTGCCAGACCTGAAAGTTTTTGGTAACGACGCTCCTAAATAACAACAACCATCTTGCTCAATCTTGGCCGAAGGAGTTGAGCAACGGCGTCATGGCTGCTTCAATGCGACTCCGACACGGATCCACGAGGCAACCGATGATCAGTTGTTCACCACGTTTGTTCACTGAGTGGTGCCCACTTTTCGAGAATTGGACAAGCTCCCGTCTCGAGTAGTACTGGGATATCCGCCAGTTGACTAACTACGTTAAATGGTATTTTCTCGCTCCACCTGCCTCAAGGGCAGGATTTCTGCCCTGACGGGTACTTCTTCCTGGAAGAAGTACCCATCGGCCATGGAGAACCGGAGGACGTATCAGCACCAACGCTGACATGAATCACCAAAGATCGAGCCGAGTCCAGCGTGAGTCCAGAAATGGTTGGGTTGAACCCACCGACGCGCGGAGGGGCGAGGGGCGTGCATCTCAGCCGAAGCCGCATTCTTGATTTGGAGCACAGATAGAGAAGGCAGATGGGTGGTCTTTGGATTGCTGCATATAACGGTGACCTCGTGAAGGTGCAGGAGTTGAGTCAGAAGGCTTCAGACGTCGAGAAGGAGCACGCGCTAAGGGGGCTGCAGGTGAAGGTCACCTGGAGATTGTGCGGTATCTCGTTGACGAATGCAGCACCGATGAGAATGGCAGGGACCACGACGGATCGACAGCAGTGATGAAGGCAGTCAGAAAGACTAAGACCGACCTCGTCCGGTATCTGGTTGAGCAAGGCAGCGCTAATGTGAATGCCAAGGACCGCCATGAATCGACAGCAATTCTGGTGGCAGCCTACAACGGCAATATCGGAGTTGTCCAGTATTTGGTTGAGGAATGCAGCACCGATGTGAATGGCAGCAACAAGAGCGGAATGACAGTATTGATGAGTGCAGTATATAATGGCCATATCGACGTCGTCCGGTATCTGGTTGAGCAATGCAGCGTCGATGTGAATGCCACTGACATTGAAGGAAAGTCTGCTATCCAATATGCAGCAGACCGTGGCTACCAAGACATCCAGCGGATTCTCACACCCTACCTTGAGCCTGCTCGTCATTCACCTGCAATCGGAACCGCGGAGGCTGTCAATGAAGCGACTATATCTGCCAAGGATACGTTAAGCCGGTCCATTTCTCCCTCTGAAATCGAGTTGCTCCACTTCGCGCACAACGGCGACATTGGAGGGGACTTCCGCGCCAAGTGGCTCGATTCCGACGTGGTCGTGAAGCTGTTCGTTGCTGACGCAGCCCACACGCCTTTCGAGGAGGAAGTTCATCTGTGGCAGCAGTTGCGTCACCCGAACGTGGTCAAGATGTACGGGGCGTGCGATGCTGGTCCTTTCTTGAAGCTGTTTGTATGTGAGTACGCAAGCAAGGGGTCATTGGAGGATTTGGTGACGACGGCGACTTCGGTGGAGAAACCAGCGATTTGGAAGTTCCTATACAATGCTGCGCTGGGCCTGGAGTACCTTCATGAGCGGGGCGTTGTCCACGGTGACCTTCGTTGTAGTAACATTTTGATCGGCGATGATGGGTTGGCGAAGCTATCAAACTTTGGTCGCAGTCGTCTAAAGGACAGGTCCAACGAGGATGCTGTAGTCAGTGATGGTGTTGTTGGCTCCGAAGGATGGCACGGCTTCAAAACTATGGCTGGAAAGCCGCTGTCGTTGGTCTATGGGGCGAGCAAGATGATAACGATGAAAAGGGAAATATCGATCAAGTCGATCCTGACCCTGCTCATCTCCTTGACAACTCGTACGACCTCGTGCTTCGCATGTGCTGTGAAGATCCATACACTCGTGCCAGTCTGTCTTCTATTGTGAAGGAGCTGGAACGTTTGGCTGCACATGCAAGCTCCAACGCTTGTCAGCCCGAGCAAGAGCCTGCTAGCACCTTTGATGATTACAAGTACGGGGAGTTGACACAGGCGTGGGAGTCGTTGCGAACTTGCATGAAGACATGCAAAGACTTCCAATATCGACAAGCATTTGATGACATTCGAACGGTGCATGATCGCATGCAACACTCGGCCCACGATCCAACATTGCTAGCGCGGTTTCTCGTGGTTCTCACCGAGTTCTATCAGACGGTGAAGATGCCGCCTGAGCAAGCCCGCATCTTGCGGCTGTCGTCAACGCGTGCCACCACCACGAGTTTGTATGCGATACAGTGGCGTATTAACGCACTCCTGACATCAATCGGTGCGGCATCGGACACCGTGTTGGAGGAGAGAAGTGCACTGGCAGCAACAGTGCAACAAACGAACGGAGTTTTTGTGTCCGGGGTATCGGACATCTATCTTCTGCTGCAGAATTTGAGGTCAGTAGAAGAACGGTCTGCATTTCTAAAGACATTGACGGCAGAAATGACAGAGCCACGGGGTAAGTACACTCCTGACCAACTCAGCGCGATGCAGAAAACGTATGAGAGCCTGGTCAACGTGTTGGAAAAAGAGGGAGATTTATCAGAGCTCACGCCGCCCTGGTTCATTCCGTGGTATCAATTGGTTGTGGACGAGTGGAGCTGTCTCGGCGTAGGCGGCTTTGGTAGCGTACACCAAGCGAAATGGTTAGACTCGGACGTGGTGGTGAAACGCGTAACCTTACCAGGCTCGGATGGCAACGTCAACACGTCGACGTGTGATATGTCCCAATCTATTACGTCAGCATCATTACGACCAGACCCGACAGCGACTGACGTCCTAAAGAATGCTGCCGACAGAGTGGAAGCTGTAGCGATGTTCCGCCGCGAAGTGGACATTTGGTTTGGCTTCAACCATCCTCATGCCGTTCGACTGTTTGGCGCGTGCCATGTTGGGAGACCGTTCTTCGTCTGCGAGTACGCCACAAACGGGACCTTGGTCAATTACTTGCGAAAACACCCCGGCGAGTTGTGGCCGAAGCTGCGTGAGGCCGCATTGGGAGTGCAATACCTCCATGCTCGCAACGTCGTCCACGGGGATCTGAAAGGCAACAACATTGTGATTGGAAGCGACTTGAAGGCGAAGGTGACAGACTTCGGTCTCAGCTCGTTCGCGGACGACGAGGCCAAATCGAAAATCTCGGCTGCGTGGCATTGGGTGGCCCCGGAGTGTCTCCTTGATGCCAACACAGGACCAACATCTGCGTCGGACGTCTACTCCCTGGGCATGTGCATTGTGGAAGCGTTGCGAGTTGTGGACGCGGTGAGGCCAGGTAATAACAAGCAAATATGCTATCCCTGGAGAGACCAAGGTAACGGTGTCGTGAAATATCACGCTACTCGAGGCACGTTGCCGTCTCGACCTGCGACCTGCGAAGATCGTCAATGGGAGCTCATCCAGCGGATGTGTGTATTGGATCCAGAGAGGCGGATGAAGATTTCTACTGTGGTTGATGAGCTGGCAAAGTTGGCATCGAATACCTACAGCAGTAACCAAGAAGAAGTTCTTGCTGACGCCGGCGCTCGAAGTTTATGTACGGATACCGTGGATTTGGAAGCTGCATCCGAAGTGATTTCAGTGGCCCGGAAGCTGCTGCGTCGACTGAAAGGCGACGCGAATCAAGATGAAGAAGTGAAATTGCTGTACGCCTCATTGTGGGATCACCTTGAGCAAGTACGCAGACAGATCGACCGTGAGTTGGGTGTGGAGTGTATCGCTACGTTCTGCTTACTGCTTGCCGATGCGAGGGTGTCCACTGCGAAATTGGAACATGTGAATACCGGTACCAGCCTCGTCTCGTTGGCGGAGACGACGATGCGGTGTTATGCGCTGCGTCGAAGATTGGACAAGTTGTGCGACGCGTACTTTATTGTCCGTGAGGCACCAGAGTCCCAGACTGCCGGCATAATTTTACACGTCCTCGAGCTCTGGCTGCTGTTTATGCTCATGAGCATGTGCTTCCAGCTGTGTGTTGTCCATGGTTGAAGCCAAGGGCACGCGTTCCGATTGCCATTGGAGCGGAGGCGCGTTACCTCATAAGCTGATTGGATTTCTGATTCGCGGCTTGCATTTCAATGGGCGCGCGCCCTATTCGTGTTTGAGCGATGCACAAGGCAATAGCTAGGAGTAGAGCAAAGTCTGGTTGTGGAAAGTTCCATCGCTCATGTTTCTCTTAGGGAACACCCCGGGTTTCGCGACAAAGCTAGCTTTGCGCTTTTCAATGCGTCAGCTTGTTGATCCTGGAAATCGCTGTCCGAAACATCATCGATTCCGTGCGCGCGGTCGACCGGAGCTTCACTAAGCAAGTTCAAACCCCAATGGCAATTGTCGTTCTAGTATTTTGTGCTCTCGTTGTTGCATGCACACGAAGCGGTACATGCTTCCTGGACGCTATGCAGCCCACATCCATAGTGTGTTGTGTACATTCATCGCTTTCCGCGGAGTGATAATAGCGACAGCTTTTGTCCGTGCTTAGCGATGGTAGATACTGTAGGCCCGGGCAGGTTGAGAAGAGCACGGTTTCTAAGGGTGTCCTGGGGTACTGACTCGCCTTCGGACAGCTCGTTGACGGGCTTGGTGTCCTTATCGGTGCTGTGATTCGAGCAGGCGGTTGTGAAGAAGCTGTCAGATGTCTAAACAAGGGCGGCTGGCCGTCAATCGAAACATCAGCTGAGGTGGTTGGTTTCGTGAGTCGTTCTCCATTCTCGATTTTGCATTCGCAATGGAGCGAGAGATGTGGTATCAGCTGGTGAATGGAGAAGGCAGGAACGAGACGTCAGTCGAATGTGTTGATGATGCGAAGGTGGATCGGTTCCGGAAGGCAGTCTTTAGAGAAGATACTTCGAGAGTGTCGAGAACTGCCAAAATGAAGATCGCAAGCGAATGGAAGCCGATATCAGCGCGTTAGCACACGTCAGATTAAAGACAGCGGAGTTGATCGTTGAGGTTGCACCAACCGAGAACGAAGGTCGCCGGAATATCAGTCAACAACCTCCAAGTGATCTTGCAAATTGCAAAAGTTAAGACCAACAAACAATGAATTCTTGACAAGGATACCTTGTCCCAGCAAACCAAATCCCTACGCTTCACGCACATAATGCAATACCTGCGTCTCGCTCACTTCATCGCGCCAATCCAGGCGAATACTATCCATGAGAGTACAGATCGCTCCCTGTTTGGTCTCCAGCCTGATCAGTTCTTCTTTCTTGGTCTGGAGTTCAGTTTCCAGTGACTCAATTTCCGACACGTACGATTGCCGGTCTCCTACCCAACACGCGTCATCCTCGTAGTGAACAGCCATGGACCAGTTCACCTTCATGTCCCGAATTTTGCCACGAATCTCACAGATTTCCAATTGCTTGAGCTCGATGCGGTGCGTCATCTTCCGCAGCTTCACTCGAGTCTTCAATTCACATTGTGCGTTGTCGCACTCGTCCAAGTGAGCACCAATATGTTGCATCTCTCGGCGTAGCTCCGACTCGGTACTGAATTCTTCACGGACTTTTGCACACCCTCTCGAGCAAACATACCCTTCAGGAGGCGAACACAATTGTGCGTCCACGAGCTTGTTCGTGTCTTGAATCCATCGGCCAATTGCTTGGAGTTGCCCGGGCGCTTGCGGCTTCAGCAAACACAAATCACCAATAGCGTTTTCGTCTTCGAGGGTGTCGCCTTCGCCAGCATCCAGACCCTGTCCATCATCTAGTTCATTTTGTAAACTCTCAGACGAATCACTGTCACGTTCGTATCCATCAGCTTCAATTTCAGTCCACTGATGGTCGGAATTTGGCTTGTCAAACTCCGGTTTTCTCTTTCCCAACACTCCTTGTGAGTTCGGTGTCGGGGCGGTAGATGTCGAGTTAGAGCCGTCATCACGACATTGGAACCATACATCTTGCTTCAAAACAGTCTCCAGAATGCCTCTATTCGCACTGCTGCACGAAGCGAGAATGACGCAGTTCATTTTCTCCACAAAGTCCGGGGACGTCTCCATGCTGTTGGCAATATACCCAACGAGCTCCTGGCAGCAATCGCAGTAGCTGTCAAATGCCACATCGGACTCATTCTGAACGGAGCTTCGAGCCACAACTTCCTGGAAGTCAAGACAGACGGAGTTGATTGTCTCGTTCATACGCGACCTCGTCGCCCTTTTCAGCTCATTCTTCAGCTCGTTCATAGCAAAAGTTAACCAGAAGCCTGGAAATTGAGAAATGGTTCTTGACCAGCGAGAACGGAACCGATTGATGGTATCAGGCCATGAGAACAAGGTGCTAAAAATTACTGAGCTAGTGGTGCCTACAATGTCTCGGTACCCCTGAGCAGCGAGCTTTTCCATCATACGTCGCGTACTGGACGCTCCAAAATTCTTGAAGAGCAGAATTTGTTAGCTACATGTAGTGGAAAAATCACAAATATGAACACCGTACATCGTTTGTCTTCCAGCTCGGACTGCTTTAACACATGCATGATTTCGTATCCAGCGGTACATGTAGCTTTCTACCAGAATGTTCACCACAGACCGAGTAGTTACATTTTCGACAAGGATGGCGCGGCCTAACAATCTTGGCCGAAGGAGTTGAGCAACGGCGTCAAGGCTGCTTCAATGCGTCTCCGACACGGATCCACGAGGCAACTGATGATCAGTTGTTCAACGAGCATGTTCACTGAGTGATGCTCATACCTGAAGAACTCGACAAGCTCCCACCTGTAGCAGTACTGGGTAATGTCGATACCCGCCAGTTGAGCCAACGTCGTGCCCAAACACCCAGTCCAGAAGCTCCGAGCCTTGCGATGAGGCCACATCCAAGCAAAATTGATCCGTGATCTCGACAACGGGAGCGCCGAGTCTCACCGCACCGCCGAAATCAACCAGCGAGGCGCCGCCTTGTTCTCCACAAAGAATCATGATATTGGCAGGTTTCAAATCGATAAAGCAGTAGTTCTTCGAGTGAATGTGGCAAAGTGCACTGACGCAGTCGCGTGCAATGATGGCCAGAGCGCGAAGCTCAACCGGAGACTGTTGCGCCACCAAGTCAGCAGCACTCCGAGCAAAGAACGGCATCACAATAATGTGCCGCTGCTCGTTTGCAGAATTTGCCGTGGAAAACGTCTTCGCAAACTGGACGATATTCGGGTGGCTTCCCAACGCGAGATTCACATCAACCTCTCTCTGGAAAGTCTGTCGGTGCATCGCACCATACACTTTCACAGCCAAAATGCCACCAGATCTGGAATAGGCATAGTAGAAAGCAGAGTTCGCTTGCCCTTGGCTTAAGTGGAGCGGGCCATCCAGTAAAACCCCTTCCTGAGTTGCAATGACTTTCTGCGTCTCGGACTTGATCGCCGATCGGGCAAAATCAAGAATCGTGACCGCATCCTCAGATGACAACACCGTTGAGCTTAGCAAATTGTACTTTGCACAGTCTCGGTAGAGTAAAAACTTCAGGTCTCTACTGGTGAACTGTACTCCGAGTCGGTTCAGATTACTGCGGACGTCCAGAACGCCGGAGAATGGAGCTGACTCTACAACCACCACCTGAATAGGACCCTTTCCAGCACGTTTTTCTTCTTGACTCACTTCGCCCAGTTGACCACTTTTCAGTCCGCAGCTCCGCGCTAGAATTTTCTAGGAATTTGTAGTCACTAGTATCCGTCACCCCCGCCGCGCTTCACGTTGCGTCAGCCATTCCTCCTCCTCTTCTTGTGCTTCCTTGTTCGATTTTTCTTCCCCAGGAAGAGCTTCAGGGTCGGCGACGGATTCGTGATTAACCCCTCGCTCTCATCCTTGATCGCCTCTTTCAACTGGTGAATTGTCTGACCATCGTCGATCTCGACGATGAGCGTGATTCCTGCCTGGCCAACGATCACACATTTCAGTGAAATCAGCACCATACCTCGAGGCAGCAGATTCTCGACTGAAAGGGGAGATTTTTGGATCAGTATTGTCAAACTTGGCGATCGAACCGCCCGCCGAATCGCATGCCACAGCGATTTCTGGTATCGTCGGATATCGTGGGAGCCATCGCGATGGGGGTATTATATCTGAAAGCACTACAGTCAACAACCTCCAAGTGATCTTGCAAATTGCAAAAGTTAAGACCAACAAACAATGAATTCTTGACAAGGATACCTTGTCCCAGCAAACCAAATCCCTACGCTTCACGCACATAATGCAATACCTGCGTCTCGCTCACTTCATCGCGCCAATCCAGGCGAATACTATCCATGAGAGTACAGATCGCTCCCTGTTTGGTCTCCAGCCTGATCAGTTCTTCTTTCTTGGTCTGGAGTTCAGTTTCCAGTGACTCAATTTCCGACACGTACGATTGCCGGTCTCCTACCCAACACGCGTCATCCTCGTAGTGAACAGCCATGGACCAGTTCACCTTCATGTCCCGAATTTTGCCACGAATCTCACAGATTTCCAATTGCTTGAGCTCGATGCGGTGCGTCATCTTCCGCAGCTTCACTCGAGTCTTCAATTCACATTGTGCGTTGTCGCACTCGTCCAAGTGAGCACCAATATGTTGCATCTCTCGGCGTAGCTCCGACTCGGTACTGAATTCTTCACGGACTTTTGCACACCCTCTCGAGCAAACATACCCTTCAGGAGGCGAACACAATTGTGCGTCCACGAGCTTGTTCGTGTCTTGAATCCATCGGCCAATTGCTTGGAGTTGCCCGGGCGCTTGCGGCTTCAGCAAACACAAATCACCAATAGCGTTTTCGTCTTCGAGGGTGTCGCCTTCGCCAGCATCCAGACCCTGTCCATCATCTAGTTCATTTTGTAAACTCTCAGACGAATCACTGTCACGTTCGTATCCATCAGCTTCAATTTCAGTCCACTGATGGTCGGAATTTGGCTTGTCAAACTCCGGTTTTCTCTTTCCCAACACTCCTTGTGAGTTCGGTGTCGGGGCGGTAGATGTCGAGTTAGAGCCGTCATCACGACATTGGAACCATACATCTTGCTTCAAAACAGTCTCCAGAATGCCTCTATTCGCACTGCTGCACGAAGCGAGAATGACGCAGTTCATTTTCTCCACAAAGTCCGGGGACGTCTCCATGCTGTTGGCAATATACCCAACGAGCTCCTGGCAGCAATCGCAGTAGCTGTCAAATGCCACATCGGACTCATTCTGAACGGAGCTTCGAGCCACAACTTCCTGGAAGTCAAGACAGACGGAGTTGATTGTCTCGTTCATACGCGACCTCGTCGCCCTTTTCAGCTCATTCTTCAGCTCGTTCATAGCAAAAGTTAACCAGAAGCCTGGAAATTGAGAAATGGTTCTTGACCAGCGAGAACGGAACCGATTGATGGTATCAGGCCATGAGAACAAGGTGCTAAAAATTACTGAGCTAGTGGTGCCTACAATGTCTCGGTACCCCTGAGCAGCGAGCTTTTCCATCATACGTCGCGTACTGGACGCTCCAAAATTCTTGAAGAGCAGAATTTGTTAGCTACATGTAGTGGAAAAATCACAAATATGAACACCGTACATCGTTTGTCTTTCAGCTCGGACTGCTTCAACACATGCATGATTTCGTATCCAGCGGTACATGTAGCTTTCTACCAGAATGTTCACCACAGACCGAGTAGTTACATTTTCGACAAGGATGGCGCGGCCTAACAATCTTGGCCGAAGGAGTTGAGCAACGGCGTCAAGGCTGCTTCAATGCGTCTCCGACACGGATCCACGAGGCAACTGATGATCAGTTGTTCAACGAGCATGTTCACTGAGTGATGCTCATACCTGAAGAACTCGACAAGCTCCCACCTGTAGCAGTACTGGGTAATGTCGATACCCGCCAGTTGAGCCAACGTCGTGCCCAAACACCCAGTCCAGAAGCTCCGAGCCTTGCGATGAGGCCACATCCAAGCAAAATTGATCCGTGATCTCGACAATGGGAGCACCGAGTCTCACCGCACCGCCGAAATCAACCAGCGTGGCGCCGCCTTGTTCCCCGCACTGAATCATGATATTGGCAGGTTTCAAATCGATAAAGCAGTAGTTCTTCGAGTGAATGTGGCAAAGTGCACTGACGCAGTCGCGTGCAATGATGGCCAGAGCGCGAAGCTCAACCGGAGACTGTTGCGCCACCAAGTCAGCAGCACTCCGAGCAAAGAACGGCATCACAATAATGTGCCGCTGCTCGTTTGCAGAATTTGTCGTGGAAAACGACTTCGCAAACTGGACGATATTCGGGTGGCTTCCCAACGCGAGATTCACATCAACCTCTCTCTGGAAAGTCTGTCGGTGCATCGCACCATACACGTTTGCAGCCAAAATGCCACCAGATCTGGAATAGGCATAGTAGAAAGCAGAGTTCGCTTGCCCTTGGCTTAAGTGGAGCGGGCCATCCAGCATAACACCTTCTTGAGTTGCAATGGCTTTCTGCGTCTCGGACTTGATCGCCGATCGGGCAAAGTCAAGAATCGTGTCCGCTTCCTCAGATGTCAAAGCCGTGAAGCTTAGCAGATTGTACTTTTCAGTGTCTCTGTAGAGTAAAAACTTCAGGTCTCTACTAGTGAACTGCACTCCGAGCAGATTCAGATTACTGCGGATATCCATAACGCCAGAAAAGGGAATCTCCTCCACCAGCACGTGAACAGGACCCTTCCCTTCAACTTCTTCAGCTTCACTCACTTGGCCGCGTTGACCACTTTTGAGCCCATAGCGTCGCAGCGGCACGCTAGCACATTGTAGACATTTGTAGTCACCAGTGACGATCACCCCCGCAGCGCTTCACATTGCGTCAGCCATTCCTCCTCTTCTTCTTGTGCTTCTTCCTTCTTCTTTTCCTCTTCCCCAGGAAGAGCTCCAGGGTCGGCGAAGGATTCGTGATGAACCCGTCGCTTTGGTCCTTGATCGCCTTCTTCAACTGGGCAACATTCTGCTCATCGTCGATCTGCACAATGAACGTGACTCTTGCGGGGCCAACCACCAAGCACATTAGGGACATCGCCACCATCTTTTCTCCTACCCGTGCCGGAAATATGTCGGACCACTTATCGATTATACTAGAGTTTGTATGGTAGTCGGTACACCCCAGGACACATTTCAGCCCACCCCGCTTTTGTATTGGTTTTCATTTAGTTTGGCTACACAACTACCCAGAGCGTGCAGCCGTCGGTCGCTTGATCCGCCGCCTCCTGCTGCTTCAGTCGTTGGGCGCCTTTGGCAGTGACTCCTGAGCCTTCGCATGCTGCGCTGCCGTGCGTTCCGCCTTGCACACTCGCTTCACGGTAGCACGCTCCCATTTCGCGAGCATTTTC
Source organism: Phytophthora syringae (assembly GCA_012656105.1). NCBI lineage: Eukaryota > Oomycota > Peronosporomycetes > Peronosporales > Peronosporaceae > Phytophthora > Phytophthora syringae. The sequence goes on along the minus strand of JAAKBD010000172.1, from coordinate 1,520,531 downwards.
TTCGTTTTGTCGGTTTGGTTGTCAGCTTTGTCGTGCAAGTTCATCGCATTTCGGGCACGTTTTTGACGCCTTGTTCGCCTTCTTTTGAGCTATCGCTGCTGCTTTTGCAGAAGCAGCAGCAAGCATCATCTCGTAGCTGAGCAGCTGACCTCCTGAGAAGTTCTCGTCAACCCATACTCCTCGTTTCCGCTTCTGTGCTTGCGGGACCACATGCGCGCTCGAAAGCAGGTCACGACGTTGAGGGTATCCACATTCAGATCCAGTTCTCGCAGAACGCGTTTTTGACGCTCGGTCACCTCCAGCAAATGGGACGGGGGCGCTTTATGGCCCAATATGATGGAGAGATGTGGCAACAGCCCGCGATGCATGCTTGGTTTGTTACCGATAATCTTGCTCATCATAACGTCCACAGACAGCGCGTAGATGCCAGCATCTTCAAACCCCTTCTTAGCGTTTCGAGCGCAGCAGGCCTCAATCAGCGGGGAGGATGCAATTCCAGCGATATCATCTTTGACTGGCAGCTTGCCGCCATTTTGAAACGGGAAGCACTTGAGTGCTGCCTCGTAGCCGCGCTTGAACACCCCGAACACGGCCACATCCAGAGGCTGTAGAAAATGGGAGGTGTGAGCAGGCAATACAAACAGATGCACGCCGTCCTCCGTTCCATACTTCACACAACATCAATCTGGATGTGAGCAAAGTGGCCGTCGAGAATAAGTAGCTGAGGTCTCTCAGGTGGCAGCAAGCTCACGAACCACTTGAACCAATAGAGAAACAGCTTCCCGTTGATGTTGGAGCTGTCACTCGTTGCACAGCGCGCCGACGGCTCAGCCTTTTCCATCCACTGATGCTTTCGTTTAGCACCCATGAAAATGTAAAGCGGCGGCATTCTCTCACCCGCAGCATTCACACACGCCATAATACTGACATTTTCACGGTCAGCAGAGCGCTGGACATTGCCTCGAAGTCCTTTTGGGCAGATCACACGTTCTCGTCTCCTTCCTTGAGGGCAAATTCCCGTCTCATCGCAATTCCAAATGCGATTGGGTTTGTCCAGCAGGTCCATGTCCTCCATCACGCACTTGAGGTTGTTGAAATAATACAGGACAACATCCTCTCGAGAAGCAGAAGCACGGTCAACATCCAAAAGCTGTGCAGTGCAAGACGACAAACTAGGGTGCTTGGAAAGCTAGCGCTGGATGAATTTGGCGTTAGGGAAGTCATCTGTCAATGGGCGAGTCCCCGCCGTTTCAGCCGCTACTCGGAGCATGACACGCAGCTCTTCAACCCCACACACATCCCATGCAGAGCGCGGTAGTGGATCATCTCGACGACGTCTTGGTCACCGCCTTCAGTAATGTAGACCAGTTGGGCCGGCACGGATACACGGCAGATTCTTAAATGAGACCTTTTAGTACACCGTTCAACGCGATTTTTGTCAGTAAGCTACCCGAAATTTATAAATTAGCCGTTTTCCGGAAAACGCAGGCATGGTTTTTTCTAAATGAACTAAACTGCTGAAACGAATAACCCAAATTGCTGATTTCGGATTGGGTGTTTGCACATTTAAAATTCCGATATCTTCCATGCGTCTGGCCTCCATCTACTGCGTGGAGCTCAACGGCTCGCGTCTCCCACCGTCGCAATGCACCCAACTCCTGGCTCTACAAGGTCCGTAAATTTCCACTCTATCCGTTGTTGGTAGATAAAAACCCGTGTGTTGTCACTTTTGCAGGGTCTCAGCTGGGGCTTCTCCTCGTGGGTATGAGGAACGTGCTGCAACTTGCTGGGGGCGAGTGGGGGTTTAAGTTGCTGGAACGCAATACAGTGCAGTCTAATGGTGCTGCATTTGGTGCTGGTGCTGGCGGCTTTTGCCTGTTCACTGGCGGTGGCGGGGGTCGCTATGTTGCACCAGTCGTCGGCCTCCCTCGTTTGCGGGGCTAGCGTTGCAACCGCAGCGTGGGTCTTCTACGGTGCAGGGAGCTTGCTCGAGTTCCTGCAACATAAGAGAAGTTGCAAGGCTGTCACGCTCTTTGTGGTGCTCTCAGGGGTGCAAGAAGCCATGAGGGGGATTTAACCCACTCCGAACTGTGGGTGGTGACGCTGGTGCATTGGAAAGCGGTGACTGCAGCTGCGGTAGCGGTGACTGCTGCATTGAGGGTGTTCAGTTACCCACAAGAAGAAGGCTATGAGGATTTAAAGGTTTCCGATGCTGGGAGAGTGCAGGAGAGTCCGCTAGACCGCGTGGGGTGGCTCTCGCAGCTCTCGTACCAGTGGATCTCGCCGTTTATTGCGCTCGGAAAGAAGCGCCGACTGGAAATGGAGGACGTTCCGAACTTGCCACGACGTGACACGACGTCTGTAGCTGCTGAAGTGTTTGAGAGGGGTTAAAGCATGAGTTTATGATGTCTAAACCAGCAGAACGCTCGTTCTTGCGCGTGGCAAGGCGGTTGTATGGCGTGGATGTGCTTCTTTTCGCGCTTTGGTCCACGGTGAACAAGGCTATTGGGTTAGCGAGTCCGCTGCTGCTCAAACTCTTCTTGGACTGGGCGGGATCAAAGAATCCGTCGCTCTCGACTGGATACTACCTCGCTGCAGCAATGGTAGCACGCTCGATTCTGTCAGCTGTATCCGGCACGCAGTACAATTTAGCTTGGAAGAGGTTCGACTTGCGTGTACGAGCTGGTTTAGTGTCCGCGATCTACGATCGGACGCTACAGCTTTCAGGTCGCGAGAAACGTCAAGCTGGAGGGCTTGGCCGGATTACAAATCTCTTGTCAGTTGACGTTGGACGCATTGTGGGAATGCCCAGCACGCTGTTTGATATGGTGCTGATCCCAGCAGAGATCGCGGTCGCCTTGATCTTGCTGAGTAAAGCAGTTTCCGTTGCATTTGTCGCGGGTGTGGCAGTTTTGGCTGTCATGCTGCCCCTGCAAACCGTGCTGGGGCGGAAAATCCAGAGTGTTACGGCGGATATGATGCGTTTCCGTGATGAACGCGTTGGCCTCGCTGCTGAGAGTCTGAAAGCCATTCGTACACTGAAGCTGTTGGGCTGGGTACTGTCACGACTTGAAGCCATGAGCAAAAGTCGTTCACTGGAAATGGGAAGGCTGCAAGTGCGCAAATACCTCGACGCTTTCTGTGTCTTCTTCTGGGCGTCTACGCCTGTAATCGTACAGGTCTCGGTTTTCGTCACTGCAGTCTTCTCCGGGCGAGACATTTCAGCCGCGGATGCCTTCACAGCGATTGCGTTGCTTGATCGATTGATTTTTCCCATGAACTACTTCCCTGGATCATTAATGGGTTTCTTGAAGCGAAGGTATCAGCGCTACGTATTCGAGGATTTCTATTCGATCTAGAACGGAACGAGGGCAGTACAATCCCGGATGAAAAGCATAATGATCCTCACTCCGTTACTGCTGACAAAGAAGCTAAGCAGGATCTCGTACAATTACGTGATTGTGAGTTTGGTTGGAGTTTGGCCCAAGTCGAGAACAATGGCGATGAAGATACGGATGGTTTAAGCGCGGATACTCCACTTCTCAAGGAGGATACGCCCTCATCTGCTTCTCCGTTCGTATTGCGTGTCAATCAGCTTGATTTGCGTGCCGGCTCGACGTATGTGGTCTGTGGCCCTGTAGGTGCTGGAAAGTCATCTCTATTGCTCGCATTGCTAGGTGAAATGCCCAAGCGATCAGGTTCAAACCGTAAATCTGGAAGATTTCACAGACAACAAACATTTCCGCGCTGCTCGTACGCCCCTCAGAGTCCGTGGCTCTTCCGAGGTAGTGTCAAATCAAATATCACACTGTGTAGTGAAGAAGAAGAAGAGGATCGTACCCGCTATGAGCGGTTTTTAAAAGCGTGCGAGCTTGACGTGGATCTCCGAAGTATGAGACCACCTTATAACGTGGCTGAGAGTGGAAGCAACTTGAGTGGTGGGCAACGCGCCAGAGTCAACCTTGCCCGTGCGCTTTACCAGAAAGCAGAGCTCTACTTGTTGGACGACCCACTCAGCGGATTGGACATGAACACGGCACGTAAAGTAGTATCAAACTGCTTTTCATCGGGCTCAAGTGTTTTTCCTGCTGATGCGACCGTAGTCATTGTCACCCACTCGCTTCAGCTCCTACCTCTTTTCCCGAATACTGCACAAGTTGTGGTAATGGATGAAGGAGCCATCGTGGAGCAGGACACTTACAATGACTTGAAGGTACAAGAACCGCCTAGCCGCTTGATGGCACTGCTGAGCTCGTCTGGCCAAGATAATATTCCTGACGAAACCTCATCAACACAAGAGAGCCAAACCACAACGGAAAAGGTTGAGACAGAACCAGAGAAAGAAGTACGCGGTGGGCAACCTGATAAAGAGGAAGAGGAGGAGCATCGAGAATCTGGAGTTGTGGGATGGCATGTTTGGAAAGCTTACTCAGGAGCCGTCGGCTGGGCTCTCTCGATCGTCATATTGCTCTCTGTGGCAGCCATGCAAGTGTCTCGCAACTCGCTAGACTGGTGGGTCGCGGTGTATACAAACGGGAGACATTCGATCACTCCGCGAGAGTTCGCAATGGTACTGATCTACATCGCTGGGGCCAACATTGGTGCCGTGTTTGTCCGCTCGTTTATCTTTGCTTACGGTGGTCTGCGCGCAGCACGTGCCACGTACAAGAAGCTGGTGAACAGCATCTTTGGTGCTCCGTTGCGGTTCTTTGAGCAAACACCTACGGGCCGAGTCCTCAACAGGTTGAGCGGAGACACGTACGCTGTCGATGAATCGCTGCCATTTATTCTCAACATTTTTCTGAAAGATGCTGCCGACGTGACGGGTGCGCTTGTCATTCTCTTTTACGGCAATCGGTTGGTGCTGGTGCTGCTGGTTCCACTGAGCGTCTTGTACTTCCATTTACAGCGGGACTATCGCCCAAGTTCGCGTCATTTGAGACGACTAGATGCAGCCACGCAGTCGCCACTGCTGGCCATGTTTACCGATACTTTGGACGGTCTCACTGTGATCCGTGCGGCTCGAAAGCAGCGACAGTACGCTCAGAGCTACCGAGAACGTCTGAATCGTAGTCAACGAGTCTCGTTTCTCAGTTCGACTGCTGGCGCCTGGTTTGGCTTGCGTCTGGACATGTTAGGGGTCTGCGTCACGTCTTTCGTTGCTATATTTGCTGTGGTAGATTTCAACTTGACCGGCGCAGTGAATCCTGGTATCCTTGGCCTGACACTCACGTATGCGCTCCCCATTGTTGGAAAACTTAACGCGATTCTAAACAGCTTTGTTGACACGGAGCGACAGATGATCGCAGTGGAGCGAGTGAAAGAGTACACTGATCTCGAGCCTGAGGAAGCTTTGGTAGGTGCTGAAAACGTCTCAACCGCAAAGAAAATGCCAAACTTCTGGCCTTCAGCAGGTCAAATTGCGATAAAGGCCCTAACGGTGACATATTCTTCATCATCGGAGGAACACAAGTTTGGTGAGGCGGAATGGGAGTGGGTGGGGCCACGGGTAGCGACACCAGCACTCAAATACGTTACGTGTGAAATTCCTGCTGGCCAAAAGCTGGGGATTTGTGGCCGAACGGGAGCGGGGAAGTCTACGCTGCTAAACGCTCTCTTCAGAGCGGTCCCATGGGAACGATCTGGTAGTATCATGATTGACAACGTGCCGCTGGACTCGCTCGGTCTCCAAGATCTCCGGTCAAGACTTGCGTATATTCCGCAGGATGTCGTGTTGTTTTCCGGTACAGTGCGAGCCAATCTGGACCCCATCGGCACCTTCGACGACGAACGGCTTTGGACGGTGTTGCGAAAGTGTGGTGGGCTGGCAAACGCTATCGCAAAACTAGACCGTGGTTTAGATACCGTTATTGAAGGAGGTGCTGAAGAACAAGCTGCGACGTTTAGTCAGGGGCAAGCTCAGCTGTTGTGTATTGCAAGAGCCCTTTTGCGTCCTTCGAAGGTGCTTTGCATCGACGAAGCTAGTGCATCTATCGACAACGAAACTGAGCGGGCCATCTCCGAGGTGGGTATGTCATTCATTTACAACAGTTGTGCAGAGCTTTTAACATTTTGCAATGTTCCTGTTGTGTATGCGCAGGCTATTGCGTCCGAGTTTGCTTCGTCCACGGTGCTGACGGTGGCTCATCGTATCCAAACCATCATGCATTGCGATCGAGTGCTACTGCTGGACAATGGGCGCATCGCTGAAAGTGGCGACCCAAAAGAACTAGCGCAGAATCCTCAGTCACTCTTCTACCGCTTGGCCAACTCCTCCGTGGGCGAGTCGCAGCTACTTTGAAGTTCATCGCTAACATGACATTGTGTGTTAATTTGTTTATACACTAGCCCAAGGATTTTGACGAGGCTTTCTTGTCTTTCGTAGTACGTTTCCGATCCACTTTTTCGGTCTTGGCACGTGTGAGCAGTGATTTCTTGGTAGAGAATTCCTTGTCTTTTGTAGGACTTTCACCTGGTTTATCGCTTGGCGTGTCGGTTCCTGTGGCAGTTGGCTCAGCAGTATCCAACTTTGCGTCAACATTTGCACTTGGAGTATCATCTTTAGCAACTGCCTTAACAGGTTTCTTCGGTGGATCCTTGAAATGTTTGATCTTGTAGCGGACAATGCCGCGAATGAGGTCGTCAACGAATTTGGGCAGCCACATCGAGTCTTGGTACTAACATCGGAAATCGAGTTAGTACGGTGTCACTTTGTCTTGCTTTTGATGTGACGAATACCTTTTCAATCGCTCGGAGTAACGTGGTGTGGCCACGAACGTTTACCCAGTCGAGTGGGCACAGCGCACCCTGTTGAACAGGAAACAGAATCAGAAACTCTGTCATCTTACCTTAACCTTTTCAAGTACCTGCACCGTACATCGTAGTCTTGGACGTATAGGTCTTTGGCGTCAGAGGCACGCAGCAGTACTATGCTGGCGTCCACATGACCAGCCCAACACGATAGATGCCTGCAAATGGCGAAAGTCAGTATGCAGCTACCGGTAGTCATTATTTGGATGATGACAGCAAAGGGTTTGCTTACAAGGGTAAACTGCCGTTTTCATCCAGACTTCTAGGACTGGCACCTGCCGCCAACAAGTACTTTATAACAAGTACTGATCCACCTTTCGCTGCCCTGGCAAGTCGTAGAAACTCAGTAAAAAGTTAGAAGACCAGTGATTTATCTGAAGAACGGGTGATAATTTACCAATGTAGAGGAGTTTGGTGAAGCTGTTCACAAAAACAGCAAAAACGATCAATACCTATATGCCGGACTGTCAGATGACTTTGCGTCGTACATTCCACGGGTCGAACTTGCTGTCAGTTGGATCTTCTCCCTCAATCTCGACGAGATGCGTCACGCGGTTGAGATCCCCCTTTATCGAGGCCCAAAAATATCTGACAAAACACACTCAACACTCGCACTACCGAAGTACTTGTCCATTGGGCTCAGGTACTTCCGAGTCTGCAACAACAACAAAAACATCCATAGGGCAGTTAGTATTGAATACTACTGGCAGGTTACGTCAAAAGCACCACCTTGGGAAGAATTCGAATTTGCACGGGCATACGCTTTCGCCTAATGGCCTTGGCAATGCGCAGTTTTAACTGAAATTTGGCCTTTTCACGATCAACGAACCCCGCTTTCTTTTTCGAAATGGCCAGTACAGTGGTGCCATCTCCGGCTTTGCTGTTAGCATCTGCAGCTTCCAGTGCCTCGACTCTCTCCTCCTCCTCTTTTTCCAACGCAGCTTGGCGCTGTTGAATTCGTTCTTTCTTCGACTTCTGTACGCACCATATCAAAACAGTTCTAGCTGAGGCCATTCTCCCTATCGACTGCGTAAAAACTCACCTTTCTCTTCGATGGCGATGCTGCTCTGCCATTTTTGTTCTTGGCTTTCTGCGTTGAGTTACCGTCCGGAGTTGCCGCACTCTCGGGTCTTTCGGTTGTACCGGAATCAAGAGGTGGTGAATCCGTAAGACCAAGGTCATCCTCGTCCTGAGGACTTCCTTCTGGAAAAACTGTATCGTCATTATACGGCGCATTGCTGCTCTCCTGTCCTGACCCCCAATAAGCTTCTTGGTTGAACACATTCGTTGGCGACTCTGCTTCTCCGTATCCGTGAATTAAGTTCCCTTGTTCGTCGTAGTAGATCCCCGTCGTCTGCTCCGTCGCGAGTTGGTCCAAGTACAATTGTTGTCCTTCCTCCGGACTATAATTCCACGTCTCCTGTGTTTCACCCGCATACGTCTGTTGTTCTGCATTATACCCGTCTCCAGTATCATTATGGTAGTTGTACTCTTGTCCTTCAGTCGTAGCGTACGCATCGTAACCTTCAGCACCGTAATTGTACTGCAAGACACCCGTTTCTTGAGAGCAATACCCTTCATACCCCTCTTGCTGGTACTCTGCATAGTATTCTCCTTCTTGTAGTTGCTGGTAGTAATAGTCCGCGTAGTTGCTGGCGTCGTAGCCTTCGGGATACTCGAACTCCGTCCCTGCTGCAGCTACAGCCCCAATTTTTAGCCTAGTACCCCCATTTTCCCAGGCCAATCCAGCTAGACCTACCTCCTCCTTCTGCAGCATCATTCTCTGCCGTATAATACTCATTATCCATGTCCAGACCGTAGTAACCTGGTAAACTTCAACTATTGGGACCAATTTCGCGTCGCTTCGCGCCACAGATACACAATTCTGACCAAAACGGTACTATTTTGTGCCAAGTTATTTGAGGTAATTTTTGGCATGTCATCTGTCTATTTGAGGCGCAAAATGGACTTCTTGCGCCGACTTGGAGAGCGTCACGAGGCGCTCAAGAAGAAGATCCACAGCACGCGCATCCCGCTGTCCAAGAGCGGCCAGCGCGTCATGGGGCTCGTTTACTTCACGACGCCCATCATCGGCGGCTACTACGTCATGAAGTGGGCGGAGCGCCGCTCCGAAGCCAATTTCCAGCTGGAGGTGCGCAAAACGCCTCAAAGTACCCGTTATTTGAGGATGTGGTGGATTAATTTGAGTACATCTGCAAATTAATTTCAATAGGAAACGGAGATCCGCCGAGCTGCTGGCGGCAGCGGCAAGTACATCACGCAGCAGAACCAACAGCTTAAGAGGATGTTGCAGGACAAGCAGCAGTAACTTGAATTGGTGACGAACCATTACCGACAACATAGGCATCTTACCAAAACAAACGGGACTATAATTTTTGCGCAACATTTTTGGCGCTACATGACGCTGCTGCTACATCAAAATTAACTGGGAAATAGTTGTGTGGGGCCGGGTATCGAAGATGGCGTCTACCGGTTCCCACATTGTGCCGAGAAGTATGCAGAGATTCTGCTGGGCGGAAGTTGAAAAGGTGATGGGGTGAGTTTCGATCAGCAGCCTGAACCGCCAGCCATTCGGAGGCAGGACGTGCTCTCGAAGAGTGACAACACGTTCGAGGTTGTGATGTAGATGAGCACACTGAGAAGCACAAGGACCACAAGCCACCCCGGAAGTGCTGTAGCCGCCGTAGTAGCGCATTTGCTGCACCTCGAGTTTTTGACGTGGGAGCAGTCCAACGAACGCGAGCCCCAAAAGTTGCAACGTCCAGGCAATCAAATACGTGTAGGTGACTTGTAATCGCGTGGCGTCCGAGTCGTTGTGGACGTCGTCGTCCGAGACGGAGAAGAACGAGTCGATGGCTTTGTAGGCGGCCGTACCCAACGGGATTGCCATGTTGCGGAACGTGATCACAAGTCCGTACGTGGTGCCTTCGATCCCCGCGGTGCCAGCTCCACAATCGGGAACAAGAGAATTAAGAACCGCAGTCCGGCGGCCGGTGCCGCCAACATTTGCATGTACAACCAAAAGTTCCGCCTCCTAACCACATCAAACACCGTGGCAGCTACAGTTACAACATCGACACCGACTATCCAGACTGTTGCAATGCAAAGAGGTGGCCCCAAGCTCCGCGCAGCAAGAAGCGCTCCGTTGCAGCCAACCCACCCGTAAATGCCAGACACCATACTGCAATTGCAATGGTTTTCGACCAGGCGTCCACATCGACCCAGTTCGCCTCGATGGCCGGACCTGCAGTCGAATCGATCGTCATGCAAAAGCTCGCCACAAGCTCGAAAATCAACAGCTGCCACATCGCGCGACTCTGAACTAACCTCCAGATAAGCTGACACCGGCCACAGAAGTCGAGTGGCGGGTCCAGTGGTGCTGTATTGGCTTGATGCCGTTGTTGGCCTACAGGACATGACACAACGTCAGCGAAGGAGAAAATCGGCACTGTCTGGGGTCTCGGGTCTTCGTGCAGAAACCAAATGGAACCCACAAGCGGCACCAACGCACACGCTGCCAGCACCAGCAGAACTTGGTTCACACTCAGCGACCAGGAGAAATCGCCACCGTACGCCGATCCATTGAGCGTCGCGGTGACAAACACGTCCATCACCGTGAGTCCGATCATTCTGGCCGCGTAAATACTCACTTGCGTATGTCCTCGTGTTGGTAGCGGTTCTCGTTGGGCGAACTCCACCACAATAGCGTCGGCCGCCACATTGGCCAAAAAGTACCCCACCGTCCCCAGCGTCATGCACAGCACGTATCTCCAGGCTGCATTTGCATCCCCGCGGCCGGCATGCCGGATGTTCCGAGGTACAGCAAACTGACAAGGCACAGCATCCACCCGATAACCAAGTAGGGCTTCCTCCTGTAGCCAAAAATCCTCAAACTGTCCGTCAAAAGTCCTCCGAAGGCCTTGAAGTTCCACGCCGTGTTGATGGCCGTCGACGCTGCTCGTACCTGGTACTGCTGCAGTTGCAGGTAATTGGCCAGGAACGGCACCAAAGTGCTGTTGATGCCGCCGTACAAGGCGCCAATGACGAAATAATTCAGCAGAAGTCCCACATTGCGGCGCGTCAGCAGGTGCACTTTTCCTCCTGGTCGGAGAGCCCCGTCCTGCTCCAGGCCGTAGAATCCGTACTCGCGACGCTCGCCCACGAACGGATCTGGCGGCAGTGCGTGCAGTAGCACCAGTGGGTCGTCACGCAGTTCTGGGGGCAGCGAGTCCAGACTCGGCGACTCGGCGGACATGGACAGCGACGACCCGCTCTTGAGCCACGCGAGTGAAGCCATGTGACGGGCGAAAACCGTTCGACGCGACTAGCACAGCCGGCTCATCAACTGCTTCGTGGCAAATGGACTTGTGGGTTGCGCTTTTGTGTCCTTGGAGCTCGGAGGTGGTACGATCACCAGGGGACAAAAAACTGGGTATTCAGGTGGCCACCCGCGTTGGATGGGTACGCGGAAGTCAGTCTCCGGTAGCCGGATAGAACTGCGGCTTGGTGTCCGTCTTCGCCATCGACGTGTGAAGAACGGTGCGAAGCCCACGCCTGTTCCAGCAGAAGGGTGTGTAGTGGCACCTCCACAGCCTCACAATCAAGTACTTGGTCGCGGAAATGGAGGGCGACTGGTTGGCCCTCGGTGGCAGGTTGGCGGCTATCATAGCTTGTCCAAGACACACGGTCTCGGACAAGACAAACAACGGCCTCTGCTGCTTCAACTGCGAAAGACTTCTTCACCATGGCGGACGCTGTTAACGATTTTGCAGTCCTCAAGATAGTTCCTCGCACAGAACCGATACCACGCACCTTCATGTTAACCTTGACACTGCGAACACTTTGAGATATTGGTCCGTGAGTTTGCCGGCTCTTGTCTTCAATTGTCAATACTGCCAGCAAGTTGCGCATGTCACTATTTAGTGACTAGTGTTGCGATCTGGGTACGCTACAGTGCTGGCCATAAGGATAGCCCACCCTATATTTTCCCGCGTAACTCGGTCAATATTTCGAGTTTGGCGCCCAAACTTGAACCAATTACCGTGCGCAATGCGTTTATCCCGCCAATCAAATTTGAGTAGAACCCGCGCGATATTGAGGGAGTTTCTATATAAGTCATCGAAAATGGGGCTGGACAAAAGGATAACACACTTTTTTACTTGGTTTCAGTATCGAAAGGTTATGTGCGCCACATCGAATCAGTACTTAATCGTTTTTCCGTCCGCCTTCAACACTTCAATGCAGCGCTTCTTCATGGATAGCACCAGCTTTTCGAGGTAGCTGGTAGGCATTTGCTCCCATTGCTTCTTGATCTCGGTAATGAGGTCTTGCTCGGTCAGGTACTGGCGCCCACCTCCGTAGACCTTGCCGACCAAGTAGCCCCAGATATTTTCGATCGGGTTGAGATCCGGCGACAGAGCCGGCCACTTCATCACCTTCTCCAGGTGCTCGTCGAGGAAGGCCTTCGTGGCTTTGGACGAGTGGATACTGGCGTTACTTGCTGGAACGTAAACTCCGTACCAAACCGGCGGTGTGCCGCAGGCAATAGGTGTTCAGAGAGGGTGTAGATGTAGGCTGGCGAGTCTTGGTTCCCTTCCAAAATGCCAGTGCCGTAGTCCCGTCCGCCCAGAAGCCGCCCCAGACCATGACAGACCCACCGCCGTTTTGGCGACTAAAACGCACCTTGGGGTCGTCCTCTAGGCACCGCCAGTAGCTCTTAAGTCCATCAAGGCCGTCTAAATTCCATTTTTTCTCGTCTGAAAAGACGGTGGACCGCCAGTTTCTCTCCCCCAGTCGTGGTGATCTTCTGCCCACTCGACGCGAGCCTTGATGTGCGCTGCGGTTAACTTGGGGGCCTTGTTCATGGTCACGTACTTGAAGAGCTCGGTGGAGTTCAAGAAGCGGCGAATGGTACGGCTAGAAACTGTCAGCTCGAGCTTCTCCTTGAGCCCCGACGAGCTCGGCGTATCTTGACGGGTCGCTCGGACGACACGGCGGCAGTCACGCGGTGACATCTTCCGTTGGCGTCTTGGACCGAAGCGCTTTCCGTACTTGGTAGGATCACGCAGATAGTTAGTGATAGGCTTTCTGGAGCGACCTACGGCCGCAGCTATCTGACTGACATTGACACCTTGAGCAGCATAGGCATCGATCTGCCCGCGCTCGTACTCTGTGAGCTGGCCCTTCCGACCCATTACAAGAAGGAAAATGAGCGTTCCTGTCTGATTCGATGTGGCGCACATAACTTTTCGATACTGAAACCAAGTAAAAAAGTGTGCTATCCTTTTGTCCAGCCCCATTTTCGATGACTTGTATAGAAACTCCCTCAATATCGCGCGGGTTCTACTCAAATTTGATTGGCGGGATAAACGCATTGCGCACGGTAATTGGTTCAAGTTTGGGCGCCAAACTCGAAATATTGACCGAGTTACGCGGGAAAATATAGGGTGGGCTATCCTTATGGCCAGCACTGTAGCACCGGTGTAGGCAGAGTAGGAAGCAATCGATGTTAGTCGACACAGACACTGGGCGGCAAAAGCCACCTTTGGCACGGGGTATATTCCTCTCTTTCTGCACATTCTCGACTGATCCTTCTGCTCCAGTCCTTCTTTTTCTTCTCATACGCTTCTCATACAATAATAGTCTCACACCAACTGTACGTGCCATAGTGTAGATCAGTACAAATCGCAACAGCCCCACCTACTGATCAACACATTGGCACTTCAGCACTCACACACACCCGCACCGTGTTAATGGGCAGATCGTGTGTTCGTGTGTACTCCTCTGAGACTGTGCCACCCACTCTCTCTCATTGCATCACGTGCCTCTCAACAACTCATTAGCACCTCTGTGCTTCTCTCTCTCGTCTGCACACCTCTGTTCCTCTCACACTCTCACATCTGCACACCTCTGTGCCTCTCAACTTTCATCTGCACACCTCTGTGCCTCTTCCTCTCATCTGCACACCTCTGTGCTTCTTCCTCTCATCTTGCTTCACGGCCCCACCTGACCGGGCATCTCTCTCAACTTGCCTCACGGCCACACCTGACCGGGCATCTCTCTCTTCAATTCTCTCTTCTACCCCACAGGGCTGTGCACCTCTCTCTTCTGCCCCACCGGGCGTACACTTCTCTCTTCTCTCATCATTCTCCAGCACCTCCACGTATTTCTCATCTGAGACCACGTCTCTGCAGCCGGTGCCTTCGCGCCGCCCACTGCTGCGTCCTCTTCTTGACGCTTCACATTCAGTGCCCTCTCCTGCAGCCGGTGCCTTACACCGCTCACTGCTGCGTCCTTCTCTTGACGCTTTTCTCTTCTCTCATCTCTTCTAACTCCTTGAACCTCTCGAAGTTCTTCTCACGCTTGTCGTCCTTGGCCTCCTCCAACTTGTAGGACTTCTTCTCGCCATTGCTCGTCCTTCGACGCCTCTCCAATTTCTCAACGTCATTCCTCTCTTCGACTCCGCGAACTTCTTCACGTCCTTCCTCGCATGCTCTTCCTTCACACAATACACTCACAAATTCAGTTACCATCCTCATTCATCTACACCACACTTCTCGTCTGCTCCTCTTTCGATCTTCTCTTCTCCTCTTTCGCCCTCGTCTTCTATTCCTCGCTTCTTTTTCTTCCTCTTTTCATTCCGTGCTATCTTCTTCTCCATTCCTTGTCATCATCTACTTATGCTTTTGTCTTGTCTTCTTCTTCTTCTCTCACGCTTCCTGTCAGTACTCATCACAAACAACTCACACAGTGTCAGCTCCCACGCTGCGCTCCTTGGGCTCATAACCTGTTGCGATCTGGGTACGCTAGCACCGGTGTAGGCAGAGTAGGAAGCAATCGATGTTAGTCGACACAGACACTGGGCGGCAAAAGCCACCTTTGGCACGGGGTATATTCCTCTCTTTCTGCACGTTCTCGACTGAGCTTTCTGCTCCAGTCCTTCTTTTTCTTCTCATACGCTTCTCATACAATAATAGTCTCACACCAACTGTACGTGCCATAGTGTAGATCAGTACAAATCGCAACAACTACAGTGGTAACCGCATTTAGTCTCACTAGATGGGAGGGTTAGGGTATCGATGTTGCAGACTATTGGTCGATAAATACGGTATTTGCGCGGGGTCTATCGTTTTCATAGGCTAAAAAATTAGCCGTGGACTTATCGTCAAAGTACGAATTTCGCACTTTTTCTGCAAAAATGACAGTGAGACTAATTGCGGTTACAGATACCGCCCTCCAATCCGTCCGAGGTACCACTCTCGTTGGTTTGTAAGGAAGTGCAGTATAGCAGGTATAATCTAATCGTTCTAATTCAAACGTGCATCGCCGATGCACCAGCAATGACCGCCTACGTTGCATCAAGTCGCATTGATGTCACCTTGACTGGCTTGCGCCTACTGGAGTCCTCAATTGTGCTGCTCATGATGTGTGGTGACGTCCGAAGGATGTCGCTCACCGTACTTCTAGCCAGTGGTCGAGGGAGCCTGAACGTCTTGGTTGCCCAGTTAGCAAGCTCATTTATGGGAGAGATCAGGACTCTCAGTAGCTTTCGCGATGAGGATCTTATCATTGAGCATCAGCCATCGCCCCATGTCTGTCTGCTCGAGGGTCGAAAGTGGCGATTTTCCCAAATGACCTTTCAAAATTCATATAAAATGGGTAGAGGTTATAACTGGACTGAGTGGACGGATTAGAGGGCGGAATCTGTACCACTGTAGCTACATTAGCGAAAATGCCGTCGCGGCGTCACGCCCGGAAGCGTCCGCTGTGGTTCGTGTGGGACCCCGCGGGCATCGTGATCGCCGGCTTCGCGTGGGTGCTGGTCTTGGTTCTGTTGCTGTCCGTGCTGACGTCCGTCTCGCAGTGGGTGGGGCTGCTGTCGCTCATGGGGGCGACCGAGGGGCTCTGGTTCTGCGGCCTCTTCGGCATGTGCCTCTGGTGCCACTCGGTGGTGCTCACGAGCAACCCAGGGACCGTCCCGTTCAAGCTCAGAGGTTTCGTACCACCAGAAGGCGGCGCAGAAGAAGACGTGGAGGAGGTGGAGGAGGTGGAGGAGGAAATGCCACTCAACGAGTACGAAGAGTGCGAGGATGACGGCTCGCTGCTCATTTACTGCGACGAGTGCGAGATCTACAGACCGACGAGGTGCAAAAGCTGCACCTAAAACTGTGTCTGCTACGGTACTGGAAAATGCACTAACATTCTCTTGTGCTTTTGCAGAGCGACCCACTGCCACACGTGTGAACGGTGCATTGTACTGCAAGACCATCACTGGTGAGACTGGGAGGTTGAGATTGCAGAGATGTTGAGCTGACTTGTAAGGTTTGTCTGCTCTACAGCCCGTGGGTCAACAATTGTGTGGGTATTGGCAACCAGAAGGCGTTTTTACTGCTGCTGCTGTACGTGACGGCGACGAGCATACAGGCGGCGCTGCTGGTGCTCATGCAGTACGCCATGTGCTCGCGCGGCAAATACACGTGCGGACTACAGAACGACCAGTTCCCGGGCAAGTTAGGCGGCTGGATTCTCGCGGCGGCGGCTGTGTTTGGCATCTTCTGCTCGCTCATGCTGACCATGGAGCTGGTGAATATTTATCAGGACCCGTTGTTCACGCTCATCGCGGACCAGCTCGCGGCGCGTCGCGGCGGCGACAAGTCGACGTCGAGGCTGGAAAGGCACTTGAGCGTCATCTGTGGCACGGACGGCGTGAGAGCGTCGTGGCTTTTCCCTCCCCGAGCGGCGCGCACTGCACGACGTGGAGATCGTGCAGGGCTTCCGGTGTCGCGCCGAGGACGCCGGCATTTGCTGATGACGTTGATGTAAGTTTTGTAGGACAAGTCACAGAGACTGGAGACTAGTGCAGACGCCCGCAACTCTTGTACAAGTGCAGTACAGATACAGCAACATCTTGTGCTATTATAACATGACAGGCGTCTACCTGTTGCAGTGCTCTCAGCAGTGACTTGCCGTGCGAACACCTGGTGGTAGATTAACGTCCGACGTTGCTCGAAATCCAGGCGCGCAAGCTCAGATCGCTTTGCTGCGAGGTGACGGCCCGCAATCGGCGTAAACGCCCGCGGAGTGGCAACTGCGTGATTCCCATTGCGATGGCGTGTCTCGTATCAAGCCATTGGTGGCGAGTCGATCCGCTGGTCGGCGGGCAATCTGGGGACATGAGTTGCTATCACGGTCTCTTGCGCCTGAAACGTCAAGTGCCACTGGTCGTGAGGCGGGCAGGTCGGTCGGACAGTCAGCCAGTCAAGGCAGTCGGCAAGCTCGGTCACACGGTTGCAAACAGCAAAACGAGCGCTTTAAACGCTGCCATCGAGGCGGACGACCAGCTAATATTACACGGATCGTGTGTTGTAGTTGACGGCGCCGCATTTGGCGTGCAATTTGTATTAATAATACCGTACAGTAGCGTCATGCCATGGACGCTGTCCGAGCTCTGGCGCAATCGACCCATAATCGGGTGGCGCAGACGGGACGGGGGAAATGGGTCATCGAAATGGGACTCCGCTGGAAATGGGACTTGTCCGTTCCACAAGTCCGACTTCCGACACGTTACCCGTATGGATACCAGGATACAGAGTGCCAGGTTCGAACGCAGGTTGAAAGCCGTCGAAGCCCGATGACGAACCTCATACAGCGCACAGCTATCTTGCAGAAACACGAAACCAGCTCGGACGGTAATGAACCAAATCTGAGTGCCAGCAACGCGCCTCGTTGCCGTGCTGTACTTTCAGTTGCCTGTCCAGCTACGCCTTCAACCAGGCCAGTTGAAAACAACGGAAAACGGAGGATGATCATTACTGTCAGCTAACTGCCAAGTCGGTGGTTTTCCAAGCCCGTCCTGACCCTCTCATGAAAGAAACGACAACAACCGAACAGCTTTCTTCGTCCTGCGACTGCTGCAGAAACAACAGGTATCCCGATATAGCGCCAAAATGGGTTGTATCTCTGCAGCTCGGATGCTTACAATGTGCTTTCAATGTGTGCGACAACACACACACTCTAGTCGTGAGTCCACTGCAACCCTGCGGTTTGTGGGCCGCAGACCGCGTTTGCTGTTAGTACCTTTCCAGCGCCCGATCTGAAACCAAATCATACTCGATGGCTGCTCTTCCAGCAACAACAGCATTACAGCGGTGCTAGCAGGTACTTCGAAGTACCCAGCAAGCAAGCAGTCCGCTTGTTCGGCAATCGCAGCAACGCGGGCATGGCGCGCGTCCTGCAGAATTGGGCACGAAAATGGGTCCTTTCCATCCCGTTCTTTGGTCGCGATTATGCCGTTTTTCCCATACCAGCATTTGTCGCTGAAAACGAATGGCCCTACCTTACAGCATACGCACAGCTGTCCTTAATGACCTTCTTTCCGAATCCCCCTCCTGTCACAACCGAAGTCCCTGCCATCCAGCCTGCCACCGGCATTGGCCCAGCAACTGACTGCAAGTTGCGATATAAAGCGGGTGCGCAATCAGCAAAACCTTCCGCAGGCGGAAGTTCCGCCTACAATCGCCGGCATTCGTTCATTCGCAAATTTACCCGCCGGAGAAGGGAGCGTTTTTGGCCCCTAGAAACGTTCCAGCCCTTATGACTGTGCTCCAGACGCGCGCCCGCGACGACGACGCCGTCGGGCCCGTCAAGACAATCGAGGACGAGAACCAGCTGTTCGACGCCATTGAGCAGCAGCCTGCAGAGGATGACGCGGACGAGGTGTCGCGCCTGAAGGCCAAGCGCTCGTCCAGCGGCACGTCCACGAGCAGCGAAGGCGACGCGCCGACCGGCGACAGCGAACGCGTGCGCGAACTGCGAGAGCGCGTGTTGCAAGACGCCAAGCGCCAAACTTCAGCCGCCAACAAGAACCTGCGACGCGCGTCGACGGTGGCCGTTCCGACGACAGGCCTGCTGCCGAAAAAGGCGGCGCCGGAGCAGGATAAAGACAGCGACAGTGAAGCAGGCGAGACGCCCGCGGCGCTGCGACCCGTGCGCTCCAAGAGCTGGGCCGGCTGTCCACAACGCGACGCCGCTCTCGAGGCGATAGAGAAACGCCAGGTGCGCTTCCGCTTCTCCACGGCGGCGTCCGCGCGCGAGATCGTGCGGGAAATGTACTCGCACCGGCTGCGAGAGTTCCCCGAGCAGTGCATCATGAAGGCCGAGATGCAGATGCAGGTCGGCTCCGTGTGGCGCCAAATGACCGTCGAGGTGGACCGCGACGGCGTCAACTGCCAGCGTGTGTCGCTCTTCCGCAAGAAGACCAAGGAGGTGCAGATCGCCAAGGACGACCTGCTCGCCGCCGGGTTTACACACGGCAGCAAGACGAGTGTGGACCTGCACTACATGCTGCCAGGACGCGGCAAGCAGCACCGAAGACTCATGAGAAGGTACCACACGGTGACGTTGCGTCTCGAAGACGAGGCTGCGGCCGCCAAGCTCGTGGCTTCGCTGCAGCTATTTGTCAAGTGGCTGGCGCGTGTGCCGGAGAACGTGACGCGGAGAATTAAGGTGGTGGTGAACCCGCACTCGGGCAAACGTCGAGGCCGCAAAGTCTGGCAGCACTGGAAGCCGCTGCTGGAGCTCGCCAACATCGAGTGCGACGTGGAGGAGACAGAGTACAGCGGCCACGCGCGCGACATCGGCGCGGCCTTCGACCTCGAGAAAAAGTACGAAGCCATCGTGTTTGTCGGTGGCGATGGCACTGTGAACGAGTTCATGAACGGCGTCTTCTCTCGCGAGGAGAGTGTGTGGCGCACGCTCGTGGCCACGACGCCCGTCTCGCTCATTTGCGCGGGCACAGATAATGCCTTCGGCAAAGGTGTGGGGACCCCCACGCACGCGTCGTCCGTGTACTGTGTCATTAAACGCAAGATCCGACCGCTGGACGTGATGACCTGCCAGGCCAGCAACGACGACGGATCAACCCGCCTCGAGTTCGCCTGCACGGGCGTGAGTTACGGCATCGGCTCGGATATCGCTGTGGAGTCGGAGGCCACGCGATGGCTCGGTGTGCACCGCTATCTCTACCTGAAGATCAAGCGCGGCCTTTTCGTGCCGCACAAGCACGAGGCCAAGATCAGCTACGTGCTGTCGGACAACATACCGGTGGACCCTAACACGGGCGAGCAGATACTGCGCACTTACTATGAGATCATGGACGACACCGCAGACGACCAGCATCACGTGGAGCGCTGCAGTATCTATGACGACTCGGACCCGGCCGCCAAGCAGTGGATGGGCGACGCTGAGTCCATCTTTCACCCAGCCAACGAGGAGAAGTACGTCGGCCAGTGGCACAGTTTCCAGTCCGAGTTGACGTCGGCTGGCGGCTCAAACGTGTACTTCGAGACCCAGTACGCGCACCCGTCAGACGGCAATCTGGACCTCATCTACTCGCGCAAGGGCAACATCAGGCAGACGGCTGAGATCGCCGTACGCTACCTGTCCAACACATTCCTCCAGTCGGAGCTGGTGGGCTACCACAAGGTGAAGGCGATGGTGATTGAGCCCATCGTGGAGGACGTGCTGAACGTGGACGGCGAGGTGTTTGCCGGCCCCGGCCCGTTCCGCATCGAGGTGGTACCGCAGCTGCTGTGCGTGCTCTCCGAGAAGTAACGTGACCTATCTCACGCGTAATTGACATCATAAGACATCCCAGGACGATAAAAATGCAGTGATAGTGCCGTCCGGTAAGATAGCGATAGGACATAGGCGCAGAGCACGATCGAAGGGCTCTAGGGGCAAGGTGGCGGGTACGAACGAAGTGTCTGCCGCCGTAGGGGGTAAAGTACATACACGTAATGAGTTAGTGATTGCAACCTCTTCGCCCGTCTTGGAGCTTCCACATATTGTACTGGCACGATGAAACCCACCACCAAACTGTGGTGACCCATAACTCAGCACCTAATTGTCATATTTAGGTGTGCGTTTTTGGCTTTAAAGCTCTCCGTTTCCTCGTTTAAATAAAGTAATCAACATCGTCTAACTCAAACGCACAGCTGCACAACACTTAAACAAAAATCGGAAGTCCGCCAGAAATGCCAAAAAATCGAGGCTATGCTCACACCAGATGGCACCAGATGGCTCTTGCAATACAAACCTTGGTACAAAATATATGTGCCCTTTAAGAACCGGTTATGCATTTTATTGCTCGTAAAGCTGCGAGCAGCGTCGAGATCAACATGGCGTGGTGCACTTTCCAGGCTAATGCAATGGCTAGAAGCATATCCATCAGAACCACAAGCAACCAAGCTCCATTCCGGCGCAAAGTTCAGCCTTGAATGTATATTAGATCAAGATATATTAATAAAAACTCGTCGTGCATTCATGATCGGTACCTTTTGGCCTTGGCGACGTCGGCCATTCCGTGGCGATGAAGCTTCGAGCTACCTGAACAACAAGCGTGTTAATGCATTATCACTAATCAGATTTTTCCATTGCGGGTCTTCCGGTATCAATACGACCAATATTTTAGGTTTTACGGACAATATACAATTTTGGTGGTGGGTTTCATCGTGCCAATACAATAGTCTGGCCTGCTGCCAACCGCTTAGTGCTGCCGTCGTGGATCGCGCACGTGCCGCGGTTGTCCTCTAAATGAATATGCCAAACGGCTTTGCATACTCATGGTAATGGCTACACTCCTGATTTGTGTGGATGGATACATTTGCAGAAACGATACGTTTGTGCTTGTTTTGAAGCAGCACAAATAATTTGTAACACTATTTTGGTCCACAACCAAAAACAAAACTTTGATGTGCACCACTTTGGGTACATTTCGCGACGACGCGACGACGCCGACTCTTCTTCCCGTCATGGCTTCTCTCGTCGTCGGCGAACAGCGCTATTATATAATACCTAAAGTAGTGTCCTTTCGACAGGCCGTGTCCGTCAACGCCTGCAACTGGCGCCTGCACATGACACGACGAGGGGGAAGCGGCCCACCACGACGGGGCGCTGAACTTCGGCCAAGGCCCTCGCGTCAGTGCGCGTGTCCTTTTTCTGCCCACCTGTCGTCCAATTGCGCCAATGAAATCGCCGCATTCCTCGCTCAGGAAGCGAGGGGGCCCGACGTTCAGTTCGGATTGTTGCCGCCACCAGCCGCAGCAAAAGCTGGCCGCGGAAAGAGGAGAGAGTCCCCTGTCAGTACCAGGGTAAGGGGCTCGCAATTCCGCAATCTTAGCGCCACTTCACGCACTTCCGCATTCTAACCCCTCTCCAGATTCCCATCATGTCGTTCCGGTTTCCTCGATGGGGCCGCAAGAAGAAGGACAAGGAGCAGCCGCAGGGCGGCGCCAAGTACGTCCCGCGCGCGCCGCCGTCCGCGCCCGCGGGTCGCGCCACGCGCGCGGCCTCGGACCACCCGCACGCGCAGCAGTCGTGGCAGTCGAACGGGACGCTCCCGCCGCAGCCCGCTGCCGAGTTCTCCACGTCGGGCGGCCAGCGCGCGCCGCCCGCCAACCGCGGGCGCCGCTGCCCTTCAGCCACCCGCTGTACGCCATGGACGCCGAGGGGATGATCCACCTCAAGGCCACGGGCAAGGGGCTGGACGACACGGACCTGGCCGTGCACCAGGACGAGATCATCAACACCACCGTCAAGTACGTGCAGGACTCGATGCGCAAGGAGCTGGGCTTCCGCGAGGTCTTCATCCCGGCCAGCAGCACGCCCGACGCGCCCGTCAAGGCCAACGTCTTCGTGTCGCGCAACTATGAGACGTGCAAGAAGCTGCTGGTGTTCGTGGCCGTGAGTCGCGGCCTCTACCCGGGGCTCTGGAGCCGCGGCCTGGTGTTGCACGCCGGCGTCAAGAGCGGCAGCATGCTCGAGTACTTCCGCAAGGCCATCGACGAGGGCTACGGCATCATCGTGGCCAACCCCAACAAGAACGTGATTGTCATGCGCGACGGCAAGCAGAGGCTGCAGATCCCGGGCTCGTCCAGCCCGGAGGAGCACATGGACTCGCTCTGGGACTCGTACGTGGCGCGCTCGGCGGCCAGGCGCGTGTACTTCCTGGGCTACTCGTACGGCGGCGTGCTCATCAAGTACCTGCTGCAGTCGCGCGGCGACCAGTTGATGCGGCGCAATGGCGCGATCGCGCTCATCGAGTCGAGTCACCGTATCGAAGACGGAGATTCCCAGTCCGTCAAGTCCATCTTGGCGCACCGGACCATGTACTGGGAGAGCAACGACGACCTGTTCCAGACGCAGCTGGATGGAGACGCTCCGCACCGTACGGGCTGCACGTGCTTGTCGGCGGAAGACCCGCGCGCGCCCACGCGAACCACTACTACGTGACGGCCTTCTGTATTAACAAGATCCAGGACGCGCTGTTCCGCTTTCTGGACACGCGCGATGCCACGACGTACGTGGCCGGGGAGAAACCGGTGCCGGAGCCGCCCGCGTCGGCGCCCGCGTTCGTCGGGAACGGCGCGGGAGCTCCGGGTGCGCCCAACCTGCAGCGCCAAGAGTCCGCGCGGCGCGACGCCAACAACTCCAAGATGGGCAACAGCGAGAAGCACTGCAACTTGTGTCTGTTCCACTTCACGCTCTTCGACCGTCGTCATCACTGCCGCATGTGCCACCGCGCGGTGTGCAACGCTTGCTCGCGGGACAGACTGTTCTTGCCCGGATCGAGTACGGCGCAGCGCGTGTGCACAGAGTGTGCCACGGAAGGGCCGCGCGCCAACCAGCCGCCCCAGCAGCCTCCCAACTACCCGCGCTTCAACCGCACCACGAGCGACGCCGCGCCCACGTCCGTGTCGTCGTCGACGGAAACCCGTAACCGCTCGGACACGCAGATGTCCATGCTCTCGAACAACGGCCGGTCAGAGTCGAATGCTGATGTGCCGAGCAAAAACTCCAAGCTCAGCGTGGAGGACTTTGATCTGCTGAAGGTCATTGGTAAGGGCGCGTTCGGTAAGGTGATGCTTGTCCGCAAGAAGATCCCGGATGGATCGTGCAACCCGAACGCTATCTACGCCATGAAGGTGCTGAAGAAGGCCTCTGTGTTCGCCAAGAACCAGGTCGAGCACACCAAGTCTGAGCGCCGTATCCTGCGTGATATTGATCATCCGTTCGTGGTGCGTCTGCGGTACGCCTTCCAGAACGAGGACAAGCTGTACCTGGTCATGGACTACTACAACGGTGGTTCGCTGTTCTTCCACCTGCGCAAATCGCGCAAGTTTTCGGAGAAGCGCGCGCTTTTACGCGGCCCAGTTGCTGATGTCGATGTCTCACTTGCACGAGCTCAACATCGCCTACCGTGATCTAAAGCTCGAGAATATTTTGATGGACGACAAGGGGTTCATCGCCCTTACGGACTTCGGTCTGTCGAAGGAGAACGTCGACGTGCCCGACGGTGCCAAGACTTTTGTGGTACGGCCGAGTACATCGCTCCTGAGCTGCTGAAGGGTCTGCCGTACGGTAAGGCTGTGGATTGGTGGGGCTTCGGAACGCTGCTGTATGAAATGATGACTGGTCAGACGCCGTTCTTCGACCGGAACCGAAAGCGCATGTTCCACAACATCCTGCACCGCGACGTGGTGTTCACGCAGGCCTTCTCGGAGGACGCCAAGGATCTGCTCACGGGTCTGCTTCGTCGAGACCCAGCCAAGCGGTTAGGCTCAGGCCCTTCAGGCGTGCAGGAAATCATGGACCACCCGTTCTTTGCCAGCATCGACTTCGACAAGCTGTTCAAGCGCGAGGTGGAGCCACCTTTCAAGCCTGTGGTGAGCAGCGAGGCCGATACCGGTAACGTTGCCAACATCTTCACGCGCGAGATGGCGCGCGACTCTCCGGTCACCCAGGAGCTGGGCGCAACGCATCGTGCACAGGCGCACTTTGATGGTTTCACGTACATGCCCGGCAGCGAGCACATGAACTAAGCAAGTGGAGATGAAGATAATGACCCTGAGGCTGGTCCGATTGTTAGAAGACAACCCGCCCCCACGACGACGAAGTCAAGGGCAAGAGTGCGCAGCGCGGGGAAAGCTGTCAAGTCGATCACAAAGTTTGGTCGTCTCGGCCGACGCAGCTTCATTGGCAAACCCCGTTGCGGCGAGTGGGTAGGGAGGCGACACGAGCGAGAGAGCCGTGTCGGTGTGTGTTGTGTACGAGAAGAAGAACAGGAAGAAGAGCAAGGCGAGGGGGCCTGTCAAGAGGTGGCACGTGCTGAAGCGGAAATGCACCTTCCTGGCAGCGAACTTGCCATTTTAGTTTTAGCATTGCGAGCGGCATAAGATGAAAAAGAGAAAATGAATCCATACTACTCTTTCATCGCGGTGCTAGTACAAGCACTAGCCACCTAACTACAGGGTCTTGTTTTGCTGCAATACTGCGCTTAGGGAAGCAAAAAGGTAGCCATGTTAAACCACTTCAACTTGCCCCTATGAAATCGACCAGCGCAGTGTCATGTGTTTTCAATCAAACATGCAGTCATGGGGGTTAAATGTGCGGTTCATTTGGTTAAGGGCCAAAGGCAAGGTGCCGAATGGCAACCCTATAAAAAGGATGGTGGGAGGGTAAAATTCTGGCATGTGATCACCTTGGGAAAGCATGTCGACTGGACTGGGCTCTGGTGACGATGCTTGACTTGGCAGGGGCGCTCGGTGTTTGGCCTCCTGCGACGAACCCCAAATGAACCGCTGGACACGTGGAGACTGGTGAGTGGCCTGGTCCTTACGCTGAGGCGCCCGAGGCATGATGTCCGTTTTCTGCAGCTGCAGCAACTTGACTTGACCTTGTAGACCTCCTTCTAATAGAAAACACAATTTCCCCAGCTCCGTCCGCTTCGCTCATCAGCTTCACTACCTGCACATGGAAATAAACCATTCTCGGGCTCGAGGCTCCAGCACTTCTGCTTCACTTCTCCGTCCACGCTTAAGAATGGCGAAACAGCATTTCCTTGGAGCACAAATTTAGGCTTAATGCACGCCACGTGCGACTTGGAAGTCTATTCCCGTTGACGAAGCCATCTCGGGCCAGAAAAAAGTCATGGCTAGGGACTGAATCACTATTGATAGCCGGGAGAAACCAACACTAGTGTCGTGGGCTGCCAGCCAACGGCCGGACAAGTTGGCCGCGCCTACTCATTCCCAAACCTTCCAGCCTTCAGCCAGCAAAAGCCCCGGGTCTTCACAAGTTCATCTTCAGCATTCTCTTCATCAAGAATGAGCACCGTCAACGAGATCCGATTCGGCGATGTCGTCAGGCTGCAGACTAAATCGGCGTTCGTCGAGAGTGCCACCCCTTCCACCTTGTCCTTCCTGGAATTGCCTGGCAAGACTCAGACGCAGCTTCTCGTGGTGCCTCCCGTGAAAGACGAGGTCAAGGACCGTTTGGTCGACGCCGAGTTCATCATGTACGTCCACATCCTTCGTCATCACCTCAAACACCGTTGGCTAATGTGTGTGTGTTTTTGGCTGAAAAATAGTGCTCCGATTCGTGGTGAGAAGCAGCAGCCGAACGGGACCCCGTTGACCTTCCAGACCCCCTTCGTGCTTCGCACCTCCGATGGAAAGGATGGCAGCACATACTCGCTCAACAACAAGGTGGCAGGTCAACGAGAGGCCATCAGTCTCCAAATCGCAGCCACCAAGGGTGAAATGTACATCCAAGTGGAGAAAGAGGGCTCCACGAAAGTCACAGGGCTCCACTACGGCACGGACGGCTTGAACCTCCGTGTTGTCGACTCGAACCGAGTCCGCAAGACACTCAACCAACTGATCACGCACACGGTTAAGCCCAAGAGCGACACGCTCGGTGGAATGGTCACCTGTGGAGCCAAGGGTGCACCGCTCACTTTCAGCTTCCAGCGTGTTGTGGATGCTGAGGGAAACCCCTTGACCGAGACCCGCATGTACATCAAGAACCCGCAGGCGCGTCGCGCCAGCATGGAAGGTATCAGTCCTAGCAAAATGAGCCAGTTGGGCCGTGCTGAGCGCATTGACAGCAGCGAGTTCTCCGACATGAGTCGCTCCAGTAGCGTGGCGGGTCTCAACTCGAACCCTGCCAGTCCCCGTGGCGTTCCAGGCGCGAATGGGTTTGCAACTCCTGTGGATGCAGCTGCAGTTGCTGCGCGACTTCCAAGTAGCAGTGCAAGTGGAGATTCTTCGACGGACAACTCGTCCGCTGAGACCAAGACGTCTGCTGCCAAGCACGCAGTCGTGGACGCAAAGAGTTCTGTTCCAGCTCCGTCTCCTCCGGTGAAAGCGGCATCCGTGAAGATTGAAATTGCCAAGATTGAAGCAGCAAAGGCTGAAGCTGCGAAGGCTGAACCGGTGAAGGTTGGGACAGCGACAACTGGTGCTGCGAAGACTGACCCGGTGAAGACAACGCCGCCTCAACCTGAGCCAAAGACATCGACGCCTCCGCTAGCACCCGTCGCTACTGCAGCTACGACGCCTTCCAAGGCGACTCCGGCTGAGCCTAAGACAGTTCTGGCTGATGCATCGACGTTCCCGCCTACGCCGCTCATTTACGGCCCCGCTCCAGCTCCGGTCGTGCTGTCCCCCAAGGCTTCGACTTCACCGAAGCCCACAGTCAAGGCAGGAGCGACCCCAACAACGACACCGGCTTCACCAAAGATGCTGAAGGAAGAGGAAGTGGCGAGATTGAAGGCCGAGGCGGAGGTGGAGAACCTCCAGCCGGCGTGCGGTGCCAAGTGCAGCGTCATGTAGTTAGGCGCAACGAGGGCCTAGCCACCAGCTCGTAGATCTTCTCCAGCCTTGCATTTTATAAACCACTTATGAACCCCCATCCACTGTACGTCACGGGTCCTCCACAATCTTGTCGTAAATACTCGCCATCACCTCCCGAGCGGCTTGTGCGTACTCCTCGGCCTCCATGATCTCATGGTCGTGTTGTTGCTTTTGACGCTCGCGCTGCAATTTTGCAGCTGTGCTTTCACGCCGAGCAATTCGCTCCAGACGCTTTTGTTCCAGTGCTTCTCGTTCGCGTGCTTGGCCATCTCCAGCAGTGCTGATCATGAAGCCTTCGTCTTTCAAAAATGGCTCAGCTAGCACTCCGCGTTGCTGCATTCGTGTAGAACGGAACCCCTCGGCGGAGTTTTCAAGCACCAAAGGAACGTAAATCGGATCCATTGAGCGTGCCAACGCTCGCCGCACGAACGCGATCTGCGGTGCTGTGGTTGGTGAGCAAAAACTCAAGCCACGAGGAGCACCTGGACGCTGACAATCGTGAGTTCGCTGGACTCGCTCAAGAGCCTCCGATGCGGTTATCCCGTACACACGTCCAAGCAGCAGTGCAGACACTAGTCCGGTCCGACCATGACCCAGACGACTGAAAATGTACAAGTTCTTGCCGGCACGGAGTCTCGCCTCAATCCGCTCTTGAAGGAATGTCATCAACTCATCGGTGGCAGGGACGCCGTCGTGCGATATGGGGAAGTACAAGAACTCGAGCTGCATCATACCCAACCGTGCAACTTCGTGTGAAGCCTTCGTCGCTTGCTGCTCAGCCAACTGAAGTTTCTGCTCGAGAGCATCACGTGCTTCGTTCATCTTGGCTTCCTCAGCGGCATCCTCTTGCTGCTGCTGCTGCGACGTCATTGATGATCTCCTCTGCTTGCTGTTCCTCGTTCCAGATCCTCCCATCGCCGTAGCTGCAGCTTGAGCAGCTTCGCCATCAAAATCCACCAGCAACTTCTGCGCGAGCTCTACGTGTCGTTTACTGATGGTCTCGGCCCCCTTAACTCGCTGCAAAGAGCTTTATACTTGGTACGAACTTGACGCTCATAACTCCACTCAGTGTCTGCTCCAGAACCTCCTTCTGTCATCTCCAAATTCTTGAGCTCCTTCGGTTCCATTAGACACACGAACACGCTAATCTGCTGCAAAAGTACACTTGTCGCGAAATCGGTACGCGACACTAGCCGTCGAGCTTCGCGAAATGCAGGGCCAATTGGGCATGCACCAGCCAGTACTCGAGCTCGAATGACCCAGTAAGAAGTATCTGCTGGCCCCGTGTGGTTGGCACGAAACAACTTGTACGTGGCCATATCTTCGATGATAACTTGGGTACCAGGTGCGACCGACGTGTCTTGCACCATGCGTCGACGGGCTCCCATACGAGGAAGTTTAGGTAACATGGCCTTCATCCCGTGACTTGGATGCCACGAAATCGCTGGTGGTGGGGGTGGAGCGCTGGGGCCCACAGCTACACGCCAAGTTTTCAGCGCATTGCGCTTTCGCTGTTCGATCTGCCGGGTGAGAACAGTGTACAGCTTTCGTGCTTCGATCTGTTGTCGTCGATACATCTCCAAAGCATTCACTGGAGAGCCTATTGCGATGCTTAGCAGAAGCTGGCGCTCTTGTTGCCGTCTTCTCTCAGCAATCCTACCAGCCCACGATTGCAGTACGCTAACTGCTCGCGCACGCTTCTGTTGGTCTTCTCGCGTGCGATGTCGCTCCACAAACGCATGCCAAAGCTTCCACGCATACCCAGCGTACACGAACAGGAGCTGCTCCAGAATTGCGCGGAGATGCTGGCGACAAATTCGTTCCGGAAACACCAATTCGTGCTGTGCTATCATGAAAAACCGAATCCGGCTAGCAGGAGCCCACGGGGTGGGCACTGGTGCTTCCAATTCATCATCGAAGGCTTCAGCGTCAAGTGTTGTGTCACGAGCTCCTACGCCGTCTTCAAACGGCACCGCGTCCTCTTCGCGCAAATTTTCTGTACGCCCAATTGTCTCCATCCATTTGTGAAAGTGCCACGTGCCTTGTACGAGCTCTTGGTGGAATCGAACGTCGTCCTGGTGCGTAAGACGCACGCCGAACTCGCTGCTGAGTGTTGCAGCGGTCTCATAACCTATCTCGTCCAGAATCTCAGAAGACGGGAACGCTTCTTGTCCAATTTCATCATCTTCTGGCGTGTGTTTGTTGTCACTTCCGGATCGCCATCGATGTATGCGTCCACCCGCTAGTTCTCGGCGAAATTTGTCCCGCGCGATCTGCTCAGCCGTCACGACAGCGCGTAGTGCACCAAGTTGAGTAGGGAACACCCCAATCTCATGCGGCCAGAAAGTTTCACCGACGTCTTCATCGCTGTCGGTGGAGATATCCCAGCCAGGAAGCGTAAGTGATGCACGGAAAAACCCGTTGGGTAGAGCCTCCACACCTCTCAACCAAAGTACTCGGTGGTAGAATCTACGGTTTGAGCTCGTGGCAGGCTCCCCACTTACCAAAGTGCCATGAAGTAACTCACGTGACCAACGAGCGCAGTCCACAGCGCGAAAGAAAAGGTGCGTTCCTGTCGGTAGGGAAAGTCGAGTCGTCGTAGGCTGAGAAGATAAAATCAAGACGTGGTCTGGCTGCTCGAAACGAGTTTCAAGTTCAGCTCCAAGTGCTTGGTTGGCGCTACTGAGTCGGCCAAAGCGTATGCTGTGTTCTGATAGAGATGGAATCTACACACACGAATTAGTAGTAAATCTTACCATGAGTAAATGGTAACTACGTACAATATGGATGGCATCCGTGCATCGGTAACACAGAGCGAAGGTGCAGTTTTCACAAACAAAAACAGCACTGAAGGAGCCGCACTCTTCGCATAGACCTTCATCCGGCTTGGTGGACGCAGTAAGATCCATGGTTAGTTCTGCGTTCTCTGCCTGCTCGAAAGATGACATTTGAGCCTGGAACTCCAATTCGCACTTGACGTCTGGGAAGTTTGTGCGAATCCATGCCGCTACGAATTTGTAGCTGCTTGCGTGGTCGTCCAAGTCTTCAAATCCTCGATCGGCTTCGTTCTGTTCATTCGCTTCGGGCTCAAGGTCTGTTAATTCTCTGACCTCGTCATACCGAAACTCGGTTGGGCTGTCTGCACAAGATTGTTTGTCTCCATCGCTTGCACGTTCGTCTTCAGACTCCTCGACAGCTTCAAGAGTGTCGTGAATGGGAAGACCATCGACATCATCACGCTCACTCAGCATCATCTACAGCCAACTGTACCATACGAAAGAGTTAGTCTCCACCTCAGCAACAGCACGATCAACACACAACCTGCACAGCTGCAGTCCAGGAGTTGACGGCGAGTCCTCTGAAACGTCGCTAAGTCTGTCTGCAGTCAAACACAATACAGGTAACATGGGTAACTTGGTGCAAACACACACAGCTTATGGGGGAAAGTAATTCGTCTGTGGTCCGGCATAACATGACGTTGGCAGCTCTACTGCAGCTAATATCGCTAGCTCGATGGAGCTTGCCATGTGTGTGTTGTGTTGTCTTGGTAGCACGTTCAACACCGACGTCGCATCTTTTGTGCATCTGCTTGGCCCCTCTTCCTGCTGTCTTTTTCTTTTGCTGCATGTCTTGAGTTCTTCTTATTGCGGATTCGCGTATGTGTTTTGTGTCTTTCAGGTCGGGACTCGTTGCTTCTTCATCGTCATATTTGTCCTCAGGTTGCCTGCAGACTGTGTGTGGTACTTGCACTGCTAGTACTCGCGTTCCATGTCGTTTCCAATCTTTGTGGTCACCGACAACTCTCGAAAAGGATGTACTTCTGGAAACCAGACTCGTGTCTAGTTGTTGTTGATCAAGGAACCCGATCGGCGATACGCATCTCCTCCAAAGTTGTTGTGTAGACGGAGACCGTCACCTTCGCTGTCGTTGGGAGTCATCGAACTTGACGAGTTGAACCCGTAGTAGTTGTTAGAAAATCCGTTGGGCACCTGCGGTACCGAAGCCGGATCATAGTATCCACTCGGTGTTCGTCGGTTGTTCGATTGTCCATCAAAACCCAGTGAGCTAAGACTTCCTCCGTCCCAAGAGTCTGGCGAAACCAAGCCGCCACCAGCGCTCTGGCTTCGTTCAAAGAGTCGACGTCCTGGACTGCGACCTCGGCCAGTACTCGAACTGCGAGCAGTGGGAGTAGTAGCTCCGATTCCGCTTGAAGCTTGGCCAGACAGGCTGGGATAATCACCCCTAAGCTGATGTTCACATTCGGCAGCATCTGCTGAAGGAAAGCGAGGCCACCAGATTCGCCGCCTAGGACGCCGCTACCACTGAGTGGAAGATCATTACTGCGGAAGTCGCCGCCAAACGAACCTCTGGATGAGTGTGGCGGTGGCGCATGGTGAAGCTGCTGAGAACTTCCCAGTGGAGGGAAACCAGACCGATCAGTCATCGAAGGAAACGCTGCCGGGGCCGCCGGAGTATTTGCGGTGCGAGGAGCGTCGAAGCCACCAAACGAGCCACGGTTGTTGACTGTCGTCCCATCTAACAGCTCGTAGCGAGCTGTCGTCTGCATGCCACCACGGCCGGCGTCCGCAGGGTTCGCGAACGAGAACCGAGAGCTACGTGCGTCCTTAGGCGGTGCAGCTAGGGGTGCTCCGTGTGACAGCGAGTTGGGAGCCAACTGGACACCAAGCAATCCTGCGAGCGCCTCCGATGAATCGTTTCGCTGACTGAAGATCGCATCAATTGACGCAAACGACGACGACGAGCTGGCAGATGCCGACAGCGCTGGAGCAGCAGGCGGGAACGCACCAAGCGTGTTGTCGGACGTGCTAGAAGACCCCAGGGGTCACTGGAAACTGGTGTCTGTGACGTCAGCTCTCTCGCACTACTGGCACGACGAATGCCTCCATCGAAGCCAAGCCCAAACGGGCTGTAAACACCTGCGTTGCTGTTGGTCGTTGTCTGTTCTTCAGTTTCACTTTGCGGTAGTGATGGGGTGGGGAACGGCTGCGCCCATGCGGGCTCCTGAGTCGACGACCCTGTTGCCAATTTGAGCGCCTCTAGTGGACCCACTCCAGCTTCCACTGGAGCTGGTGTTGGTTCTGGTGTCTTCGTTTGTCCTTGTTCTGTGTCTTCCTCTCGAGATGTGTCCACCCGCAGCTGCGGCTTTTGTTCTGTGCAGCAGCTTCTGCTGCTGTTGGTGCTGGACTTGACACCGCTAGGCTAGCATAACTGCTGCTATGACCACCCTTGACAATTTTGCTATACGAATTTTCTCGAGTCAGCTGCGGATACTCTGTGTGTGCTGCTGCGTCAACTCGATCCGGTGACGTAGACCCTGAACTATTGCTGCTATCCGCTGAGGCCTGTCTGAGTTTAGATATCGCTGCTGCGCTCTGTGCATGTCGCTGTGAATCCGCGTACGCCTCATCGCTGTGTGATCTGACCAATGTAGTTGCCCTGGCAGGTGATGGCGCTCTAGCAACCAAGCCTGTTCTAGTCGAAGTGCTAGGTCTATGCGCCTGCGGAAACCGTGAACCTGCCCGTTCTTCCACCTGTCCATTTGCCATAGACATATCTCGGAACGCCGCCTTCCCGGAATGCAAAGCTACAGTAAATACAGCGCGGCAAGCCCACAACCGTCAGTCACGACGTAATCAGCCGATAAACATTCAGTCTCGTACCCGACTGCATCTCCTCTTTCGTAAAACTATCGTCGTCTTCGCCCAGCTCGTGCAGGTACAAGCAGTCCGGGTTGTTGCACTGCATATTCCTCAGGAAAAAGTTGCAGTACTTGGTCGTCCCGAACGACGCCCTACGATACCAAACCAAACCAAACCAAACCAGTAAGCCTTTTCCTCCCACCCTCCAAATAGTAAAAAAAGCAATTTCTCACCGCAGCATGCTCCCGTCCAGATAGTACCCGTCGATAGCCACAATGCAGCACAGCGCGTCCTCCTTATTGGCGAACGTGATGTACGCGCTGGCCGTGGCGTTGGCCCTGTCCGTGTTCAAGTGGCTCTTGTTCACCACCGCCTTGACGATCCTGCCGTACTGCCCAAAGCACTCGTTGGAGCGCAAAATGTCCTCCTCGGCGAACTGCACGGGAGGCCGATGACGTACACCAGGTTGCGCTGCATGACGCGCACGTTCTGCAGACTCTTGCGGTTCACGGTCGCGTGTTTGGACTGCGCGGCCGAGCGCCGCTCGCTCTTCTCCTTCTGCTTGCGCTGCTTGGTCCGGCGAACCACGCTGTCAAAAAGTCAATTTGTCAAAAAGTCAAAATGTCAAAAACAGGCGACTACTAAGAAAATGCGCGCAAAGTGTCAAAAACCCGCACTCTTCGCGGTCCAGCGGGTTCTTCTGCTTGGAGAGCTCGGCGTAGGGCTGGCGGCACGCGGGGCACAGCGCGTTGTACTCGTTCTTGATCTGGTGCCAGCACCAGAGACACACCTGGTAGCCGCACGGACACGCGTTGAACGTCTTGTCCGTGATGTCCAGCTCCTCCATGCAGAGCGGGCAGCAGTCCTGTTCTTCGTCCGACATGGCGCTGGGGTGGGGCTGTAGAGGGCTGTAGAGGGGGAGGAGAAAGGGGGTTAGAAGGGGAGGAGGAGGTAGAGCGGTAGGGCGGGGGAGGACGCACGATTGGACGGGGGCAACGGCAGTTCTTGGCTTTCTCTCGCTCTGATCCGTCAATCCGACTGTGGTGTACGAGTTGTGTGGTATGCGGGAACCTACGCAGCCGCATACTTTCATCCGCGTTACACTTTTGTACAACTGCCCTGGCTCCAGCCACAAGATGCTGCAAGGTTGAAGTGGACGCGTCCCTGTACAAGAACTCTGGCGCCCACTATAGTCAGTGCCTCTCTCTACAAGCACACGCCCTTTCGCGGGCGTTAAACATTCCGCATTCTGCAATTTCCTCTCCAGAGAGCAACTGCCTCTGCCATGCAGCAGGCCAGTGCGGCCGCGTCATTCTTCCCCACGGCCAAGGAGCTCTCGAGCGGCGTGCAGTGGTTCAAGGACCACCCGGTGCTGGCCGCGGCCGCCGCCACCGCCGTGTCCGTCATCACGTACCTCAACGCGCTGGAGCTGCCCGAGGCGGCGGGCGAGGCGGAGGACGCCACACGGCCGCGGAGACCGACGCCCGCGCGCTCCTCGTCTCTGAACCGCAAGAGCTCGGGCGCGTTGGCCAGCGACGGAAACTGTCGGCCGCCGTGAGCTGGTGCGACGAGCACGGCGGCAGCCTCACGCAGGTGTTCGAGGAGGGGCCGCTGGCGCGGAACCGACGGAGACGCAAAGAGGAGAGCGACAGCGACGACGAGGACAGAGACGACGTGGCCGAGAGCTTCCAGGACGCTTTCCAGCAGCACCGGACGCTGCGCAAGAGCGTGACGGCGACGCAGCTGGACGCCGTGGCGCCCACACCCAACAGCGACTCGGAGCAAGACGCCGCGCAGACGAATAGCCCCCAGTGGGGATGGTACGTCCCTATCACACCGCCTCAAGACCAGTTCCACCCTGCAGGACGGCCCAGTCCTGCAGTGGCGGGAGGCAAGGGCATACGACGCACCACTTCGGGACAGATTGCGTAGGAGAGTGATAAGTTACCTTATGTATTTGCCGTGTTCGGGGTTACAGGTCCAGAGTCAACGGCTCCTCTTTCTCCAGGGTGTCGTTGTGGGCGTGATCGGGTGGGTGCTCTTGGTCTTCTGCCTCGTGTAATTTGTTTTGATGAACGGCAGGCTTGGTGTGGAGATTGCCGGGTGCTCTGTGCCATCGTCTTGGGAGACGTCCATGCTGTACTCCTCTTCGTCATCGTCGATCTCAGCTGTATTTGGCTTCGGCAACGACGCAAAACGCGGAGACCTGTCCAGATTTTCACTTGACAGCAGGTGCTGGCCCTTGTCTGACGTCTCTGGTTTGCCATCATTGGCAGTGTGGCCATGACGGTCGAGATCGGAAGCTACAGGTGGTGGGCTGAGTCGATCCATTTGTTCGCTATTCACAGAGGCATAGTCCGTTGTCGTCGATAGATCCAACAAGTCTGCGGCATTCTCAGTCTCCAGGCTCCTTGCACTACTTTCCACTCGCTGCAGGTATTGATGTGCCAGCAACTGCGGACGAGAACGTGTAGGACTCGTCAAGTCGATCCTCGTTGTTCTCTTGCGTGTTTGTGGAGTAGCAGCTATAAACGCTGGTGCCGCAGCTACATTCATGTCAGCCCGAACGGCTGCAACCTGCTTCAAGGCTCCATTTACGCCATTCGTGAGGGTGGTCAAGTGCACACAAGTCTGGGTCTCGGCAACCTGGTCGATAACTGCGTCCAAGCACTGCACTACCACACTTTCACGACGTGCATCCTCCATGGACCAGTTCAAAAGTCAAAGAACCGTCGGCATTCCTGTGCGTGCATCGTCGTCCAATCTTGCAGAGCACCCAGTTCTTCTTTCACACGCCTGTACTCCGCTAACACCCCAGAGGCGTGTGTTTCTTCTGTCATCGGCGAAATCACAGGTGATACCGCTTGAACCGTGTGGCAGCATTCCTGCTCGTGCTGTGTTATCCACGTTTTCAAGGCACTCACATCTTCTCTGACTTGTCTTGTTTCCGTCCTCAACTCTTCGCTGGTATGTGTAGATTCGACCTCAAGTGCAGCTTCTCGTGCAGTTACAATTTCATCGCCCTTCACGCGTTCCTGCTCAACAGCGGTGGCTAGCCGTACTAGCATTGCGTCCGAGTCCTTCGTAAAAGCTTGAATGGTCTCACGCATTGCATTGTGCTGTAGGGTAACCTCGTCAGAGGCATTTCGTTGAGCAAGCTCTAGCTGCTGCAGTCGATCGACAAGTGTCGACTGCTGTGGTAGGTATTCCCCACGGCTCGTTTCGATAGCATGACCCAGCGCCTTGACAACGCCCTCCACTCGTCTTCGAAGCTTATCATCGTTCTTCTGTCGAGCTTGGACTTCCAGCGGAATCACTTCCTCGAGTGTGCGCAGCTTGCGTTGCACTGTGAGCGCAACCGCTTGCGTTGCCTCCACTAAATCCTGAAACCTGAGTCCCAGCTCGTCCTCTTGTCGTACCTGGGCTGCATGCCAAAGCTTCAGACCATTGGCAAGTTCTGCTAACACACACTGGAATCGCGCGTCAACATCGCCTGCAAAAGCTTGGAATATTCGCTTGACTTGGCCGAATTCACTGTGCAACCACCGCTCCAACGCCAGTAAATGGTCATTTACTTGTGAAAACTCGCGCATGTGTGCAGTGACGCGTTGAAAGTCAGCGCCAGTCAAGAGCTGTCGCTGTTCGTCGAGTACCCGCACGAGATCTCTCTTGTCTGTAGTCAGCTTCGTGTTCAGTCGCTCGAGTTGAGCGTCGATCTTAGCATCCACCGCCGCGTCAGTTTTCCATCTCGTACTGCGGTCTGCGTCCACTTCATTGCGTAGCTGCACCAAACTATCCTGCACGTCCCTCATTTGTCTTTGAAATTCCGAAGTGCGGCTCGGTGACACCGCTTGCTGCTGTTTCGAGCTAACGGATGCCAGGAATTGTGCGTGTTGATCCTGCGCCTCGAATTTCCGCTGTGTGTCATCGTATACTCCTTTCAATTCACTTTCCAGTCCTTCCACGCGGTGTCCGAGTCGTGAAACTTCTGCGAAGAGCAATGCAGATTTCTGCTGTTCGTGCTGCTGGTGGCCCATGTCTGCCTGCAACTTATTGTTGAAAGAACTTGCCAGCCGCTGAAGATCCTCGGCAATTTTCCCGACAGAAAGCTAACCTCAAGCCATTCCAAACATGAAAATCAACAAAGGCGAACAAGCGATGGTCAAACACCCCTACCTGGTCATTTTCTTGTTGCTGCTGGTTGCTCGAGTAAAACTGCCGAAGATGCTGGATCTCTTCACGGAACCGCTCGTTGTCGCGCTCAAGTGCGTGCATCCGCCCCGCCACTTGATCCAGTACATTGGAATGGGGATCTGGATACGCAGGAGCAACGACTTGTTTTCTGTTCTTGTCACCGAAATGCCTGCTGCCAGCTTCACTTCCTTTGTGCTCACAGGGCAATCCATTGGTAGACTTGCGGATTGGGGGCAGCATCACTGACGCTCACGATTCCCCCACCACTTTTCACTTGCTGCAGCGTGCAACCGCCGCTTCCAGATGACTTGCAAAATAGCAGCCTCATGTAACCCCCGCAATCTGCTTCTTCCTCACCTGAACAAACACATCACAAAGCTCCACACAAGATAAGCACATCCCGAACTCCTCTCTCCATCATCCCTTCCTTGATTTTGTGCGTTGCCGCGATCACCCCATGCGCGCGACCCTACTACGATGCTCGTCTACTTTTTCTTGGCCGGCTGCTGCTTTTTCGAGCTCGCAGGAGCGGAATCTACCTGCGGTGCCGTCGTCTCGGGCACAGGAGGGGCTGGTGCATCCGGAACAGGAGCAGGAGTTTCGCTAGCAGACTCATCACTAGTGGGCGTGGGTGCCTCCCGAGGAAGAGGAGGCTGAGTAGCACCCGGCATACCAGGACCGCCTGGGTACGGCATACCGCCAGCCGGATATCCTCCGTTCGGTGGTGAGTAGTAGCCTCGGGGTTGTATCCCTGTTGCTGGTAGCCACCGTAGCCGCGCTGACCTCCCATCATACGCATGTTCTGCTGGGGCATCATCGGCGGGTACATCATCGGGACTCCATTGGGGCCCACAGGCACACCGTAGCCATAAGGAGGCATGTTCATCTCGCCACCTTCCTCTCCGCCTTCGTACATCCACTCCTCCGGTTGCATTGGTGGAGGATAACCCATGCCAGGGTGCGGGTACGGCACGTGTCCAGGCGAGCCGCCGCGGTACGGCGACGACACATGCTCTTTTACTGCAGGTGGCACCGAGAAGCTCGGGGTGAACGCGGCCGCTCCTGCGTTCAGTTTGAACTCCTTGGCATTCGGGTTCAATGCCTTCTTTGGTGCCGCCTTGGGCTTTCCATCCTTGGTCGTTGTCGTAGTGCTCGACGAAGACGAAACCTTGCCCTCCTCGGCCTTGCTCTCTGTTTTCTTCTCCTTTGCACTCTCCTTCTTTTTCGGACTGCCCTTGGATTTAGGAGCAGCAGGCTTCGTGTCCTTGCCATTTACCTGTGTAGGCGCCGCCGCTTTCTTCGGGGAAGATGAGGCATTTTTCTTCGGGGACGAAGAGACACCTTTCTTCTCCTCTGTTGAACCTTTAGAAGCCGATTTGGTGGCAGCGGTAGATGCTGCAGCGGTAGTCGATCGACCGGTTACCGCTTCGCTGAAAGAAAGCGGCTTGGGCGGGGCAGGGGCAGGGGCAGCCGGTGTAGCCACAGCAGGAGCTGGTTCTGCAGTAGTAGGCGCCGGAGGTGCAGGGGTAGCGGGTAACGCACTAGCAGGAGGCGTCTTGGTCGTTTTAGCTTGTGACCTACCATCGCTAGACTGACGCTGTGCATTTCGGAGTGCTGGCGGCACGTAGGCATTGCCACCAGAACTGGGCGGTGCAGCTTTGCGGTCCACGGAGCTGTAGCGCGCTTCCTCATCCAAGTCGTCGGCGTGTTTTCCCCTCGTGCAGCCTGTCCGCGCTCCTCCTGCAAGTGGAAGTTCCCAGCAGCAGACTGGCGCTCGATTTCCTGCGCCAGTCGCTCCGCCTCCCGCGACTGCTGTGTGGAGATCTTGGTCTTGTCCAGCTTGGTCGTATAAATATTCTCATCGTAGGTCGACACGACACCGAAAAGCTTCTCGTTGGCCTCAAACTGGTTCCAATTGGCGGGTTTGCCATGGTTCTTTGAGTGGCGTCGGCCGTTAGGCGCCGCGTCCTCCAGCGCCCCCGTATCCAGTGCCGGGTCCAGCCACGAGCTCGCAGCCTCGAGTTCGCGTCCAATCAAGTGTTCCCCTGCCGTCCACTGATCTCCGTGTCGGTGCGGAACCCCGCAGCAGCAGAGGTCACTCCAGCCGCGAACACGCCCTCTGCGTAGTTGGCAGTGCCGTCCGCCGCCATGTGCGAGAGTTGCTGACGGCGGAAGATGATGGTGCAGCCGTCCTCGAACGGTTTCGCGTCACTATCGCCGCTCAACCGCTTGGCGCTCTTCAACACGACTGAAAAATCGTCCGGATCCACGCAGTCCAAGATTCCAGCATACCGCTCTCCAGAGGTTACAAGCTGCAGCTCCACCGCTTTGCCCACTAAAAACCGGAACGCGAACAGCGCTCGGTGTCGCAATAGTCTCTGATGGGCATCTGTCAAAAACAAAAAGTGGCAAAAATGTAACAATTGTCAAAAACGTTTTCGACTACTACTGCGAAATAATAAGAAAATACCCCCAAACCTACCACTAAAGCCGCCGGAAGCCTTGGGTGGGCTCGGCGCGAAGCCTGGCGGGGGCGCACTGCTTGCCGCGGGTTTGGGGTTGCCCCAGGGCCCGGAAACAGGTGGCGGGGCCACGGGTTTCGGACCCGCGGGCGCGGCGTCCTTGCTCTTGGCCTGGGACTTCTTCTTCTTGCCGCTCTTGGGGCCGTTGGATCCGTTCTTGCGAGCCGCTTGGGGCGCCGGAGCCTTCGCCGTGGTGTTCTGCATGGGGGCAGAGGGGAGGGGGAAGGGGGAAGGAGGGGGCAGGAGGCGCAGGAAACCTCGACTGCTTTCGCTGGCTTGAAGCCTCTTTTGGCTGGACACTCGATATCCCTGTGAAGGTTGCGAGATCAGGGGACGACTCTGATTTAGCAACGGATAATCGGATTTAGGAGAGGACTTTTTGACTACCTGGACAAGAGTAAAGTTTGAGAGTATAGGGGTAAAGCGGAGAGTGTTTTGGGGGTAAAGTTGTAGAGTGAACAACTAGATGGACCTATTCCGCGGCATCCCGGCGAATGCCAGCGGCGGAAAACTTGAAATCTCAATTTGGATTGCGGCCGCGTTCGATCTGAGGACGGACAGCTCGACTCCTGTGTGTTGGGCTAGACCAGACAGGAGTTGGAGAGCTGCAGCCACGGACTCGGTAGAATGGCCACTGTGAACGATATACTCGTCGTAGCATACCACACCAGGCACCAGACGAATGGCACGCTCGAAAATACTGGTGTCTGCAAGTGTAGTGGTGGTCGCCAAGCTGGAGTAGAGCGGTTGGCCGTCCATCTTGTCGAGAGCTGTCTGTAACTCAGCATCGGTCACAGTGTCGACCAAGTACCATTCCAAAGCGCGAAACGTCCCGGGGCTCGATGTCTGGCCCAAGCCCGCACCATCACGTGCGCCAGCTTTGCAATTATCGAGGGATGATTGCAAAGCTGGCGCAAGTGAAATGGCACATTCACCAACCGCTTCTCCAACATATCCAGAATTTCACGAGCCTGCGCGCTTCTGTCTACTGAGACGCCAATACGAGCTGTACCCGTTACAAAGTTAACGAAAGTTGCCGTGAGGCTGCAGGAATCCCGTATCGGTTGGAGAGGGGGATCATGATGGCTCTGTCATCGATGCGATAGAATTTTTGCATCGAGTGGAGGACAGGCAAGGCCTCCAAAAAGAGAGTGGTTCTGGTTCGGGGCGACACGGTGGTAGTACTCTCCGGTTTCGAAAATGCCTCAACGAGACTCTGAAGCTTCTGAATGAGGTTGCAGGCGTTCTGCACGTCTTCGACTTTGTCAAACGGAGGAACACGCGGATCTTTTAAACGAGCAAATAAATCTGCCACAGTTTTTGCCAGCGTGACTTCGGAACACGCCACACTTGCTTCCTCATCGCGTGATTGAATTTTCGATCCGGCCGATACCAGCAATTGATTCACAAGCCGCTTACTGAAGTCCCATTTTCTCCCTCCGCTTTGTCCTTCTTGCTCTTCTTTTACTTCGTTTCTTCTTTTTGTTTCGTTTCTTCTTCTTCGCCCCTTGGGTAGACTTACACTGTTCACTGGACAGACCAGTAGAAATGGGTTGGGTGATCGACTCCGTGCTGCTCACACGACTGCCAGAATCGGGTCGTGGTGGTAGTGTGGAGTACTTCTGCTCGCAAACCAATGCAAATTTGGCCTTAATCACACCAGCGATCTTCCTGCATTCTACCATAGCACGCTCGCCATCGAATCTTTTTTCCGGGGAACAGTACCAAACGGTAGTGCGCTCAGATCCAGTACCCCACTTGGCTGTAGAGCGTCAAAATTGGGAGTACAAGGAACACCAGATCAAGTTCATTTTTGGACTCCGGGGTAAA
This sequence comes from Phytophthora syringae, assembly GCA_012656105.1. Lineage (NCBI taxonomy): Eukaryota > Oomycota > Peronosporomycetes > Peronosporales > Peronosporaceae > Phytophthora > Phytophthora syringae. The sequence continues at coordinate 1,478,801 of JAAKBD010000172.1, read as the reverse complement.
TGCATCAGCTGCCGCATTTCGTTGAACGCATCCATAATGTCGATGTGAAGCTTCAGCATATCTCGAGACAACACACGAGTCCCAAATAGTTCTTCTACACAGACCCCCGCGGCTTCGTTTAGCATGGCCTTCAGCGAAGTTCGTTCCAGAAAAGACTTGTCGTTTTCGGTCATTAAGCGGAAAATCGTGGACAGATCGGTTAAATCAAGCATTTCCCGCTCTTGTCGGCCTCTACCAGTAGGCAGCGAACATTGGGGCAGAGTAGCGAATATTTCATCAACAAACGTTGCGCTCATGCAGTGGCTGAGGTAGTAGACACGTGTATATGCCCCACGTTTAGCTGCCACGCGTGACGGAGTAAATATCATCCGCTCATAGATTTTCAGTACATCTTCCAGAAACGGGATGCTCGCGAGGAACCCTTCATTCACAAGCGCATTGTATAAATGCCCAAATTCACAAAGACTCGATGTCTCCATGACAACGTTAGCCGCCAAATCCAAATACTTAAAGTGATTGTCGAGCATCGTAAGACCCGCCACTAACGGATTGGCGCGTACTAAATGACGGTGTACAGCAGATTGTTTCATCTGCTTCTCGCAAAGCTGCAACATATCGTGAAGGTGTTGATTCTTCCGAACCGCTCGCTTCGCAAGTATGGACTCGATATTTGCAATCAACTCAGTCGAATGATTCCATGAAAGCTTCACATTGCGGTCTAGGTCTGAATCTCCTTGCAGTATCGCTACCGAGCTCACCCAGCAAAGGCATGCAAAAACCACTGGGACCGTGTCTTCGCGGGTCATAAAGTACTGCTCCATCACCGCCATAAAAGACCCCACTAGCCTCCGATCGAAAGGTTCCGTCGCATCATACCTCATGCCACTACAGCCCTTCGTAAATGCATTAGTATTATACAGCGCCGGCAACTGTTGCAGCAGAAATGTCACCGTTAACTTTTCTCAGGAAGCACGTAGTGTGGGGTTCGTTCTTCGTCGTAGGGTTCACCGTGCAAATCAGCCGGCAACGCTATTTGCCACCTGAAATCTGGAGGTACCATGCCCGTGAAAGTGTCTAGCGTTTTTACAATGCTCACGAAATTTAGCAAAAACATAGGTCCGTGATTGTACGCTCCACTCTCTGCGAAACAATCCCAAGCAGTACGCTGACTTTGTTCGAGACGTCTCACCCAGGCCTCTGATGCTTTGTTCGAAACAATTTCAAGCAAATCTCCTGCTGATCGAAGTTGTGGGTACCGCAGCTGGAGCATTGTTGTCAGCCCCTAACTGTGTCCAGGGCGAGTGTAGTCACTACTGTCGCCTCCATCAGCGTACATTCTCGATTTTTCACTTGATCAAATTTAGTGAAAACTTCTTGTGACAGCTCCTCCAATTCCTTAAAGAAATACATAACTTCCAACGCCATGTCCTCCGCGAATGCCTCGTCAAGCAGACGTTGTCTATCCACTTTGGCTATCGTTGGTGTTCCCGACTCTGCCACAAACGTATCTTCGTCAGGAAAATAGTCTTCATCCAACTCCAGCACCTCATAGTAGTTTTCAAACTGCGTGTACTTCGTCTCCACCGCACATTCTTGTTGTTTGACTTCAATCCCCTTCAGAGCATTCAGCCAGCTCCGAAGTAGCTCCAAGAAGTGCTGATGTCCGCGTTCGTCGTCAGCAAAGAAAGTGGCGACGCGTTCGCGTAATGTGACAGGACACTGGCAAGCTACCAGAGCCCTGGGAAGCTCTGCCAGCAGCTTTGGACTAAGAGTCAAAGGATTCGCAGCAATTATTTGGACGATACCCCCAAGGCGCTGAGCTCCAGGCGTTTAGCAGTGTGGCAGCCTTGGCTGTATGCGCGTAACAGCCAATTCAAGAAGAAAGCCGTTGCCCGCTTGTAGCGAACGTACTTGGTCGCAGGAAACGAAGACATCGTATTCTGTTCCTTGTCCTCTTCGAGAAATTCCAAAATGACGTGTCTTCTTCCAAGAAAAACCAAAATGACAAGAACTGACCGAGAAAAGCCAAAATGACAAGAACTGACCACCTATCGCTCTGACACAATCGACTTATGCTTACCGTTTGAAAGTGATTCAACGATATCGAATTACATGAAACGCCACTAGATTAATTGAAGTACTTCCGTAACGTGAATGCCAGGCAAACGCTTGCTAACATCAAATGATGGATGAATACGTTACGAGTACGTTTCCCGGTCCTCCACATTACTTCACGCCGCCGCGGCATTCCGGAGAATCCCAGCAGCTGAAAATACGAATGGCCCAAGTCGGATACTTTGTGTACAGGGTTGAGAGCGCTGCTCATCAAACTTGACATCCATCTCATTGGCCAAGTTGAGCACCAACTTGTGAACTTTCTCGACGTTAGCTCTACTGGTCCCGCCGTATATCACACACTCGACACCCTGAATGAACCGAGCCACACCGTTGAATGCGAGAGTAGAATCCATGGCAGCATTGAACAGGCTGAGCTGTCGGTCGCTTGTGCCGGTAACGGTCATGAGCCTGAAGTACAGAGGTCGCCCAGCCATCTTGTCGAGTTTCGTCTGCTGGATGGTGCTCTTAATAGTGTTGCTCAGATACCATTCTAAGCGACGAAACGTGTCTGGAGTTGACGTCCGACCGAAGCCCATTCCCTGACGAGAAACAGAGTACGTTTGTACCATCTCACGAAACTCTGATGGCTCCCGCTTGTCGAGAGGCAATTTCAGCAAACGCTTCTCTAGCACGTCCAAAATCTCGCGAGCTTGCGACGCTCTTTCAACAGACATGCTTATCAGTGCCGTGCGTACAACAAATTGAACAAAGTCAATCGTTGCGGCGCAGAGCTCCTGCACGAAGGCAAGCTCGGGGTGGTCGATAGCAGTGTCTTCAGCACGATTGAACTTCAGCATCATGTGAATGACTTGGGAAGCCTCGAGGGACAGATCGATCCTCAGCTGGACACCCGTGCCAATCATTTTGTTCGGGTCAGCCTGCACCTCGGTCGAGTCATCCAGTCTTTGAATCACTTTACAAACCCGGTGCGCATCGTCAACTTTGTCTGCGCCGGGGTACTGGGGTCGCGTAAACGAGTAAACGCCGCCGAAGTTTTTGGAGCGAGGCTTGCAGCATATTAACCCGCTCCAACGCCTTTGGTGAACAATTAGCTGTGTCTGGTGCACCTATCAATGACGCCAGCAAGTCTGGCATTGTCTTCGTGTCAACTTTGGAGTCTGAAGGCGAAAACGTGGTGAAGGTCTCTGCTATCTTGCCTTTCTTCATCTTCTTCGATTTTGCCCCAGTAATCACCTTGGGATTGCTCCGTACTTGCTGTCGCTCTTCATCGCGCTGGGCAAACACTGACTTGCGAAGTCGTTCGAAGCGCAATTCCATAATACGGCGAAAGACTCCCGAGTTGTCTTTCCTGCCTCTGCCTCTCCTGCAACTTTCTTCAATGGTGGCCGCGATTCCAGCAATTTCACGCGACCATTTCGGATCGGTAGTCACATCACACACCCGTTTTCCGTTGCCGTCTCGGATGCGAACATCAGCTCCCAATCCCTGAAGGCCATAATACAAGCCCCGACACTCGTGCTTTACCGCCAAATGTGCTAGCGTTTCCTTTGTGTGGAATGTGGGTGTGTTTAAGTCCACCAGATTGTCCGCCTCAACTAGAGTCCGAGCAATATAAATATGACCCGCCATTGCTGCGCTGTGCACCGCCATGGTGTTCGGTAACAACTCACGAGGACATTTGAGGTCTCTTCGTCGCGGCTCTTTCCGACAGTGCAATGGCTGGGTGTGCAGTGCTCCAAGCTGGATCATCCATTCCACTAGTTTGACATCATGCGCAGAGCCAGCTGCAGCTTGGTGTAACAGTGTACATAGATCGTTTTCCGAACGCGGCCCAACGCTGCAGGAAATCATACCTAGGAGCTCGGGATCCTTCTTGATCTGGTCTTTCAGATAGTTCAAGTCCTTTCCAGCAATTGGTCCACGGCTCTCCTTCAAAAGTTTCATCAGAGTGGAAAACACGTGCTCACGGTTGTCATTCTTCGTCTTCACCTTGAACGACACGGTGCCATACACTTGGTTGGCAAAATCTGGCTGGGCTGGAAACGTAAAGTATTTCTGTTGGCTGATTCCAGGTGGAGTCGCGAATCGGCCTTTGATCACCGCTGCCACCTTCTTGCACATATGTTGGACATCTTCGCCATCAATGCTGAATTCCACGACGGAGCGAAGCTCTGTTGGCACCACACTGGAATCTAGTGACCCATCAGGCTGTAGAGCATCCAGGAGTGATATTAGAGGGAGCATCACCGTGTTTTCTAAAGCGTGGCTATCACGATAATCCAAAAACTGGTCGGAAGGCGAATCAGCCATGTACCCAGCGTGAATTTGCCTCCGCCCAAGCACGTCACACATTTCCGAGAAACAGTCGTTGATGTCATCGGTTAAAGTGATGAAGTCACGTGACAGCACCCGTGTCTTAAACATCTCTTCTGAGCAAACATCGGCCGCCTTCGTCAGCATAGCCTTTGATGAAGCCCCCTTCAAGAATGACATATCGTCGTGATCCATTAGCTGAAAAATGTGGGACAGGCTAATAGGATCACGTAGACCCTTCTGCCCTTTGAGCTGTTTAACTCGCCGAGTACTCCCATGAGGAACTGGAGTGTCGTACAGTGCATCGATGGAGCTTCCAGTATACCGTGAGGCAAGCAAGTAGACGCGGTTATAAGAGCCATGCACAGCTGCAGCACGCGGCGATGGAGAGAAAATCATTTCAGTGTAGATCTTCAGCATCTCGTCAAAAACGAGATGCGCTCAAAAAACCCTTGTTTCACGAGCGCATTATACAAGTGGCAGAACGCGCGACAAATCGGTGTAAAGCATGCACTCACCGCAATCATGTATTCCAAGTGGTTGGACATCATCTGGGAACCAGCGAACAATGGGTTGGCGCGTGCTAAGTTGTTGCTCCGAAGCGAGGCTTCGAAGCCTTCCATAAGGTCTTTCTCAATGTCTTGAATCGTTTCCCCTAGTCGGACGAACCAGCACGGGGTTCCTCGCCAACGTGGTTTTCAAAGCGGTTATCAAGTCCTCCGAGTGCTCGATCGTTAAAGTCACAGTGCGGCTGAGCCCCGCATCGCCCTGCAAAGCACCGACGGACTGCATCCAACAAATGCACATAAACACTAGCGGAATCGTCACTGTGCTCGTCTCAAAGTAGGTTTCCATCAACTGCATGAAGTCGACCACCAAGCCTGATTGTCCTTCATACCCGCGTCCCATAGACGCTCTTTTCACAAGAATCATATTGTACAGCATGGGCATCTGCTGTGCCAGCAAAACCACGTAGTGGTTAACGTCCGGGAACACGTACTCCGGCGTCCGCTCCTCTCCATAACTCTCCCCGAAATATCCATCTGGAAGACCGATCCCCATTCCCTCCTCCATCGGTGGGAACACCGACGTGAAGACAGTCAGCGTGCACCAAACATTTGTAAAGTCGTGGAGCAGCATCCCGGGACGAACTTGAACGTTCCATCTTCCTCGAACCGGTTCCGAGCATCACTGACTGCCTTGGTGATCCTCGTCCCCAAACTAGCGGACGTGTGGTCACTCACCACCGCCAACAGATCCGCAGCCGTTTCCAGCGCTGGGTAGCATCTCTGCAGCTTGGCCGTGAGAGCGTTCGCGGTCTTGAGCGCCAGCGTCCCCACGACCGTGGCTTCCATCATGGTTCTCTCCTGCTTCTTCACCTGGTCGTAGATGTCAAACACCCTCCACGAGCTCCTCCAGCTCCATGAAGTAGCACACGACTTCCAGCCTCAAGTTGTTGGCGAAGGCCTCGTCAAACAGCCTCTTCCTCTCCGCTTTTGTCTTCGATGACGCTCCCCTGTCCCCCACCGGGTCCTCGTCTGGGAAGTAGTCTTCCTCCACCTCCAGAACGGCATAGTAGCTCTCGAACTTGACACTCTCCTGCACTGCAACGGGCTGCTGCTCCACCTGCACCTCCTTGAGAGCCTCCAGCCACTTCTTAAGTAGCTGCAAGAAGTGCTGGTGGCCGTACTCGTCGTCAGCGAAGAACGAGGCGACGTGTTCGCGCAACGTAACGGCGCATTGACAGGCCGCGAGCGCCTTCGGCAGCTCCTGCAGCAACTTTGGCGTCAGCGTGGACGGGTCCGCCGCGATCTCCTGCACGACGTCGCTGAGCGCCTCCAACTTGACTTTGCGGCCGGCGTGACGCCCGCGACGTCGAGCTCGCAGCAGCCAGTCCAGGAAGAAGGCGGTGGCGCGCTTGTAGCGCGAGTACTTGCTGGCGGGGAACGCCTGCATGGGAGGAAGGGGCTGGGTTCAACTTGCTGGGGGCTTGGGACTTGACGGCAAAATGCGGAATGACGAAAGATTGCGGAACTTCAACGTAGTCGATTGCAGCAGTGGCTGGTGTGCCCGATTGGTGTGGAGAACACTAAATTGCAGTTGTAGTGAGTCATTATAAGCTGGAACTTGGTTAAACTGCGCAGGTTGAGGGTATGAAGTGGCGGTGGAAGGTGGGAGACGGTTGTGGAATACGTGTTACATCCTTTTTGCGTGAAACTAGTTTCCACCAGTGTTGCAGGTCTTACGACTGTGATAAAAGGTAGCGACGGTAGTTTTTTTAAGCAGCACCTTCTTGTAATCGCAGCAAATTTACAAGACTGACTCGATCAGAACTCGTGGTCAATCTAAGAATCCGACGCAATGCAGAAATTCAAAGCATTGACGATTTTTATAGGCAAACTCGAATTCGAGTAACTTTGCTTCGTCCTTTGTATTTCCTGAAGATCCAACGGGTCGCTAGAACGTTTCTTCAGTACATCGAGAGAAAAAATCGGTCTCCCTGCCAACAAATAAATGTACTACCAACCTAAAATTCCCCACATTTTTATCTGCTTGCAGATGCGCTGATGTCGTCAAACATTTACAGCCGACAGAGATACGGAAAGTTGCTACTGCGTCTATGGTCTTTTTCCTTGGCCTTCGTCGGATCCTGATACATGCTGGATTAATGTGTATTAGTGGTGAAGGGAAACCCTTGATCGTATCAGCGATATGCTTGCTTTACAGAAAGGTACCACTTTGTGGGGAATGCAGCGAGATAACGCCATCCACGGCTTGTGTTGGCGAAGAAGAAGCAGATCGCAGGGACTAAAATTCCGAGCGTCGTGAAGATCTGCAGTCTCAGACCCAAAGTGTTGCGCATATGCGGATGACAACTCGTTCACATAAGCTCCAATTGTTCCCGTCGGGTTTTGCTTGTTGCTGCGGGCTATCATTTCCAAGATGCTGTACCAATTGTGTAGCTTCCCCAAAAGTGTTCATGACAGCCGTCGCTGCCGGCAAAAACGATGCTAATTGTTCACTTAGCGTAATAGCGAGCTGACAAGCAAAAGAGCTGCGGTCACTGCCTTAAAGTTGCAGCGATAGTATCCGATAATCTAACGTTTCCTTTACGGCATCCCCGCCGTTATGTACGTCGACGCTTGTAGCGACCATGCTTCCCTACCGGAAATGAGGACATGATACTTCCTCTGTCCGAAAATGATCCGAACAAACTTTTTCTTTTAAACCTCTTGTTGGCGTTTGTGACTCTATAGGTAAGCTGATTGGACCAAACGAAAGCTCTGGATCCCCGCTATTGGAGGATATGTTTGTTTGTTTGTAATTCGCTGCTGATCGAACACAATTGAGCTCGGAAGTCGGCCCCTCATTTCACCAAGTTCCGCCACGCCCCAACCAAGCGTCCAACGCGCAAAATGACACCACCACGGCCAACCCAACCAATAACTAGTCCCGTTAAACCATTGACGAGCTCCTGGGGCACAGTTTAACGACGTTCTGCCCCATTGAGTTACCGTTGGTCGCTAAAGTGGAAGCGCGGACGCTCAACTGCGATCGAGCTATGGCACCGCACCCGCGCGATAAGAGGGAACGGATACGTTTGTAACGTGTAGAAGTGCTAGATCCAGCAGAATAGCGGTGGGAAGCGCGTTAATCGCCAGGAGGTGTGTCCAAGGTTGCTGGCCCTACTAATATTGAACGAATTTTGGCTCGGATTAAACTCATTTGTTCGGATCATTTCCGGACAGAGGAAGTAGTTAATAGAAGTCTTCAGTTTTGCCTTGCACTACAGATCAAATAATGAGGAGAAATTGGCGGGAGATGGCTTGTGGTGGACTGTGCTGGACATGATTGGTTAGTCAGAGTGATGGCTCTTTGGAGAGTGGTCGAAATGGCAAGGTAGTGTAATTACTGTGTCGTTAGCTCAGCAGCACTTACGACGTACGACTAGTGCTGTAGTGTGTGCTGTGTGTGTATTCAGCAGCGAAATGTAATACGACGCATCCCGGTTGGGTACGGGGCGACAATAACTAGCACCTTCGGTATTCGAATCTCTAGCGCGCTCCAAACAACCCCCAACTATGGTTGGCCCTGCGGTGTTTGAACTACACCTACCACAACGTGGAACGTAAAATGGAGGTTCCAATTCATCGTCATCAATGTTGTCGTCGCCATTCCAACGAAAGTAAACTTCCTCACGGCCGGTGATCCAGCAAAGGCAAAATCTGAGAAAGAACGTGCGAATCAAGCATTTTGGACGATGGCGTCTCCGACTTGAGTACACTCAGGAATGCAACCTTGTTCTCTGTCGGGAACTTTTTCCGCCAGGGATAAATCGGTTGAAGGTGGTGCTTCTTGAACTCGTCAAGGTATTGTTTGTGTCTCTCGCAAACAACCAATTCAATATATTCGATCGTTTGGTTCAGCTCCAACATGCTCACAAGTGCATTCACATCAGCTGAAAAGTTGGCTGGATTGTAGTCATTCTCACGTTGAGCCCATGACCACCACATTTTGTTGAGGCGAACACGCAATCGTCGGACACACTTGGTCAATGGGTTGCTCATGTCACTCAACCCCCGTGAAAGCTCCGCTACGTCATGCCAATTAATACTTTGTACGCGACAAAATTCACTGGAAGGAAGATCGCCGAGGTCAAACTGGACATCAACTAGCCCGCCACCAAGCGACAACTCTTCGAGATTTGGGCACTTTTGCAATATCGAAGTCTCGCTCAGAGTCATATCCGGTCCGGGCCGTCGAGAGTTAACGACTTCAGAGTAGGTCCTACAACACCCAGGAAACCTTCTACACCACAGGAGGTAACCCGCCCCCACTTTTGAAAACTAAGTGTCAGCGACGTCAAACCACCTGAGCTCGTTTCAATTGCGCTGGGCTCGAAAACTCCAAGTCTCGGCGCTGTACTTGGCATCGTCCGAAACCGGGGACTATAACGTTTATCCACAAGCTGCTACCATCGTCGCTGAAAGTGCGAACGGGCTCTATAGGAGTTGGGAAGCTGAGGACTGTCGAGTCAGCAACCAGTTGACCCTGGTGGTCAAACTCCCATCGAATTGGAGCGTTCGCCTTCAGTGTTGCATCGCGCTCGTCGACTTGGCCGCGAGGACACTTAAACAACTCCTCTTCAGGGTGATCAGAGGTTGCGATGGGGACAAAATCATCCTCCACGCTTTCCTCATGAATGCTTTGAAAATGAACGAGTGCAAGCGACTTGAGGGAAGAGCATGCCCGAGCTCGTTTTGAGAAAAACGTGTAAGCAACCATTGCCACCATTCGTTAGTTCCAATCTCATCGCGAAACCGTCAAACTCGTCGCCCGGCTGGATGGGGAAAGATAATTGCATCACAAGGTTTTTGGTTGTCTTGTTGACGATCATGGCAGAACCCATCGCATGCAAGTCCTCCGACAACAGCGTTGGATTGCAATCCAGGGTCAGCATATTGATCTGAAATGGATCCGCCGCACATAGCTCCGATCGGTATGAGAGTTCGCGGCACCGATGCGTGCCGTCAAAAAGTTTTGCCATCAACTGTCCCAAACAACTTTCTCGCCGCAGCCACACCACCACGTACGGAAGATACTTCTCGGCAGGGAGAGTCGCCTCCGAAAAGCACAGCCTCTTCGTAATTAATTTCCCCACTTTCGCCGCCATTTCGGGCCAGCACATGATACCACCGAAGTCAGCAACCAAAGGTTCCAGTACAAACGTGCACCTCAGCTCTTTTGACGGCACGTCATGCTGTTCCACTTTCCCCACATTTCATGGATAGCCTGCTCACTTCTCAACACATTTTTCATAATCTTCGGACCCCTGTCCGTGGACATGCCATGGCTCGGATACATACTATACACAGGGATCGCAATGTCCACGCCAGGCTTGTCCGACTTCAGTGTCGTGTCCAAGGCCGCAATCTTCGCCATAGCATCAAGATACTCGCCAGCTGAATGCGTTCGGTGGTCCGTACGATAAAAGAGGACCAAATCGAGGCCGATGTGGTCTTCTTCATAGCATGTCCTGGCATCCTCATCTTGGTCCAGGATCAAATAGTACGGGGCAGGAATATCTCGCTCGCACTTTTCACTCCCCTCCGTCCCCAGTCTCACCCCACAGTATTGCACCAGCAGATATTTCCACGCGGTTTGGTCCACGTGCGCCACTGCAGCCAAAAGGGCCAACGCCCCCGCACCTGGAAAAACTTGCCCTGGAAATATTCTTCTCCGCTCCACTCCATGTCGAGCTCGAACTCTTCTCCGTCCGAATCTTCCGTGAAGTCGCAGCGCATCGGGAGCTTCACTTCGAGGCGGTACTTCTCCTCTGCCCACACTTCCCAGTCGCGGTCCACGGCGGTGTACTTGATTCTGTTGCGCAGCAATGCGCACCAAGGCCGCAGGAAGCCCCAGCGTCGCTCCAATTCGCGAGCAGCCGCCATTTTCGTCCAAGCCAACCAGCTTTTGTCGAGGGTTAGAAACACTTTAGAAACCCATTTGTGCCTCACGCTCTAACTTTACCAATGGTTTTATCGTTTCAACACGCTTTTGTAAAAGAAGTGGCAGCAAGTACAATTTAGTGTTCCTCACACCAATCGGGCACACAAGCCACTGCAGCTGCAACAACCGACTACCTTTCCCGCATCCTCGTCATTCCGAATTTTGGCGGCAAGCCCTTAAGTCCAAGCCCCCAGCAAGTTGAGCCAAGCGTTTCCCTCCCATACAAGCGTTCCCCGCCAACAAGTACTCTCGCTACAAGCGCTGCACGGCCTTCTTCCTGGATTGGCTGCTGCGAGCTCGGGGGCGCGGGCGTCACGCCGGCCAGCGCGTGCAGTTACACGCGCTCAGCGACGTCGTGCAGGAGATCGCGGCGGACCCGTCCATGTTGACGCCAAAGTTGCTGCAGGAGCTGCCGAAGGCGCTCGCGGCCTGTCAATGCGCCGTTACGTTGCGCGAACATGTGTCCACCTTCTTCTCTGAAGACGACGAGGCTCAACTGGGCCATCAGCACTTCTTAGAGCTGCTCAAAGACTGGCACAAATCACTCAAGGAATTGGTCCCACAGGAGAAAAATACGCCCGAGAGCGGGGCGGACAGCACTATTAACTTTGCCAACTATTACGAGGTGCTGCAGATGGACGAGCACTATTTCTCCGATGAAGAGGACTTTGTGGTGGAAGCGGGGGCGTCCAAAACAGAGAGAATTGACAGGGACCGCCTACTTGACGAGGCTTTTACCCACGATCTGAGAGTCCAGGTGGTGTACTTCTTCTTCGAGCTGGACGAGCTGCTTGAAGCGGTCTACAAAGTGTTTGTAGAAGTCAAGAGGGAGGAACGGACGATGGTGGAGGCCACGGTGGTCGTGAAGCTGGCGATTGACACTGCATTGCACTGACGGCCCAACTGCAGCTGAACTATCCTGCACTAAGAACGGCCAAGGAGATGTACAATGTCATTCGGAATGCGTCGCCGACCGCCTTCAGGATGCAGTTTCTGATGATTACGATGTATATGATGAACGAAGCGGAAACGTTTCAAAAGGGCGGAGAGGCGAGGCATGGGCCGGGCTCGTTTCTCGTCGATGTCATAAGTGTTGGGATGTCGCTCGAGACGTACACGAGTATGATCCCGCTCGATCTTACGAAAAAGATCAACATTCTAAATGGATACTTCGGCGAAGCGTACGGAGAGAGCGGACGCCGATGTATGTCTTGCAACCTGAGACGAACAACGACAAGGTTTTCCTGATGCAGCTGTTAACTCAGTTGTATAATGACATCGCTGAAAAGAAAGAAGTGACTGGGTCTGGGTACGAGCGGTCGGGACCCATGTATTCGTTCATGAAGGTGATGGATAAGTTCTTCGTGACGCGAGAAGTCACAGTTCCTGTGGTGTTTGCGTGCATCTGTTGGATGAAATCGGCGGCTGCGCTGCAAGGAGATGCAGGTCTCGGCCGCAACGTTAGTCTTACCGTTAAGCACTCAACGGAACTGCTGAACCACATTGAATCCACGCTCAACAAAGGGACAGTGCTAATGTCGCTGAAGAAGGCGAATGATCTTCTTGGCCACTGTGGCGCTGAGATGAAGTAAGCTAGCCAGCTCCGCCATGTATTGCGCACAAATCCGGTGCAGGCGGGTCTCACGATGCTGAATCACCATTTACAGTTTATGCACATCGGAAGCGAAGCTTTGTTGGCGTCTGGAAAGTTTCGTGCTTTCGGGCATCTTTACAACGCACTCATGGAAAAGGGATTTCTCGGTAGTATCCCATTTTTTGAGCATATGCTAGCTATCTACGACGACATGATATTCACCCCTTCGCGCGATGCAGCAATTTCTGGGGCATTCTATCGCACCTATCTACTTAGCGGAAACCTGAAAGCCTCTGCTGTAGATGCGGTGTGCCAGGGTGAAGATTTTCCAGCTGCAAGAGAAGCATACAAGAAGCCAAAGGCATTTCACCTGAGCGATGTTTCCGATATTTTCCGGCTGATGATGTTGAACGATAAATCTGTTTTGGAAGTCGAGTCGTGGACAGATATGCTGGAGACCGCCGCGGACATTTGCTATGATGAGCTCTTTGAAACACGTGTACTGTCGCGAAATCTCTTGAAGCTTAATGACGATCTTATGGACTTGTTCGTGGAAATGTGTAAACTGTTGGGGCACCAAGATTTTCCCAAAATTGTTGCGTGCCCCGAGTGGGCGAATCCTACCAAGAGAGGGTGGACCGAGCGCTTGACGAAGCCGTTATGGTCTTCTTGCTGCCGCTCCTAGACGCACTTCAGTCAGATGGATCGGTAGATATGAGCGTAATCTCCGGAGACTTACTTGCTGCAGTCACGGCTGATGCTGACATTGTTACGGCCATTTGCACTAAGATTGGGAGTATGATTCATACACAATTTGCAACCCCACCAGATATCTGTGAAGACAAGTACAGATTGTACTCTCACTTCCGGCATGGGGGTCTGCCTATAACCTGTTCGGGATTTATATTATTAGTTTCCAGAGTGACCGTCTCCCGCCTCCAAAGTTTGAAAATCACGCAAGGCGGGAAAAACGTCGCGGCAGCAGCTCACTTGCGTGGAAGCGATGCAGCTCACTTCCAAAGAGACCTCCTGCAGCACACTCAAGACACGCAAACCCCCTTCAAATCCCATGCCTCGCTGGTTGACCATCCTTCAGAAGCGTCAACTGATAGCCAAGTCGCAGGAGTGCCCGACCATGACACACGGAGAGCTCGGCGAGTGGGCTACACAAGAGTTCACGATCCCCGCAAGCTTCCACGCAGCACCGTAGGAGAAATCCTCCGAAACTCGGATCGTATTCTAAGTGCAGAGTACGGAGATGGCTCGCGCCGCAAGCCTCTCAAGGTACTCTCGATGCGGCTCGAGAATCGACTAGCAAGTTGGATCAAGGAGTACGAAGACATGAACATCTGTCTGTCGCGCAAGCTCGTCACGATGATGGCCCGCGACTTGCAGGGCCAGCTGTGCGACGCCTGGGACCTGAACTTCTCTGTGGGCTGGCTGACGGCCTTCATGCGGCGCCATGGTCTGCGTTTCCGCATACGCCACGGAGAGGCGGCGTCGGCGGACTCTCGCATCGTCTACGAAGGCCGCCAAAGTCTGCAGGAATTGACTGACCTCTACTCGCCTGCTGACATCTACAATATGGACGAAACCGGGCTGTGCTATGCAATGGCACCAGCCCGGTCCATCTGCACGAAGAAGATGCGAGGAGTCAAGAAGGTCAAGACTAGAATTTCACTTGCCTTCACGGCTAACGCCGATGGCTCCGACGAACTACCGATTCTCTTCCTGGGTCGGGCGAAGAAACCGCGCTGCTTCAACAAGCACACTGGTGAAGAGCTCGGCTTCCTGTACCGCAACAACAAAAAGGCTTGGATGAATGGAGACATCTATCGTTAGTGGCTGCGTGCGCTAGACACCGACATGCGCGCTGCAGGGCGGCACATTTTGCTACTCTTAGACAACGCGTCATCCCACAGCTCGGGTGACCTTGCCCTCACGAACGTCAAGGTGCGGAAGCTGCCCCCAACACCACCGCATTTCTCCAGCCGATGGACGCGGGGATCATCGCAGCGTTCAAGCAACGCTTTCGCGAAAAGCAGCTTTTGTCTGTTTTCAATAAGATGAAGAGGCACGAACCACTCGGTAAGAACCCTACGCTATTGACCAGCTGCAGGCCATGGTCTGGAGCAAGGAGATTTGGGACGCCATGAAGGACACGGACACTGTGACGAACTGCTACCGCCATGTTGGAATTGACTTTGGTAGTGTCGAGGAGCCGTCTTGTAGTTATGGCGGCGACGTTCGCGTCGAGGAGGTGATTTTGAACCTATCCCACCTGTACTTGTAGGAAGCAATCAACCTTAAAAATGAATATTCCCCTAAGAGGTTTGCAGTGGCACCCCTGCCGGAAGTGAGAGTACAATCTGTACTTCACATTTCCGTCCGAGCCAGATTTTGTCACCCAAGAGTACGGTACGGCGTCATTCAAGACGAAAACAAAGAACGACAGCCGTGATCAAGTGTTTTCCCGTTTGATGGATATGCTGACGAAAAGTTTTGGGCCACTGACTGGCAGCGATCTAAGTTACTTGAAGGAGGAGATCAAAAAGGATCCTGAACTTTTAGGAGTATTTTCACGGAGCGTGGGGTCACGTCCCGAAAACGATCTTTGTACACTGCTGCATCAAGCTGCAGCTGGCCCTGCATATGATGCTGATCTAGAGGAGTGGATGGTTCAGTTGGGTGCATTGTACACCCAGCCATTGCATTGCCGGAAGGAACCGCGTCAATGAGACCTCACATGCCCTCGAAAGCTTCTGCCGAATACGATGGCTGTGCACAGTGCTGTGATTGCAGGCCACCTAGACGTCGTTAAAATCCTTGTCGAGGCTGATAACTTGGTGGACATAAACACACCCACCTTCCATACGAAGGAGAGTCTTGCGCACCTGGCTGTTAAGCACGGATACCGGAGATTGTTTGATACCCTCGGCTGTTTTGGAGCTGATCTTCGTATGAAGGATGGCAAAGGAAGGCTGGTGTATGAAGTTACAACAGATCGAAAATGGTCGCGTGAACTGTCTGCTTCGATAACTCAGCACTACGACTTCAGTCCAGAAGGAGTGACGAAGCGTTTAGGAATGTTTAACTCCCAGGACCCGAATCGCACAGAGCTGATGCGGAAGGCGATGTATACACAGCGCCAAGAGAGAGACATGCGGCGCAGGAAGAACAAAACGAAGGACAAGCGCGTCTCCGAAGTGAAGGCTGAAGAAATTGTCGCGGCTGCCGCTGCGCCACCACCGGACGCCCCAGAAGTTGAAAAGTCTCGCATACTAAAATATCTCTTGCAGTCGGTCGGCTGCGATATCAACCCTCTTAAGGATTCGGAGGACGTCGCATTCTTGACGGAAAAACTCAGAACTACGACAGCAGCAGTGTTTGGTCGCCTGAAAGACACGCACATTCCTGCAAGTGAAAAGACCGACGACGTGAAGCATGTATGCAAGCTGCTTGAAAGTCTGACTTGGTACGTTAATAACATGTCGGATCCTTCGAGAATCAACACGTCGCACCGTCACATGCGAGAGGTTACTGCTTTGGAAGCTGTGCTGGTGATTCATCTCATGCAAAAGTTTTCTCGAGTTGACCACAGTGCTGTTACCGCTCCCGAGCTGAATCCCGTACGAGAACACGTTTCTGGTACTCCACGACGTAAACTCGTGCGTTGACACGGCCTAGGATCCCCTCAACTGAGCCCTTAATTTCTGATGAAACACCCGAGCAACAATGTCGGGTCGGTCTTGAGCTGTTTGGTTTTCAGGAAGCTTCTCCAAAATGTCCTCCCACTTCGGAGAACACGAAATTGTCATAAAACCGTTCGGTGATCCGTACTCCCGCACAATAGCAATGGAGTCTTGATACATCTGGAACATGTTCCGGGGCCACCCTGTAAACGAACTGGGAACGACGATACGCTTGCCAATCTGGCCCAAGATATACCGTCCGCCCGTGTTTCGGTCCGGATGGACCAACGTGCCGCTGTCCCGATCGTACTCAGATAGAAGCGCTTCGTTGTCACCCAGCGTGACAGCTTCCTCGTTGAGATAGGCATCTCGAACACCGTGGTAAAGGTCCGCCCTGATGGTTTTCTGGTGGGTAGCTATAAATCGTAATTGCTCCTGCTCGCACTTGACTCTCTGATCGACGCAGTACTGCTGAAGAAGACGTCCACCTTGATGAAGCGCCGATTGGTCATCGACTTTCTGGATCAGTCGAAACGCCGTGTAATCGCGCAGAGACACCTTCTCCTTGTTCCTGTACGTAGCGCCATTGGCATACGTTTCTTGGGGCGACCACCCAGGCTCACCGTAGGGGAACAACAGCGGGTACTGTAAGGCGTCGTAGTCGGAGTGAGTCTCATAAAGACGAATAGGCCGGTGAATCCTCGCGTAGACGCAAATATCACGTAGTTGGGCCTGGTTCCCGTCCTCGATTACGACCGCAGCGACCTCCGAGGTCGTAGGTGGGTTGTGGGTCCCAGGACTGGAATTTCTCGGATGCAAGCGGTACTCAATATCCTCCACTTGCATGCCACGCGCCATGTCCGCCCTCAGGTTTTCTCCAAACGTAAGAAATTGCCGTGCAAGTGGGTTACACGTCTGCATCATCTCCTCGATAGCCTTCAACGCGTTGATATCCAGGTCTGCAAAAATGCCTTTTCGACGTTGAGCGTGATCCTGCATATCCGGATCGACGATATAAAGTTGTGCGAACTTGGGCGCTGTCCGCTGGTTGGTTCGCGGGTCCACGTAAGGCAGAATAGACCCCAGGTAATGACCCATAGCACCCTGAATCCGATAGGTGTAAACACCATGTTGGCCAGCTACGTCCCGGTCCTGGTTGACTGGTCGGAACGCCTGGCCAGTTACAGAAGCGCCGGTGGAAGTAAAGGCGAACGCCTGGTTGTAAACGCGAACCTTGGGACGAAAGTGCTTGTTCTTGTATAGCTCGAGCAAACAGTCAGGTGCCGGCCGCAGAGGGGGAGCTGCATCTTGCCCATCATACAGCAGACGAAGGTCGACTCGTCGGGCCACTTGAAAGCGTTACACAAAGGACATACTGTCGTAGGAGGCAGTCGATGCCGACCGTTCACGACGTTCTTGCCTGTGACCATGGAAACCCTAAAGTCCTCTTGGTTTGCAGGACCGTGTTGGTACTTTGATGCCTTGCGTCGAGTTCGGTTTCGTTCCCGGCCAGCGTCCTGTTCCTCTTCATTCAACGCAGCGCGGCGGGCGGCCTGACGCTCTCGGTCTCTTATCCGGTAAGCATCACTGGTGTCGTGGGGTTGCGAGACACGCAGGGCAGCTACTCGGTTGCGAATTAGTACTCTCACAGCCGCAGCTTCACCTCGGTCTGCGATGCACGCCTGGTAGTCTCCCGCCCGCTATTCTGGTGTCGAATAGCATCCCGAGTTTCGTCAGACTGCAACTCACGCCGAGCGTGCTCGTGCGACGTGGGCCGAACTCGCCGCCTGTGTTGTTTCCTGACCTCGGCGCCGACGTTGAGCAAGCCGATTCCTCTCTTACCGCCTCGTGCTGCGACTCACTCAGTCGAGCTCTTGCCACGCGTTGACGGTCTGCGTTTAAAGCTCGACGTCGTTCTTTCTGAGAAAGAGTCGCGCTCGCTCTCCGCGCCCGTTGTCGCTCTGTATCTCGTGCTCGACGTGCAGCCCCTTTTTCAGCAGCCGAAAGGTTTGGGGATGCAGCCCTGGCTGACTCCACGGTACGGAGGCCTCCCGTATATGCTGTAGCATAACGTTCTGCAGGATTGTCCTCTTCCGTCTTACCTTCTTCTTGTAGTGTAGGCCGTCCGGCCACCGTGAAATCTTCCACGATGACCGGCTGGACTTCAATGGCGGTGTCCGCTATAGTCAGGGTTTGTAGTTCCTTGTCCAAGCTACGCTGCGCGCAGGCCCGGCGTTTCTTGCGCTTTCTCCTTTCCGCGAGGTCTTCTGGCTTAGCGGGGGTCATATTCACGTGCACAGCTTCCAACAGCTGGCTGCACGTTCGCTTGCGCTTACCGGCCATGTTACGACACGAAACAAAAGTCACGTGCCGCATTAGACAAAGTCTAAGAACACTGCATGGTTGCTTGGATTGGATGTGGAACCGTGGAGGTACGGTTTGTATGATTCTGACAGAGCTCGTGTCAAGCACGACGCACTGGCTACCCCTTTCGATAACCACCCTCCCGAACAACAGAAACCCCAGCAGTATTCAGAATTAAACGCGAACCTTAATCTGATGCGACAGTAAAACGTCTCATATAGCCAAGTAAAACCCCGTTCATCTTTTGGTACCTCACCTCCACTGTTACCCTTTAAGCACTCATGGATTCGGCGCAACGTCTCTATACCTTTGGAGACGAAGCTTCAGTTTTTGTGCTGAAGCGCCCACCTTTGTTTTCTGGTCACTTTTTTCCTTTGGCGACCGTGGTGGACTGTCCGTCGGCTTCGATGCCTGGGCCTCGCGGCTCACTCAAGGATCAACCTTTTTGGTTTTGAGGGGTAATGGGTCAGAATGTTGGGCTTTTTCTTTTTCTTTTCTTTCTTTGGGGAACGGAGCCGTCCTTTGGCCTCATAGATGTTAAAGGGTCGCACAGACCAAAGTCCACGTTCGTACTGAACAATACATAGAGTACTATTGCCGTAGGAGGATGGATATTGATAGGATAACACAGTACACTGTACCGTCTACCACTCATGTCTTGGAATTGATTTTGATTGATGCGTACTATCTGGGTACGCCCCCTATCAGATAAACACCGATCACTTTCCCACAGTCACAGGCCTTGCAGCCCGGAGCGGTATTCATTGCATAATGGTGCAGTCGATTGCGTCAAGGTTCCGCGGCCAGATAGTACTGTGTCTTCGTGCGATATCCGTTTTGCACATTAAAAAATGGCACGGTCGAGTGGGCCAGAGAACCCATCACGGCCAGCTTCAACCGGCTCGCTGTCCGGTTTGTGGTCAATAGACAGGGTCAAAGTAGTACTCACGCGCGACTAATACTCTCCATTAGCTAATATTAATAATATAATCAAATATTACTAATATAAACCATGTTTTCGAAGCCCCCTTAGTACTACGACCCCCCAGCAGGAATACACCCACTGGGCTTATACAACCCCTTAAGCAGTCCCGGGAGCCTCGTATTATCTGTGCGTGGTGGTCTTGGAGGTTGTTTAATATACATACACGCAGCGTACCTTGTCGTGGCGTCCCAGCGCGCACGTCCGAATTCAAAATGGGAGCAAATGAGATTTTCATGTGGTTGATGTAATCCACACAAAATATATTATTACCCAATCACATTCTGTTTTTTTTTGCGAATGGGAGCCGCCGTCGCTGCGCTCGGCAGCTAAAATTAGCCAATGGGTATTTAACGGCCGGGGTGTGACACACACACGCACACGTACAGACAGATTTCTCCCGAAGTATTAATGGCGCCGCCGCTACGCGGCGGGGGTGACATGGTTTGTCCCAGCATGGGAAATGCCCGCCTCCGCTTCGCTCGACGGGCAAATAGTTAACAACCTAATTCTATGCGACAAAATTTGCCTGTTGTCCAATGTGATCGTTGGCTATGGAGGCGCAGACACTAAAATCTACCTAAATCAGTCTGTGATAACCCCTAAATGTAGGTATAAATCCGTAAATCCGCGATTGACATCGTAATATTAAGTTAAAATTCAATATGTAAAACCCCATAAAATTATGTATAAATCCATGATTGGTTGCGTAATACTAAGACTACAGTCTATGTAAATCGGTCTGTAAAAACACATAAAAATTAGGTATAAATCCGCGAATAGTAGCGTAATACTCAGACTAAAGTCAATGCAAATCGGTCTGTAATAAATCCTTAATATCAGGTATAAATAGCGTAATATTAGGTTAAACGGTAGAACAGCCGAGGCACGGACATTCCGCCAGGTTTTCGTAATAATACACCCTCAGCTATGGGAACCTACTGGTACAGCTATCTATGCATAGTATGATCTAGGTCTACCGGTAGGGATATCTATGCGTAGTAGTCTCTGAGGATTCTCAACCGGTAGGACTATCTATGCGTCTAATCTATGAGGTTTGCCCACCGATAGCGCTATCTATGGGTATTAATCTATGACGAATGTCTACCAGTAGGGCTATCAACGCGCAGTGGTAGTGGTCTATGAGGTTTATCTATCAGTTGGGCTATGTATACGTAGTAGTAGTGGTCTATGAGGTGGGACTATCTACGCGTAGTTGTAGTGGTCTATGACGTAGGGCCATCTATGCGTAGTATATGTAGTATATGAGGTTTGACTTATATACATACACGCAGCGAACATTTTGCAGCGCGCGTTCGAAAATTAATTTTCACATGTTTTATGTGTTAAACACTATATAATGTGGCACCCACCAACTACATTATTACCCAATCATATAATTCCAATTTCAGCCAATGGGGCCGCCTCGCTCCGCTCGGCAGCTACAGACAGCATTTCGACCAATGAGCCCCCTCGCTGCGCTCGGCAGCAAAATTAGCCAATAGCTATTTTTCTTCCGGGGTGTGACACACACACTTACACACGCACACGCATATTTCTCCCGAAGTATTATAATAATGGAATTTCCACAAATCAGTGGTTTTCACGAATAGATGGTGATAGTATTTTCCGATGAGCAGCAATATTTGGATGGGTACAAAGCGCATTTGTTGGTACTAGTATTGTGAAAACCACGGGTTATGTCCAATTTATTTGCTAATCGACCGTTTTAGACCACTAATAAGACCACTTCGCTATATATAAACGGAAGGCTGCCTCTAAAAACGACTATCTCAGAATTACACTATGTTTTATTGGGCCGCCTGTGATTCATATATATATACACATCTCGTCGAATGCCCATGGTTGACTGGGCATTCTGAGCTTCGACCGTTTATATAAACATGTTATGGTATAATATCCGTGATATTCCAACCTCTTGCAATGCAAGTGGCTCCAAACAAGCGCTTCTTTCCACAATTCCTCAGCACGAAGCGCAGCACTTCTAGCGTGGGCGACGTTGAGGAGTTGAGCCTTGTAGAGCTGCTCGAAGCCGACGACAACGTGGAGTCTTCGCAAAGTGACCAGCCGTCTGCAATAAAGCGACAGGTACCTGGTGCACAAGCGTACGTGAATAGGTTGTTAGTGGAGGTCACGAAAGCAGCAGAAGAAAGACAAATACGGCTCACACCCGGACTTACCTCTCACTCGTTCCGCCGAGGTGCGGCGATGCACGCTAACAACGGCAGCTTGGCCGAAAACTGGATCATCGAACGAGGGGTTGGCAGTTGGACCGAGTGAATAAAGCCTTCGGGTACATGCTGGGTACTACCCAGGCGGACCAGAAGGTATCCCGCGTGCTGAGCGGGTGGACACCAAAAGAAGGTGCACGACTTCCGACTTTCCATGCGCTTGACCCTCTCTGTCGCGACCGTGCCCTGCAGCTTCAAGCGCTGGTGTTCACGAACACCGTCGCGTTTGCCGACACTGCACTTAATCTGGATGATGCCGTAGCAGAGTGCTTGGCGGCGACTCTAGTCCTTCACTACCCCGACTTGCTGCTACTTGCGGAGAGTAGCGCGCTTGTGTGCAGGATGCGAAAGATCATGGCGGCACGAGCAATCGGAGAAGGTGAGGTTCTGGCCTGGAGTGCCACGATACGACATGCCTTCAACCCACCCCGGAACCACCTAGCGCTCAGGAATGTAGCTGCGACTCCTCTGCAGTCTTGGAGATCGTCAAGCGTCAGTCCAAGCAAATTGAGCTGTTGATCCTACAGAACAAACGTCTCGAACAATGGCAGTTAGCATTCGAGGCACAGCTGTGCCCTCAATCAGATACTTCAACAGCCAACGCACGACCGGTTACAGGTCATCAAGAAGTTAGTCCGACAGTCCAGCAACATCAACCAACCGTACGCCCGAAGAAGAAGGGCTCGCAGTCGCTATCCGCAGTTTGGTACGAGTGGTTTACGGCCGAGCCACGCGTGTATACAGCGCGATCTGTGAAAAAACCACGCTATACCAGTTTAGACACACTGTAGGATATATGATGCTGTTCTTACCGACAGGCTTTGCGCTAGATGAAGCGTCTCCTGCATTCAAGAGTGAGGTACTCAACGCTGGCCAGCAAGCGCAAGACAACGCGCTCGCATTCTTGAAAGCCAATGGGTCGACCGCACTTGCAGCCGGCACCGCGTTGAAGGCTCTCCGCACCATCCACAAGACCGGCAAACTTGACGACCACATCGCGCAGTTCCACGACCGTGTTGAGCGGGAGCTGTAGTGGATCCGACGCCGCCAACTGCCTTGCCAGTATTTATCCGCTTGAAGCCGGCTCGGATTAACCTGTAGCAGAAATACCTAGCATCCATAACATAATAATGGGCTGCCTGACTGGAGGCACAGCGCTGCATAACCGTAAATGCTTGACACATTATAAGCTAGTCGATCAAGACCAACGTTCACTTGCACCGGGGCATTCATAGTATATTACAAGCATAGCTAAAACATCAAGTTAGAATCCATTCATTGAGTCATACAAGTAGGACAGCAGTACTTACCATGCGTCTAAGAGTCTGATCGCGCTGCTGTAGGCTTGGGTGCCATGTCGGCTTTGGCGTCTCCGTGGTCTCTTCTGGGCAGGCGCAGAGGCGTACACTGCGAGCCTTCTCTAGCGAACACGCGATTTCCTCTACACCAAGAAAAGCACATCGCAACACACATTAGATGACGGACACACGGAGAAGCAGGAGCAGATACGTACATAGCGAGCGAGCGGGGCGTGGACCGTCTGCTGCCAGCGCTGGCGATCGCACGGGCTCCACGTCGCCTTCTTGGCTTCTGCGAGCGGGCTCTGAATGCTGAATGGCCGCACACCACGCGTTTGCGGGTGTGTCACTAAAGCAAAAATAATGTCACACAACTGATTTTGTATTTACCGGTATTGGTTGGAATTGGTCAGCAGTGGGAATTTTTACGGTATGGAACGGGCCAATGACCCCAGCCACAGTAAAGGCGGGCGAATATGGTTATATGAGCCGAACTGGTGTGTCTGTACTAAGTATACGGTAGGCTGTTGTGAATCGACTCCAGTTGCCTCCGTTGGCGCAACGGAGACTGTCGCAGAAAGCGCAGGTTGGAAGGAAGAGGTTGGGGAGAGAAGAGAGTAGATGTACAAATGTATTGACATAGGTTGAGTGGCTAATAGGACTGTTGCAGTCAAGCTAGCATGGAAGGAGCGAAGTCTTGAATGGGTAAGAAGTAAGTGCTACGAAGAAGAATGAAGAAGACAAGAGCGAGGTGAGTTGTTTATCGTACTGTTATACTTGGCTACATCTTCCTGGTTGCGTACACACGGTGGTGTGAACCAGATTGGGTTCATGACGATATACTTCAGAATGACTCGATCTGATCAATCTCCCGAAGTGGAAAGGGCTCAGATTAAAAAGCCAAAACTCTGAATTATACCCTGATTTAATATATTCGCGCTCTCGTTTATTAGCAATAAATTACCCTAATCCCTCCAAATAGCTCCCATTTCCGAAGGGACAAAGCATTCGACGATCACAATACTACCGGTAGTAGTAAAACGTAAGACACTGCGTCGCACGGTCTACGAAAGGCAACTAAACTGTATTGTGCACTGCCAAGATTCGTTGGCTGCTCGCTTTTTGCTAACTGATAGAAGAACATGCAATTTTTGTGGCGGCATTAGCAGCATCAACACGAAGAATCAATGCTCCGCGTCATTGCTGAACGGTCACCAGCACGGTGCTGCCACCAGGCAGGACGGCAACTCGCGATGCTTGGCCACCACGGCGTTCGTCGAAGAACGAACGCCGTGGTGACCAAGGATCGCGAGTTGCTGTACTTCGTCAAGGACTTGTAGCCCAGGTAGTGGTACGGCTGCTGTCGGTCGGGCGCTTTATCGTGTGCAGAATGGCGCAGTCGGCCACGTCCTGGTGAATCTAGGTGCCGGCCAAGGCCAAGTCCTGTTCGCTGTCCGTATGTGAACTCAAAAAACAGACTGAAACATCAAGCGCTGTACACCGTTTTCCAACTCGAACAAGCTTCCAACGTAATACTGAAGAATTATGTTACGGCTGTAAATCGGGGTTCGATTTCCCCTCAAAAAGTTGCCTTTGGCCATACAAACTGCAAGACAAAAGTTCCACTTCAACTTGGGCCTTACAAACCCCAAGATAAAATGTCTCTTCAACTTCCGGCCTTTCATTTGCAAGACCCCGTCAAGACTTCAACATGGACTACAAGTCCAATACGACCGCCGACTGGAACGCTGTGCGCCGCGCTAAACGGTCCGTCGTCCAGTTCCTGCGCTCCATAGGCTTCCGCGCCGACCACTTTCCCAGCCAATCCGACTACGCAGACGCCGCCAAGGAGGTGGGCGTCGCTGTCCTCGAGGCTCGAAAGTGGTGGAACACGCGCCTGGAGGACGAAGGGCCGATGCCTCCAGTTGACCCAGAGGAGCAGACGTCACGCAGACCTCAAAGTGAGTTTGTAGCAACTCTGGACGCCGCCCAGTGGTCCATTCGGACGGTGGGGCCGGTCGTGTCCCCCAAGTGGCTGCAGCTCTCAAGAGGGCGGTGGAGAGAGGCCTCGCAGTAAGTGTTTTAGTCACGACGGAGCCAAAAGACTGCTCGACCTATGAACGGGAATACCTGGGAGACCTCATGGAGCAGGACGTGGGTTTCTGCTGGAACGCGTCAGCTGCGGAAAGCTTCACGATAGTCGACCGGCAGGATGTCATCATGACGGAAAGCGAGTACCGCAAGTTTGGAGGTAAGAAAGCTCCGTAGGGGGCAGGAAGACGGACAAGTGGACGGGAACCATCGAAGAATTGACAACAGAAAAACATGTTAGTGAGAGCTATATGCTTTTAGGTTCAACGAAATTTACGCAAGTACGAGTACCTTTAGTGGAAATGCACCGTGCCGTGGACGGTTGCAAGTGTCAAATCACCACCGACGGCACGCTCCATCGTGGCGGACAACGCGTCGGTGGTGAAGTCGGCGTCCAGTGGGTGCACACCCACGCGGGTCTTACCACGTTTGGTACGGATGACTAGCAGTGCGGGTTCCTGTTGTCTGTAACTGTGGCCAACCGCCGTCTCCACCAGCTTACGCACCATGCGTTGCTGCGTCTTCCAATCCACATATGCGATCTTCAGAGCCTTGGAGTGGCGGAACTTGGCTGCCACTTCCTTTGCCACTTTCATCTCCTTCTCGCGCTGCTTCTTGTCTCCAGACAACACAAAACTGCACACAGAGACGACGCGCTGGGCGTCGCCTTCTTGCCCACATTGCACAGACTGGCCTCGTTGCCCGCGTGCAGCTTCTCAATCTCGCCCGAGTCACGTAAGCGATGAAGTCGCTCAATGTGCTTCTCGATGGCAAAGTTGTACACCAGGTACTCGTCCACGCCCCCTTCGTACTTGACCTCTTTGCCTTCCCACACGTAGGCGAAACTCGGGTACGTCTTGACTCCATGTGCGCGGCAGAAGGCCGCGTACTTATCGCAGTTCACCGCTCCCACACGCACCTTCCCTTCCAGATCTCTTGCAATACTCTCATAGCTCTCGCGGAATTTGGCACTAGGTGCGTCCATCGAGTAGAACTGCACCAGCCACTCACTATTAGCCTCTTTGCCCGGGAACTTCTTCTTCGACAAGGATTTCACAGGAGAGTCCTTCGCAAACAGCGTCGTGGGCTGCCTCGCCTGTCTCTCTCCACTATAAGCACTTCCAGCAGGTCTCTTCGCCTGCCCGAACCCGTCCATACCTCCAAACTGGAACTCCTGGTGTCCCCCATTCCCCCAAAGCCTGCACCAGGGAATCCTCCTCCAAAGCCCCCAGAAGCCCCTCCAAAGCCTCCTCCTCCTCCTCCTCCTCCAAAGCCATGGCCGAACACACTCTCAAACATTTTACTGAACGACGCCATGTTCTCGTCCGTGGAGCGTCTTCTGCCATGTCCTGCAAAGCCTCCGGGTCCTCCAGCCCCCTGGAGCTCCTCCGCCGAAGCGTCGCGCGTCGTCGTATTCCTTGCGTTTCTCGGGGTCGGACAGCACTTCGTAGGCCTCCGACACCTCCACGAACTTCTCTTTGGCCGCTTCTTTGTCCTCGGCGTTCTCCGCCTTGTCTGGGTGGTGCTTGAGCGCCAACTGGCGGTACGACTTCTTCAGCTCCCGGTCGGAGAACGTCTTGCCCACGCCCAGTACTGCGTAGTAATCTTTGCTGGGGTCCATAGCGTGGGTTGAGGCAACTGCCAGGGCGAACAGCAGCGCCAGTAGCAGCCGAAGCCGCACGCGCGTGAATTGAGTCATTCTGTTGGAGGGTTTTTGTTGGGATTCACTTGTGTGCCAGAGGGAAAATTGAAAAGTGAGCTAGGATGCGGAAAACGCGGTCTTGTCGCAGACGTCTACTCGAAGCTTTGCACCGCCGGAAGCGCGCTGCGAGACAAGAGAAATTTCGAGAATGCGGAAGTGCTTCGTTGGCAAGCGTTGAAGCTGCTGTACTTAAGAGCTACTTACAAGGTACTTATCGATAAAGCAGTTGAAGTGCAAAACTGAAGTGCAAAACGTGAGGGTCTCTTATCGCAGTATTTAGCACCAAGACCCGACTTCGGGTCTTGCAGCGCTGATATCAGACTCGAGGTGGTCGAACTGCAGATCAGAAGTGTTGTATCACACCTCCAGCCTGTTTGCTATCCACCGTCACTCCGAACGACAACGCATCAGCCAATACCGCGTCCAATGGCAGCACTACAGGAAGGTAGGCATTTGCTGCGAAGAAATGTGCATTTACGAGCTTCCGGTGTCGTTTCGAAGCTTATCATATTTCCTACGATTTTGTGACTCCGGAGGCGGAAACGTGAATGGGCCAAAGCGGACACTCGAGCTCAATTGCTGTGAGCTGCGGGTGGAAAATTGGACGCCTGTCCGGCCTGCAACGGCGAGCAAAGTTTCACGAACTTTTGCGACGTCATCTTCGTCCTTCCCGCCATACACAACGTGGAGACTGCGCTTGCCAAAGCAAACAACGCCACTCAGTTCAGGAGTCGCATCGACTGCACGCTCGAATTGGTGTGTTGGTTTGGAATCGCCGACCATATAGTCAAAGTAGAAGGGTTTTCCAACCATCTTGTCGAGTGCCGTCTGCATCTTGTAGCTCTCTGCAGCGTCGCTAAGGTACCATTCCAAAGAGCGCAACGTATCGGTGTTTGACGGTCGCCCTAAGCCCATAGCGTTACGTGCTGCTGAGTATGTCTGCACAAACTCTCGGAACTGTGGCGACTCTCGCTGTTCAAACGGCGTCTTCAGCAAACGTTTCTCCAGCACATCCACAACTTCGCACGCCTGAGCGTTTCTGTCCACGGATACAAAAATCTTCGCCGTGAGCAACACGAAATTGATGAACTCCGGTGTCGTTTCACACAGTGTACGCACTGGATCGAGAGCAGCCACCGAGATGGCGGCATGGTCTACGCGATGAAACCTCTCCATCATATGAATCATCTGGGTAGCTTCAGTAGCCACATGAGTTCGAAGGCGTCGGTCCGTCGTATTGATCCTGTTGGGATGCGAGCATGCCTCCACCGAGCCCTCCAGCTTCTTGGTCACTTTGCATGCGAGTTCCACGTCCTCACTCTTTTCAACGGCTGGGATCTTTGGGTCTCGTAAGCGGACGAATGCCTTCACTGTCTCCTCAATCGATTCCTTTGACAAGGCCACACTCTCCGATTCGTTATCCTCGTCGACCTCGGAGCGGTCGGACACCATCATAGCCTTTAGCAGACTCGAGACATCTCCATGACCACCTGTGGCTGTCGATGTCGTAGTCGTAGCCCCTTTGATTTACCCTTTTGCCCTTCTTGCCTTTCTTTTGTTTTTCTTTTTCGCACTACCATTCGTACCAGTGTTTCCAAAAGCCCGCTGGCGCTCGTCGTCACGCTGGGAAGTCACCGACTGGCGCAGTCTTTCAGCACGAAGTAAACTCTCGTGTCGGAGCAGAGCGTCGCGGTTCTTCAAGCTATTTCTTTCAGTACGTTTGCTCGATTGCAGTAATGATCCCCTTGAGTTCTCGTCCCCATTTCGGATCGGTTGTCACATCACAAACGCGTCTTCCGTTGCCGTCCTTGATGCAGATGTCAGCTCCAAGCGATAAAAGCATGGCAAACATGCTTCTATGGTCATACTTAACAGCCAGGTGTGCAAGTGTTTCTTTGGAGTGAAATGTAGGCGTGTTCAAGTCAATCATGTTGTCTGCCTCGAGAATGATTCGCACAATGTCAATATGACCTGCAATCGCTGCACTGTGAACAGCCATCGTATTTGGCAAAACCTGTGGGGCAACTGCAACGTTCCTTTTCCAATGCTTATTTCCGTTTCGACAGAATACCGTAGGCTGCACAGTCAGGGCCCCGTGCTGAATCATCCATTCGACCAACTCAGCGTCGCAAGTAGAACCTGCCGCTGCATGATGGAGCAGTGTACAGAGGTCATCCCGTGTCTCGCCAGGGAGGAAATCCGGCCCGCCGCCCATCAATGTATACATAATACACTCCATCGAAAGTTCGCCCAGCAGCTTTGGGTTCCGCGTGATTTTGGCTTTGAAATACCTCAGTTCACTCCCTTGGAGAGGTCCATAGCTCATTCCCATAAGGTCCATAAGCTCGGAGAGCAACTCGTAACTATCCTCTTCTTCATCGTCGTCATCATCATATTGTTCTTATGCAAGCGCTTGAACTGGCGCTGGGCCGTATTTTTGAGTAGCAAAGTTCGGTTTGGATGGGAACGTGAAGTACTTCTGCTCACAAGTCGGGGTCGAAAACTTAGCTTTAATTACAGCAGCCGCTTTTCCGCACATTGACTTGATCACCATAGCGGCGGCAGATCCGACCCGCATACGACGATTTGCACCCGGCAGAGCACTCATATCCATCGAGCCGTCGGGCTGCAGACCATCCAAGAACGGCATCACAAACATCATCGCAGCATTTTCTACAGGTTCAGTTTGTTGTTGACTCAGATCGTCTGCCATTTCAGAGAACACATCAGCAAGGTCGCCGTTTAGCGTCAGTAAATCACGCGACAAGATGCGCGATTGAAAAAGCTCTTTCGAGCAAATGTCTGCAGCTTTGAACAGCATAGCCTTTGAAGATGCACCACCCAAAACTGAGTTGTCGTGCTCAATCATAATCTGGTAAACCTTGGACAAATTGCTCAGCTGGTTTTGGCCGTTGTTCTTTGCTTTTTAACGGACGAAGCTCCACTTCGGTACATTTGATCGATTGAAGTCGCAGTGTACTGTGCACTAAGCAGATATGTGCGGTTGTAAACTCCCCGAACAGCGGCATCCCGTGACGGGGTGAATACGATATCTTCATAGATTGTCAAGAGATCCTCGATAAATGGGATACGAGTAAGGAATCCGTGCCCCACAAGTGCGTTATACAAGTGGCAGAATGCACAAACTCTCGACGTTGTATTCAACACGTCACTCGCCATCTGAAAGTACTGGAAATCATAGGTGAGCATCGTAAAACCTGCCATCAACGGATTCGCGCGTGCCAAATGATCGCCTCGACTTGCTTGTTCCCTCTGCTCCGCGCATTGACGCACCACTTCGCGTGCCATAAAATCATTTGTTGCTGCTGCGCGCTTCGCCGCTGTAGCTTTAATTCGTTTCAGGAGGCCGGTTGAATGCTTAATCGTTACACCCACATTGCGAGTAAGGCCCGAGTCGCCTTGCAGCGCCGCGACAGACCTCACCCAGCAAATACACGCAAACACCAGTGGAACTGTCGCCTGACGCGACTGGAAGAACTCATCCAGTAATCCCATGAAAGGGCCCGCTACACCAGACGTATCAAGTTTGCCCCGGTTAGCCATCTTCAAATCAAGGACTGCATTATACAGGTGCGGTAGCTGCTGCAGAAGCAAAATGACCATATTGGTAGAATCAGGGAACGCGTATTGTGGCGTCCGCTCCTCACCGTATACCTCGCCAAAATACCCTTCCCGAAGAACCATCCCATGCCTCGGATTATCCGGGAGACCAGTCGTAAAGCTGAGCACCGTGCTCAGCACGCCTCTAAACTCCACTATCAGCATACCGGGGACGTATTTGTACGAGCCATCCATAGCAAAGTTCCTCCAAAGTCACCGACCGCATCGACAGCTCGACGCCAGAAGTTGTCCGGCAAGTTATCCATCAGCACAACACCCACATCCTCCGCTGTTTTCAGCGACGGATACTTGAGCTGCAAACTCGCCGTCAGCGCACTCGCAGCTTCAATAGCCACCTGAACCGCCACCGTCGCCTCCACCATAGTGCGTCTCTCCTTCTTCACATCAGCATAGATCTCAAACACTCCTTCCACGAGTTCCTCCAGCTCCAAGAAGAAGTACACGACCTCAAGTCGCAGATCCTCCGCAAAAGCCTCGTTAAAGAGTCTCTCCCTGTCCCCCTCAGTGTTTTTCCGAGCCTTCTTCGAGAAAGTATCTTCAGTGGGGAAATAGTCCTCGTCCAGCTCCAGAACGTCGTAATAGTTCTCAAATTTCGAACTTTCCACATCAAATTTCGACTTCTTCGTCTCCACTCTCTTTGTCTCCGTCTTCGGCTGCACCTGAAGCTCTTTCAGAACCCCAAACCAGCTGCCCTAAGAAGTGCTGGTGGCCGGGCTGCCCCTTGTCGTCACCTGCAAAGAACTTGGCCACATGTTCCCGTAACGTGATGGAGCATTGGCAAGCGGCGAGCGCTTTGGGCAGCGAGTTGAGCAGTTTTGGGGTTAACGTGGAGGGGTCCGCGGTGATTTCCTTCACGACGTCGCCCAGGGCTGCGAGTTTCACCTTCTGCCCCGTGTTGCGCCCTAAACCTCTGGCGTCCAGTACCCAATTGAGGAAATACGTGGTGGCGCTCTTGTAGCGAGCATATTTACCGGTAGGGAACGCCATGCGCCTCTGACCATTCACAGGATCTTTGATAATGGGAGGGAAGGTGTATAGTTAGGCAGTATGAATGTATACTATGTATACATTATGTGTATAAAACGTATAATCAGTATACGTATATTGTTGCAAGTGCATCAAATGGGAATGTTGCGGACGAACTTGGAGATCATGTCGAGAGCGACTTCCGGTTGATCTGCTGGGACCATGTGGCCTGCGTTGCGCACTTTGACGTATGTCAAGTGGGAGAATGAGCTCACGGTTCCGGCGTCTGCGATTCCAGAGGTGGTCGAGTACGGAAGACCTTGACCGGCGTTGAAACCGGAAGCTCCGCTCCACTCCAATTTCTTCACGGTGGCTTCGATCGCGTAAAAGTTGCACAGAATATCTGCGTCTCCAACGTAGAAGAGCACACGTAAACCTGCTTCCAACAGCTCCGAGACCTTACCCCCATAGACTTGAATCCGGAATAGTTTGGTGGTCCAAAGAAGGCGGCGTTGATGCTTATGTTGAGTAGTCTCCAGTCCTCAGTAGTTGGTTTAACGCCGAGGAACTTTTGCACCTTTGGCGACTTGAGATAACTCTCCACGATCGGGGTCTTAAAAATACAAGCCGACGGGTTCGACACCGCAGTGGCGCACACTTGGCGGATGTCGTATGGGCTCCGGAGCGCTGTCAATAGCGGCGCAAGCTGCGTTCGCTGGCAGAAAGCACCTGCTTCCCCGCAAACGGACGTGTTGGCTTGACACCTCGTCAACAATCTTCTGCATTGAGGAACATCGGCTTTCATTGTCGCTAATTGCGTGTCATTCACGAGCTTGATATTGTACGGGTTGTCGGCCATATCAGCGTAGTGAGTGAGAACTTCCACAGGATCAGTGAGTCCATTGCCGATCCCGATACCCTGGAGGTTAATTGGAATAATTTCAGGAGAAGCAGGTGCAAACAAGTGTTCGCCTTGCTTTTTCCAAATGTAGTGAGCCACCAATGGCACAAAGTGGCCGCCGTAGCTCTCCCCAACGAGGAATAATTCTCTCCCCTGTAGTTCATTGTGCTTGCTGAAAAAGCCTTGAAGAAAGTAAAATACGCTCTCAGCGACACGTTCGTCCGTGAGTTCGTCGTCTTCAGCGACGGTCGAGTAGGAGAACCCGGAGTTAACAGGAGCGTCGAGCCACACCACGTTGGCCTGCGTCGTCCACGAAAAGGGGTTCAACGTCGTAGTGAGATTGTTGTTGACCAAGTACGGACCGTTTTCCGCTAGAAGTCCGTAGGTTCCTCCCAAGCCCGGCCCACCTGGAATCCACAAGATCAACGGATCGGTGCTCGGCTTGTTGCGAGACTCGAAATACCAGTAAAAGTAGTGCGTGTCAACTCGGTTCGAGAGTTTGATGTAGCCGGAATCTTGCTTCTCCAGACCACAAAACTTATTCTGGGTCGCTCCCGCAGCAGTAGCATAGCAAACGAAAGTGGCGAGGCAGAGCACCTGGAGCCCAGAAACCAGAAAGCCTGGCATCACAGCGAGAGTCTGGTCGAGAGAAAGAATTGTTGAATGGGGGTGTTCTCTGGATTTATAGCTGGATTGAGTGGCAAGCTCCTTATTAGGGATGTTGATGTTGAAGTGGTGCACATCCGACAAGATATTTGAGAGCAAGCTAACGTTATAATTGCTGCTACTCCAGTACTTGGCGTTCTCTCCACGATAAAAGCTGGCCACTGACAGATATTGTTCAAGGCAACGTCCAGTGTACGCTTCACTCTCTTTGTGATGAAGATGCCAACAAAGTTGCTTGGGGTAAAGTTACCTCTTCTGAATCTGGTGTCGACACTTCACAAAAACGAACCTTAGCCCGCGAACACGCCGGGAAGCTTCGTGGGCGGTAGGTAACATGGATACGAAGTACTTCAGTACCAAAGTTGTGAGGCAACTAACGCTGGACAAGTTGCAGCCACCTTGCCATGATTAACCGCTCCAGCAAGCACACACGCCGCTCACCATTGAGAGGAGCCATCACCAGGTCGCCAGCATAAACTCCAGTCCAAACAGCAAAACAGCAACATCGGTCGAAACGGCTTCCCGCTATTTTCATCGTTGCCCCATTTCCCTCTCTATCTTGCTAAAACGCCCCATTTTCCCCTCTACTATCCATTTACCATTCTTTTACTACGCCCCTCCACAAGCCCATGCCATCACCTCTCGCAGAGCGATCCTGCGACAACTTCAAGCGCCTGGAAAATAGCCGCTGATTTCTCCCGTTCCGTCCCATTCCGGGATTTGCGCGCTCCGTGCGAGGCAGGAAGGAAACCCCCGCCATGGAGCCCGTGCGGCTCGAGCGCCAGCAGCAGGTGCCCGCCGACCTCCGCGCGGACGCGGCCGAGACCCCGAGGAGCAGCTGGCCGCGCCGCTGGCCGCCGTGAAACTGGCCGAGAGCGGCGACTTCCCGCGGCTGCTCGTGGCGCTGGCGCTTCGTCCGCAGCTGGCGCGCGCCGCCGACGCCTTTGGGATGACCGCGCTGCACTGGGTCTGCAGTGACCCGGCGGCGCCCGCGCGCGTGGTGCTCACGGTCTCCCGCGCGCACGCGGCAGCCGCGGCGACGCGCAACCTGGCGGGTCTTTTGCCGCTGCACTTGGCCGTGAGGAAGCGACTCGCGCTGGAGGCCGTCCAGGCGCTGCTGCACGTGTTCCCAAGGCCATCGCGGTGCGCACCCCGGACGGCAAGACGCCGCTCATGCTGGCCAAGCAGCGACCCGTGGCCTCCAGCGCAGTGCTGGCTCTGCTGAAGGTGCTGGAAGCCCATGCGCGGACGGGGGCTCCTCCGTCGGCTGCTGCGGTCTTGCCCACGTCTCAGTGGCCGGAAGCGAAGCCGGAGCAGGAGCAGAGAGACAACAGAGGAGTCTCGAGCAGGTTCAGCACGTCCAGGTCCGTGACGCAGGAGGAGACGATCGCCGCGTTGATGGCGCCACACGCGCCACCCCGAGGTGGGCGCTGGCCAGTAGGTGCAGACTGTGTGCAGCCAAGTTCGGGTACTTTCGACAGAGACACCACTGCCGCAGCTGCGGCGCGTCCGTGTGCGGAAAACACTCGCGACACCGCGTCCCGTTGAAGCATCTCGGCCTGTTCGAGCCGCAGAGAGTGTGCGCGTGCTGCTTCGATGACTTGCAGAAGCAGCTCAATGTGCGCGCGTTGGAGCGCGTGACCCGCACGGGGGCGGCGGGCCCGTATATTGGCAACAACGACTCGAGCAGCAGCTACTCAAACAACGAAGCCAATACACACGCGCGCTACCGACGACGTAGCAAATCTGTTTTCAGTGAACCGACTCAGCGTCGCGGGAACGGCTATGGCTACGACAATAACAGTGAGATCGGCATGAATGGCTTTACGCCCGTATCGGCTCCGTGGAATTGGAGTACCGCCGCATCGGAGGCTGTCGAGTCGCTGCAGCCGAGCATGGGCTCCATGTTTTTGTCGGTTGCACCGGCCCAACTAACGGTGTTAGAGCGTCAGAGGTTGTTGCGGGAACAACACCAGAACCAGCAATACGAATCGGAGCCGAGCAGACGTCGGAGCAGTAAGCGGCGCCCTCGACCTCATTCATCTGCGATGGACAGAGCTTTGCATGTGCAGCGATTATCGGAAGCTGGTTCGGGTCATTCGAGTGATGAACAGGAGCTGGAACAGCGGATGCAGCAGCTCATAGCAGCCAAGCGCGAACTCGGGAAGCTATGCGGCGCAGCGAGGAAGAGATTGAACGAGCAGAGCAGGAAAAGCGCGAGATGGATGCTCTTGCGAACATGTACAGGGAAAGTGGGTACTCCAGTCCGCCCGTGGATGAAGATGAGGACGAGGAGGCGGAAATCGCGGCGACTCTGGCCTTCTTGAATGCGGGCAGAAGGATGAGTAGCACCGCTGAGCTTCTTGAAGACATGGAACCACCTCTGGATCTGGCAGCTACGCACCATGATTTGGGCGAAACACTATTGAGCAAAAGTGACTTTGCCGGAGCTGTAGTAGAATTGCAGCGAAGTGTGGAGCTTGACTGCGAAAACGCGGCTGCCTGGCTTCATTTGGCTAAAGCCCTGGACGGTACTGGCGATGATAGCGTAGGTGCCGAGGAGGCTGTTCGCCGTGCGCTGGAGCTGGAACCAGCATCTTTCGGCGCTCTGTCACTCTTGGGCAAGCTGCTGCATTCAAGGGGTGACCATGACGACGCGATTCTAGTATTTCGCCAAGCGCTGGATTTGCAGTGCCCAACCGGAAAGCTGCGTGCTTATGCAGAAGAAGCTGACGCCGAGCCACACAGCGTGGCAAGAAACAAGCAGATTTGAATCTTGCTTGCGGCGTAGATTACAATGTTATTCATAATTAACCCTCCATTCACCGTTATCGCTTGAACCTCGAAACCTGTGTGTGTGCTGTCATGGCTGCTAGTATTTCGTGCCGAACGTGGTGTTCATAAACTGGAGGCTCAGTGTCACGTCAATCTGGCTTACCCACAGCTTGGTCTTTTCGTGGACTGCTGCGCGAGCTTCGCCAAATTTATGGTGAGATTGTTGCCGCGGTCTTGATCCTGGAATTTCAGTTGCATTCGTCTCGTTGTTCCACCGACCGAGCTCATAGACAAATCGATTTGATTGTCCTCGTCTTGCTGGTCTGAGCTCGTCTCAAGTTTGAGCGCACGACTGAACCCCCACACCGGTACACATTCAGCATCCCACAGCGTGAAATCAACCACGAAACAGTTCTCCATCGCGTACTTGACGGCTTCTGTTTCCACTAGAAATGCTGGCTCCGTCTCCGAAGTAAGCAGTCGGTCTCGCGCAGCGACAGTGCCTCCATGAACATTGTCCAGTAACTGAACTGTCACGCTCCGAGCAGCAGCTTCCGGCGTTGGAAACTCGACTTGGTAAACCTCATTCTCCCAAAAGAGCTCGTCAAGTGAGCGCAAACTTATCGCCGCTGTGTACGAGTGCAATCCGTGGGTCCGATCCAAGTCGTCATCACTACGAAATTGCAGAGGACGTTGAGCTGCCGAGTACAGCAACTCAGTCGTGTGTAGCTGCAGAAAGAGACGAGCAACCTCGCGCTTTTGTGTCCACACGAGCGCAACGAGAGAACTAGCACTCCAGTCACCGAGAGGGATTTCATAGAGCGCCAAGCCCACTCGACGGTCAGTCTCCGCCACCAATCGCCAGGATTTGTTGGCTATTTCCTTCCCATTTGAAACAGGAAGGCAGCGAGGCGTCTGCATCGCAGAGGAGCTCAGCATCACGCCCATATCTTTGATTGACGATAGCGTGAGCTCCGTGTCCGACGGCGTGTACTGCAGACTCAATCCGTAGCGAAACCGCCCAGCATCCGGCTGGAACCTCCACGTTGACGCCGGTCGTCTACTCCCCATCCCAGCAGTAGAAGCCGCTGCAGCGATCGTGGGAGCCGGCGGTGCCTTGGCCAGCAATTCTTCTCCATTAACGAACAGCTTCGGCGCAATCCGCAGTGTCGTCAGCAGCTTCTCAGTCGATTGAACCAGCGAGTGCGGCTGCAGTCGTCGAAAGAGCTCCTCCACTTTTCTCTTTGTCACCAAAGACGACGAAGAGGAAGATCCTGGCGTCTTGATCTTTGCCGATGCGAGGCTAGAAACTCTACTGTCCCCAAGCCGCTGGGTGATAGCGCCATCGTCACCACGAAGCTGACGCATCGATCGTGGCGGAGTCATCCTCATACTTAAGCGACGCTTGCCACTTCAACTTGTCGGTACAAGAGTGTGTACTACTGCCACCGACCACATCACTTCAACATCGCCCAGCCTCCTAATTCGTCCTTCTTGTAAAAAAACAATTTCTAATTGGCCCCAGGAGCTTCTCATGTCCTCGTTTCCAGCGAGTAAGTACGCCCGCTACAAGCGCGCCACCGCCTTCTTCCTGGACTGGTTGCTACGTGCCTGTGGCCGTGGACGCCATGCAACTCAGCGCGTGGAGCTCGAAGCCTTCAACAACGTCGTGAAGGAAATCGCTGCAGAACCTGCCACGCTCACGCCCAAGCTGCTGCAGGAGCTGCCCAAGGCGCTCGCGGCCTGTCAATGTGCCATCACATTGCGGAACACGTGGCCACGTTCTTCGCCGAACGAGACGCGGCGCAACAAGGCCACCAGCACTTTCTGGAGCTGCTGAGGGGCTGGCACAGCACGCTCAAGACGGTGCTGGTCGTGCAGTGAGATGCCGCTGCCAAGACGGAGAGCGAGCGGTTCGAGAACTATTACAATGTGCTAGAGGTGGATGAAGACTATTTCCCCGATGAAGAGACCTTCACGGTGGAGAGAGGCGCTCCCAAGAGCACCACGGCGGACAGGAAGCGCCTGTTCGACGAGGCCTTCGCTGAAAATCTGAGACTGGAAGTGGTCTACTTCTTCCTGGAGCTGGAGGAGCTGATCGAGGGGTGTTTAACATCTACGACCAAGTGAAAAAGCAGCAACGCACGATGGTGGAGGCTACTGTTGTGGCGAAGCTGGCCATGGATACGGCCAAAGCGCTGACGGCGAGACTGCAGCTGAGATATCCGGCCTTGCGCACGGCGGAAGACGTGTTCCATATCGTCAAAAGCAAAATGTCGATGAGCTTTACGATGAGACTGGCGGAAACTGTCGCCAAGTCGTGGGAGAGTTTCCAGACGAGCGGCAAGTACCGTTTTGTTCCGGGCATGCTCGTCGTGGACTTTATGAGCGTGGCGAGCACATTGGCGAGCTTCACATCGGCGATTCCGACGGATCCTCGGAAAACGTTGATTCTCCGGGATGGCTTTTTCGGTGCGACGTATGGAGAAGAGCGCACGCCACACTATGTTCTCGCGGACCCAAGCAACATTTTGGTCTTTCTGATGCAGCAATTACCTCACCTGTACAACACTATCCTTGCGAAGAAGGCCGCGACTGGGTCTGGATTCAGTCCATCGGGATTTACGGGGTCGTTCATGGCGCTGGTGGACGAGTATTTTACGTCCCGCACTGTCACAGTTCCAATGGTGTTCACGTGCATTTGTTGGATGAAATCAGTCGCTGCACTGCAAGGAAACGCAGGCCTTAGTCGGAACATGAGTCTCACTTTTCAGCACTCGACGGACTTGATGAGAAATTTGGATGCAACCGAGGCGAAGGGTGTTGTTCGCGATAACGATCAGGAGATCCACGGTTTGCTCAAGCTCTGCTCAGCAGAGATCGTGCAGTCCAGCAACAGTCACAACTTGGCTCGTGCGAATCCGTTGCTGGCGGGTCTTATGATGCTGCACCACCACTTCCAGTATTTGAACTTCGGAGGTGAAGTTATTATGGTGACGTCGAGATTCCGTGCGTTCGGTCACCTCTACAACGCCCTGGTTGAGCAAGGATTCCTTCAACACATTCCGTTTTTCGACGAACTTTTGGAGATCTATGATCAAATGATCTTTTGTCCGTCTCGCGCTGCAGCAGTCCATGGTGCTTACAATCGAACATACCTGCTAAGCTCGCACATGACTGCTGCTTCAGTCAATGCGACATACCGTGGCGCGGTCCCGCCCGCTGGAAGTGCAGGGATTAAAGTACGCAAAGCGCTTCACATGATCGATTTATCCAGCACATACCGGCTGATGATTGAAGATGACAAGTCGGTTTTGGGTGGCGCTTCTTCGAAGGCTATGCTGAGCAAGGCTGCAGATATTTGCTCTAAAGAGCTTTTCCAGACACGCGTGCTGTCTCGCGATATATTGAAGCTGAACGATGACCTCACGGACGCCTTCTCCGAAATGTGTGATGCGCTGGATCGACGATAATTTCATGACGAGTATATCGCAACTCCGAAGCGTGGTGAGTCTCGTCAATATCGTGTCAACCGTGCTCTGGAAGATGCAGTAATGCTTCCCTTGATACCGCTCCTGGATTGTCTACAGCCTGATGGTTCATTGAATCTGCGCGCGTTTCCATCTGAAACTCGTGTTGTGCAGATTGGCAGCTTGGGTGGTGAAAGCGTCAAGGCGATGTGCAGAAAGGTTGCTGCAGTCATCAAAGCCAAATTTGCGACTCCACCGCTAGTCTGTGAAAAGAAGTATTTCACGTTTCCAGCAAAACCAGATTTTGTGAACCAGGAATACGATACGGCGTCGTTCAAGAGGGATACCGAGCGTCCAAACCGCGCATATGTGTTTAGCGGCCTGATGGACTTTATCGAAGACAGGAAGGCCCTTTTTCAGCGAGTGATGTGAACAAGATCAAAACGGAAATCAGGAAGGATCCGGAGCTCTTGGACATGCTTTCGCTAAGCGATGACCTGTCGACATTACTCCACCAAGCAGCAGCTGGCCCTGCACACGACGCTGCTCTAGTTGAATGGATGATTCAGATGGGGGCAGCCAACGTTGCACTGCAGGAAGGAGCCCCAACTACGAAATTTGAGATGTTCTCGGAGCGAACTATGCAGGACGATGGCTGTCCACAGTGCAGCGAGTGCAGGTCATGAAGACATCGTTCGGATCATTCTTGAAGCTGACAACTTGATTGACTTGAATACGCCAACGTTCGACACGAAAGAAACACTTGCACACTTGGCTGCGAAGCACGGACATCGCGGTGTGTACCGTGTGCTGTCTGCACTTGGAGCTGATCTTCGCATCAAAGATGGCACGGGAGACGCGTGTGTGATGTGACCACGGATCGAGCGTGGGCGAGCGATATCGCCGACTCGATTTCCGTAATCGAAGGCAGTGAGGTTCGAGCTGAGGGTGCGAGAAATCGTGATGCGTTGTTCCGCCACCAGGGCTCGCTTCGTCAAGAACGCTTGCGCAAGTCGGTATCTGCCCAGCGCGACGAGGAGCGACGACGTGCATTCGCGAATGCTAGCACGAATAATGCCAATACTGCGGACTCGGGAAAGAAGAGGAGCCAGAAGAAAGGCAAGAAGGGCAAGGCTAAAGGAAACACAGCCTCACCTGCTGCAGCCTCCGCAGTGGAAGACAGTCCAGCGGAAGTTTCAAACTTGCTGCAAGATCTGTTGCTTTCAGCTGGTTCGGGGGTCGACGGAGATGACGGACTGAAAGAGGAAACCTTGCTCGGTGATTCACTGGAGAATACTGCAGCGATGTTCGCTCGTTTGCGAGACGTATCAGTTGGTGCTGACAGCAAGTCCGACGACGTGAAGCGTGCTTGTGAGCTGATTGAAAAACTAGAGGGGTCGTTGAGTTATCCGCCCACCCTAGCAGACTTCACTCTACCAGTCGTCAACTTCGTATAGCGATAGCTTCGGATGCCTGCCAGTTGATCCACATGATGCAGAAGCTGTACCGTGTTGACCACGCCGCCATGACAGCTCCATCCCTCACTCCCTTGCAGAAGCTCTGCGATACGACTTTAGCCTTCACGAAGCTTGTGGTAGGTACGGCCCAACTCGGTGTCTCGGTTGACCGGAAGCCGCAAGCCCGTGAGCTTCTGGACGTGCTGGAGAAGCGGTTGGTGAAAATGCCGTTCGACAAGCGGGAGCCCGGAGGGTATCGAGAGCTCGTGCAGACGTACTCCGTCGCTCGCGAGGCCATGGGGATGGGACGCACCTCCAGTCCCGACAGTCTGCGAGCACTGGAGTGGTACTTGGTCACCACCGTGGACAGCTACGAGCTGCAGGTGACTCTGGACAGCATGGACGGCCGACCGTTCTACTTCGACCTCACGACCACCGCGAGCGCTCGACAGTTCGTCGACTTGGAGCACGCGATCGACGCCGTCCCTGAACTGGACGGCGTGGCCTCTTTCGGCAAACGCTCCAAGCACGTCGTATACGGCGGCAAGAGCCAAGTTGACGTTGCCAGCGTTCGAGAGCGAGTCGTGGGCATCGCAATGCAATCAAAAATCCACTTCACCGACCGCAACTCGCAGCTCTGCACTCCGATCGCCCACGTGGGTCAGTTCGTGTTTTCAGCCACTGGAATCACCCCGTAAACAGAGACAGAACAAGGAACAACAAACAGTAGTGCAGTAATCGTACCAATTTGCGGAAACCACTTGACTTGGCTTCTGTATGTTGAACCTAAAGTGCAACTCCATCCAGAGACTGTTTTCGCTCCCTCAGTGCCAGTTCTTCAGTTCCTCCCCCAAGCTTCCAACAGAGCAGCCAACAGATGGATCTGGCCATGATCCTGAGCCCCGCGCTCAAGCCCGAGGCCCCCGCCCCTCTCGAACCGGAGCAGCACCAGGACGACGCCATGTCGAGACTGGACCTGCTGGTGCAAGCGGACGCCATCATGAAGCAGAGTCGCCCCGCCCCGTCCGAGCCCTCCCAGTACCTCCGCAGCGGCGTGTGGTCCCGCGCCGAGGAGCAGTACGCAGCCGCGCTCGTGTCCTTCTTCCTGCGGGGCCAGCTGGGCCTCCCCGAGGGCACGACGCTGCGCAAGTTCCTGGCCGAGCAGCTCTGCTGCAACCGCCGCCGGGTGTCCATGAAGCTGGGCACCGAGTCGCTGGCGGGCCAGAAGGTGCCCAAGAAAGCAGGCTCCACGGTGTTCGCAGCGGCCGATCCGCCTCCCACGGACGAGCAGCGACGGCGGATGCAGCAGCAGCTGGAGCAACTGCGAGCAATCAGCTTCAGCTCGGCGCTGGACGCTCAGGAGCCCAGACAGGTTAAGAGGCAGCTTAAGAGCAAGGCGGAGAGAGAGCACGCCGTGTCGCTCCGGCCTCGGCGCAAAGCGGCTGCTTATACCAGGAGGAGCAGCAGGAGCTCCGAGAGACCCAAGCGCGGCAAGCCGACGATCATTCGGACGGGCTTCGAGTCGCCGGAAGAAGAAGAGTTCGTGACGACGATGGTGGATTTCTTCATGGCGGGAGCGCTGGATGTACCCCAAGGCACGAAACTCGTGACGTACCTGTGTCGACAAGTGGGGTGCACGCCCAAGCAGCTGTCCATGAAGCTGGCGCCGCAGCACATGGGCGAAGACCAGTTCCCAGAGGATATTGGGTCAATTACGTACCAGCGCAAGGCAGGAGAAGACAGTGA
This sequence comes from Phytophthora syringae, assembly GCA_012656105.1. NCBI lineage: Eukaryota > Oomycota > Peronosporomycetes > Peronosporales > Peronosporaceae > Phytophthora > Phytophthora syringae. The sequence goes on along the minus strand of JAAKBD010000172.1, from coordinate 1,436,301 downwards.
TGACGAAGAGGACTTCTCGGAAGAGCTTTTCGAGGTGGAGAGCAGGCTAACTGAGCTAAGGACAGCGTACGATGAAGCGCATAAGAACGCGCCTCTGCCTGTGGTGACATATATGAAGCGGAAACGAAAAATCAGCATGGCGAGTGTGTCGAGTATTGGAACGGCAAGTGTGGACAGCGCGTCATCGAGTCCGGTGCGCCCCTATCAGCATAGTGGACCGTGGTCGCACGACGAAGAAGTGTTTATGGCGGCACTTATTGACTGCTTTTTCAAGGGAGTGCTGGACGTGGCTGTGGGCACCACACTTCGAGCTTTCCTGTCACAACGGTTATGCTGCAACCCCATGCGTATCTCGAAGAAGCTGTCGTGTGAGACGATTGCCGAGATCCGCATCCCGAAAAAGCTGGGCAGCTCAACCTACGTGCGTCGTACAGAACTAACTCCGGAGGAAGAGTCAGCGGCAGAGGATTCGCTACAAAGCTTGCGAGCGGCACATCTCCTGTCAAGCTCGAAAAAGGGCAAGTGGGGATCCAAACGCATGCGCACACCTCGCAACGAAGGTCCTCGCGCATATCCACAGGTCGCCGCACTTGATACAGATTCGGATTCGGATGCTCGCAGTGTCGCGTCCACTTACGCTTTCGGAAAGAGTCTCCAGAAGCTTCAGAATGCGGCAAAGGCGAACTCGCCCACCCAAGAGGTTCAGATACAGCACTTCCCAGTGCCCCACAGCGACCCCAAGCTACATGTATTGATACCGGCATCACTAGAGCAGCAGTCGGCCTGGGGGCTTTAGAGGGCGCAAGTTAGTACGTAGTAAAAGGTGTGCAAAGTACTTCAATTCTCCTGAACAAAGAATATTTTCTCTGCTGTAAGTCCAAGGCCAAGGACGTCAACAAGTGTTTTTGTCAACACTGGGTCGATTCCACATCGTTACCTACCTACCGGTACTGGACTGGTGTTTTGACTCCTCAGTTCTTGCCATCGTAGAACAGGAAGAAGACGCTGAAGACGAACACACCCGCCATCATGGAGAACGCTGAGGCGTAGTACGGGAAAGCGGCCGGGATGAAGCGCTCGTACTCGTCGTGCTTGAACGGGCGCAGCGACACCTGCGTGGTCGTGAAGACGGTCGAGAGCCCCAGGCGGCGGTACAGCACACGGAAGAGGAAGATGCCGTACACATCCGGCGCCTGGAAAGTGACCGAGAAGTGGCCCTTGCTGTCGTGGGTCAGCGTCGTGCGCACATGCGGGTCCAGCATGACGAACTCGAGCTGCACGTCGTCGGCCTTGTACGGCACCCACTGTCCGTCCTTGAGCTCGTGCAGGTCCAGCGAGTACGTCAGATTGTCCTTCACACGGTACACGAGCGAGTCACGAGCCACCTCAGCGTCCGGGTACAGCGTGATCGGCTGGTCTCCACGGTTCGCGTCACTGAGCATCTTGGCCGGCTGCGAGCCGTCCTCACGGTGGTGCTGCACATTACTCATCCTCAGCACACCCGCCTCCTGGAAGCCCCACTTGGTCACAGCCTCCGCAAACTCCGCATTGCCAAAGTCCTTGTTCTGCATGTACTTGTCACTGAAGAGATCCAGCGAGCCAGCGAACAGGAGACGAGCGTTGTTCCGTCCCTGCACAGCCGTCACGAGGCCAATCTGGTTGCCGAAGAGCAAGTCACTGGCCACCACCTTGTCGGTAATGGGCTTCACCGGGTTGGCCGAGTACGCTGTGGCTGGAGCCATCAGAGCGTGAAAGCCCAGGATGTTATTGGGCTCGAGGGACATCCCCACGCCCGAGAACGCCACGGGTTTGGGCCGAGCCGCCATCGAGCCCACGACCCGCTCCGAGGCCACAAAGTCCGTGGCTGCGACCACCGAATTGTAGATGTCGTCGTCCGCCTCCACGGGGCTCACGTGGTCCAGCACCACGTTGCCCTTCTTCTCGAACTCGACGCCGCACTCGAGCGCGAACTCGCGCTGCACCTTGGTGAGTTTTTGCTGGCCGAGAGCAGAACGTTGCCGCCGTCCTCCACGAAGTGCAAAGGTCGGATTTGCGCAACGCGCCCAGCGCCTTTTGCGGCGTGAAGAGCACCAGGTTCTCGAACGAGCGCTCGCCGAAGCGCTCCAGGACGAGCGGCTCCGACTCGTCGCCCGAGAAGAAGCTCAGCGCGTGGCCGCGCGCCTCCAGCTGCGCGAAGAAGGTCGAGTGCGACTGCTGCAGGTCGGCGGACTCGAGCACGACGGCGGTGCGCGCGGCGTGCGCGGAGGCGAACGCCGCGGCGACGGCCAGAGAGAGGAGCGAGCGGACCAGCATGATGGAGGATCCGATTGTGTGTACACGTGGCAGGGGGAAGAGTTTTGAGGAAAAGGGTGAGCGATATGCTGACAACAAAAACAGGTTAACATGGCAGCATGTCAACTTAACATATTCTGTTAAGTTGACATAGCTTCTCTTAATATTACTACCGAAGGCACAATAATACTACGTACCGTAGTATTGTGCAAGCAGTCCTGCTTGATCTCTTGGTCGGCCTTTATCCTCCAAGAATAAGCCTCCTCGTCCGCCTCAAATATCGAAAATTGGACTTAATAATGGGGTATTTCCCAGGATGTGGACCCTGCCACTATCATTTCCCCAAAATGTGGACCCTTCCCAAAACGCGGACCTTCGGCACTATGTCGCTACGACAATGTACACGACCACGACGTCATTGGCCACGTATGAGACCCAAGTACGAGTCGACGGCACCCCATGACCCGTGAGTAGAAGCCGGCAGATGTCGCCATGGTTTGCGACGGCCCTGTTGATTGCCCCCGCGTCACCGTCAGCTCCTTCGACAAGGAATGAGACCACTGATTCCAATATGGATCCCCTAGCCGCCTGAAACTTGCATTCTTTCTTTGCACTTGTGGTTAAGGTCCGCATTTTGGGAAAGTGAGAGTATGAACCGGGACGCGATTCCTTTATCTATTCAAGCATCCACCCTTACTACTACTATTACTACAGTACTAGTACTGTAGTATACTAGTAGCCAACAAGGAAATTACGAAATGGATCACCATGAGCTTGATTTTGTGGGACTACTGAATCGGACTTCGGAGGTCAGACTTGATCAAAGATGGTCAGCCCTCTTGACCAAAATGGGTTCGCTTCTTACAACTTTGGCAGGTTCTTGCGAGCGTCACTCCAGTACTTTGAGTACTGAGCCCACATCATAAAGTCCCCGTCTTCTCTCAACTGGGCAATTTTCTTGGTGGTTGCGAGTTTGTCGGCGATCTTCAGCTCCTTGGACACATGCTTCGGCGTGACTCCCTGTGCCACAAGTTGCTTGAAGATTTTGTTGTTCTGCAGATTTGTGTACTCCAGTTTGGCCATCAAGCCCACCAATTCATCGTCAAGCTGCTGGAAAGACGGAGACTTGGCCAGCTTTGCGGCGTCGTCGATATTGTTGAGAGTCTTGGACTTGGCCAGCTTTGAAGCAGCCATTTCCCAGCCTCTCTCCTCTTCGTCCGTGTCTTCACTGGTTGTTGGGGTTCGCAAAAACCTGCTTTGGACGCCATCGATCGAGCGGACTTGGTTCGGCGAACTCACCGGCGAAACTCTGGTCTGGTCCACAGTTGAGGCAGCATTCTAGGCAGCGAAAACGACAGCCAACGCAGCTAGCAGAGAAAAGCTTAAACGCATGGTAATTCGAAAGCAAGCGATGGCGTTCTGAGGGCTCCACGTCAAAAGTTGGAATGAGAGGCTAGTGACAGTTGAGTAGAATGTGCGTGGATATACAGTACCGTATACATGTAGTAGCCACTGGCTACTGTACCAAGGAAGTTTAAGTTACACATCTCGTTTTCGATCTTAGGAAGCGCCATGCATCCTTCCGTTGTTGCACGCCGGGGCGTGACGCCCCTCAGCCTGGCGTTCTTAACAACCGGTACATAAACATGTACGGTCACCATCGGATGATTTCCCGCCTTCAAAGTACACGTACACTGTGTACTACTGTACACCCAGAGTACGATCAGATTATTTACACGCGTTACTGGCAACGCGCGTTATTGCTAATGTTATCGGCCGTTGCGGGTATAGCGCACTTCGAGGCATGAAAGTTGTTGCTACACGTGTATAATATTGCATGTAAGCTTCGAGACAAATTGTGCGGTCGGAGAACTTGAAGCCGTTTTCAGATCCTAAAAGCTATCCGAGCGCATTTTTACGAACACTTTGGCCCTTGTTCAGGTGGAGAATGTGTTCTGTGCTACAGAAGGGATTAGGGGTATCAGCTAAGTCTCAATTTGTGCCTGTGTTTTTGAAAACGTGTGCTGTGGATGTCCAAGTAAATTCCAGGAGTGGTGGACTCCAAGCCCCCGTCATTTTCATAATTGCCCGCTATGGGCCACAGTACGGCATCGCCGAAGTGGCGCCTCCCATATAGAGTAGCGCAGAGCGTCGGTCAACTTTGCCGCCAGTGCAGCGCCCTTCGGGGTGGTCGGTCAGGCGACCATGCCGCGCTTGTGCAGCACCCGTATGTCGCCCAGTGCAGCGGATACGCGCTCGCATCTAGGCTTCTCCACATCGTTGGCCATGGAGAAGCACATTTGCGTCTTTTTCTTGCTCCTAATTTCCTGGCACAAAAATTCTCAAGCTGGAACACCTCATGTTGGTGTTCTGGAAAACGGCATTTGGGAACACGAAAGAGCAAAAACTGTACAATACATCGACACATTTCAGCCAATCAAATCTCTTAAATATTTCAGCACAGAACACGTTCCCCACCTGAACAAGGGCCTCAGGCCCCATCCGAAGCGTAATCGCCAATAGATACAATACAGTTAGCAATGACTTTAGTTCGGTTATCGAGGAATTAAACTTCCGGTAGATAAGTAGATGATGAGCAGGCCTCCATAATTGAGGGAATTGGACCTATACCCCTCGCTATACCTCAATTAAGAAGCCCGATCACACCTCAGTTAAGATAGACCGAACACCAGAGCATTGGCAACATCGTCGAATACTTCACTACTGATATACTACGTAGTAATACTTACTACCTCCGTGAGGAAAATACTGCACGCAGAGAAAAAAATCGCAGCGCTCATTTCGGCGATTATAAGATATGCAGAGGTTCACTTTCCCTAGAAAATAAATGGGTCAAGCTCAGAGGTGGCCGAGACGGGCAGCATAGTGAGCGGCGTAACAGCAGAGTGGGGTGCAGAAGACAACACAGGGAGGCTTGCAATGCTGCTAGCCTGGCGATGTCAAAGTTAGCGATGATGAGTAACTGTAGATCGCACGGCAGCGATACCGGAAGCTTGTCAGCACTGGAAGTACTGCATGGCGTTGGAGCTGATGATCACGCGCGACGGGAAGACGCGCTGCTCGTGAGCTGCGTGTTGACGTTGTCCATCGTGTGCACAATGTACTCGAAGGCGCAGCACTCTTTCGGCGCCTTGTGGGCCGCGCACAAGAACACCCAGTCGTCCGTGGTCTTCATGACGCTCAGGACTCGCGCGTGCAGCTGCCGTCCAGCCGCGCCACAAGCACGTCCAGCTCCTTCATCACCTGGCGCAGGTGCTCGTACTGCCACAGATACGTGTCCTGGTGTTCCGGCACGTCGTAGATCTGCGACAGCACCGTGGGGTCGGCGCGGATCCTCCGTCACACGCTTGCACAGCTCCGCGCGGTCCAGCTTCTTCCTTCCCCGGGGCACTTTCGCGACTTCACCACAGCAACGACTCGGGGACCCCTCGCTTCCAGATACGTAAAATGGTGGGAACACCATTTGTACTTGGGAAAATGTCAACAGGTGTATGCGGTGAAAACCTTTTGCCAAAAGGGGTTAAAGTGCGTCAGAAGGTGTAGTCCACTTTTGTCAGTACTGACAGTAAGTGTGTACCGAATTACCTATGTTATGCCATACACCAAAGTGTACCTACAGAGACCAGATAAACAAAGCCCTTTTATTTAAAGTGACCAAGCTCAAGTACATTGTAGCACTACAGGACATCGAAGTCGTCTTCTAAGCTAAACTCGCCTACCTCTAGATCAAATGACATCGTACTCAGCACTGCTTCTACAATGTCCTTGGCATCTCAGAGCCAGTAAATGGCAAACTGTGCTCGGGAAAGGAAGGCGAGGGGTCATGTACGCGATAACATAGGTTGCACGATGCTTCTTCCCTCTAGTGCTCTTATTGGCTAGATTGGTACTGTATGCGATAACATAGAGTATGTGATAACATAGGTAATTCGGTACGGGGTAAAGTGTGTCAGTGTGTGTATGTTTCGCACGTTATTACGTCAATTAGTGTATGTACATAAAATAATTGCTGCGTCTGCGGCGGGTCGAGATCCGAATTCATCAAAAACCGGTGTTCGAGGGTCTTGCACCCGTAAGCGCGCTTTAGGCTCATTCCCAACCGGCCGCATCGCATCGCACAGTTCTGCACCATGCGACCGCATGCGACCGCAGCGGTTGAGACTGCCCATGCGACGATTTTTCAGCTCGTTGCTGATTGGTTGATTACCGCCAACGGTCGTTGGTGGGATTCCGCTCACTTTTGAACGGGACCAGAGCACAGAAGAGGGCTGGTTGTAAGTGAAAGCAGCTTCAATAGCATTAAACTGAGAGCTTGTTATACTTTGTGCTTACGTGAATGTGTGCAGGATGTCATCCCGTGGATTCGCCCCGTTGTCTAGTGGCCAATCTGAGGCTCTAGAAGGGGAGCTATCGCGGCGACAAGTTGTGCAGCAACGACAAGTTCTACAGAAAACGCAACTACCGGTAGACACCCAGCAGCAGCGGGCATTATACCCCGTCATGCAACAACGCCGTAATGTTTCGAATCTATTGCAGTCACCTCAGACTTTCCAGCAACTGCTCGGCTCCCCAACTTCTCCTCACGTTGCTCCAGACACCCCTGGAAACTTTCCCGTTGAGACCCGCATCGGTGCCGTTCCGGTTCTCGAACGTTTTGGTGCCTCTGGGGCAAGTGGACTTAACTCAGAGTCTGGGGCAAGTGGACTTAACTCAGAGTCTGGTTGACTCGGATAGCTCACTCGATAGCGATGCAGCTCCGGATTCAGCCAGTGAGTTGGCTACAGTCGCCGGTGCTTCTTCAAAGACGAAGCCACGTGAGGATTACGACACGTGGACCGCGGATGCAGTTCGGAAGGAATGTACGCGCCGTGGGCTAAAAGTCAAGGGCAAGACAAAAAAGATGAGCGCATCGCAATTCTTCGCCGTCACGATGTAGCAAAGCTTGTATATGGGGGACTTATGGTGGGGAAGCTACGGAAACCGTGAACGTAGTGGACACTCGGACAAAACATTGCTGGTACCGTTTACTCAACATCCTGTTCTCCAACGAGTACGCAACGAGATTTAGTCAGTCTGGTAATGACTTGTTGATTTTTCTTGCTGCGTGCTTATCGTTCTTACTAACTTCCGCTTTCACTATTTTCCACAGGTGATACACCTCCACGGGCGGACCTTGACACGAGGGCAGTTGCTGATAAGAGCTGCTTTTGGCAGGATATTCACGCAGCTTACGTGACGCCTTACCCTGATGGGCACAGCGTCAACGCGCTCGAGTTCTCGCATGAGTTTTTGTGGGGATTGATCCGTCTGTAGTGAAGATGCATTCAGCCAAAAAATTGTACGACATGTGGAAGGAAGTGAACCGGTACTACATCGTCGCAGAAAAGAAGTTCACCACTTCAGGGCAGAACGAGAACGATTTCCCGAACTTCGTGGATAACCGTGGCTTTGTACTCTACTTGCGGAAATGGCTTGGGGTACGTGTAAATCGGAAACTATGTAGCTGTGCTAATAGTATTGACATGAACTTGGTGTGTGCAGGTAAAACCAGAGCTGAATAACTTCGTGAAGAGTGGGATGCTGGACAAGGATCAATTCGATTCACTAGATGACAACACCACAGTAGAGGGAAATTCAAAATCAAAAGCGCGAGATACTCAGTCGCTTGACAGCTTAGCTGCTTCATTTGCGAAGTATGTGAGCGACCGACGCATTGACAGCGAGCGCGCTAATGCTTCCACTACCAGAAGACTGCAAGAAAAGTCAAGTATCATTACGATGCTCGGAGATATTCGTCGCCAACTCGCCGATGTAGACCGAGCGTTGGCGTGTGCGGATGGACCCTCACTACCAATGCTTGAAGAGGACCGCGCCCTACTGCTCCATGAGCGACAGGACTTGATCAACAAACTGCGCGGACACGACCCGTAGCACCACCAACTGAACGACAAAGACACTCAAGAGCAATATGAAATTGAAAGCTGGTTGAACACTAATATATTATTCATTGAGAAGATCTTCACGCGTCCTACGAATGCGATTGTGCTGTGGCCGATGCAAATCTTTGCCAGCAATATGCTGAACAACAAATTCGCGTGTAGTTTCATCGAGTAGCTCGACAACGTCTCCCCTTCAGTCTCATATTGTGTGTGATCGTAGGACAGATCTCTATCTCCATTCCAAGTTCGTACCTCGTTCTTTATTGCTTTTAGAATTCTCTCACTGTATCAGGGTACTCGATACCGCGCTGCTCGATACAGAAATTGTGAAGTCTCGAGCAAGCGTGAATTACGCTGGGCGTGTTCTTGAGGGCCACACACAGATGATTTTTAAGAATCTGCCACTTATTCACGAGAAGTCCAAATGCCATCTCGATACGGATTCGGCATTGACTCAAATAAAAATGGTATCTGTCCCGATCTGACATCCCATTTAGTTGAGCCTGGTTGAAAGGTGTGAGCACCACTCGTGTCTGTGAATACGCATTGTCTCCAATAACAAAATAAGGTCCTCTCATCTCCGCGAGAACCCGATTGAGCGACCATTGAATAAAAGCAACAGAGTCATTTCTCCCCCTGGAGCGCGGCACGCAATTGCCGTAAAACGACAGCTATAGTCGGCACAGGCTTGCACATTGAGGCCATATTTTTGATAGTGGCCAGAAAAAATGCAATCACGCGACCACACTCATCGCGACGTGGTACTCTAATCGGACACTGCCACCCATCGATCACTCCAATACATCCAGGAATTGCGCTCACTCGACTTAAAGCACGGAAACCGGCAGCAGTGACCTCCATATCAGAATTCGTCCTAGGAAATTGTAGTGAAAGTCGTTGGCAGCCATTTATTGCTCTCAAAACTGCATGTACGATCCGATAGAAACCCGATCGGCTTGTCCCAGTAATAACGCGTATATGGTGGTAGCTGCCACCTGCCAACCACGATATACACGTTTGCAGCATTCCTGCTGGGGAAACCGGCGGTTTGCCACGAGCACGACGGGCCGATTGCAGAGGATCAACAGCAAGGTCCTGCCCCAATAGTAACAGCAAGCGCTCAAACCCAGCAAAACTCATTCGATAGTATTGTTGAAATTCCCCTTCAAGTAGTAAACGTTCTGTGTGCGACCCCATTGAATTCGTTCACGCACGACACGCATAATGCTGCCTCGTCGTCGAAATTTAGCGATAACCATAACAATGGTAGGCAAAATAATCGTGCAAAACTCTGTGTCGTCGGTCGATGAGGTCGGGTGGGGGTTCGCAACGTCGAGAGGGGGCCCACGGGAGGGACCAAACATTGTGCGCGGGTATTCGAGCGAGATAGGAATTGTCAACTTTAGGGAAACTTGAGCACATGATGTATTTTGGTAGTCGACACTTTTGATTGGTGGTAATTTGGATAAGGTCCGTGCGACGAGTTGGACGCATGCGACCAAATCGCCGCACGAGTGTTCATTTTTGTACACCGTCGCATGCGACCACCTACCCCGCAAGCCAATGGGGAGCTACGATTCCGGTTGGGAATGAGCCTTAGTATCGTGCCTTTTGGTGGCCCAGTTCGAGATATTCCGGCTGAGGGACAACAATGAACGGCAACGTGGACGAAATCGACGACGTCGAGGAGTGCTGCGGGCGATGGTAACCCACCTTCGTGGTTCGGGCGACGCGTGAACGGCGCTCTTGCTCCGCGTACAGCGGCACCACCTGCTCGGGTGTCACTCCCGTCATCAGGAGCTCTCCCCACTCGCAGAAGTGCTCGGAGAGCAACCAATCTAATTTGGGCCCCGGCTATCTCCAAAAACAGCGTCAGTATGTGTGTGCGGTACAAACGTAGGCACTCGGCTGCTTCACTGTAGCTCTTGCACCCCTTGTGACAATCCTTTCATCACCGCATACACCTTTTGACATTTTCCCATTTGTACTTCGAAGAAGCAGCTACTCCCACACAGCCTGGCGCTCTTCGAGGGTAGCTTACATCTTGGGCTCAACTGGTTATCTTGCAAAGTGAGGAAGTGAGGGAGGGAACGGCAGGAGACGGGAGGGATGGGGAAGGCGGGAAAATCCAGATTCAAAATCTGATCACTTTTGCAAGGGTATCGATTTGTGTGGTGTGTAATATGATTGGAAATGTGCAGTAATTTCCTCACGGAGGTAGTATATAGGTAAGTACCGTATCGAATTTGTCGATTCCGACAGGCATGTTGAAACAGGGTACGGGTTAATTGTTTACCTCCATGTCTACCTACCATCTGTAACAATCATATGATTTTGTTCAAAATGTGCAGCAACACGTGAACCAATATCACCATTGGACCCAACTACCACGGATCTTCTGCTTCAGCGGCTTGTTCCAACAGACGTCGGCAGGCTGACACACACCGCTGGAATCCGCATCAGCACGACATTGAGATCACTCGCGCAAGCCAGGACTTCGTCGGTCCAGTGTGCTGTAAAATCATCCCACAAAAAGAGCACAGCTTTAGTCATATCCGGTCTTCCACTAAACTGGTAGCGTAGGAACGCAACCGAGATCGTCGTGGTCCACCAGCCGGTGCGGTTGCCGTAGATCTGGACACCAAACTCGCTCTGCGACTTCTTGATCTCCTTTCAAAGCCGCTCTCCGAATCCATTCCGCTGCTGAGAGTTAATCTTGGCCGTGGCTGGATTCTTGGATGGCTTCGTCTTCAGCACTAGGAATACTGTTCGTTTCTCGCCATGCGAATTACCAAGAAGCATGCACGTGAGGCGCTCTTTGTCACGTCCACTATAATCAAGTCAATTCTGGTGCAAAATTGAAGAGGCGAGAAAATGCAGTCAAAAATGGTTGAAATCTCTATGAAGAATGAAGCTTTCGGTGAACGAGTCTCTATCTAGCGAAATAGTACTACATGTGTAGCATTGTAGTATTGATACTCACGACCATTTTGGCGTTTCTTTTGCTTGCTTGCGATGTCTCCGGGCAAAGTTATGCGGCTAGTTATAAGCAGTGGCACGAATTTCTTGCCTCAATTCAAGTCTTTTATTCTTTTCTAATCATGTCTAACTCATCGAGTACAGCTCAGATCTTGCCACAACAGCATCGAGGGCAACCGTTAATGGAATATCAACAAAATGGCTTTTGAGTTTTAGGAACTGGACGAATATTGACAAACTTGTTGCGGTTTGAATTAAATTGGTGATCGTTCCCAATCTGCTGGTACAATAATGCAAACGGTACGGTTGTACGGACAGCCCTACAGGGATTAATTCCGGCTTTGTACACTATGTATGGCACACCAATGGTAGGTACTGATTCGATACAATTTCCAAGTGTCACTCCATCAACACCGATCAACTCTATATATTATAGTTTTAGACAGGGAAAGAGGGAGGCTTAAATGGTTTCTTACGTTAGCCTTAACCGGCACTTTGGATATTAACGTGGCGACAGATAAACCGTTTCTGCCCCCATTATTTGGTTCAGTAAATGGATGTGGCCATAGCGGCACGATAAATTTTGGCTAAATGTACTTGCCCTGGGTTACTCACGCCTGGAACAAACTGAACCAACCCCCAGGTTTAAAGTTTAAACCAAACCAAATTTATTTTTGAACCAGGTTTGATCCCGTTACTTGGTTTGAACTGGTTTGAACCCAGAGCAAAAATAGAGCTAAGCGGTTCAGGGTTCAAACTGCTTCATGGTTTAAAGTGATGATGCGCTCATAAGATCGCCTGCGGCTTACCCGAAGGACGCCCCATGAGCTGAAAACGACTATTGTTTTCACTTGCAGAGCCGACAACAATTTCGCAGTGCAGCCCTCCCGTGCCCACTGTTGTCGCGAGCGCGAGCACATCCGCTTGCTCATCGTGTTGCTCGTAACAGCTCAACTCGATGCAGACTGTTATGAAAGCATTCATTCTTCAAGGTCAATCAAGCCCCCATGCTGCTAGAAGTGAAAGCTTTTCCAGAAGACGACGGCAGTTCCATGACCAACGGAAAAAACGCAGGAAGTACAGAAGATTGCGCGTCAATAAACCCTCATAGAGCCATTCAGAGTGAAGCGCACAGTCATGAGTTTGCTTACGCAACTACTGAGATTGCGGACTTTGTTAACAGCTCTGCAGCAACTAGCGAGCGTAAACTTGGTGGTCTTCTTCAAGAAGCACTGAGCGCTTCACGATCCGAGCTCGAAGTCGCCATAGTGGAGCACACGAACCGACATTCAAGTGAAATTGAAGGCCGTCCGCAAGAAATGCTGCTGGCCGCTCATGCCAAACTTGACGCAACAACAAGTTCCGTGCTGGACCATCAAATCTCCAGTATTGGGGAGAAGATTTCGGCTAGCGCTGCCCGCACTGAGGCCAGCATTCAAGACCACTTGTTTCAGTTAAGTGGAGAAAACGAAAGGCGTCTGCAGTCGACGATCGGGCACATTGAAAATTTAGCGGTGAAAGCTAATGCAGAACAACTAGCAGCAGTAGTGAACAGCGACTACGAGTGTCACTAGTTGGAGCGGTGAATGAGCACTCAATTGCGCTCGATTTGAAGTTTCAGGAGGCTATCAGTGAGATTGACACTGAAGCAGAATCGCGAGCTTCTGTTTGGGCTGATGTGCAAGGAGACATCATTGAAGAGAGACTTCAGCAGCAACTTGACGCTGCAGTGGACACTTCACGATTGGAGTGCCGTAATTTCGTGGATATCCCTACAAAGAGGTAGCCACATCGCTTAACCAGGAACTCGAATTCGTTAGGCAAGGTGTGGAATCTAAGCAAGGGGCACAACAAAATTGGGTGGAGACTCGCATGTAACAAATGCTTTGGGAGGCCCAAGCCGTATCGCAAACAGTGGTTTCTGCAATGGAGGAAAGAGTCCGGGATGTTGACATTCTTACGCAAATGCGTCACCGTGAAATCGAGGATCGCGTCCACAATATGAAACAAGACCTGGAGAAGAAGGTTGCAGCGGCTGGTGATATCAGTGATCAACAATGGCAAAAGATCAGGAAGTTAATCGATGATAAAATCACATTAGTCAAGATTGGGGTTGCTCATCGTCAAACCAACTGCCACCCACGAGCGAGATTGCAGTCAATGGTGCGTGCGTGACTTCAGCTTCATCCGTGTCTATCCAAGCATCACCTTGCAAGAGAGAACTGACAAGTGGATCCTTAGACGACAACCCGGGAGACAAACAAGAAACTGGGGGTAAATTTGTATCTGCGCTTCGTCAATGCATTAACAAGCTATAACTCAACTAGGAGGTGTTGTGCTCACGTTCGAAAATCGAGAACCGTAGAGCGCGACCTAAACAATCGCGAATACAACCTGGGGGTGATGAAGCTGGAAGATCACAGGCCAAAAGAGTTGAGGGCAAAAGCAAGCTTGCGAAGGCGCGGATGGATGCTACTCGCAAGGTACAGCTCAACCAGGAAGTGTTGTGTTCGCGTTTAAAATCCCAGACCAGTAGAGCGGCGTGACCAGAAAAACGCGGGAGGTGACGAAGCAGGTAGAGCTTTGTCCAAAAGAGTCGAAGGGAAAGTCCAAGCTTGCAAAGGCACGGGAAGAGGCAACACAAGCAACCTTTTTCAGAACCAACGAGCGCTCAGCAAATTTGAAGCTCTCTGCAAAGCTTCGACATAACGAATCGAAAGGGTAAATGGCTTGTTTGCTGTAGCGACATTAGCTGCGCGGTAAGATGGAATACACTTGCTATATGAATTCGTCTAGGTCTAGCGTGTCTTGCTCGCCATCTTTAAGCGCCCCAACAAGCGAGTGAAACAAGACTGACGATTGTCTCCGATGTCCTTACGTTGTAGTATTCACTATGGTCAGTACTTCGTGAAGCTATCGTATCCGGAGAGATCGATGCTTCTGCGGCAGGAGGAGGTGTGTCGAGGGCTCCACCCGGCATGTTTGCTGATTGCACCGCGGTGCAGGAGTGAAGTTGATCGGCAAGTGAGCAGGAGCGTGGTGCTGGCCTTGGAAGGTAGGTGGTGAGCTCTAGCAAAATTGAAAAGTGAGACTCGTCAAAACACTTCTTAGTGCTGTGAGGACCTGGAGGTCTGCCAAAAGGCTTCGTCTTTCCCGTCCTACGAAATATCGCCTGTCCTAGAGTGCGGTGTTTAGTGAAAGGTCGCCATGCACGAAATCAATGGCCAGGAGTGGAACCTCCGGATCGATTTGGGTGAAACTCCAAACCTTGAAACTATAAACCGCTGCGGTGGTTTGGAAGCTCGGGGTTTTCATTTTCAAACCACCGGCGCCTCTTCGTTTGGGCTGCAACTTTTTTCAAACCAAAAAGTACTTTTTGGGAGGTTTGGTTTGTTTCAGGCGTGAGGTTACTGTCAGATTGGACTGCCCGGTGGAAGGAAAGGACCTGTATGGTACATGTAGTACCATACAGGTCCTTTCCTTCCACCGGGCAGTCCAATCTGCACAGGCAAGGCGTACATACGGTAGATGTCGCACTTCTGGGTGTACTTTCACGATTCACGAATTCGTGTGCCCGATGATACTTATAATGGATTGTGTTTTGGCCGCCTCGGGGATTTCAAGTTGAAATGACTATCTCCAAGAAATATGCCTTGTTAATACGTGGTAGGAGTAGTGCCCAGATTTAGTGGCTGCCGCAGTGTGACGGGGCAGCTTGCTTAGAGGAAGCGATGAGTTTGTGTATACAGACGTCCCCGCCAAGTGAATTTAGCTGCCGGATATGACATTTGCGATACGGTATTATAATGTTTAGAATGTATATTGCCGTTCGCTTAGGACACGAGTTATGCGGTACAGTCATAAAAAAATTCCACCGTCCATCATGTTATAGCCTAATGTCTATCCATGTACTGTATTTCGCCACGATGGTCAACTACGCTATAGATTACCTCACGAAGGTGGTCATCCACATCGTAGATAACCATCGTCGGGAAAATTTATCGCGATTCCTACCTGAACAGACAAGAGAGTTGTTATAATACCGGTAACAAAAAAGCCAACATCGGGAAGGACGGTGGCACTGCTGGAGATCGAATATGAGATGTGTACAGTCATGTAGTTGGGAGCCACACGAAGGCTAAGGTATTACCAAGACACTCACCATTGAGACTCATTCCGAATTTTGACGTCGAGCCCTCACACCTTCTCTGGTTTTAGGAATCACTATGCGTCTGAGCTTTTCTCTGCTAGCGACCATGGGTGTCCTATTTGCTGCCTCGGATGCTGCATCAACTGTGGGTCAGAACACACTGTCGACGTTGAGTTCGTCGAACCAAGTGCGCTCGATCGATGCCGCCCGAAGCAGGTTTTTGCGTACCATCAAAACCAATGAAGATACGGACGCTACGCCTCTCAAGGATGTGGAGGAAGAACTGGTGGGCCTTATGGCCGAACTAAACGCGGAGAACAACAAAATCTTCCATCTACTCGCAGAACAGGGAGTCACGCCAAAATATTTGTTCAAGGGGCTGAAGATCGCCGACAAACTCGCAGCCACCGAGAGTGCCAAGTTGAAAGACGACGCAGATTTTATCATGTGGAGTCAGTATTCAAAGTACTGGCACGATGCTGGAGCCAAGAACGTTGCAAAAAATTAAATCGTGTTGACCCAAGACTTCTGACCATTGACCAAGTTTGACTTTCGAAGTTTGATTCACTGGGTTCACACAAAATAAAGCTGTACTCCATTTTACTACTACGTAGTATCTCCTTTTCAGTAAGCTCGTAGCGCGTCCACCGCAGATCAAAACACACACTTCCTATCAGCCTTAGCCTCTTGTCGCCCTTTGTCCTCCACGAATCATATCCCAGTCTACCGCAAACTCCGCTATTCTACATGAAGTTCAAAACCATTAGAAGCATTCCCTTGGTGTGCTTACTCGAAAGCAATAACCCAGTTGCGAAGTGGATTTAAAAGTGAACGTCGTTGTGAATTTTCCTTGGTGACTATTCTCATTACGCTGGTAATCTGCTCTCGTCTGTCCAAACCTTGTCAACGAGACCCGGGCTTTGTGGAAACTTGTAACTACTGTAGAATCAATGATCGATCTTTCTTGAACAGCGTCCGGAGCACAATTCTACCACCACAGCAAGTTGGTTCAACAGTAACTTGTCAATGAGGGTGATCTATTTGACAGCACTATAGTGGCACGCGCTTGCTACCACGGGAAATCTTCACGTTAAACGATTCTTTCACCGAAAATTTGCTAATTCGTGTAGTATGAATTCGACTCCATGTTGCTCGGTAATGATTTTTATACCCCGCTCTTAGATTTATTTGACCACGTCTGGTACTTCAGTGAATTTTGAGCGGACTGCAATACGTATGAAAGGCTAGAAGACTTTGGATGACACGGATGCTAGAAAAGTGTACTGAAGGCAGCAAACGCAATCAAAGTGAATTTTGCAACTCCTGCACTGTTTTGCAAGAAACTACCCAGCTCAATCCGATTTTGTCAATTAGGAGTATGGTACAGGAAAAACAGGCTAAGTATTTGCATTGATTGTTTCGGTTGGGGAAAAACAATAAACGCTTTCTGGGAAATCTTGCAGTATCTGCAGTTAGTTCAAGAAATATCAGGACTTGTTTTCGTTTTGAATTACGAAGTACGCCAAAGTCAAACCCCAGCCGTGATCGGCGTCGAAGTTATCACATTTGGTGTTTGGTGGGCTCTACCTCTGTTTCAATCTGCCGCACAGGTACCGGACTCAACAAGTGGCTGATCCAGTTACGTTCCAGTCAACGCGAATGCACAGTAGAGAGATTTCTCATCCACCCTTTGGGTTTGTTGCCTTACCGGTATGCATCGGCAGTGCTTCTACCTTTCACACAACGGAAACAGTAAAGCACGGACGCATGCAGCCGAACAGTGACCGATACGCGTAACGTTAGGTGCTGATTTCGGACAAAGGACAGCAATGGAAGACGTGGCTATTATCTGACTGCCGATGAAGTGAAATTGCAAGAATTTGATCGATATGAAGAAACGTTGGTCAACGCCAAAGATAAAGATCAACACGATGCACGAGTTCGATATTACTTAGTAAAGTAAAACAAATTCGTGCTGTGGCTGAGAAAGTGGCTGGCGTCACGCTAAGCGTCCCCGTACGGCTAGATGGGCACGTACACATATTAATACCACAAAATAATTGAGCATTTTCACCACCGTTTGCACCCTCTTGTGCTATTGGTTCCGTGGCGATGTTGCTTGTGTGAGCGGCCTCTCAAGAACGGTCCCCGGTTGAGCAACGCCGCCCCTCAATCGGTAGTGTGCGCCATCTACATGTATTAGATAGTTTTGGGCAGTGTTCACCTCGGGGAAAGGTCCACCTTGGGGAATTTGCAGCTGGGCGGGTCCACCTCCGGGGAAATACCCTTGAGTATTTAAGCTGCAGTTGGAGAATTACCAGTTGATTTCCGAGCCAGCCGAACCTAGGGTCATCACCGATGGTGACGTCCAGCTTGCAGCAATGTCCCCACTTTCCACTTGCAGCTCAGTGCACACGAATTCAAGACACCAACACAAAAACGACGACGCTCAATCGGGAGCGAAAATATACGTGGTTAATGATACGAGCAGCCAAAGGGTAAATCCGGCCACCCTGCCTGCACTAGTAGCTGTTTGTCTACGTAGACTCCTTCGCATCAGCCAAGCTACAGGAAGTAGGCGCCGACCGCAACGACGACCGCCGCGACGGTGCCCACGGACGCCGTCACCTGTGGCATGGCGCCCGAGCTCGACGACAGCGCCGAACCGGAGCGAGCAGCGATGGCTCCGCCCGATTCGCCGAAGGTCCAGCCGGAGCCCGAGCCCGAGCTGCTCTGGGCGGTGGTCGAGTCTTCCGACGAGGAGCTCTCGGCCGAGGCGGATTCGCTGCCCGCAGATTCCGAAGACTCGGATGAAGCCGACTCGGACCCCGACGACGTGGCGTTCGAAGAGCCCGACGACGACTCCGCAGCAGCGCTGGCACTGGCGGACGAGGTCTCCGATGCAGCAGTGGACGAGGTGTCGGCACTGGCACTGGAGGACGCCACAGCAGCCGCAGAGGAGGAGCTCGAGCTGGTGGCGGCAGGGGCGACTGTGGCGGTTCTGGTGGTGGCACCTGAGACGCTGGAAACGGCCAGCGCGGCGACGAGGAGGACCTGGATCACCTTCATGGCGAGCGAGAATTTAGCAGTTTGATGAGACTGGAAGAGGTCCCTAGTGATGTGAGGTGACAATGTTCAGTGTGGGAGGATCATATGATGAGGGAGAGGTTCGAGTCTGATAGAGCCGAGACATGAAAATGTGCCGGAACTTTCCAAGTGACTGGCGTTTGTATGGGCGATTTTTCTGCGGGAATTATCGGCTATCTAAGAGTTTGTATGGAGGAGTTTGTGAAGAGCCCCCTTTTCTATTGTTGTCCGGTCGACACTGACGCACGAGACTCGCATCGTTGACCGCGGTTTTCATAAAGACGATGGCGACGTTGTGCTTCTGCCGTCTTTCCATCGCCGCATGCGATTAAATTTTAGTCAGAATCCATTGGTTTCCTGCCTGGCAGCTTTCGGTGTGCCTGCTGCTATTGGTTTCCTGCCTGGCAGATTTCGGAGTGCCTGCTGTTAATAAGCTTACCCCAAAACCACCGCAGCCTGCAGTACAGGTGGCCTTGGTATGCTGGCTGCCATCCTCTCGGGGTCTTGTCGTTAGCTAATCAAATGGTGGCGAGAATCCATCGAGATGATAATTCAGTCTTCGCGAAGCGAGCAACACAAACTTGTTTTTTTGCCGTTCGTAGCTTGGATGGCGAGAGAGCAATGCCTCATGAGCTCGTTGCAGGGCTCAATGCCGTTGGACGCCTGGTCTTATTAAGTCCGGTTCACTGTGGGGCAAACGATGTCGTGAAGGGATCCACGAATTGCTGTAAGCTCACGTTTACAACGGACTGTGGCGTAAGCTTATCACAGATCTCGGCAATGATGACTCGAGCAACTCCGACGCTCGAATCACGGAGATGGCTGCTCCGGCATACATGTATGTCACCCGCTTCGTCCACTAGTGCCGGCAAGAATGAGCGGTGCAGTTCCGGTGAATGGAGAACTCGACTTTTGAAGACAAACCACTAGTTAATTCACTTCGCTGGTTAAAACGTGTACTTCTCTGTCCCACGAAATTAAGACCATTTCGTGCAATGTTCCCTAATTTGAGTTATACTAACACGTGAAAGGCCGGAGTGCCCGCGTTGGATTGCTTGTGATAGTGCGCTCGTTGCTGTCTATTATTTACTACGAGGCTGTGTGAGCAGATAACAGCGGAAGAAGCGGAGCATTGCAAGACGAAATAAGGTTTTATTTCGTAATTCTCTAGATTTATAGCGATATTCAACCAAAGTTTTGCGACGTGTTTACCATGTGGTATTGATGAATACCTCTACAGCTCAACAGTCAGAAACAAGCCGAACAGCCTCTATTAGGCGTCGCTTAACACGAGGTTTTATGGGCTGGCAGAGCGATTTGCTCCAAATATCATCCAATCACTTGCTATTAGCCAATAGGATCGCTCTACTTATTTTGTGTGGTACACAAAAACCAAAATGTCTTAATTTCGTGGGACAGAGAAGTAGTCCGCTCTTCACCCCGTTTTGTCGACGTTGATGATCAAGCGCGAAGCTGCAGGCTTCCCTGTCGAAGACGTCGTCAAGCGCTCCAAGAGCCTCGACACGCGCCGTCCGTGGCATCCCCGGCCGCGTCTTCGCCGTCACCGTGGGCAGAACGGCCTCGAGGACCTCAGTCAGTGGAGCCGCTGCTCCCCACGCACCGCATTTGCCAGTACTTCCCCATGGACGTCCCTGCGTGTGACTACTGGTAGTTACAGCATAACCCCGATTTATAGGCAATCCAAATCAGGGTTACGATGTACCCGAACCCAAAATAAGAAGGATATCAAACGAAGAGTCGAAGAGAAGGCATAGAGGCGTTCCCCACCAGCAAGTACGCTCGCTACAAGCGCGCCACGTCCTTCTTCCTGGACTGGGTGCTGGCGGCGCGTGGCAGTGGTCGGGACTCGGGGCAGAAGGTGAAGCTCGCGGCCATCGGTCGCTGCCCAAGGCGCTCGCGGCCTGTCAATGCGCCGTCACATTACGGGAACGCGTTTCCTCGTTCTTCGCAGACGCCGACAGCGGCCATCGCCACTTTATGACGCTGCTGAGGGGCTGGCAGAAGACGCTCCAGGAGGTGGTTACTACCAGCGACCAAGCAGAAGAAGAGGACATCCCACAAAGTACGAAATTTAACAACTATTACGACGTGCTGGAGCTGGACGAGGTCTTTTCCCAGATGAAGAAGCCTTCGACTTGGAAATCGGAGCTCCTAGAAGTGTGAAGGACGACCGGGAACGGTTATTTAACGAGGCATTTGCAGAGGATCTGAGGCTAGAAGTAATTTACTTTTTCCTCGAGCTGGAGGAGCTCGTGGAAGGAGTTTTAGCGTCTACGACCAAGTGAAGAAACAGCAGCGGACGATGATGGAGGCCACTGTTGTGGCGAAACTGGCGATGGATACAGCTACAGCACTGACGGCCAGGCTGCAGTTGAGGTACCCGGCGTTAAAAACAGCGGAGGATGTGGCTAACATCGTGATGGGAAACGCCCCAAAGAACTACTTGAAGAAGATGAGCAAGACCGTGACGGACTTCTGGACCAAGTTTCAGAACAACGGCACGTACACGTTCGTTCCGGGGATGCTGATCATGGATTTCATTAGTGTGGGGAGCACACTGGCCAGCTTCACGTCGGCTATACCGACACAGCCGAGGATGCAACTGGTTCTCCGAGATGGATTCTTTGGGGAGACGTACGGCGAGGAGCGCACACCTCAGTATGTTCTCCCGGACCCTACCAATATGGTAGTTTTCCTACTGCAGCAGTTGCCGCAGCTGTACAACACGATCCTGGCAACGAAGGTTGCGACAGGGAAAAGCTACGATGATTCGGTTCTTGCGGGCTCTTTCATGGCGTTGATGGATCAGTACTTCAAGTCGAGACAGGTCACTGTGCCCATCGTTTTCACGTGCATTTGCTGGTTAAAGTCGGTTGCGGCGCTACAAGGGAAATCAGGGCTCACACGCAATGTGAGTCTCACGTTCAAGTACTCGAAGGATCTAATGAAGAATATGGAGGCCACGATCGCGAAGGGTGCAGTGCGCGTTGCTGACAGGGAAATTCACGAAGGATTGAAGAAGTTTGCCGAGGAGATCAAATTATCAAGTCGAGGGCACAATCTGGCCCGCGCGAATCCGTTGATGGCGGGTTTCATGATGCTAACGCACCATTTCCATTACTTGCACATGGCGAGTGAAAATTTGATGGTAACCTCGAGGTTCCGAGCGTTTGGTCATCTTTACAACGCACTTGTAGAGCAACAATTCCTACCGCACATTCCTTTTTTCGATGAGGTGTTGGAGATCTACGACGAGATGATCTTCACTCCGTCTCGCGGTGCAGCGGCTCATGGGTCATACAATCGAACGTATCTACTGAGCTCTCATTTGACTGCGACGGCTGTCAATGCCATGTACCGCGGTGTTGCGCCGCCTGCCAGAAAAGAGGGCGTCAAAGTGCGTAGGGCACTTTACTTTCAAGATTTGTCCAAGATTTATCGGCTGCTTACCCAGAATGACAAGACCGTATTGGGAGGTGCGTCGTCGAAGGCCATGTTGAAGATCGCCGCCGATATTTGCTCGAAGGAGCTGTTCCAGACGCGTGTGCTATCGCGCGACATACTCAAGCTCAACGATGATCTTACTTACGTGTTTTCGGATATGTGCGACGAGCTGGGTCAGCGTCAGTTCCATGATGAGTACATAGCTCATCCTAACCGCGGCGAGTCTCAGCAGTATCGGGTCAACCGCGCGCTGGAGGATGCGGTGATGCTGGCGCTGTTGCCGCTTTTGCATTGTTTGCAGCCGGATGGATCATTAGATCTTAGTAGGTTGCCGAGCGTTAATCGTGCTGTCGAACCTGGCCCTCTGGGTGGTGAGGCTGTGAAGGCCATGTGCAGGAAGGCCGCTGCTGTGATCAAAGCGAAGTTTGCGAGTCCACCTCTGGTGTGCGAGCGGAAATACTTCACGTTTCCGTCTAAGCCAGACTTTGTTAACCAAGAATATGGCGCGCCGTCTTCTAGGAGACCGACAGAGGGCGAAGCACGCAACAACTTGTTTAATAACCTCATGACTTTGATGGAAAACAGTGCCACTTCGCTGTCAGGGAGTGAACTAAAGTTTCTCAAGTCAGAGCTCAGAAGGGATCCTGACCTTATTGCCATGGGATTGCATTACTCGTTGCCGGAGACTAGTCGAGGTACGATTGATATGGAAAGCACCTCAAACGAAAAGCTCTACCAGCTCTCCTCTCTCTTCCATCAAGCAGCAGCTGGCCCTGCGCACGATGCTGACTTAGTCGAATGGATGATTCAGCTAGGAGCGCTCACCATCCAGCCTTTGCACTGTCGACGGCTACCACGGATGAGGGACCTCCCGTTTACTTTGGGGTGTTGCCAAACACCATGGCAGTGCACAGTGCTGCATTGGCAGGTCACGAGGACATTGTTCGGATCATTCTGGAGGCAGACAACATGATTGACCTGAACACTCCGACGCTCCACACGAAGGAAACACTCGCGCATTTGGCTGTGAAGCATGGTCATCGCAAGCTGTACGATATGCTGGCTGCGTTTGGGGCTGATCTTCGTATCAAAGATGGAAGAGGAAAGCGCGTGTGTGATGTGACGACCGATCGCGAGTGGAAACGCAAAATCGTTGCATCCATTGTCGAGATTGAGAAGAGTCAGGCGGTTTGTGAGGGAGCGAAGAACCGTGACGCGCTGTTTCGTCACCAGAGTGACATCCGAGCAGAGCGGTTGCGTCAGTCGGTAGCTGCTCAGCGGGACCAAGAGCGTCAGCGTGCAGTTGAAAACGCCAACTCGAACACTACAAAGAGTTCCAAGAAGAAAAAGAGCAAGAAGAAGGCAAAGGGAACTTCGTCCAGCTTGACAGGACCAGTTGCAGCTGCGGAAGATAACTCGGTCGAGGTGACAAATTTTCTGACCGATCTATTGGCCGCAACGGGCTTAGACACCGCGGCTGCAACTGACAATGCAGAACGAGCAGCGCAAGCAGCGCAGCTGGAGAACTCAGTGGAGAATACGGCGGCTATGTTTGCTCGTTTACGAGACCCGGCAATCCCTGCTGAAGACAAAGCTGACGACGCGCTGCGTGCTTGCAGACTGGTCGAGAAGTTGGAGGGATCAGTTGGCGCGTTCGCCCATTCCAGCAGACTCAACTCTACGGATCGTCGAATTCGAATTGCCATCTCTCTGAAGCGTTGCAAGTCATTCACATGATGCAAAAGTTGTATCGGGTTGACCATGCTGCCATTGCTGTTCCTGCTCTCGCTTCCATTCGAGAGCTCTGCGATACAACACCAACCTTCACTAGATTTGTGATCGGTACGGCTCAGCTCAGCGTGTCGGTTGGCCGACAGCCACAAGCTCGTGAGATCATGGATGTGTTGGAGAAGCGCTTGTTGAAGACTCCTATTGACCGACGCGGGTCGATCGATTTCCAGGAGCTCGTGGAAAAGCACTCCGCCGCACGTGAAGCCATGGGCTTGGTCTAGCCCGATGCACCTCCCAACTTGGGTGACACTGTGGGCCAGCAGAAGCTGCAAGAGGCTCTGAGCAAGTTGGCTGGGCGGCAAATATACCCGGGGCTCACAGCCGTCGACCAGATTACCGATCGGCAGTTCTGTCGATTCGAAGCTGCTGTGAACGCTGTTCCTGATCTGGACGGCGTGGTGTGCTTTGAGACAAATATAATGTACGGAGCCTCAAGCTTCGATGACTTGCTACGTGTTTTCAAGTCCCTTGGAGACTTGGCTAAGCGAGTAGGGGGAATGGTGTGGGCTGCGGACAACATGCGTGTCGCAACGCCATCGCTGAGAGTTGGGCAATTCGTGGTTTCAGAAGATGGCGTAACGAGGTACTACGTAGTACACGCCAAGAAGTAACGAGTACCGGTAACGCACCCAAGCAGTGCTCGTGCGTTTTGTGTAGTTTAGTTTCACCAGGCACCGGACGAGTTCGATATTGCCATAGCTGACTGCCCCATCAATGCTATCCCTTCGTCCTTCTTCTTGGCAGGACGACGGAGAAACAGCATTGATAGGGGCAGACGACACCTATGGCAACACTGGAGAGTACCGGTACTACATCTGTTAAAGCCTGCCGCACATCTTTCTTTGCTTCCACTACGGCACTGCGTACTGCTCTTTCGCGTCCACCTGCACCAACTTGTCCGACTGCCATCACAATCACCAAACAACATTAAAACTCGCAACAACCCACACCTTCGTCTTCTCAGCTCACCGGAACAATACACGCCGTGAGCTTCTTCCCATAACAGCAGCCCGTGTCCAGCCCCGTGGCAAAAGCCTCTCGCTGCACAAAACAACAAAACAAAACGTCAGCTCCCACCTCGTTCCCATTCCTCAACCACCTCTTCACCTGCAGCCCCGCACTCGCAGCATGGCCAAAGTACACGTGTCTCGGCCCACTCCACACTTTGGCCCACTTCTCCGGCTCGCCGCAGCGCTCACTCCTGAATTTCTCCTTCTCCAGCGCCGTCCACTGCTCGTCGCCCTCTTGACGCTGCACGAAGCGCATCTTGTACATGTCCCAGGGTCTCTGCTGCTCCAGGGGCACCCCGTCCACCAAACCCGCGTGAACCACGACCACGTCGTCGTGGTTGGGCAACGATACCGAAAAGGGCAGCTGCTCGAGGAACTGGACGTCCTCCTTCTCGAAGTTCTCCACGTACGGATACTTGGCTGAGCCGGGCGCGCGTCCGCCTTGCACCCACTTGTAGTAGGCGCTCAGCGCTGCGTCGTCGTGGTTGCCGCGCACACAGAGAGCGCCTGAGACACGCACGAAGCGCAAGACGTCCAGCGACTTTGGGCCTTTGTTGACCAGATCCCCCACGAACGCCAGGCGGTCGCCGTTGGCCGCGCAGAAGTCGCACGTTTGCAGCAGCGATTGCAGCTCGTCGTAGCAGCCGTGCACGTCTCCGATCACCAGCACGCGAGAGGCCGGGGGATGTCCGAGGCCACGCGGTGCACGACGGCGGGCAGCGCGACGTCAGGGTGCGCCCGCTCGAATTGCATGACGGTACTTTCGATCTGATAACGGAGAAGGGATCTGATAATGGCGACGGGATCTGATACTGCTGCCTGAGTCGAAGGGCGAAGTTGAAGTGGAATTTTGCGAACTGGCCTTGCCATAGAGCCAAGTGCCAAGTTGGCCCATTGACGCTTTACGACGTATAGCCGTCGAGCATCTGGACCTCAGACACGCGACTTTGGGGCGCGCATATGGCTTCACGAGTGGCGTCGGGGCAGCAACATCGACCACTTGGCACGCAGCAATTTTCGGAGCTGTGGCTGCGTCCCGACTGCGTCATTCGAGCCTATCGGTAAGCAAGTACATACCATCTCGGACTGAGCAACATCGCAAGAAGGCCAAAATTGCCGTGGACTCAATGATGCTCTATTTTAGCGATGCTTCTCTATTTTCGCTCCAGAAGCGCGTTCCGGCCTCGAAACGCTTGCCATCAGTGCAGCAACCGACGAGACGAAACCGTGTCGCTCCTCGTTTGGTATGCAGTCCGTCACCTTGTTGTTGCAGTTGGTCTTGCGCCGGGTTGGCCTATTTCTGCCAGCAGGGCTTTCAAGCAAATTCTGGCCCAGCGTTCGCGGCCACGTTCTGACTCTCCCGTGTTCTCACACCTGATCCCCTGTCACAACGCTCGTTCGCCGTGTTTCTGTTCTCTATCCATCGGCCTTGTCAACATCCCTCCACAACAACATACCCTTCCTTTGCCCATACCCTTCATCAGCCGACATAGAACCCGCTAATCACGACCGCAACACTCCACGAACGCTGGCATTCCTCCTTCCTCTGCCTCAGCATGAGCCGCCTCGTGGTCGCCATCGGCCACGTCGAGTTCACGGGCGGCAGCCAAGTGCTGTACGTCGTCAAGGTGCAGCAGGACGCGGACGAGTGGGAGGTGCGGCGCACGTACTCGGACTTCCGCCGGCTGCGCGACGATGTGGCGCGCGTCATGAAGGACGCGCGCGCGCACATCCTGGACGACGCGTGCAGCCGCAGCTTCGCGCGCGAGCTGCAGGGCGTGCCGTTCCCGGCCAAGCGGCTCTTCGGCAGCAAGAAGGACCACGTGGTCAAGGAGCGCGCCGTGGAGCTGCACCGCTTCCTCATCAAGCTGCTGCTGCTCACGCACACGTACCGCAAGGCGCAGAAGGCCAAGTACGACCAGTACGTGCAGGCGCTGCCGAGCCACCAGCAGGCGGCGTACGCGGCGCTGCAGGACCGGACGCAGGCCAGCGTCAGCGTCTTCTACCTGCTGCGAGACTTCCTCAAGCCCGTGACGCTCAAGACGGACGTGCCGGCGCACTCTGGAGACCTGCTGGGCTCTTCCGGGGTGGAGAGCAATGAGAAGGAGGACGAGTCGCCCAGGAGACTCATCAGGGAGAGCAAGATTCTGGCCATGAGGAGCTCCAACCCGGACGAGAAGAGGGCGGAGCAGAGACGGGAGAACGACAAGATGCAGCAGCGACGCAGAGAGCAGAAGGAGCACACGTACCAGCAGGAGAAGCACGAGAACCCTGCTAGTGATGAGATCAGCAAGACGGTGAAAATGAGCAGCTTGGTGGCCGCGTCCGAGCGCTCCAAGACGGAAGCCAAATCCCTGCGGGAACAGTTTTTGCAGAAGCAGCACAGCTCCTCGGCCATGGAGGATCATCGGAAGAACCGCCATTTTTCCACGCCTAACGGCGGAGGATGGAAAAACCGGACGGCACGTGCAGCCACGTCGGCCACGACGGCGCCGTTGTCACACGACGAGTCAGAGCCAGAGAGAGAGAAAATGATTGTGCCGTCGTCCGTGCCATCATCGGTGTCGTCGGAGACTTCTGCGGATGAAGTGAAGCTTGTGGACTTGTCTTCTCTAGCCCAGTACAAGACGAAGAAAAGCTCGCGAAGAGGTAGCCATGCTAGCGACAGATCCAAGTCATCTCACAAATCTCGCAGCAAGGAGAAGAGTTCCTCATCGCGCAGTAAGGAAAAGAGTTCTTCTTCTTCGCGCGGCAAGGAGCGTAGTAAGAGGAAAGCCCAGTCGGCCAAGAGTGTGCAGCTCAGCGACTCGGAGCGCATGTCGCGCGTGAGCTCGGCGTTGAACGCTCAATCCGTCGCGATTCATGCTCAGCGCGAACTGGAAAAATACGTGTCCGAGTATAGCGCCATCATGGTGTTGCGGTACGTGGACCGGTTCGTCAACAAAGCTGTCATGAAAGCGCCAGGCTGCTATCGAGTGAATGCGCAGCACCAACTGGTCATTGACGGGCAGCGATTCCTCCAGGAGCTTGAAGAGACCTTCACGGACCTGCCGAACAATTTCAGCGATATGTTCCACATTGGAGCCCCTGGCGACCACGATGAGTGGGGGTTCCCTCCAGGACTTGACAAGTATGTGCAGTTGAAATGGGATTCCTTTCAGGCTATGGGCAGTTCTAGCATCAGTCACGATAACGGGCACAGCAGCGCAGCAGATCAGACCTCGGACTCAGACGACTCCGATACGGAGTACGAATACGAAGAGATTGGAGGCAGCGGCTTGATGACTAGGAAACAGTCGTTCTCGAACGATGAAGAGTCCATGCTGCAGGAGATGATTGCAAACGGCACGGCTGGACGTGAGCAGATGCTGCGACTTCGGCGTCAGAAGAACGAACAGGGCTGGAATCGGCGCATGAATCCTGGCTCGCGCTCCCAACGCGTGATCGAAGAGGTCTCGTCCTCCGAGTCTGAAGAGGAAGAGACCCGAGCGCAACAGAGAGAAGCGCAGGTCGAAGCGACGGGAGCCCAAGAGGAGTGTGTCTTGTGTCGTGGAGAAGTACCAGCAGGAGCAAAACGCACGCCGGGAGGACCGCCTCGGTCGCGTGCAGAGTATGAACGGGCATAGTGTCGGCGGTTTCGTGTAAAATACGTTCAAGCAGCGGTGTGAGTGACCAGACAGCAGACAGAAGCAACAATTGAGAGCACCGAGTTGAGGCGCCAACATGTAAGCCTCACCCCACCCGGTGTCACCATCGCGCCAACATTGATGGAGAAGTGCAGTAACCACAAACAATGAACACGTCAGAAGACTCCAACCTTGCTTTCTCATTGCCCTTGATCGAGGAAATCCAACTGAGCAAGCATGTAGCCACCAACACCTTCGTTCGCTGTTGGTTTCGACATACAGGAATTGGTTTCGACATGGATAAGGATAGAATAAGCTTTCGATCTTGACTCGATTTTGCTGCAGCAAGTTTGCTGCTTTCTGCTTTTGCAGACGAGCACGTTGAGGATTTCAGTTTCTGCGTGGCGTTGACGGCAATTAGAAAATTCCAACCGGCTCAGCGTTATGCTGCGGCTCTAAGGTGTGCCAATATCTCAACGAGCAGCACTGTACGTTGGCGTCGTTTCGGTATTAGAAGTGAGAGGTCGAACTCTTTGCAAACTTCCAGTTAACGCCTCTTCGCCGCGTATAATTTACTGCAGTTTTCGTTTCAAACTGAAGTGTCGCACGTACGCTACTCACGGTAACGTCTTTCACCTTCGTCATTGGCGTTTGGCATGGATTTTTCTACTCAACTGAAGCGGTCGCTGCACGCTCTTTTTAAATGCTTAGTCTCACTTCCCAAGTGACCCCTCCACTCTCACTCTTGCCAGAGTACTTTACGACGTTTGTTTGGCGCAGCATGACACACCGGAGTGCGTTGACAGCGACTTACGGCCTAATGCTGTTGGCGTCGCAGGGCGGAGCGGTTGACTTGACCGCTGTGAGCGTATGCCAGGACGCAACATTTCCAATCCCGACAAGCCGTGGTGTGGCGTGTTCAGGAGACGGCAAACAACCGCTCGGTGTCGAATGCCCTCGCATTGGCGACACCGCAGTGGATGAGTGCCACCCGTATCTCCCCAGCTTTAACGGCGCAAATTGCGTCGCTCAAGAGAACGCCCAGTGCGTTTATCTCGATGGAAAACAAGCCTGGGGCTGCACTTTTCCGTCAGTGACGTGTTCGGAGATGGACACAGAATCAAGGGAGAGTTTACCCCTCAGCTGTCCAACATGGAAGTTCGATAGCGACACCAGCTCTGCTTCAAGTTCGGATCTATTCGACCTCGCAAGCTTAAGCGAATGCGACTCTACCTGGTTTACAGAGACGATTGTGACTGAGCTATACGACTGCAAAGTGGAGACGCCAACAATTGCCCCAACTCAAGAACAGGAGACGTCAGAAGCGAAAGCTATTCCCATTTATAGTGCTGCTTCCGTATCAAGTGATCTGCAAACGTATGCACCCGTGCAGGTGGAAACAATTCTGGAGGTGTCGAGCCAAACTCCAGAGGGAACTATCGCCACAACACCAACTCCATCTGAAACACCAGCGCAAACCGAGCTGATAACTGATGCCCCGGATATTCAAGAAGTTCCAGCAGCTACCGAAGCTTTGGAACCAGTTTCAACTGAGCCGACTTCAATTCCATCGACTGTGCCTGAGGCGTCCGCGTACCCAGAGGCTACACAGATGACAGCAAGTCCAGAGATTTTGACAACAGCACCTCCGACTAGCGAGGTTGGGACAGAAGTTCCGGTGTACCCAGAAGAAACTACAGCCCCAGAGGTTTCCACAACCGAGCCCCCAAGTAATGAGGTAGCGAATGAAATTCCAACTTTTCCAGAGCAAACCACAGAGATTTCGACTACTGCACCCCCTACCAATGCAGTGCCAGAAGCCCCAGCTTATCCAGAGCAACCTACAGCTACAGAGAGTTCGACAGGTGCACCTTCAACCACTGAAATTGAGTTGGCAGTACCGACTTATCCAGAGCAAACCACAGAAATTTCGACAACTGCACCCCCTACCAGTGAAGTCTCAGAAGCCCCAGCTTATCCAGAGCAACCTACAACTACAGAGAGTTCGACAGGTGAACCTTCAACCACTGAAATTGAGTCGGCAGTACCGACTTATCCAGGGCAAACCACAGAGATTTCGACAACCGAGGTAGTGACAGAAGTTCCGGCTTATCCAGAGCAAACCACCACTCCAACGATTTCGACAAATGCACCTCCAACTAGTGAAGTCGAATCGGAAAGTTCAGCTTATCCAGAGCAAACTACAGTCGAAGTTTGGGCAACTGTACCTCCAATTAACGAAGTCGAGACTGAAGTTCTGTCGTATCCTAAGCAAACTACAAGTTCAACAGCGGCACCGCCTACTAGTGAAGTCGAGTGGGAAGTTCCTGAGTATACTACAACTCCAGAGATTGCGACAACCGAGCCCCCAACTAGTGAAGTTGAGTCGGAAGTTCCGTCTTATCCAGAGCAAACTCTAGAGATTTCGACAACTACTCCTTCAACCACTGACGTTGAGTCGGAAATTCCAGTTTATCCAGAACAGACCATAGAGGTTTCGACAACTGCACCTGGGGTTCCTTCTTATCCTGAACAAACTACAGAGATCTCGACAACTGCACCTTCAACCACTGAAGTCGAGTCACAAGTTTGGACTCATCCAGAGCAAACTACGACTCCAGCGATTGCGACAACTGCACCCCCAACTAGCGAGATAGTGTCAGAAATTCCAGTTTATCCTGAACAAACTACAACTCCAGAGACTTCGACACCCTCAACCACTGAAGTTGACTCGGCAATTCCAGTTTATCCAGAACAAACCACAGAGGTTTCGACAACTGCACCTCGTACTAGCGAAGTCGAATCGGAAGCTCCGGCTTATCCAGAGGAAACTACAAGTTCCACATCCACACCTCCAGCTAGCGAGGTTGAGACAGAACCTCCGCTATATGCGTGGACGTCTGTCCCGAGCGTGACTCCTACACCCAGCCCATCGCTCGCTCCTACGAGTTCTACTCCTGCGTCAACGACAGCAGCTCCAAGTTTTGAAAGCGAACCCTGGTATCCAACATCAACTCTTGCACCTGTAGTCACTGAGGTAGCCACAGACTCACCAACGCCAACTGCCACGCCATGCCCATCGACCTCTGCTCCAGTGTACGAGACACCCACACCAACTTCGACTGAAGCTGCTACATCAGAGACGACACAACCACCTTACAGTGCTGAGACCGAGTCCACAGCCCCAGAAGCGACGTACACTTATGACACGCCGGTTCCTACGGAGACTGAAGCACCGCTACCGACTGCAATTGCAACTTCACCTGTCGAGACAATAGCCCCCACTACGATGGAAACGAGCGTTTATACCGAAGCGCCGACTTCGACAGCTACGCCGTTTACGACAATACCAGCCACAGAACCACCGATCACAGAGACGATCCAAGAAGAAGAAGAGCAGCAGCAAATTTACACGACGACACCTCCTGCCACCGAACCGACTGAGGCCCTTGCAAGCACAACAACATACGCTGTCCAGCCCACGGTGACACCATGTCCTCAGCCAACCGAGACATCGACGGTTCGGGCATCAACGCAAACGAACGTCACCCCCATCGCCTCCGTCAGCATTTCAGCTGCACTGGTGGTGGCCATCGTCGTCGCATTAGGCAGCGTAGTGGTCGTCGCTATCGCTATCATTCGGACCCGGGGCGTAGCACCGTGCCGCCTGTCACTGCAGTGGAAGATCGCCAATTCGACCATAGTATCGTGCTCACTCCATCAGACTTTTAAGGACACTAGAGAGCAGACTGGTAGTCTTCAATCAAACATCTTGTCTTGAAAAACTACTTCGAAGTACTTGTCCGAGTCGCACAAAAATATCGTCGTTATGGTTAAATGTGCCGTTAGTGAACCAGAACACGATGATCTGAAGACGACTTCATCCCTAACACCGACTTGGATAAGAACAACGGGACGGGTACGCGTCGCGCCCACCACTCTTGAAACAGCATTATCAATCTGGGGTCTTTCCCCACAGTCTTCGCAGTCAAGATGCGGGTCCGTGGCATTTTTGTCGCCGTCGTGCTTTCAACAACAACACTGACATCGATTGAGGCGGCCAACCTCCGCGGCAGTGTCACTACCCCGACGTACGACTGCGGCGCACCACCCTCGATCTACCAGGGCTCCGTGAGGTTCTCGAAAACAACTCCAGGCTCCTCAGCGACGTACGCGTGCATGAAAGGCACCAACACGAAAGGGCCAACGACGTTACGTTGCACGAAACAAGGCATTTGGACGCCCCAGCCACCGGAATGCCGCGTCACATATCTGGCGGCGAAGGACAACACGTACCAAAACCACGATAAAGGCTACAAGTTGTACTCAGGCTAACAAGGTAGATAACCCGATTGATAAGCAACTTCCTTCCGCAACTGAATCGCGTTATGATACTTTTGTGTTGGTCATTTTCTCGTACATACATGTAGAAACTAGGTTGACAGCCCTCCAATACCTCCTTACACGGTCTTCGTCTTCTTCACGGGTACGAAAGTCAGCAGTAGGTAGCAAACCACAAGGCCGACGTGTCCAGCATAGCGCATGGATCGGAACCCAGCCACAGCCTCTTCCCACGACAGCACGACGAACGAGACTGCGAGGTAATTCACCACCATCGCCGTGCAGATCATGCCGACCAAGTCGTACAACGGCTTCAAAGAGCTCCCCACAACGTACGGACGGACGTGACGACGCGCCAAGCGGTTCACCGCTGTAGCCAGCGGCACTGTAAGGAAGAACAGGTAGTACCCCGGATAAAACCCGTGCCACAAGGCCGACACGGAGTAGGTCGCCAGCAACGAGTTACCCGTACGCGTGTACACATAACGCTCCAGCCAGTTCTGCGTTCCTTTGTTCCAGGCTCTGGAGATCTCGCGCACATTGGCGCCCAATTCGAAGCCCAAAATGTCCACGTTGCTCACCGCTCCCCATCCCTTGGGGTTGTTCTGCTCGTCAAAACCTTCAAAGCCCGTACCGGACAGCACCGTCGCCCCTCCGCCAGCTTCCAGGCCACATAGTACTTGGCTCGTGTGAGGAACAAGGCGACGAACAGCCGTCCCCATTTCAGAACCATCGACTGGTCTTCGTCGCTCAAAATCTCACGCAGATCCGCAAGAGCTCCGAAGTGCACGAGCACCGCCATCAGTCCGAGTCCTAGAGCCATCTTGGAGAACGCTGCGCGGGTAGGCGACACATTGCGTCGCACTCCTTTCTTGTCCACAAAGCGGGTCTGGTGGATGGCGTCGCTGTACTCCTTGTACTCGAAAGCAGGTCCGGCCAAGAAGGTGGTGAAGCAGTAGACGAAGCCCAGGAACTCGAGCAACGTCGGGATCTGAGGGATGGCAAACTGTTTACGGGACAACTTGACGCGCTTTGTCTGCTCCGAGTCCCCGTCTTGCACCGTGGTGGCTGAAGACACGACTCCGTCGTGGTAGTTGAAGGCGAAACTCGTGAGCTTAATGAGCAGCAGCATCTGCGAGGCAGTGGAGTCCATCGACCAGCCCATGTAGTTGACCCGCATACGGTGGATGTGCAGAGCTGCCACGTACGCCATGTTGGCGAAGAAGACGACGAACGGAGCGCGTTTGGGAGGCAGCAGACACACGAGAGCGTACGTGAGCAGCGACGACAGCAGTGAGTGGAGCCAGCCGACGCCGTACACCAGCTGGGCGGTACTCACACCCACGCAAATGTGCAGCCAGTGCTTGGCCGTGATGCTTGGCAGCTTGCGGACGAGGAATGCCAACGGGTAGGCGGACAGCAGACAAGTGATGAACCGCAGTTGGTCCAGCGGAACCCCCACGAGCTGCGAGAGCTCCGAGAGCTTCTCGTTCAGCAGCGTAAAGTGCAGCGGCGTGGCTGCATTGGCCAAAGCTGAGAAGGTCTGGGAAGCCATTGCGGGACGAGCAGGCAGAAGCAGGAATGAGAGGCTGGAGGATGTTGGTGTTGGTGTCATGCGACGTGTGTCGATGACGCTACGCTTGACACGGCAGTTCGGGCAGGGGGATGGGGTTATGGAGGGAGGTGATTGACGGGGTGAGGGAGTGTAGGATGCAGTCAATACAGGACGATAAATGTGGGATATTATATTAGGCAGGGACGAGTCCGCGCGTTGCACGGCCGGGGATGACGTTGAAGCGGATTGCTCGAGTGGCTCGCAGCGAGCCATTTGCAAACCGAGCGTGTTGCCAGCATGGGGATTCAAGGCGGGAGTGGATGTTGCAACCCATGCTTTGAGGTGAGTTTTCGGTGATCTACTGTACAATTGCGGTGGTCCAGGCAGTGAGGAGCTACTGTACCAACCGGATAAGTGGAGGACTGAAAACGACGGCTGGCTGGTGCGTTTTGTTCTCCGGGGCTTGAGCGTAATCAGTGAATGCCACGAAGCTCACGAAGTCCCATGGAGCAGCACAAAACATGTACTAAGTAGAACACTCGAGGTGAAGTTCCAAGCCGGAGTTTTCCGGCGTGAAGCCCGCATGCTTGTTTGACGGTCAACGACAGGACCGGCGGATTAAGAAGAACATCGCCGGGACACCTTTTTCACGGACAATGACGTAGGTCGGACAGTGAGTTGACGTAAGAGGGCGTTGTGAACTTCTATCGATGGCTGCGGTGGCTCCAACGCTCGCCATGACTCACGCAGCTTTAATCGCAAGCGGTATTAATACTGCTTCATACAGGAAGCACCAAATGCATTAACCCATTTCAGCGGCACGTATAACAACGATTCGCGCGTTAGAAACACTTTTCCCTCGTTTCCTCGTTTCAACTCGCTTATTGGTAAACTTGTAAACCTGTCATAATGAATAAATTTGGAACCAGCACTGACTCATTACTACAGTACACCGGATTCAACTACAAATACCAAGTCGCCTGTGGTTTGTAGAAGTTGTGGGATATAAATTTCTGCAAGAACTAATTTCGTATCTTTTTCGCGTTTCTGATGGCTTCTGACTGCCACTGATTGGCATCGTGTCATTCCTCGATCCCCCAACTGATCCCATGGACTGCGTCGTGGACCTCGTGGAGCGCCTGCAGCCGTACGCGGAGCTGGCCACCCCCTGCGCTTCTCCTACCTGCACGCGCAAGTGGACGAGCTCGTCGTCTGTGGGGCTCGGCAGCGACCAAGTGCGCTACGTGTTGTGCCTCTTCTCTTGCTATTTGCTGGCCATCGTCTACAAGCTGCTCCCCAATGGCAGCTGCAAGCACCTCATGGACGTCGTGACGGGCCTTTGCATGGCGCAATTCGTGCTGGGTTCTGGCTGGCTGCACAGTTTCATTTCGTCCTTCATCACGTATTTGCTCGTGAAATACGGACCTGCCAAGCACGCGCCCCGTATGGTTTTCCTCTTCAACATGTTGTACATGTCGGCGTCCCATATTTACCGGCTGTACGTGGACTACATGGGCTGGACGCTGGACTTTACGGGACCGCAAATGCTGCTGGTCATCAAGCTAACAAGCTTCGCCTACAACTACTACGATGGCGTCGTGGACAAGACGTTCGAGAAACACGGAGCGGAAATGTCCCCGGCAAGAAAAAAGTGTACGAAGGGCGTCAGAAACTCGCGATTTATGAGATCCCGTCGCCGCTCGAGTTCTTTGGCTACGTGTACAGCTTCACGACGTTTTTGGCCGGCCCGGCCTTTGAGATCCGAGAGTATCTGGACGTTACCAGTGGTGCCAAGTTCATGTTTCAAGGCAAGTCAAAGCAGCCGTCCAGTGTCCTCGCTGCCTTTTCCAAGTTCCTCGTTGGATCGGTGCTTATGGCGGCATTTGCAGTGTACGGACCAATGTACCCGCTGTCCAACCTGCACGACCCTAAGGTGGCAGCTCAACCGCTGGTGTGGCAGCTCAAAGATTTGTACGTCACACTCATTTTCTGCAAGGCCAAGTACTATTCTGCTTGGAAGGTAGGAAGCTGTTTTTATTTTGATTTGTGGTTTGGAACTCAGGGAAGGTGCATTTTGTGTTTGTAGATCGCTGAGGGTGCGACGGTGCTGTGTGGCTTTGGTTTTGAGGGCTTCGAGAAGGACGGATCGAGCCGTGGATGGAACGGAGTGAGCAACATGGACATTTTGGGCTTCGAGTTCTCGCAGAGCATCCGCGCGGCGTCGCGTGCTTGGAACAAGGGCACGCAGAACTGGCTGGAGCGCTACGTGTACACGCGCACGGGCAACTCGCTGATGGCGACCTACTTCATCTCGGCGTTCTGGCACGGATTCTACCCGGGCTACTACCTGTTCTTTATGAGCCGTACGTACTTGAAACGGAGTTTTACGAAAAGTGATGAGGCTAATACGTGTGTGTGTGTGTTTACTTGTTGCAGTCCCGTTGGCTACGGCTGTGAACCGTTTGGCTTTTAAGCGTCTACGCCCGCGCTTTATTGAGGCTGACGGATCCTTCGGAGCTAAGAAGAAGATCTACGACGTGTTGAGCTTCCTGGTGACGCTGTTCGCGATGCACTACTTCGTGATGCCCTTTCAGGTACTGTACGCTGACGATTCTTAGGATCGCCTCCCAGTGGCTAACCATCTGCGCTTGTTTTGATCATTTTAGGCTATGTCTTGGGAGCACTCGCTCACGTCGCTGAAGAACACATACTTCGCCGGCCACATCGCTGCGGTTGTGCTGTACATTGTGTTCTCGGCCATCCCAGCTCCGAAGCCCAAGAAGAAGACCGAGTAGATGCCTGCAACAAGGGAGAGACAAGAAGAGTAAAGCGCCGTGATTACGTGTGATCTACTCCTTTGATCTGCATCGTAGCCGAGCGGAAGTTGATGAACGAAGATTTACGTGTTGCTGATAGAAACAATGCAAGCAAGGTATGTCGTTCACCCTTTTACTAGTACGTAGTATTTGAATGACCGGTTTCAGTCTACAGCTCGTTGAGGGCTGCGAGCTCCTTAAGTTCCCGGCAGAAACGCTGCACCGGGAAGCCGATGACGTTGTTGCTGCAGCCGTGAACCTCCTTCACAAAGCACCGCGCACGACCTACAGTAACAGAGGTTAGTCTACCACACCACGAAGGATAAGATCGACATGTCGCTCCTCACCTTGGAGGCCGTAAGCTCCCGCCTTGTCCATCGGTTCACCAGTAGCAATGTAAGCTGCAGTAGAACATGTCAAAGGTGAATACGACAGCATTATAAGAACAAAAACCTTAACGGATACCACGAATATCTTCCGATTCCAAAGAGCCGAACACGATACTGGTCGTTTCAAAGAACAAGTGGGGGTTGTCAATGCCCCGTGCAGCAGTAAAGAGCGCCACCCCTGAGAAAACTTCATGAGGACGGTTGGACAGCTTGGTGAGCATGTTGAAGGCATCCTCCTCGTCCTTCGGCTTCTCTAAGATCACTCCGTCCTGCACCACGACCGTGTCGCAGCCAATCACCACCGTAGGGAGTTTGGTATCATTTCCCTTGTCACTTGACACACGACGCAGCACTTCCAGAGCTTTTGCTTGGCGTTCTCAATCACATAGAGATCGGGCGTCGGAAATTGCTCCTTGGGAAGGGTTTCCTCAAAAGTGGACGGGATCACCTCGAAAGTGAGACCCTGGAATCGAGTGGAAACGCGTGGTAAGGATCGATTGGTAAAAATGAATTCTTGTCGAACGTACGCAATCCCGAAGAAGTTCCAGGCGACGAGGACTCTGCGATGCGAGAATCACTCGACGACTGCGTAGGTGGTTTGACAAGGCGGACAGCATGGTACGAGTAAGACGAGTGGAGTTGTGAAGTGGATATTAATTGGGGCAAAGCCCCTTATAATCTTACACGACAAATACTTTTTACGCTCATTTACGGTAATGTGCCTCGATAGTGACCACGCAGCATCTAATAGTCTGTGAAATGTGATTACCTAGCGTTGTCGAGTGTTATGATAGAAACCCTTAACAATTAATGTACCTCTATCTTTGGGTATATATCAGGTGGTCGCTATCGAGGCACATTACGTACTTCTAAAGTACCTGTCAAAAGCGTCGCTTTGTCAAAAGGGTCAGCCTGTTTTAGCCAATCAAACGGCGAGTACTGTAGAAATACCAGCCATTTCTGCAACCTTGCTTGCAACTCTCTTCTGATTGGTTAATATGAATGCGTGTCATGGACAGTGTTGTAGTGCAAGTGTTTATGTCTCCATGTAGACTACACTTCCTGTTTCTTACGGCCAGCACGACAAGCGTTGTGTTTTCGGTATGTTGGTGCCGTGCGTGAGCCCGACCACCACAAAGCTGTGGAATGCGACTACCGGCACGTGAACGTTGAAGACGGCGTAAGCTGCACTATGCTTTGGCTATGCTCTCGCCAAGAGCGCTCATTGATAAGCGGCAATATACGCGCAAGTGACGCCACGCGGTCAACGGCTCTAGCAGCCAGCACATGCTCCCGGCGAGGGACACCCAGGCCATTGTGAGCAGCCAGCTCGCGGCCTCGCCCAGTAGACAGTAGTTTTTGGCGCCGAAGGCTCACGTGCACAACGCGTTGTGCACGTGAGCCTTCGGTACCTGTGTCCCGGGTCTGGTTATCTGGCGGATCTGCCAGGGAGTCGTACGCTGGATCCTCGGCTATGTGGTCCTCCCGTACCCGTGCTTCCTGACTACCTGGTATAGTACCTGACACCTCGAGTCAGCGCCCGTTCCTGATGCTCTACGCTGACCACTCTCAAACGACGTGGACCCTCGAGGACGGGTGCTATCCGTCCGAACTCCGTCTCTTCAGTGCTCGCGCCGACCAGGCGTCATGCTTAGCATGACCGAGCTCGACCCGTCTAGTCCCTCTACGAACCGCGTAGCTGAGAGAAACGCAAATCCGCGACTGGCGCTACCGTCGCGGGACTTCGCCTCACTCGTGAAAACCCTCTTTCTTAAGCAAGCAAGCAACAACAACAAACACTCTTCGTTAAAGCTCTCTTATTACGACTTCTACTACAGCTCTTCTACTACTAAAGCCCAGAGTGCGAAGAACCCCGAAAGAGGTAGCACGTGACATTTGGTGGAGAAGCAGACGTACTCTGTAGCTTGAGAAGATCTTGCCTAGTACAAGTCAAGGAGAGCCCCGTTCATGACAGCAACGAAGCCTTCGTGAGGAACAGCTTACATCGCGAAACCCGAGACCCAAGCCCGTAACGTCCCACTCGCGCTCATAAGCAGAGGACGTAAGCGGTACAGTCTACCCAAGTGTAAGTGTTCTACGGCAGAAGCGTCCGTACTCGTGAAGATCGAGCCACCCGCAAACACCCCCAGAAGAGAAGCCCCTGTACAAGTAGCGTCGCTACTAGGCTCAACGAAACCCGACGCTAGTGAGGCGTGCGGAAGAACTACAAACCCGAGAACGGTCTAAGGAGACCCACGAGCGAGCGTACCGAGACGCGAAGAACGAACAATCGGACTCAGGATGAGCTCCGCACAAGACTAAGAGGCTGAATTTGGAGACGCCGTCTCCGACCCTGCTGTGACGACCGGTTTCGGTCCTAACACGCCCGCTACGACGGAAACCCCGGCTGCGACCGCCAGAAGAAGTGCCTCGGGCACTCCCTCGGGAACCCTCCTCCAGCGCCGCCTGGAGCCCCTGCCTCAAGCGGACAGGCTGCCTCGGGCACCCCACCTCTGAAACCTGCTCGACCTCCATGCCCATTTACTCAAAACCGACGACTCGGCCTATGCGTGCCCCGGCGAACCCCATCGCGGGTCAAAGGATCCTGCCTCTGTCCCTACCTCTGTCAACCGTGCCCGAGGGACCTCCGGGGGACAGTGGGCACAAAACCCCGCTGGCGAGTGGTACTGGTACCAAGGACTACCGGGGGACTTCACAGATGCGACCGTCGCTTCCCCGTGGGATACGCTAGGCCGTCCTCTTACCGCGGCTACCAATCCCCCAGTACAATGCCTCGGACGGCCTATGCGTGATACGGCGGTGTGACCGTCGGAGAAATGCCCGGTGCTGTGGGGCCCGGATACGCCAACCCGTTCAACCAACCCGGGATGAAATCTTTCGAGCCCAATTCGATATTTGCGGGGCACGTCCAACATTCCCAGGGCTTCCCGACGAAATCACCTGCCGGTGGTGGGGGCTCGGCCGGCTTCCCCGGCAACTACAACCCGTTCGGCCCCAATCCGCCGTACAATTCGTTAGCCCAGAGCGGGTACAACCAGCCCCTCTCGCGTCCAACGCCGACTTGGAACGGTGGGATGCCGTCTCACATCAAGAATGCGGTCAAGATGATCCAACCATTCTACTCGGAGGGCGCCTTCGTGGAGAAAGCCCGAACGATCTGGAACACCTTCGAGCGCGCAACCGAAGGGCTGAACGAGACGTTGCGATTGAGCGCCTTTCGAGAATGCCTCAAGGGCAGGTGGATGTACTCGCAAATCGACGACTTCGAGACATTACGTATCCGATTTCACAACCAATTTATCTGTCAAACTCCGCTACAGATGATTGAGAGGCTGAAGAACACCCAATGCAGCCGGGGAATGTCCATCGAGGTATGGGCCAACCTAGTCTCGAGCCTGTGTGACTCCGCGCAGTGCGTAGACCCACAAATGCGATACCAATACTTCCTGGCAGGTCTGCGGAACCGCGAGTGGAAAGCAGCATTGAACACGACTATGGTGAACAACACCCCGGAGGCTGTGACCGTACTGTTGTATAAGAACATGCACCTACCCGTGGAGCATGATGATGACTTCGCGGGTGTCAAGTACGACAATAAGCCAGCCGGCGAGACGCTAATGCCCCAGATGATGGCTCTACTGCAGTCTACCCAAGACTTGCTACTGCAGCACCAGCAGCAGCCCCAGGCTCCCATGACGGTTCCGTCGCAGGCGTACGCCGCCGCGGCGTACAACCAACAACCCCAGAATGCGTACGCCGCCTCTAACGCCTACGCTCCGCTGGATCCGTACGCCAACGAAGGCGCGTACGTCGACCCGAACGCGTTCTCGCCGCAGCAGTCGTTTGTCGCCCCTACGTTTTCAGCGCCGCCCCAACCGTTGATGTTGGTTGCCCCTCCTGCGGTCGAGGCCAGCAACATGCGACTGGGCCCCGACCAGCGTACCCACGAAGGAGCGACGCATTAGAGAATTCGCTCATTCGCAGCTAACTCGCAGCTAATGGCGACCAAGGCGGTTGTCGTGGGTTCGTTGGCCTTCATGGGGCCACCCCAAGTGCCTTCGCTGTCCGAGTTCCACTACGTGCGAGTGGTCCAAATGAATGGAGGTCAAGCAGAAGTGAGCCTAATCTCACCCAACGGAGCAGACGAATAATTCTCTGAGCCCATCGATACAGCAATCATTCGTCGTCGATTGGTCAGCTCTGATGAGAACGAGCGCCTACCGGGTCTTTCGTGGGTAATCATGTCGCCTACGTCAAGCTCGATGGCCTTGATGCGGACACCTGGGCATATGGCGTCGTTACCGCCTATCACATGGAAGACAAACTAGCTGTGTTGCACCTTCGTTACGCAGATGGAGTGACCAAGGTTCCGTTACGTGAACCACCGAATGTGCTTACGGTGGAATGGGTGGACTATGCTCTCCAGGTTGGGGCCGGCAGCAACGCCGCCGCCTCAACCCCGAAGAGCTGATGGAGCAGCTTATGGAAGCCCGCGCCCTATGCGCCAAAAGTCGGAAAGGGTTGCCTGCCAAGGTCTCCCGGGCGTTGACGGTACCGTTCGAGCCTGACAGTCTGATTCCCGTGATTCACCCGGGTAACCTCCTAGTCGTTCTGGTTCCTCGGAAACACGTTCTCGACTGTGCGCTCAAGCGAAAGAGCAAGAAACGAGCTAGTATGTTCGTTCCGCCCCACGTTGCACCCAAACCTACGGCTGTCAAGCGCAAAGCGTCAAACCCGATCCAGACCGAGCGTTCGACGTCGCGACGCAAATGTCCCAGTGACTTCTCGTTCGAGGACTCGGATACTGATGGTCACGACTTGACGCGTGATGACGACGAGCTGGAGAAGGCGAAGCATGCGGTTCAGCGTCAAAACCGCCCGTTTAACAGCAGCTCTCCAACCCGCGACGAAGTGCTGCTTTCTGACGTCGAGTTGCGAGCACACGGCCCGAACGTTCCGCCCCTCAGATGTCGAGCAGCGGATTCATGACGCTGTCGGACATCCCGACCATCAAGGTAAGGATCCCCAATGCATGCTTGAGTTTGAACAGCAGGTTCGAGAATCCCTTCTGTTAGCGACTCCCCCAGTGCTCCGGTGCGCGTACGACTTCGCGTTCAAGGTCCACGGTCTATCCGTGATGCATTTCGCACGGGTCTCTCAGTCGTTACGGATGGAGGAGCCCGAATCGATGGTGAATATGACTGACTTCTCGAGACGGAACTCCATCCAGCCGGCAAACCGTTCGCCTGCGTTCCCGAAGCTGGCCGATGCTCTCGACAATCTGTACGATTTCGGATGCAGTTTTTACAACGACGCGACGCTGGAGATTGCGCGATGAGTCCAATGCCGCAGAAAAAGTGAAGCCAAACCATCTCGCGAAACTTGTCAGACCGTTATATACACAAGTAGCGACACATCGAGTGTCAGCGTGGTATGCTGAACCGTGACATTGTCTGTCGCGGCGACGACGACAGTGGACACTGTGGTATCATCGACAAACACTTGAAATCCTTCAGTGGCCGACATGGAGTTCACCGCCAGATCGCGCATGGGGATATTGCTATACCCACTCGTGAGGTAGAGAACAGTGATCAAAGCAATAGTGACGATAATCGTAGCCACCTTCATCTTGATCGTCTCGACCCACTGACTGTTCTTCTTGTTGTCCTTGCCATAATCAGCTTCGTTGTAGAAGATCGCGAACGGGGGCAGCACCACAAGGAAGATCACGATGGACAAGAACACCATGAGCCAGATCAAGTCCATGTTTATCATGCGTCCAGGTGCCTCGGGTCGTACTGCCACACAGCGCCACCACATAGCGTTAAGGTGAAGTCGAACTCGTGCTAGGGTCTCGCTGGCCGCACTCGTCGAGGTCGACGGCGATATCACTGCTGGTCGTGTAGCTGTCAGGTTGCTGATGATGGTCTCGTTGGCACGTTGCTGGTGGTGGTGTCGTTAACATGCCGTTAGCAGCGTTCCTTGTCCGAGGGGGTGACCTCCCGCAGTTGGACACCCGAAACTAGTCACAGACGTCGGGTTCTCGAGCGACGACCACGGCACGCGAGTAGTAGCCGCAAGCTCCGGGCTACGGCACTAGAATGCCGCCTGAATGACCTGACCAAATTGCAAATGGCACATTTGCACCACCTGACCAAATTGCAAATGACCTGACCGAATTGCAAATTCCCACCTACCGTATCGAATTTGTCGATTCCGACAGGCATGTTGAAAAAGGGTACGGGTTAATTGTTTACCTCCAATAACACATGTCTACCTACCATCTGTAATAATCATATGGTTTTGTTCAAAATGTGCAGCAACACGTGAACCAATATCACCATCGGATTCAGGAGAGGGTTTACCCTGAGAACCCTCTCAACGCGGGGGCAATTCAAATGAAGTCCCACAACGACCACTTCCAACCGCATGTGTGCACGTATGCGCAGGACAGAGGCTTCAATTAGACGGCGTATTGTTCGAGGTGGTTGCCAACTACATCGGTTTCGACCTCACCAATTCGGCTATCTAAGAGATCTAAATCTGCAAGTCGCTCTGTCAGCTTGTCGTACTCCTCCACCTTATCTTCATCCAGTGGTCGTTCTGCTGTCACACACGAAAATCCGTTCGCAATCGTAGTCGTCGATGTTTCTTCCCATGCTTTCGTAATCCATCCGATGACTTTCTGTCGGTCTGGATGCAGCAGCTTGAACGGGCGATCACCTGCCTCGTCCAGTTGATTTTTCAGATCTTGGACCCAACTACCACGGATCTTCTGCTTCAGCGGCTTGTTCCAACAGGCGTCAGCAGGCTGACACACACATGTGTACCCCGCTGGAATCCGCACCAACACGACATTGAGATCACTCGCGCAAGCCAGGACTTCGTCGGTCCAGTGTGCTGTAAAATCATCCCACAAAAAGAGCACAGGTTTAGTCATATCCGGTCTTCCACCGAACTGGTAGCGTAGGAACGCAACCGAGATCGTCGTGGTCCACCAGCCGGTGCAGTTGCCGTAGATCTGGACACCAAACTCGCTCTGCAACTTCTTGATCTCCTTCCAAAGCCGCTCTCCGAATCCATTCCGCTGCTGCGAGTTAATCTTGGCCGTGGCTGGATTCTTGGATAG
Organism: Phytophthora syringae; assembly: GCA_012656105.1. Taxonomy (NCBI): domain Eukaryota; phylum Oomycota; class Peronosporomycetes; order Peronosporales; family Peronosporaceae; genus Phytophthora; species Phytophthora syringae. Next base: position 1,391,690 of record JAAKBD010000172.1, on the reverse strand, counting down.
CTTCGTCTTCAGCACTAGGAATAGTGTTCGTTTCTCGCCATGTGAATTACCAAGAAGCATGCACGTGAGGCGCTCTTTGTCACGTCCACTCGAGCGGACCCAAACAGTCTTGGTTCCCTTCTTGTCAATGGTTGTCTTCGGAATATACTCGAAGAAGATCGGAGTCTGGTCAGCGTTGTACACGACGTCAAGACCGAGCTCATTCATCTTGGCCAGCACCTCGGCTCGAAAGCGCTCTGCAACTAATGCAGCATCACTTGGACGGACCTGGCCTTGGCGCGTCTTCGCTCGGAAGCTGAGGTTGTGGCGATTCAGAAAGCTCTTCTGCCAGCAGCGGGTCGCTTCAAAGAAGCCTCGAGGGACTCCGCTTTCATCTGCCACTCGTAACGCCCGAAGTTGCAGCATGGTGGACGACACCGGGGCCCCGACGTCTCTGTAGTCGTTGATCCATTGAACGAGATCATGCTCTGCATCTGCACTCAGTGAGGTGCCGAGTCCCGCGGGTCTCGCGCCTCGTCGAGCAGCTCCAGCGACGGTCTGGCAAGCTGATGCAAATTTCTCCTTGTTCTTCACCCAGAGGTGCACGCTTTTCCTCTTTGTTTCCAGCGATGTACCATGCAGGTCAGGAAAAAATGCAGCGAGAGTCTCCTTGATGCCTTCACTTTCGTATGAGGTGACCACTGCGAGCCGAAACTCGTTCGTCGCCCACACCCTCTTGTATTTGCGGTGTTTTCGCCCACCTTGTGCTGTCTTTGCCGTTCGCCCTCTTCCCATACTGCAGGTCAGTTGATAAATGAAATGACTAGCATTGGAATGAAATGACTGGCATTGGTGGGATTGGTGGTGGGAAAATAATGTCGGAAACTACAAATGGTTTGGGCCTTGCCAAAAGGTTGGCTGTGATTGGCTTATATTGTAAGTCGGAAACAACATATTGTCGGAATCGACAAATTCGATACGGTATTCGCCTGACCAAATTGCAATTTCCCTATTAGCAATAAATTACCCTAATCCCTCCAAATAGCTCCCATTTCTGAAGGGACCGACGATCACAATAACGCAAAAGGTATTAATAAATTGTAACGGGAGTATTAATACACTTCCTCCGTTTACAACCTCACCGAGGTCGTGCATGATTACGCTCATGTTCACGACCACGGATAGGTTGTAGTTGTTGATGCACATGATTGGTTTACTGTTGAGGTACTTCGAAGTACATGTACATGTACATGAAGATTACCTCGGAATGGTTGGCTGCAATAGAGTAGCTACGTGTACTAAACACACTAGCTTTAGTACCACTAGAGTAGTGGTTATCACGGTTCGAAAGTAAGTATGTTTCAACAGCCAATCAAATCAAACCTTCACCTTTCATCCGTGGCGGGTTCCATACTTTCCGGATTTTAGAGGAAGGTTTGAGTGGAAAAAGACGGGACACGAAGGTTTGATTTGATTGGCTGGTTGGAAAGTAAGTGGTAACTAAAGCTAATTCACTTTTAATTTCTCTTCCTCTGTTACATAAATTGTCCGCTCACTATGTTCCAAACAACCAGGCTGGTTGAACCAGCACTGTCCTGTGGAAAAGTCCTGCTGCGATATTCTACGTCCTATCCAGGTGACCTGGGATAGGAATATCGCAGCAGGTGCTCTCTCAGTTGTCGAGTTGTGTGAGGCTTTCATGCCAACAACCTACAGCGTACATTAGGTGCTCATTCTACTTTTCGTCAAGCGCAGCTCACCCCGCCCACAAATACGAACCGATGAACTTCAAGACTTGCTTCGCTCTTCTTCTCGTCGCCGTGGTCGCCACTTCTGCGCCGGTCAACGGACAGCAGAATATCTGTGGAGGTCAAAACTGCGCGAGCGGATACTCGGAATCGAATGTCCGTCTGGGCAAGTGCTGCGCTACTCAAGGGGGTCGTTCAGTGAGTGCTGCCGTACCAGCTGTACGTTTGGCAAGCCTTGTCAGTGAGCCAACAGTGCTACTTCCTCAAATGACGTCGTCTAGATAAAAGGTTTCAACACGCACGGAATTCCTCAATTCACTTGTCCCCTTCCAACCAATTTGGTTTGTGAGTTTTTCATGTGATAGTAACGATTCCCGTGAATTAGCCGCCGCTTGGCACCGCCGCCTCAGCGACATCGCGACTCCCCGTAAAAGAGGGACCAGCAACGAGAATGGATGAAGATGGCGGTGCTACCCGCGACGGAGCTAAGCGTCGAGGTGTATCTATCGGCCCCCAAGCAAGTCAAATCTTGCAGCGTCTGTACGAACCAAACCTTGGACCTGGCTCTCCAGCCAGCGAAAGTGCTCGAAGCCCCTTTGCACCTGCCAAGAAGAAACCTCAAAACGCTGTTCTCAAGCCCAAATTCCAGACGCGCATGAAGAAAAACGTGAGTGTTGCCACCATTCGAAGCGAGGGGTCTCCCGAATCTCGAACGGATGCAGCAACCCTACCAAAACCTCCTGATAAACTGTCCAAATCGTCAAGTGTGATGAGTTTGCCCCCAGGGGTGATGCACCCGAGTCTGCACAAGGCATCGGAACGGATCCGAACTCTCCAGGACAAGCCGTTCGTGTCCAGTACAACAAGGCTCAGGTCTCCCGTTCTGGTCATTCCACGTCAAGAAAGTGACCAGAACCAGAAAACGGGGTCGAATTCCAGCTCGTACGCACTCTTGTCGCCATCTTCGAAAGCTGCACAGCGGAAAGCTCTTGCGACGGAGTCGTCCTTTACAGCGTCACTGGATCTTGACCCTCGGTACTTGCGAGAGTTCAAATCTGGCAACTTTCTGTACCTGCGCAAGAAGAGAAACTCGGATCTCGTCATGTACGCGCTGGAGGTGGTGGAGCACTTTGAAGTGGACCGCGCCGACTACTACACGATGAGCATGGAAGGCGTGACCCACTTCACCACGGAGCACTCCGAGTTCTGGTCGCTGGACAAGTGGGAAGTCGAGTACTCGCGCTTCATGAAGATGCTGGCCATCCCCTTCTTCCAGAAGTACAAGATGTGGAAAAACTTCAACATGTGGAAGCAGGCGGTGCGCACGTTCAAGATGCGCAACGCCAAGAAATGTCTGAACGACCGACTGTTCCTCTTGGCTCCGAGTCTGCAGTCCACTCTGTTGGGGCTCCGCGCGCTTTGTCTGGACGTTACCAAGCTGGAACTCGTGTGCTTCAGCGCTCGCCAAACGTATTCACTCCGCGATTTCGAACTGGAGCAGCAGAAAACGAGAACACTTGTCACCCAGCAGCTCGCAGACTTCTCGGCCAAGTCGTTGAAATTGTGCGTCAAAGCTTGCGACGACGTCATCGACGGCTTCCTCGCCGCTAACAAGATCTCCGCCGACCACAAAATGACGTTCATGGAGCGTGCAGCTTTGAGAAAGCAGTGTCGTACACTGACGAACTTCCTGCGGCTTGCAGATTTCCTTACGATCGATGCTACCATTCAGCTCACGGTGCACTCGTTTCAACGGCTATACACGATACTTGCAACGGGAAAAGCTAAGCTTGCAGGTGCTTCTGTCGCGACAACTGCCGTCACTTCTACAGCTTCAAATGGGAAGCAATCATCGTCAAATACCAATACGAAAGCTGGTATCAAAACGAATGCAGCTCCTCCATTCACTGCAATCTTCGCAGTGGCAGTTGAGATGGATATCGTCACGTCCGCTTTAAATGCCACTCCAAACCACGACGCATGGAACGGAGCTCTCCAACGAGCCTTGAAAGAAGCTTTACGAATGGTGGAAACGCCCGCACGACATCTCGGTCACGAATCTCTAGCTCCTTATACGACTGCCAGTGCAGAAGACGAGGGCAAAGACGTCTGGTCTGTTGAACAACTCAATGTGGCGCTGATCCTCAACGAAGACGCCAAGTTCAGCATGCTCACCAACGACATTTTCGTAGCTTTGGATGAAGCGTTTGAAGCTGTGGAGGATTACATGGACGTCTTCGCTCCTTTCCACCAGATTTACTCGGAAAATGAGGGACAAGTGACGCAACTCATGGAGACGTACGCTACTGCACCGCTGGATTTCTTCTCCGAGTCCGTGGAGAAATACAAAGCTCAGGGTCAGTCGTTCACGGAGATCCCTGATGCTGCCACTGTCGGGATCTTCCGAGTGGATTCGTCCGAGTTTAAAAGCCGCCTCCTTCCCAACCCGGAGAAGTGCATCTTAGGTATCCGTGCCTTAATCCCGAAACTCATGAAGAAAGCCAGCACAGCTTTACTGGAGACACTGAACGACTTGTCTCCTGTAGCGTTCTCCACTCCGTCCACACCCGACGCTTTCGTGAATAAAGTCGTTCATATGACAAAAGTAAGTGCTATGCTTTCTGATCTCCGAAATCGTTACCGTCGTGTGTACGAGATGGGAGTTCTCATGGACAATTACGACTGGAGAGTACCCGACGACATCAAAGAGGACATTATCCTCATGAAAGAAGGGGTTTTGAGCTTGGAAGGAACTGTGACGCGCTTCGAAGGTGAAATTGATTCGGAGACAGCACGATTCTCACAAGTCATTCTCGACAGCATCGCCCCATTGAATCGTAGCGCAAATATGCTGCTTGAAAAGTTAGACCACCCCAAGCTATCGACGATCAAGACGCCAATGAATGACGCGCTTTCATATCTGAAAGCTCAGGAAGATTCACTCAATCAGTTGGTAGAGGAGTCCAAACTGCTCGCCATGTTCCAGACTCAACTCAAACAATCCGTGAGTGAGTTCAATGAAATCAACGAAGTGGCAGCGCATTTCGAGTTGAAAATGAAGCTCTGGAGTGGTCTGGACACGTGGCAAAAGCTCGCAGTGTCGTACTCGGACACTGTCTTCGATGATATCGACGTCGGATCCATCAGTAAACAAGTGCAGACGTACGTTAAAGTGGCGTATCAGGCTCAGAAGCAGCTTCCTGGGAACGAAGCTGCTGACTTGTTGCAACGAGAAGTGGAGAAATTCAAGCTGGTACTTCCTGTAGTCACCGATTTACGCTCCTCCTCGCTCAAAGATCGTCACTGGAAACAGATCCACGCAGCGTTGGGGTTCCAGATGAAAGGGGAAGGCAGCATGACCCTCGGTGGGCTAATAGAGCGAAATGTCATGAAACATGGAGAAACAATCAGTGCTGTAGCTGTATCAGCACAGCAAGAATCCGTTCTCGAAGAAATGCTCAAGAAAGTGACGGATGCGTGGGCTACCACCGAGTTCGAAGTGAAGCCGTACAAGGAATCAAAGGATGTGTTCGTGCTTGGAAGCGTAGAGGATGTCACTGCCAAGCTGGACGACTCCATCGTGACCATTAGTACCATTATGGGCTCTCGGTTCATCGGGGCCATCCAAGAAGAAGTGGAAGGGTGGCGCAAGAAACTGGTAACGTTACAGGAAACTCTGGACGAGTGGTTGCTGGTGCAGAAGAACTGGATGTACTTGGAGAACATTTTCTCGGCTCCAGATATTCAACGTCAATTACCGGACGCCTCCAAGATCTTCAGTCACGTCGATGCGTCTTGGAAAACGATTATGCGTCGTACCAACGAGAACCCGCACGTGTTGACTTCCGGTACCTTTCCCGGCATTAAAGAGACTTTGCAGCAGCATAACGCACATCTGGACAAGATCCAGAAGAACTTGGAGGATTATCTCGAGACGAAGCGGATGGCTTTTCCAAGGTTCTACTTCTTGTCGAACGATGAATTGCTTGAAATCTTGGCACAGTCCAAGAATCCACAGGCCGTTCAGCCTCATCTTCGAAAATGTTTTGAAAACTTAGTGAAACTCGATTTCGGAGATGTTCCCGGTAGTGTCGACATGATTGCCATGTACTCGTCCGAGAATGAGCGTGTGCCATTGGGGAAGAACTTGAAAGCTCGAGGAAACGTCGAAGATTGGTTGAAAGCTCTGGAAGTGAGCATGAAGCAGTCGATATACAAGCTCATGAAGGCCGGACTGCTGGATTACGACACCAAGCAGCGAGCAGTGTGGGTCTGCGATCACCCTGGCCAAGTCGTGGCCACTGTGGCTCAAATGACGTGGGCTCGAAGCACGGAAGAAGCTCTGAACAGCAGCAATCCGGTCGAAGAAATGCACACGTGGTTTAAACGCAACTTGTACGAGCTGAACGAGCTCATCGTCAAGATCCGCGGAGACCTCAGCTCACTTGAACGTAAAGTGATTGTGGCTTTGGTGACGACTGATGTACACGCTCGTGATATTGTGGAGAGTCTGTGGACGGAGAAAGTGGACTCGGTGGGGAACTTCATCTGGCAGCAACAGCTCCGATACTACTGGGACGCACAAGCTGACGACGTGCTCATTCGACACTCCGATTCTGTGATTCAATACGGCTACGAGTACATGGGAGCCACCTCTCGCCTTGTGATCACTCCCTTGACGGATCGTTGTTGGATGACGCTCACCGGAGCGTACGGGATGAAACTCGGCGCCGCTCCTGCTGGTCCAGCAGGAACAGGCAAGACCGAGAGCAGCAAAGATCTGGCCAAAGCCATGGCCATCCAGTGTGTGGTGTTCAACTGCAGTGACCAGATCGACTACAAAATGATGGGGAAGCTGTTCCGCGGGCTCGCCCAAGCTGGAAACTGGACGTGCTTGGACGAGTTCAACCGCATTGATATCGAAGTGCTGTCTGTAGTAGCTCAGCAGCTTTTGATCTTGCGTGAAGGTCGAATCCAAGGCAAGGAACATATCAACTTCATGGGAATCGAGATCCTCCTCAAAGACCACCACGTGATCGTCACCATGAATCCAGGGTATGCCGGTCGCACAGAGTTGCCAGACAACTTGAAAGTGTGCTTCCGACCTGTGTCTATGATGGTTCCAGACTACGCTCTCATAGCAGAGATCATGCTGTTCGCTGAAGGTTTCGGTGACGCTCGGACATTATCCCGGAAAATGTGCAAGCTATACATTCTGTGTAGTGAGCAGCTTTCCCAGCAACCGCACTACGATTACGGTCTCCGTGCAGTAAAATCCGTGCTGGTTATGGCTGGTTCTCTCAAGCGAGCAAACCCCGATTTAAACGAGGATGTGACGCTCATTCGCGCTCTGAGAGACAGCAACATCCCGAAGTTCTTGGCCGACGATCTGCCACTTTTTCACGCTATTGTACTGGACTTGTTCCCTGGTACGGACATCCCTCCGAACGACTATGGCGAGCTCCAAGCCTCTCTTGAAGAGGAAATCATGAAGGCTGGACTGCAGAAAGTGCCCACGTATATCACGAAAGTCATCCAGCTTTTCGACATCTTCAACGTGCGTTTTGGAGGAACGCTAGTGGGTCCCACTGGAGCGGGGAAAACCTCTTGCTATCGTACACTTCAGTCCACAATGACTTCGTTGCGAGCCAAAGGCTCCAAGAATCCGGTGTATCAGACGGTGTACGCTCGAGTGCTTAACCCCAAGTGCATTTCCATGGGAGAATTGTACGGTGAGTTCAACGAGGCCACGCAGGAATGGCACGACGGTTTGGCCTCCACAATTATGCGTGAAGCGGTCGCGGACGAGACTTCGGACGTGAAATGGACCGTGTTTGATGGCCCCATCGACGCGCTGTGGATTGAGAACATGAACACGGTGCTGGATGACAACATGACTCTGTGTCTGGCCAATGGAGAGCGGATCAAGCTCAAAAACGAGATGAAAATGCTGTTTGAGGTCATGGATCTGGCTGTGGCTTCTCCTGCGACTGTGAGTCGGATCGGTGTCGTGTACATGACCGCCACAGATCTCGGTTGGATGCCGTTCGTGAAGACGTGGATGGAGACGGAGTTACCCTCGGATTTCCCACCTGACGGACTCAAACGCTTGGAGTTTTTGATCACGAGTTACATGGAGAAGTGCATCCTCTTCGTCCGCAAGAAGAGCTTTGAACTTGTACCAACCGTCGATATGAACCTCGCCACCAGTTTGTGTCGCTTGTTCGCGTGCTTGTTCAGCTCGTCGGGTGGCGTCAACTACTCGTCAATGAAAACCGAGGAAATGCTCGAGCTTCTGGACAAAGTGTTCGCCTTCTCCCTCTTCTGGTCTGTAGGTGCCACAATGACGGCCGATACTCACGAACAATTCGACAATTTCGCTCGAGAACTGATGGTCGAGGCGAAGCTGAACATCCCGAACGCAGGGCTCGTGTTCGACTACTTTGTGGACGTTGAGCAGGCGAAGTTCCGGGCATGGAGCGAGGTCGTCCCCAAGTTCCAGTACAACGTCCAAGTGCCGTACTTTAAGATGACAGTAGCGACTCCAGATTCAGTTCGGTTTACTTTCTTGCTGCGAACTTTAACAGCAGCCAAGCGACCAGCATACGTGACCGGGGTCACTGGTACAGGAAGACGGTGATTGTCCAGGACTTGTTGCAAGAGCTCCAGTCTGGATCAATCGCAAGTGGAGAAGGAGAAGGAGAAGATCCGTCGCCTCCGTCGTCAAATTTCATGACCATCTTCATCAACTTCTCCGCGCAAACTTCATCGCTAGTCACGCAGATGACCATCGAGAACAAGCTCGAGAAGAAGCGCAAGAACTTGTTGGGACCTGTAGCTGGCAAGCGGATGATCATCTACGTGGACGACGTCAACTTGCCAGCAGTTGAGGAGTACGGCGCCCAAGCTCCGATCGAATTACTGCGCCAGTTCTTGGACTTTGGAGGCTTTTACGACCGAGACAAACTCTTCTGGAAAGATATCGCCGACACGATGCTGCTAGCTGCTGCAGCTCCAGCGGGTGGCGGTCGCTCCCATTGTACGCCTCGATTTGTACGTCATTTCCATGTTTTAAGCATGTATCCAGCGGGTGAGACGTCTCTAAAGCTCATCTTCGCGTCGATTCTCGGCGGGTTCTTGGACAAGTTTGCTCCGTCCGTGAAAGCCATGAAAGACGGCATTATCTCGAGCATTATCGAGATCTACAACCGCGTGACACTGGAACTGTTGCCCACGCCGAATAAATTCCACTACACGTTCAATCTTCGAGATGTGTCGAAGGTTTTCCAGGGGATTCTCATGATCACTCCGTCCAAATGTCCCGACGCAGACTCCATGAATCGTCTGTGGGTCCACGAAGCCTCGCGAGTGTTCCAGGACCGACTGATTAATACATCAGACCAAACGTGGTTTGAAGAGCTCGTGTGCTCGTTACTGCAGCGCTTTTTCAACTGCAGCTGGACTCGGGAGACGCTGTTCAACTCTCCTTGTCCACTGACGTTCGGTGATTTCTTCAAACCGGGGGTACCAGCTCCTCTGTATGAATACTGCAGTGACTTGTCCAAAATCACGAAGATCATGGACGATTTCCTTGAAAACTACAACGTGACTTTCGCCAACAAGATGAACTTGGTCTTCTTCCGTGATGCCATCGCGCACTTGTCTCGACTGGTTCGGATTCTCCGACAACCAAGAGGTAACGCGATGCTTATCGGCGTCGGTGGGAGTGGCAAACAATCTCTCGCTCGACTTGGAGCGTTCATGGTGGATGCCAAGTGCATCCAGATCGAAATCACTCGCGGCTACGGCACCAACGAGTTCCACGAAGACCTCAAGAAGCTCATGATCAGTGCGGGGGTCGGTGGCCAGTCCACTGTGTTCCTGTTCACCGACAGCCAAATCGTCGAAGAGAGTTTCCTGGAGGACATTAACAACGTTTTGAACAGCGGAGAAGTACCGAACCTGTTCCCACAGGACGAAATGGACCGGATCATTGCCGATATGCGGCCGGTTCTCAAGGCGCTGGAGATCCCCGAGACGAGAGATAACTGCGTCTCCACCTTCATCGAAAGAGTCCGCAATTATCTCCACATTGTGTTGGCCATGTCCCCCGTAGGTTCAGCGCTTCGTATTCGGTGCCGAGCGTTCCCGTCGCTCATCAATTGCTGTACCATCGACTGGTACATGAACTGGCCGCGTGAAGCTTTGCAGTCGGTCGCCAACCGATTGCTCGCTGGGGTTTCCTTACCGTCCGAAGACGTCCGTGCAGCTCTCGTGGATATGTGCTCCATTGTACACACAACGTCGAACGATTTCGGAGAGGAGTTTCTCTCTCAGCTGCAGCGATATGTGTACACGACACCCAAGAGCTACTTGGACCTCATCGGGTTGTACCTCAAGATGCTGCAGGAGAAGCGCGCGGTGCTGCAAACGATCAAAAACCGCATGGAAGTCGGCGTCAAGAAACTCGAGGAGACCAACAGCATTGTAGACACTTTGAAGTCGGAGCTCATCGCGCTACAGCCCATTCTGCAAACGAAAGCGGTGGAAGCCGAGGAATTGCTGAAGCGCGTGTCGGTCGATCAAAAAGCCGCAGCGGTTGTACGCGAACGAGTCTCGCACGATGAAGCGACTGTCACCAAACAGGCTGAGGAAGTGTCCATAGTGCAAGCGGATGCCCAAAGGACCTCGACGTGGCCATGCCAGCGCTCCAAAACTCCATCAAAGCGCTTGACAGTTTATCCAAGAACGATATCACTGAAGTGAAGTCCTTTGCCAAGCCTCCGGAAGCAGTGGAGACGGTCATGAACGCCGTGTGTCTGCTCTTCAACGAGAAGCAAAGCTGGGACTCGGCCAAGAAGATCCTGGCCGACGTGAACTTCCTGGACAAGCTCAAGAACTTCGACAAGGACAACATCCCCGCCGCCATTCTCAAGAAACTCAGCAAAGCGGTGGCCGAACCCGGAATGGCCGTTGAAGTGGTGTCCAAAGTATCCAAAGCCGCGACCTCCCTCTGCATGTGGGCGCACGCTATGGATGTGTACTCCAAGGTAGCGAAAGAGGTGGGCCCCAAGAAGGAAAACCTCGAGCGGATGAACCAGAAGCTCGCTGAAGCCAACGCCGTCTTGAGTCAGAAGCAGGAGGAGCTCCGGGTCGTGAACGAGAACGTGGCCATGCTGGAAAAGCAGTGCAAGGACACACTCGACGAGAAGGACAAGCTCGCAAATGACGCTGCGGTGACCGAGAAGCGACTGGTACGAGCTGAAAAACTCATCTCGGGGTTGTCAGTGGAAGGCGCTCGCTGGAAAGAGAGTGTAGCCTCGCTGGCCGAGTCCATTTTGGCTCTCATTGGTGACACCTTCCTTGCCGCGGCTTGCATTTCGTACTACGGCCCATTCACCGGCGGGTTCCGCCAACGGATCGTGGACCAGTGGGTCACGCAGACGCAGGAGCTTGCCATTCCTTGTTCAGCAGCTTACAGTTTGTCAACGACGCTCGGTAGTCCAGTGGAAATCCGCGAGTGGCAGTTGAATGGCCTTCCGACAGACTCGACATCCACAGACAACGCCATTCTCGTCACCCGAGGCGAGCGGTGGCCACTGATGATCGATCCGCAGGGCCAAGCCAACAAGTGGATCAAGAAAACGCTGGCCCAGAAACTCGAGGCCACGAAGATGACCAACGCCAACCTGCTTCGATCGCTGGAGACGTGTATCCGCAATGGCAAAGCGCTGCTAATCGAGGATATCGACGAGACGTTGGAGCCGTCACTGGAGCCGATCCTGCAAAAGCCATCTACAAGCAAGGCGGCCGCGTGCTGATCCGTCTTGGGGACTCAGACGTCGACTACGATCCAGCCTTCAAGCTCTTCCTCACCACAAAGCTGCCGAATCCGCACTATCTGCCGGAAGTTTACATCAAAGTGACGGTCATCAACTTCACGGTGACGATGGATGGACTGGAGGACCAGCTTCTCGGTGATGTGGTACGCCACGAACGACCCGACATCGAGGAGAAGAAGAACCGCTTGGTGGTGACCATGGCACAAGACAAGAAGCAGCTCAAGGAGATCGAAGACCGCATCCTCAAACAGCTTTCCGAGTCTGCAGGTAACGTACTGGACGATCAGGACCTCATCGACACGCTGCAGTCCTCCAACGTCACGTCTCGGATCATCAAGGAGCGTGTACTGGAATCCGAAAGCACGGAGATCGAGATCAATCGCGCGCGTGAAGAGTATCGCTGTGTGGCTACACGCGGGTCCATCATCTACTTCGTGGTGGCCAATCTCGCGCTCATCGACCCCATGTACCAGTACTCGCTGCCCTTCTTCCAACGCTTGTTCAATATCTGCTTCGACGAAGCTCCAAAGTCTGACGCGCTCCAGAAGCGGCTTACAACCCTCATCGACTTCCAGACGCGATACATCTACGTCAACATTTGCCGCGGACTCTTTGAAGTACACAAGGTGCTCTTCTCCATGCTAATTTGCTGCAAAATTCTGCTGCACTCGGATAAAATATCGGCTCGAGAGTGGTCATTTTATCTCCGTGGAGCTCCACCAGGTAGCGATCGCTCCACACAGCAGACAAATCCACAGCCTTCACACATCACGGAGGCTCAATGGGACTTGATCTCCGAGCTTGAGACCGTGGTGACCAGCTACGCTGCAGAAGGCGAAGAGAAAGCCGAAGTGTTCGGCTTTCAGGGCTTGTGCTCTTCACTGACGAACGTTTGGCCACGTTGGCTGGCATGGCTCGACGACCCCCAGTTCCTGTCGAATCCCAACTCCTGTCCCAGTAACTACGGCTCGACACTCAGCGCGTTCCAGAAGGTGCTGCTGCTTCGAGCTTTAGCTGAGGAAAAGGTCCCTCAGTCGGTGCTGCACATGATCGCCACGGAAATGGGCGCCGAGTTCGGGAGGAACGCGACCACGACAATGGAGGAGATTTACAACGACACGGACCGGAAAACGCCGTGTATCTTCGTGCTTTCTGCAGGTGCCGACCCGACCGGAATGCTGCTGCGTTTCGCCAAGGAGATGTCGTTCATGGATCGTTTACACCTCATTTCTCTCGGTCAAGGACAAGGCCCACGAGCCGAGAAGCTCATCGAAAGCAGCCAAATCAGTGGCGACTGGGTGTTGCTCCAAAACTGCCACCTAGCGAAGTCCTGGATGCCGAAACTTGAGAAGTTGGTGGAGGATATGGGGCAGCGAACAGAGGAGCAGTGTCAGCCCACGTTCCGTCTCTTCCTCACGAGTTTCCCAGCGGCTTATTTCCCCGTGACGGTGCTGCAGAATGGCATTAAACTCACCAATGAGCCGCCCAAAGGTATCCGCGCCAACCTCATCCGGTCCTTCAACACTTTGCTCGCTGAGGACGTGCTCGAGAGCTTCCATTACCTCGGGAACTTCGACGACGGACAGCCGAAGGAGTTCGTGTGGAAATCGTTACTCTGTGCACTCACGTTCTTCCACGCCATCGTCCAAGAACGACGCAAGTTTGGCGCTCTGGGCTGGAACATCAAGTACGAGTTCAATGACACGGACCTGGAGACGTCACTGGCAAGTCTGCGCAAGTTCCTGGAGGAACAGCCCATTATCCCCTGGGACGCGCTTCGATACGTGACTGGCCAGATCAACTACGGCGGACGCGTGACGGACGACTGGGATCGACGCTGCCTCACCAGCATCCTCAGCAACTTTTACACCCCGGAAGTACTCAATTCCGGCCACTCGTACTCCATGTCGGGTGTCTATCATGTACCAACGGAGCTGACGCACCCCAGTATCCAGTCGTACTTGAGTGCTTTGCCGGCGTTCGATAACCCCGAGCTCTTTGGCATGCACGAGAACGCCAACGTCACGTACGAGCGCAACGAAAGCGCAAATATGATGCAACTCATCTTGAGTCTTGAACCGCGTGATGGTGGAGGCGGCGGAGGCAAGTCCAATGATCAACGCGTACTGGACTTGGCGATCTCCATCCAGGAAAACTTACCCGTGGACCTCAACGTGGAAGACGCTGGCCCAACCACCTTCAAGACTCGAGAAGTAGCTGGTACAGTCGTCATGGACTCGCTGGCCACCGTTTTGGGTCAAGAAGTGATCAAATTCAACACGCTCTTGCGGCGGATGCGGACGTCCTTGAGGGACATCCAGAAAGCCATCAACGGCCTCATCGTCATGTCCTCCGAGCTGGACAACATGTACATGGCGTTCTTGAACGGCCGCGTGCCGCAACTCTGGACTTCCGTGAGTTTTGCATCGCTCAAACCTTTGGCTTCGTGGGTCCGCGATCTGCTGGACCGCGTCGCGTTCTTCCGACACTGGCTGGTGAACGGGGAGCCCGTGGTATTCCAGCTCAACGTCTTCTTCTTCCCGCAAGGCTTCATGACGGGCACACTGCAAAACTTTGCGCGCAAATACCAAACCGCCATCGACTCGCTGGCCTTCACCTTCACGGTCCTGGACGTCGAGAGCGCGCAGCAACTCACACAGAGCCCGACCGACGGCATCTACGTCGACGGTCTCTGGCTGCAAGGCGGGAAATGGTCTCCAACACGTCGACTTCTCCAAGACGCTAAACCGGGCGAGATGTTCTCGCCCATGTCCATCGTCCACTTCCTCCCAGCCTCTTCATCCACAGCGTCCAACCCGACTCTGAGCAACGGCATCACGATGTACCCGTGTCCAGTCTACAAGACGTCCGTGCGGCAGGGCACACTGTCCACCACCGGCATCTCCACCAACTTCGTCATCGCCGTGCAGCTCCCGAGTGACAAACCGCCCAACTACTGGGTCATGATGGGCGCGGCCTTCTTGCTCAACCTGGACAACTAGAACAGCACACACAAAAGAGTTAACACAAGGGAAGGCCGAAGCCGACATGATGTAAAAACAACGTTGCATTCTGTCCTCTTGTCGTTACTCTGGGCGTCCAACTCGACGGACGCCTTGTCCACAAGGCCCTTCTCCCTCTCCCTCTCTGCTTCACCTTCACGCTCCATCCTGCAAGTTTCCTGTGGTACACTACTCGGTCCTCTCCAAAAGGTCCGTGCCAAGCTTCCTCGACGCTTTTGCGCCGATAAAAAAACGTTCCGTCCTAGTACGAGTCCATGGAGATGGTGGACGCTCGAGAAGAGGCCGGCATGAACATGCTGTCGCGCATGCTGGGCGTGAGCGTGGAGATGCTCTCCCTCGAGCCCACGCTGTACGACCGGTCCACGCGCTTGCTCTTGCGCTTGTACACGCACGTGTCCTTGTCTATCCGGATGCCCCACTGGAACTCGTCCGCCTTGGTCACCACGTCCAGGAACTCGTTCAGCTTGGCGATGCGGTCGATGATGAGCTGGTCCGAGAAAAAGCCCGTGAGCGACTGGGTCTGTAGCTCCGGGATCTCGTGCTCGCTCGTGGGGTTCTTGGCCTTGAGCGTTGCAGCCAGGTTCCTACAGGTGCAACAACAGCATTAGCGCAAATTTTGTGTTTTTGCAGGCTACAGCTTTCGTCATTTGCAGGGTTTTTGCACTCACAAGAATGTGCTGTATCGATGCCAGAGCACCAGCGTGCCGCGAATGTCTGTCTCGATCTGCAGCTTGTACTCGACGTACTGCCGCCCCTGCTTGGTCTTGATGCGGCTGCAAAACAAAGTATACAAATCATACACGTTTCGTCAATCACCCCAACATCGTCTACACCTTTCGTCAATTTTGCGCGCACCTGTCCACCACCTTGGCCGTGAGCAGCGAGATCTCGCGCATCTGGTCGATCTTGGTCTGGTACGAGTCCAGCGTCTGCCGCAGCTGCACGTGCTCGCGCCGCAAGTCCACGCTGGCGTTTTGCAGCGCCATGGTGAGGATGGACGCGCGCAGCTTCTCGTTCTCGTCCTCCAGCGCGCGCTTCTTGGCCGCCGCTTCCGCCAGCTGCGTCTCGTACTGACGCGCGGCCTCCTCCGCCTTTTGCACCTTGTCGGCGGCGTCCGACAGCACGCGCTCCGTCCGCTTCGTAGGAGTGCCCATACCTGTATGCTTTGAAGAAAAAAGCTGCAAAACACACGAGTTGCGCAAATTTGCGCCACAACAAGTCAGAACACTTCCATGATTTTGCGCCAAAAGAGTTTTGGCTGTTGCGCAAAAGCGAGGAAAAACAGGCATCTTATTCGCGCAACACGTACGCTGCTGCTGAGGGAGATGGAAGCCGCGGAGAGGGGGAAAGTGAAGCTGCTTTCTGCTGCTTTCGGCTGACCTCCGTCTGATGCGAGACAACTCGGCGTTTTTGCCTGCTGGTGGCGTGGCTTGTCCCCCGACGTTCAGTTTCGGCTGCTGGGCCCGTCCCTGATTGGTGGAGTGGTGTGAGGCGACAGAGAAGGGCCGATTTGCGCTAATTCGCGACGATTTGCGCTAAAAGCTTACGGTAGCGGAGCTAAATGAGCGCAAAAGGCGGCAGAGGCCGCAAGAAGAGGAGCCAACGCTACGTGGACTGCTGGCAGCGTATGTGCGTTCTCCGCATTGTTGTACACGTAATGCTCCTGGCGCCATGAAAGACGTGTCTCCATTGCACACGCAGCGGAAATTCGCGAGACCGCTTTAACGCTGTCGTCACGTTGTGCTTTTGCAAGTGGTCAGTCGCAAGTACGTGGCAGCAATGCAGAGGTTTTGGTCGTCTGGGCTGCTCAATTCCACAGCTTTTACTGTATACTACTAGTAGTACTGCATTGCCAGCATGTCAGATTGGATCGAGTTCCCAGGCCGACGCGAACGGATTTCAAACGTCGAGGCGACGGACAGAACGCAAAATGACAGTTCAGCAGTTGATGCAAACTTTGCATCAACTGAAGGAGAAGCGAGCGCTACATGTACTGTAGGTACCGCTGCCTCGCCACTCCCTCACAAACACAAAATGACTGCCACATTGTCGAACCAGGTTCCAACCTACACTAGCCATCCATTGGTCTAATCTCTAGGAAGCATCTACTACCTACCTACAAACAGGCCAGCACGCATTCTTGCTGATTACTCGCTGCTTATGAGCGTTCGCCTCGACATGGAGCGTCGCCGTGCTGCCTCCGCCGAGTCCGACCCAGACCTGGACTTGCTGCTCGGTCGGGACTTGGACAACGCCCAGTTCGACCGCCTGCTCGCCAGTCGCAGCTCTTCCATGCGCCTCCTCCAGAAGCCGCAGAAGGCGGCGGCGCTGCTTATGCTGTCCAAGGCGCATCGCAGCGGCGCTAAGCTGTTCCTTAAGCTGTCCAGCGTCTGGATCTTGTTCGCGCTGCTGTGGATCCGCTGGCCCATCTACTACCGCTTGGTCTTTGCGGCGCTGGAGAAGACACTGGACAAGTTCGACGTGGAGCCGCTCGTCGTCAGCGTGGCCGTCGTGCTGCCGTTTATCCTGTCCGGGACAGTTTACTACTGGAAACAAGACTCGATCGGGTCGATAGCCCATTGGCTGCAGGGTCTTAAACTGTACCGATGGGTTAAGGCCCGCCCCGTATTGGCAGTCGCTTCGGCTTGGATGCAGTGGACGTGCTGCTCGTAAGCGGCTTCCTGCTACTGCAACTTAACCTCGTGGTGGGCAAGTTGCTCATTGACCAGCAGAACGGTAAGCTGGCTAAGGCAGGTTTACTGGACCGCACCGCTCGGGCCTTTGGGATGAACGGCATGTACGCCCTTATCCTGTCCATCCTTCTGGTGGCAAGGCAGTCGTTCGTGCACAAGTTGTTCGGGCTTTCGAGCGAACGAGCGACGCGGTACCACGTGCTGTCGGGTCAGTTCGGCTTCGTCATGCTATTGCTGCACGGAGTCTTGTACGTTTTGGTGTGGTACATGCAAGGCAAAGTGGAGAAAATGCTGCTCCCGTGTTTTGAGGAGAGTTGCAGCCCCAAGCAGCGCTACGGAACGCTGCGCAACTTTTTCGGTGCAGTGGCGATGCTTCCACTGCTGATAGTTGCTGTGTCGTCGATGGAGTGGGTGCGACGCAATTATTTTCACCGCTTTGTGGTGCTGCACTGGGTGAGCGCCGTTTTTGGTGTTTACGGCGCTGCACTACTACCCTGCGGCGTTTTGGCTCGTTCCGGCTTTTGTAGTGTATGGAGTTTATCGAACTGTTTCGGCGTTTGGACGGGGAAGGCGAGCGTTGTGTCGGCGACGGCGATGAGTAACAAGGTTTTCCAATTGGAGCTACGACGGTCGATGTCCAAAGGCTCCGACTTTTTGCCGGGTCAATATGTGTACATTAAAGTGGATGCAATTGGGAAGCAATGGCACCCGTTTACCATCAGCTCCAGTCCACTACGCAACCGCCACTCGTTCATGGTGGACGCCAAGGTGCAAGGAACTTTCACCTCCCGGTTGTTGACGCTCATGAAGACGCAACAGCTGAATCTGGTTCATGTCGACGGCTACTATGGCTCCGAGATTAAGGTAAAGAGTGCGTTTGTGATGTTTTGTACGATGATGACTAACACTCCCGGCTGGTATTTTGCTCCAGGTGTCTCCGCACATGGTGTTTGTTGCAGGAGGCAGCGGTATGACCCCTTTCCTGAGCATTCTCGACCACCTAAGAGCTCTTGCAGACGCTAGGAATGGAGATGGGGTCTCGGGTGATGATTCGGAACTGCCACAGTCGCTGTGGATAATTTGGACGTGTCGTGACTTGGAGTTGCTGGAAGCACACGGAGAGCTTTTGGACGCAGTGAACCGTTGTTCGCAATGGAAATGCAAAGTGTGGCTGCACCTTACGCACGCTGCTAGTGGAGGTATTGAGTACGACAACGAGGACGATGACACTCAAACGGAGCCTGATGATTTGTCGGAGGAAGCATCTCCGCGAGTTCAGCGGTTTTATCCGTCATCGTTGGAGCGTCATGCTTTCTCGGGTCATGGCTACATGCTCGGACTGCCATTGTTTGCTGGTGCGTCACTGGGTTGTGCTATGCTGATGCTATGCGTGTTCCAACTAGAAGAGTTTACGGCTAAATCGTTCATGCGACGTACTCTGTTGCTGGGAGCCGGCGCGTTTGGCACCGTATTGGGAGCTAGTGTTGTTTTATTTTCACTGCGACGCTGGCACGCTCGTAAAAATGGCGACGGACGGGATGGCAGCATGGGAATTGCCATGGGTGAGATGGAAGTCGCGGGGTTGGATGTTTCGAGCCCTGCGCCACCTGCTACCCCGCGATCGGTGCCCACTCCGGCACAGTCCTTGCTCAATCGCAGCTTTCTCGTCGAAAAGGAACGCCCGGATTTGAGTTCACGACTGCGTGACGTGCACAGTGAAATTCGCGAGGACCATGGCATGAAAGCCGACGTGGCATTGCTTGTGAGCGGGCCAGCAGATCTCCAAGCTGACACGTTGCTGCAGTCGCGTGAGCTCCAAGCACCGATATTCCAGGTGCACCAGAAGTCGTTTTTGTTGTGAGGTGGACTGCCGTTGTTTCTGCTAGGCTTTTCGTCAAAAAGTATCTTCGTACGTGAGTGTGCTGGTCATGCTCGCTTGGCTAAATAGCATGTCGCTCTGCATGTTTACTTCAAAATACTACAATACCAGCGCATGACTCCTACTCACATAGGTAACGTTACTCATTTTGACTACCGGTAAACCAATGTGAACTCCAAGACCTGCGTTTCCGAGTTCTCTGCTGTTTGGTCGCTATCTCACTCACGACTACTGATGCGAAGGCACTCAATCCGACATCACCGCTCTACCTACTCGGCACTTGCCACTGCTGTACCTATCCTATGGATACCACATTGATAAACGGCTTCACTTTGCCAAGCACAGCAATTTCCTCGCGAAAAATGTGCTGTCCGCTGTTGGAAACGTTCATGGGATGGGGCGACACTGCATCCAAGTATGGTTCGCATAGAGACTGCTGTTGGTCCCATCCTGTATTGCGATCTCAATTGGCGCTGTAGTGGAGTCAGTCCGCATTTTGCCAACACACCCCAACTCGACCAACGCCAACGATAATGAAGTGCTTCGCCGTCCTCCTCGCCGCCATCGTCGCCGCTTCTGTCAGTGCCCAGGCGGCTCCCGTGTACTGCATCCCCAACGAGGAAAACGGCTGCGCTCCCTCTACTCGGAATCGAACCTCGGTGCGAGCCACGCCTGCCGTAACGTCATTGCCACCACCGGAGGCGACTTCGACGAGTGCTGCAAGAACCAGTGCGGCAAGTAAGAACTCACCCGAAAAAACACCATCGACCGAGACAGCGGAATGGATCTGATGCAGACGCTACCAGTAGCTTTTGAAGTTCTCTCTCGATGGCGTTGGTGATTAAGTTCTCAATACTAGAGATCCGTTATTTGTTCATCAACCTTGCTTTACAACAGAGACGCAATTTGGATAGAACTCTATTATAGATAAGGCAACTTCAGGAAGAAAAAACCCACGTTCACCTCGCTTCTTACACTACTTGTTTTTCTTTCCAGAAGCTGTTGTAGGAGAAATACTGTTGCAAGCCGGGGTTTTCCTTCCAGGCGCTCGGCGAGCTTGCTTGGTTCTTCAGGCTCGGGTTGAGACCTTTTGCCTTGAAAAATTCGTCAGGGTGACCTTGTTCTGGAGCAAAACGGTGTCCGAGGAGCCCTTCTTGATCAGGCCAGACACCTTCCAGTCTCTCCTTTGCTGAGTCATTTTCTGGAATTGTTTCGCCATCACTTGGCCCAGTTTGGAGTTCTTAGCCCAGCCCGCGAAACTTTGAGACCACGTTTTCAGCTTTTCGGTGACCCCGTCATTCCTCTTTCTTCATCGACAACGTCGTCCTCAATCGTCTGGACACGGAGCAGTCGGTTGGCATCGACTTGCGTATCCACAGCACGGATGGCTCCATCAACGTCAGGAGAAGTCAACTTGGACGACTTGGAACCAACTTGGGGTGGCGAGTGCATCACCACTCGCTAGAAGAACGAGCGTGATCACGAGCAGAAACAAGAACTTGTGCATCGCTGGACAGTTGAGGGAGAAGAGAAGTTGAGGCTCGTGTTCGGATCGCCGCAAATTGGATAATGGTGTCGTCTTTGTTGACAGTGAACGCGGTGAGCCACCCACCCCGCAGCATGAACATGTACGGTTCCAAGTTCGGACAAGCATGATGATTATGGATGCTACAGTACCGAAGAATCTACCGGACCAGAAGCAAATCCAACATTTTACTCGTTCCTATTAATATCGGTCGAATTCGATGGGTAGATGCATCTCGAAAGCGCTCATAATGTCAAGGTTGAAGCAACCTTGATGATAGCCAGTGTCGGCTATGTTATGAAGTGAACATATCTGTCCCCCAGTGTTAGATCTGGCCGAGCAAAGCCTACAGTTCTTCTGAAGATATGCCTAAAACGCCGTCTATTAATCCTCTGTATGTGTATGGCAACGCGAACTTCACAAATACGTGTCGCGAAGAGAAGTATAATATACTTAGGCACTCCGCATTGAACCAACCTCCTCTACTTCCTGCCCCTACGTGCTGTATCCGTGGGTAACGTATTTCCGGCCACTTAAATTTAATACATAAATCAAGATATCAGGGAATCGCTTTGGTGGAGCAATTTCATATTTCCGGTCACTTGGTCCATACAAAAACCTAGTACAAGTGGGTACAACTACAATTGTCCCACCGCAAAAGAGCGACGATGCCGGTTTTCAGCTTCTTGTTTTGCAGTCTCATCACTTATAGCTCATTCCTCTCCCTATCACGCTCAGAATTCACCTCGCGCTGCGATAGCTCTCGCTGTGCCTTCTCGAGCGCGTGTGTCCGGTTCCGCTGTGCCTTCACGAGCGCCATCGTCCGGTCTAGCTGCTCCTTGGCGAGATTCTTCTCCGCAATTGCCTATACCTTATCATCTGCTTGCTTTGTCTTGGCAACCTACTAGTCAGCTTTCGCGTTGTGCTTCCTTTTCAAATACTGGAGCGCGTCTGTGTGTGTCAACAGCACCCCGCTGGTCCATGTATTCCCCTTTGTCTTAGCGCTAGACGTTGGCCACATTTGTGCTCGAATACCTCCAGCAGACCCTGACCAGCGCCGAGACACATACACGAGTTGGGGGCACTCTTCCGCGCTTAGGTTCTTTGGAACAGCAAGATGCGACCATCGCCTCCACCGGTGACCAATGTTGCACTTTTTATGGGCAAAATTGGAGCCTCTATGTCCAAATTGCCAGCGTCTATCCCGATTTTTTGTTTAGAAGCTGACGATTGCATTTTCCAGCCAATTAGCGCACAAAGCCCCTCAAATGAGATAGAATATTGTAGTTTGCTTGTCGTGAAAATTTGATGCGAATCGGAGAAAAATGAGTTCACGAGGCGGGACGAAAAATGGTTCCTTAATATAGGGTTGGCTCGGCCGGAAATATGTTCCGACCGGAAATATGATACTCACGGATACCTGACTATAAATGATGATCCGTTTACCTCTCGTCGCTGCAAACCAAGGTGCAGTTGCTACAGGCCAAGCAACGACGCAGTAAACGTAATTGCCAGGTCAGTGCTACCCGTTGTCTCCTTGAAGCGGTCAACATTTTATTTAGCACAACCTCACACCCTCGTCAGAACCATCCGCATTAACCCCCCTCGCTACACACACATGATAAATAGTTGCTGCGGCTTCATTTCGGCTACGTGGTTAAACAGTATGTGCTTATAGTTACTTTGAAGTAGTTCTGTATCCTTTCAGCGGTGCTCCGGGGCTGATGACCAACCGGTCATGTCATGGTTTGGGCATTTTGTTCTGTCGTGCAAGATGACACACCAATCTGCGATGGCTATCTGAAAGCTCTTGGATCCTAAAAGGGCGTATGCAAAAGGATGCTACAGTGTACCAGGTTGGCTCAGTTGCTGCTCACCGAAACGCTACTCCAATTTGCTGATCCCGTCAACGGTCGTGTTTTCCTCTTTTAGCAATCGACGTTCTGATTCTCTCTCTCTTTTAGCAATCGTCGACAACACCGTCGGGAACGTTGCAGCCTCCAGTTGTTTTGCACGAACCTTTCCAGACCAGTACAGTAGCTGGTCTTCTGCATTGCAACGAGGAAGGACAAGTACGTGGCACTGGCGCCAGCACCTCCGTAACGCTGCGACTCACGCGATAAACTCCTGGTGTCGCCCAAGAGGCCTTCAGATGCCAGCAGCCGAGCCATTTGCCGTCTGCACGTGTGGCACACTATTATTCACGCTGAACTCTTCGAGCCAGACCGGATTGGTACATGGTACCATCACACCGCGCTCCCTTCCAACCTGCAACAGCACAAAATGCCACAACCTATAAATTATACACAACACATCCGTTGTTACTTCACAGGTACCCACCCCCCCCTTCCAAACCCGTTTGCTTTCATCTCAATCGTCTACCACAGGCTATTTCATCTCATCACCTTTAAAATCAGCGGTCTGATCGCAGCCGCGTGATTGGCTGCTCGGGCGGTTATGCGCGAGGAAAGACCAGGCGCAGAGGAGGGAGAGACTCGTCGTCCGGCCGAGCCAACAGCACAACGGGCCTTCGCCACACGGAGACTCGACGCGTAGCTAGCTGAACCGTAAATTCGCTCCCCTCCTTCGCAATGGCGGACGAGGCAACCGGCGGCATGCTGGACAACGGCGCCATGGTGTGGGTGCCGCACGACGAGCACGTGTGGAAGAAGGCGGTGGTGGTGCAGCGTCTGGACGACGGCGTGTCGGCGCGCGTGCGTCTGCAGCCCAACGACGACGGCGACTACGACAAGGACGACGGGCTGGAGAAGGTGGTCAACATCCGCGACATCGCGCGCCTCGCGGGCGAAGTCTCGGACGAAGCCATGCCCATCTGCAACGTGTTCGAAGCGGACGGCGCCAACGACATGTGCACGCTCAACCACCTGCACGAGCCGGCGGTGCTGAAAAACCTCGAGCTGCGCTTCGCCAAGAAAATGCCGTATACTTACACAGGGGCCATCTGTATCGCCGTGAACCCATATCAGTGGCTGGACCTGTACGGACGCGAACTGTACGAACAGTATCTGGAGCAGCCGCGGGATTCCCTCGCCCCGCACCCATTTGCCCTCTCGGCAACTGCCTACCTGGACATGAAGCGGACGCAGGTGGACCAGAGCATCCTCGTGAGCGGAGAGTCGGGCGCCGGCAAGACGGAAACCGTCAAGATCATGATGAACCACTTGGCTTCCATATCAGGCGGGGGATTCCACGGCACGACCGTCATTGAACAAGTGCTCAAGTCCAATCCGCTGCTCGAGTCGTTTGGCAATGCCAAGACCAAGAGAAACGACAACTCCAGTCGCTTCGGAAAGTTCGCGCAGCTGCAGTTCGACAGCCTGGGCTCGCTCGTGGGCTGTCTATGTGAGACGTATCTGCTCGAGAAGAGTCGCGTGGTGGGTCAGACCGAAGGCGAACGCAACTACCACATCTTCTACCAGGTCTTCTGTTTACCGGAGGAGCGCAAGGCGGAGCTCAAACTCAGCGGCGACGTTACCAGCTACAAGTACGTGACGGAGGGCGCGGACGCTGAGCTGACGGGCATCGACGACGTCCAAACTCTCAAGGAGACCCAGGACGCTTTGGACATCATTGGGATCTCCAAGGACGAGCAGAACGCAATTTTCGAGATTGTGGCAGCGATTCTCAACTTGGGAGAAGTCGAGTTCGAAGCCAACGCAAACGACAGTGAGAAGTCCCACGTGAGTAACGAGGCCATTGTGGACAATGTGGGAGCGCTACTGCGCACCGAAAGCGCGGCTCTGCACTCGACACTACTGGAACGGTCCATCACGGCCGGTTCCGAGTCGTACACGATCCCTCTGAACGCTGAACAAGCCTCGGACCTCCGTGATGCTCTAGCCAAGGGCATGTACACGCAGCTGTTCGACTGGCTGGTGCACCGTATCAACAAGGCGATTTGCTCGACGAACAACGTCAAGACCCACATTGGCCTGCTGGATATCTTCGGGTTCGAGAGTTTCGACCAGAACGGCTTCGAGCAGCTCTGCATCAACTACGCGAACGAGAAACTGCAGCAGAAATTCAACAGCGACGTGTTCAAGGACGTGCAGCAGGAGTACGTGGATGAAGGCATCCCGCTGACGCTCGTGACTTTCGAGGACAACCAGCCGATTCTGGACTTGATCGAGGGTCGCATGGGCATTGTCAGTATGCTGAACGAGGAAGTGCTGCGTCCCCAGGCTACAGACAGCACATTTGTGAGCAAAGTTCTGGATGCTTGCAGCAGCCACCCTAGCATCGAGAAGAACCGGATTAACCCACTGGAATTCACGATCCACCACTACGCCGGAGATGTGACGTACAACGGTACGGGCTTTTGGAGAAGAACAAGGACACTCTTCCTACGGACATGGTGCAGCTGCTGTCTGGCAGCCATAACGAGGTCATCTCGGGTATCTTCACGCCCACGCAGAAGAACAAACGGAACAGTCGTGGTAAGCACGGGAAGGAAAGCCGCCAAAAGGGGTTCCTGGTTGGAAACACCATTGCTGGTGCCTTCCGAAAGCAGCTGTCGGAGCTCATGGAGACCATCAACAAGACTTCGTCGCAGTATGTGCGATGCATCAAGCCGAACGCGAACAAGAGCGCGGTGGAGTTCGATCGTCTGATGATTGTTGAGCAGCTTCGTTGTGCCGGTGTCATTGCTGCTATCCGAATCAGTCGAGCTGCATTCCCGAACCGATTGCCGCTCGTGGAGTTCCAACAGCGCTTCCAGATTATATGTCCGTCCGTGCTGCGCGATGCAGAGCCTTCCGAGATGGTTGCTGGTCTGCTGAAGGAGTTGATCCCCGACATGGCCACCAACATGCAGAACACAAAGTTTGCTGTTGGTTTGACCAAGGTTTACTTCAGTTCGGGTCTTCTTCAGAGACTGGAGGACCGCCGTAATGTGATTCTCAAAGACCACGCCATCCTTATTCAGAAGACGATGCACGGTTACGTCCACCGCAAGCGCTTCCTACGACAGCGTGAAGCTGTGGTCGAGATCCAGGCCATTACGCGTGGTGGTCTTCAGGCCAAGCGCTACCGTACGCTGCGCGCGGGTGTTATTAAGTTGCAGTCTCGAGAGCGCGGCCGTAAGCAGCGCTTCCTATTTGCTCTTCTGGTCGAGCGTGTACGACAGCAGCGAGAGCAGGAGAAGGAGCGTCTTCGCCAGCTCGCTCTGGAAGAGGAGCAGGAGCGCATGCACCACAAGGAGATGGAGGAGCGTGATCACAGCGACCCCCAGCCGGTAAGATTTGAGTATGTTATCGTACGTTTGTCGGGATACTAAGGATATTGCTATGTGACAGGAGCCTGTGGAAGAGGATTGGAGTGACGAGAGCGACAAGGAAGAGGAAGAGGTAGAGGAGGAGGAAGTGACCGGGTACAGTGGACCAGTGTCCCCGCGTACGCTCCGCGCCCTCACCGAAGCGGCATCCAAGGTCGCTGAGGCCGAGTCGGCAGCCCGCGACGCCAAGTCGGCTGCTGAGGCCGCCCTGGAGCTCAACCGCGAGCTCGTGGGCCAGAATGACCGCCTACGCTCGACCCTGTCGTCTAACGTCGCCGAATACGCTGACGCTGAGCTTCTGCGTGAGAACGAGCGTCTCAAGCAGCAAGTGCTGCAGCTGCAGACAAAGTTGGTGCGCTCGCAGGAGGTCTCACTGATTTCCGCCAAGGTGGTGGATAGCCGGATCACGTACCGTGAAGGTCGCCAATTCGTCGAGTACAAGCTGCAAATTGAGACCAACACTCGTGGCACGCTATACGTATGGCACCGTTACAGCACGTTCCGTAACCTGGCAGCTACACTGCAGACGAAGAACGGATACAAGCGCAAGGAGATCCCGGAGCTGCCGAACAAGCAGCTCTTTGGCAACTTCTCGGAGAAAATCATTCAGGACCGTGTGGCCAAGCTGAACCAGTTCCTGGAGGCTGCGACCAACGCCGAGTACCTCCAGTGGGGTATTCGTGTGGACCAGGACACCTGCGTGTACAAGCGCCGTGTGAAGAATGCCCGCGAGAGCATCTCGACCGCCAGCACGCACTCGTCATCGCCGCGTTCATCATCACGACTGTCGATGAAGTCGTTTAGTTTCCGTCGCGGCAGTACGGCTGGAAATTAGACGTCTCAACTGGTGTAAGTGTATCGTGCAGAAGCACGAGTGGACTAAGAAGCGCAGCAAATGCACTGGACGTCGACATCCTGGAGGTCGCGGCTACAGTAAAACCTGACCCGATGGACGGCCTGACTAGCGAGTCGGAAAACTAGGCGTGAACGGCGTATGAAACTCGCCGCACGCGGTGAGAGAATTCAGGAAGCTAAAGCGTTGAAGAACAGCAAGCAAGGCACATTAGATGGAAGTTCTGCGTAAATGCTTATTTTTTTGATCGGCCCGTGTGCTCCATGCGTTCTTGTTGCATAATGGTGGCCGCGGTTTCGAATGTTGTGTGGCTCCGGTCGCCCCAACAACAGCCAACGAGCTGGAAGGGTGCGTTTTTGAGGCTGGGAGGGCAAGTTCAATGCTTTGGCTACATTTTTGTGAGGATCTTGACTGGTACGGACTACAATTTGGAACGAATTAATCTGTCCAGACAGCTCTTCGAGCCTCCCAGGATACAACCGTGCTGTCGAGCTGTGCAATTCGCCTACGTAGCTAATAAATCCGGAGTGATGGTCGTGTAGTTGAAGTTGTCTTTAACTTCAACTTCTACCGGCATTGTCTAAGTCTTACATCCCTTATTTATACCACCGACGGGTTCAGTCGGAATGTTCTAGCATTATACGTCGCTCGGAACCGCTCAGTCGCGATTTTGCCTTGTGAAGCTCCAGCTGCAAGATGGCAACGCCAGCTGGAGACAGCTACAGTCTCGAGGGCAAGGGGCAAAGAGGCCGCACAAGAAGGCAAAAGCTCCCCCACCGCCACCAACGACAGACGCCGTGTTGGAGGTGAATCGCGAGTTGGTGGCCCAGAACATTTGGCTGAGAGAGCAGCTCACCGCCGACTTGCTCAAGGACAAGAGCAAACCCGAAGACGAGGAGTTACGACTGGAAAATGAACGGCTGAGGCAGCAGGTGCTGGAGCTCGAGAAGAAACTGGAGAAGAAGAAAGGAATTGCGCTGCTGTCCGCTAAAGTCGTTGAAAGTCGAACCCAACACCGTGGCAACCTGCAGTTCGTCGAGTACAAGCTGCAGCTCGAGACCGACAGTCAAGGAACGCTGTTTGTGTGGCATCTCTACAGCACATTCCGGAAATTGGCGGCCACGCTGCAAACCAAGGAGGGACCAAGAAAAAAACTACCAGAGCTTCCGGCCGAGCAGATCTTCGCCAACTTTACGGAGAAGAGTATTCAAGAGCGGATCGTCACGCTGAACCAGTTCCTGGAAGCTGCCACTAATTCTAACGACCTCCACTGGGGTATTCGCGTCGACACTGACACTTGCGTAGTCAAACGCCGTAAGAAGACGACTCCGTCGTCGTCTCTCAAAACAAAAGACTGGATATTGCTGCATTCCAGAAACAACAACGTGCATACGTACGCATCCGTCATATCGGCGAAGGTTGTCGACAGTCGTATCCAGAAGCAAGGTGAAAGCCCGTTCATCGAGTACCAGCTCCGGGTTAAGACGGATGTTCACACCACCATTCTCGTGTGGCATCGCTACAGCACTCTCTATGACTGGTCGGAGGCAGTGCAGAGAGCAAATACTAGCTTCTTGACCCCGCAACTGCCCTTCGGTAGCAACTCCAAACCCATGCAGCACCAAGATGCAGAGATCGCTGTATTTTTGAAAAAGTTTTGAAGCTGCAACTTCTTCAGTGGGTTGTCCGAGTCGAAGGGGACATATTTGTCTGCGAGCTTCAAGTGAATGATGCAGCATCGACAACTCAACGTGCGCAGGGCTTTGATTTCTGTAACTCGTTGGCGTCGGTCTCCAAGCTTTTACCTTTGAAGTCAATCCTGCAGCGCCAGCGTAAACGCAGCGACGCGTTGCGCTACGAGCACAAAATGGCCCAAGCCAGCTGAGGATGAAGCGTTGTTTTGTAAGGTCACGAATACAGTTGCAGTTAGGTCGCGACGCACAATTCAAGCGTAAATGTAGTTCATTCTGCGTCATCAAGATCAAGGTACGTCTTCGGTCTACATGGACAACTGCTTCATCAGCGTCGACAACCTTCCGACTTGGAAGTTCATCGTCTCAACGTCCCTTTACGCGGTGCGGAGAATGATGTGCACTCCGCTGTCCGTGTCCACGACGTCGCTGAGCTCGCCCACCTTCAGTGCGAACCTGTCCACATCACACAATAAAAAGCATTAAAACTCCATATGTTCGCAATAGTTTGCTCTGCACACGTACGTGGCGTCTTCAAAGGG
Organism: Phytophthora syringae; assembly: GCA_012656105.1. Classification (NCBI taxonomy): domain Eukaryota; phylum Oomycota; class Peronosporomycetes; order Peronosporales; family Peronosporaceae; genus Phytophthora; species Phytophthora syringae. The sequence continues at coordinate 1,362,622 of JAAKBD010000172.1, read as the reverse complement.
CTTCTGCATCATGCCGCGTCCGAACGGTCCCAGGTCGCCACCGCGAGTGCCACTGCAGCCACCAACACGTCTAGTTAGCGCCAATACAAGAATTATTGAGTAATTGGCTCTGGGCTCTGCCAACCTGTTGCAGTCGCTGAACTGCTCCGCCAGGTCGTCGAACTTGGCCTGACTTGACACGATCTGGCCACGCAGCTCTGCCATCCATTGCAAAAGAAGCGGTCAGCCTCCTCCATAAACGGACATTTTAAGTACAAGTTCCCTACCCAGCAGTTTGGCGATGGCCTCCTCCTTGGAGCGCGTGATGTTGTCGGACAAGCGCGACGCTGCAACAGAACCCAATAGAATCCGTCACTTTCCCGCATCCCCCTTCGTCTAGAAGCGTCCACACGTACCGGGGCGACGCGAGCCGCTGTGCTTGATGAGCAGGTGAGACGCGCGGACTTGTTCTGCGCCAACACCAACGTCAGATCCCCATACAACACGCACAACCACGACACCCCACCAAACGCACCGGCCATTGTAATTTTGGCGTTGAAGAGGGGATCGCAAACTCGTACTTAACCGCGAACTTACGTGGTCCACCGAGGTTACGTCGCCACCGTCGCATTTGACACGCATTCCGCAATCCGCATTCTGAGCCGCACAAGTTCCGCAATGTGGACGCAGGACTTGGTGCGCGTGCTGCAAGGCGCCGGCAAAGTGGCGGAGCAGGTGGCTCGCTCCCAGGGCCCCGGCGTGGCGTTCAAGGGCTCGCAGCTGTCCAAGCACGCGGCGGAGCTGGCGCGTCTCGTCCCTCTCTTCCTCCACGACGCGCCTCCAGCTGCAGCTCCTGAACCGGCCAAGACGCTGGAGAAGACGCCCGAGCCCGCGCAACAGACGACCGAGACGCCCAAGACGCAGCTGGAGATCAAGTCCCAGAGCGACAAGATCCACGCACCCGAACCCGTCAAAAACCCGTCGCTCCGGAGCCCGTGGCGACCCGCGAACCCGTCGAGGAACTCGAGACGCCGCCGGTGCTGGAGGAGGAGCCTCCGCGTCGCGTGTGGGAGGAGAAACACGTGCCCTCGTCCCCGCTGTCCCGTATTTTGGGCTTCGGAGGCCTTGCAGCAAGACTCGCAGTAGGGACCGCAGCGGAGATCGTGCGCAGTGGAGGCAAGAACGGCACGTACAATGCGCTGGTGTCGGACGCCAATGCTGAGAAGCTGGCGGAGACGCTGTGCACTATGAGAGGTGCCGCCTTGAAGCTCGGCCAGATGCTGAGTATCCAGGACGAGGCCATGATCCCGTCCAAGCTGGCGGTCGCGCTGGATCGCGTTCGTGAAAAGTACGAGACGACGCGTTGTTGTTTTTGTGAATGGTGACTGACTATGGAGTTGCTATTCTGTAGCGCTCACGTGATGCCGAAGGATCAGCTGCACCAGCAGCTTGAAAGCGAGCTGGGTGAAGACTGGCGCACCAAGTTTCTGGAATTCGACGACGTCCCTATCGCCGCCGCGTCCATTGGACAGGTACCTGCTTGCCAATTGTTAGTGATCTCTTTGGTGAACGGTTCTAGTGACAAGGTGTGCTTGGCTTTTTTGTGTCAGGTGCACCGTGCTACGCTTCTGAACGGGGACCGAGTGGCGATTAAGATCCAGTACCCGGGCGTGGCTGAGAGTATTGGCAGCGATCTGCTCAACCTCAAGCGACTGGTGACTTACACGAACATCCTCCCCGTGGACTCTACATTGATGAGATTATCCGTGTGGGCAAGGAAGAGCTTACGGCCGAGTGTGACTATCTCAGTGAGGCAGATAACCAGGAACGTTTCAAGGACCTTATCGAGCAGCATGGCATGAGTGGACAGTATGTCGTGCCACGTGTGTACCGGGAGCTGAGTACAGCACGTATCCTGACGACGCAGCTGATCTCCGGGGTCGCCGTTGACAAGGCCGTGAATCTCTCACAGGACGTGCGCAACAGCATCGCTCGCCGTCTTCTTGAACTCACGATCCACGAGCTTTTCAACTGGCGCTTTATGCAGACAGACCCCAACTGGAGTAACTTTATGTATAACGCGTCTACTGACATGATCGGCCTCGTGGACTTTGGTGCTGCTCGCGAGTACCCCAAGTCTTTCGTGGACGACTACTTCAACATCGTGTGGGCTGCGGCAAACGAGGACGAGAAGACGATGGTTGACTACTCAATCAAGATGAACTTCCTCACTGGCGACGAATCTGCAGCGATGATGCGTGCTCACGTTGCTGCGGGCATGGTGGTTGGTGAGCCCTTCCGATCGCACGAGCCTTTTGATTTCGAAAAGAGCAAGCTGACGACTCGGCTTGGCCAACACACAGAGGTGTTCATGCACGGCCGCCTGACACCTCCGCCACAGGAAGTGTATTCCCTGCACCGCAAACTTGCTGGCGCCTTCCTGATGTGCATCAAGCTGCGTGCTGTTGTTCCCTGCCGTGAAGTGCTCGAAGAAGTGCAGCGTCAACATTACTCTTAGCTGGTGGGATTGCCATGCTACTTTTCCAGCGATATGAACCAGATTGATAGGCAACAATCCAAGGCGACAACTGAGCAACATAAATCAAAGAATCGACAAAGCTTTTAGACTGGAAGTGAAAGGCCCAGTACTACGAGGGATGGAAGAGTGCTCTTTGGGAGCTTTTCGGCATTGATGAGAAAGGCGACGCAACAGGAAAGTGCTCGTCTTTAGAAAGGCAGTATATTGGTGATGTTGTACTCTCCGCCAAGAGCTCGCATTCAACATTTGCAGATTTCGTCGTAAGCCAGAGAAGCAGGTTCACGATGACATTCCTGGCTCAAATACAGGACAGACACGACCGGAAGCTCGCAGCCCAAGCGAGCATTCTCCGACTTATTCGAGTAAGTAAACGCAATGTCTCGTTTGTTCTGACGTGCCATCTAACATGCTCTTCGGTCACGAAAGGCTGACGCCCTCGATCCAGGGCCGTACCGAGAAACATGGCCATCTGATGAATTGGAACCGGACAAATTGGTGCACGAAACTTCACCAATTTATGAGTTAGCCATGCGCCTGAACTGTCTAATGAATTGAATATGCCGCGTGCTTCACAGGAGACAAATGAGTCCGACGCCGAAGAAGATGATACAGAAGACACCACTACAACTGCAGCAAATTCACAATCTCCTGAAGAACTGTTCGGGCGCTTTCGTAAAATGCTAAAGTTGGTGTTCCTCGTCTTAGTGTCGAGGCTGCAATGCGCAAGGACGGAGTCAACCCAGCCGGATTGGACGGACCTGTCTCGGATGGAACAGTGTACTTCAACCAGACTGCACCCGCAAATATTGTTCCGGTCTCGAATACTAGGCGCCGCAAGTGGCATTGGATGCAAGTGCCGAAAGCCGACCGAGCTCCGCCTCCCCAGGAGGATCGGTTTGGATGGAAGGGAGCGAAGAAGGGGTGTACCAGCGTATCTCTCTGGCATCGCAGTGCCGCCTTCGGGAGCTCTTCGTGAAGGAGACCGATGCCACAGTGGAAAGTGGCGAACGTGACTCTATTGTGTCGATGGAGATACCGATTTCTACCGTCACTGGATCGGGTAAAACAGGCAATGTGCGCATGCTGACAGGACAGAAGGCCTTGAACCTCGAGATGGTGTTCAAGCCTCTCAAAAAGCCGTTTGATGTCGTAGCAAACGATGTGAACATTTTGACCGCTGTCTACCTTTCGGATACGGACATCAAAACCATTGTGGCCATGTGGCCAAGTGTAGGCGAGGCGCGCGCGCTTGACGAGTACTCCGGAGACTTTGAATCGCTGGGAATGGTAAGCTGCTTGCTCGAGAAAATGTTGTGAAGGTTTGTCGTCTAACTTTGATCTCGAAACATTGCTCTCCTTGTTGCTCAAGTGTGAACAGTTTTTCGTGACGCTCCGTACAGTTCCTAGGGCAAAAGAGAAGCTACAATGTCTTCTACTGAAGTTGGAGCTCGCTTCTCGCATTCACGAACTGACGTATGACTTGATCTCTTGCTTATATATCCTGCGAAAAATGGCAGTCTAAGCAGCTTTTGTGACCTCTTTGCAGACAAATGGTGATCCTCGTGACTCGCGCTCTGAATCAGCTCTGTTCGAGTCACAAATTCGCCTGCGTGATGAGACTCGCGCGTGATTTCGGGAATCTCGTTAACAACGATGCCTGCTCAAAGCCCAGCAAGAGGTTTTCCCTCGAGTCGCTATCGAAGATGGTCCATACCAAGGCTTACGACGATCCTAAGGTGGCAACGGCTTTCGACGCCTTCATCGAGTTCATTCGGGTATGGATCCTCATTGCTCTTGAAGTGACGTAAGTTTTAGCATCTTTACGAAAACAAACTGCTGCACAGGCTGAAGAAAATGGCGAGCTCGTAAATTTTTACGAGGAGATCAGCTTGATCTTTCAGTGCAAAGGTGTGTCTGTGGACGCACTAACAGGCGAGTTGAACCAACTTCGAGAGGGCTACCTGTTGGTGGAATCAATTGCGCTGACAAGTTCGTCAAAGGAGAGTTTGTCTGACCCACGTACACTTCTCGCTAGAGGTGCCTTTTCAGGATTTGCCGACGAGGTGGACGGAGAGCTGCGCGTGCTTCAAGGGCTTTTCGACCGACTGGAATCAAGTGTAAGTCTGAGTTGCCCGTCAATCTCCGCAGTTGACGCACTAACGCTGTTTGTCACTGCGTCGTCAGCACAAGTTCTTCGAGTCGTGGCTTGAGGAGAACACCACCACGTCGCTGGATGCTCACCTCAAAGCGATCGTCCAGTTCGTGCTGGAGATGCGAGCCAGAGCCCCCTCAACGTATGCTCGTCGCACTTGTAGTCGTGTTCCAACTGCGATAGTGGCAGTGGTCTCCATCCCATGACTTCAACGTTGACACGAGCTGCACTTTCGACCGAAACGCTTCCTCCATAACTCACGGCAAGTGACTGAAACGGAGCGATATATTACGCGAGCTAGCTAATCCAGCGAGTATGGTACAGGACGTCCTAGCGACGCCCATAAGTTAATAGGCTGCTGACGAGGTCTTCAGAGCCCGATCATTGTGGCGTTCTTGCAGATGAAGAGCATGAACCGGTTGCGGCACTCCCGGAGGTCCTCCTGCATGTCGACCAGCGCGAAGTGGCTGTAGTGCACCCGGCAGAGATGCTGCATCATGGTGAGCATTTGCTGACACATTTCGCGGATCTGCGGTACCGTGAGCGGCTCGGACGACGCCATGAGCTCTCCGATCTGCTCCAAAGCGGCCGAGAAGCTGCGCACGGGGGTGACGTCGCACTGGAGGTCCTTGCACAGGTCGACAGCAACGAACAGCAGCAGCTCCAGCTCTTCGCGCAGCAGCGTGGCTTCCTCCAGAACCATTTCGTACTCGAGCTCGGTCCAGTTGCAGCGTGCGCGCTTCTCCCTGCAGTCGTCGTCCAGGACGATTTTGCGCTTGCGGCTGACCGGGACCTGCGGGGTCAGGAGCTGCTGGTGCTTGTCTACGAGCAGCATGTTGGTGGCGTTGAAAGAAATGGCTGACGGAATTTGCCTTTTGTCTTGTGCTTGACAGCGCACTTTGGTAAATGAGCTGCTGCCCTTGGAGATGCGCGCTTCAAATTTCTGGCGGAATGGCGACTGTGGACGAAAAACCCAAAATTAACGTATACTTGGTTTCAGTATGGACGTCCTTACGTTGCGCGTTTGCTGAAAAGTTTGGTATGTTGCTGCAGTGCGCTTATAGGACAAGGATCACAGGACGATAGCGGATGGAGAGGAATATTCACGGACGGATGGCACATCGCATGGTCTTGCCATGCGAACGCTAGCCCAGCCGGACGAGTTACACTCGGGTGAGTTGGTGGTCACCAGCTGGAGCAGAAGTTTGGGTGGAAATAGACGATCTCCGTCTATTTTCCTGCGAGTTTAGTGCGACGTATTCTTTTTCTCAAGCAAATTCTTCTCGAAATATTCTGATTTCATAAGCAAGCGTACACAAGCGAGGCAAAGTTTGCTGCAGCGGGACAACGGGCGTGGAAAATGCTCTGCCGAAGCCACCCTCGCCGAAACCCCGGCGACACTATGCCCTTGCTCAATTTTTGAGGCGCGACACGATTGCCGACCGTTGCAAACAGCAGCATCTTCAATGGCTCTTTGACTGCGGTCTCAACCGCTATCAATGGTGTCCAGCTGCCCACGGCTCCTTCTTGGCCGATCTATTCGAGGCGAGCCACACGTTGCAGGTTCGAAATTAACCACGAAAAAATAGATCCGCGATAAACTAGAATCAGGACCACGGACGTTGAGGACCCACCTGGCGAGACGTGTCACTCGCCAAAAATGTGCCGGTGGAGCAGGCACTTTATCCGTTCGGAACCACCGCATGGCCTGCCCAATAAAGTCGAGAATCCGGTGCTGCAGGCAGCCAGGTCCGCCCTCTGCAGAATGCTACGCGCACGGCACTGAGTGCAAGAGCGCGGCGATCGATTAATTACGACGAACAAGTCGCTGGTACAGTCGAATCTCCCAGTATATCCAATAGCTCGTTCTATAGATACCCTTGCATATCGAATGGGGTAGCATTCAGTGCTTACCAATAAATGAAGTTATATAATAAATCCCTTTCAAATCGCTTCGGTAAATTCCTACGCACACTGAGGGGTACGACAGTACTTGTCCTCAGGATACGAAAAGCGAATTTTGGTGGAGACCGGCTCGCTTCAACTAGTCAGAACATGGGGGATGTGCTGTGGCGGGCTCGTCGCATGAACCCCATGGACAGGCTTCGTCTATTCAGGCTTTCGTGCCTACTACCTGTATTAGGCTTATGGAGGCACTTTCAAATCGTTAATGTAGGCATTACACGTTTTGTATGTATTTTATGAAGGTTAGAGCTCTACTCGATTACCCTAGAAGCTGCTTCCACCATGTCGACGTACTGAGTAGCATGCATTTCTCCTTCCAAGGAGAAATCAGTTAGTCGGGCTCGATATTCGCTTCTCATGCGCTTTAGTATGCTAAATCTGCTTCAACTGGGGCGGTATACTCGCAAGGCCCTGAGCAAATGTCTTCAGCGACAAAAATATTCTGTCAAGCTCAGGGTCGTCCCATGCTCCGTTGATGTCAAGGGCAGACACGCGATCAACCATGCTCTTAACCCTGCGAGCGTTGTGATAGTCTTGCTGTAGATCATTTCGCTCAGACCAAATTGTGCTAATCACGTCACCTCCAAATGTGTTTGATAAACGCGTTTGGTGCACAGTCTGGAGCTTTGACAAAACTTCATAGCTTGCCATGATCATCTCTTTTGAGGATATTTACTGATGGCTGTGGGGAGGAACGCAATTATTTGTCGGTCACATCCAAAACATTCATGTCGAATCTTTTCATCAAGAGGGAGACTGTCGTTTTCAAGCCATCCCGAAGGATGCTGCTTGGCGAATGTGTTTCATCGTGATGTCCTTCCAAGAAGCACCGATTTTGGCTAAGTCGATGTCTTAAACTGGGATTAACAAACAAGGTCTAGGGTGCCAAGTCTGCTTAGCTATTGTCTGAGCTAAGATTGGGCAGATCATAAGGCCTTCTAAGACGAAAAGCCCGAATGCCGGTAATCAACTCGGCATTCGGGGCTTTCTCGCTTACAATGACTTACATGCTAGCCATCAGATGGAGAGCTGTAACTTGCTTTTACAATGAAAAGTCACTCATACATGTCGTAGACGTCCGTTTTACTAAACTGTAATCTGGGTTTAGTACCAGCCATAATACCCCAAAGCCCGGTTAAGAAGTCCTGGCAAAATTAGTGAAAGGGACAATAGTCTACTTACTTTTTTCTCAGCTAGCGCTGCTGAAAGCTGAGAGGGGTCTGGGACGGCGTCTACAGGAGCATCTTCACGGCCATACATGATACAAAACTGTATATAGCGTCTAAAACTTGGCCACTACTTCGAAGTACTCGTCTTGCTGCCGGGTTTGATGCCTAGATGCACATCATACTTCGCCAGCCACACGTCACGTTTTTCGGGAACTGCTTTTCCTTTCGTCTTGTCCCGTAGAGCGTCGTTTACACTCAAAAAAGAGGGTTGGACCGAACTCTTTCTGGGCATCTCGCCCTAGCTAACAACCCCGGATATGGCCTTGCAGTGTATTGCTGGTACTCTCTTGGTTCCGCAACAACTAGATCATAAGTTTTGTATTGAACAGTCGATGTATCCATCCTCTTCCTGGAGGCATTTTCAAAAACTTAATGTAGGCACCGCGCCCACTCTCTACACAAAATGCCTCGATTGACGAAGCCTGGTGATAGATAACCACTAATCTCCGAAACGAGGAGGTGTGCTCCTCCAAGGAGGCACCAAAAGCGTAGGAGGATGCAATACTGAACGTACCTTCGGAAGATGTGGCCGCGAGCGGTTCTCGTCCTTATGCAATCACTACGCTTGCTGGTCCAAAACTTGTGAAAGTGTACTGAAAACACTTTAGTCCGACGACAAAAAATGTATCCCTGCTATCGGCCAATGATGGATGCCGCTTGCGGATACCTTCCCTACTGAAAGGTTTCTTTGGAGTCTCAGCTGCACCAGCGTTCAGTCGAAGCTGACGAGGTCTCCTGCTTCAGAATCTCCATCTGCAACTATCTGCGGGCTCGCTTCTTGCGTTGGTTGATTTTTCTCGTGACAAGTGGTCTGCCCTGCATCAAGATATCCAGCGCCTTGCGGTTCAAGCACTCGCCTGTGGACGTGTCCAGCTGCAGTCGCCTACCACCTAACGCAAAGCTGTACGCGTCATTGCCATCGTAGCCAAGCAGCTTCAAATCTGCACCAAGCACAACACAAATACAAGAAACTTCATCAGCTTGATCACCACACCCTCGTTTCCTCCCCTCACCTTTAGGTGCGACCTCCAGCACCTCCTTCACGCCTACTCCCAAAATCGACACCCGCACGAACTCCTCTGGGTCCCCCACTTTCCGGCACGACACCACGTCCGTCACCACCTTGTCGCAGAGTCTCTTGGCCCCCAAAAGGCCGTCACGGACGCACTGCAGATGGCGCCACTGGTGGCCAGCACCTCCAGCAAATTGGCATTGGCGTCCGCCTGGTACACGAGACTGCCCGACAGTAGTAGCGAGCAGTACATCTGGAAGCGGCTGCCGGGCCCCAGCCACCGCATCAGGTCCCCGCCGCAGTTCTGCACGATGGGCGTCTCATGCACCTTCGACTTGTCCACAGGAACGACTTGGACCTTGCGCTTCGCGGCGAACCCTCGCGTCTGAGACGCCGCCAACGACCGGCTCAGACGTCGAATCAGCATAATATTGTGTGGCTAAGAAAATGTGGCCACTTTTTAATTATTCCAATTAGCCAATCACAGCTCGCAAAATTCATCTTTACCTGGCAGAAAAATGAAAAGTACGATTTTAAGCCGAGGAATTCGGTACTATGTAGTATTTGGGAATCTGCCACCTTGAGCAAAGATGGTGATGCTCCTGTGCGCGATCGTTGGTGCGGAGGGAAGCGCGTTTCCTGTGGATATCGAGGCAAGTCGGTTGGTGGGCCACTTGAAGGAGGCGATTAAGGCAAAGAAGCCAAACGACCTCAAGTATGTTGACGCGGACAGGCTGCTGCTCGTCTTAGCGAAGAAGCGGACCGCGTGGCTGAAAGATGACGATCCTGCTGCGCTGGAGTTGGAAGAAGGAAATACGCATCCAAACATTCAAACGGCGATGATTGGCGAGGAGATGAAGGCTACGTGGACAATTGAAAACGTGTTGACAGCTAACAACATGACCAAACGGAAAGGGCGAGCTCCAAAGTCGAGGCAAATCCACGTGCTGGTGGATGTTCCGCTGCGCAAAGAGAAGACATCATCTCCACTTGCAGACGTTGCGGTCGCGTTGTTTCAACACACTTTCTTCAATGTTCCCAGTACAACGGGTTCAAGAACTCAATCGCTGAAGAAGCAGCTGGTGGAGAAGTACAAGTGTAAATGCGAAGCAACCCAGGAAGGCGACCGCATGTTGCTGTGTATGGTGATGAATATTGGTCTACCGAGCACTGTTGTGGTTGCATCACACATTTTCCGACGAGAACACGGTGATATTAAGAGACCCTTCGTGCAAATCGAAGACATTGACGATGTGAGAAATGGCTTGCTGTTGTTTAAACCGATCAAAAGTGCCTTCGATGATCTCGACATTGCGTTTCTTGCTGACAAGGAAGATCAGTTCATACTGAAACTGTTTAATCCAGACATTAAGTCGGATCTGCTCGTGGGCAAGCTGAACCAAAAGCAAAGGGGTGCACTTGGACTTGAATCCATTCCGGCAGGTTGGAAGACAAGTACGAGTCCAGTGTATGCTCCATATGCGCCGGAGTTCAATGTGCTCACAACGTTTGGCGAGCTGGAGGGCAAACCACTTCTGTTTCCAAGCGGGTCAACACTACGTCCTTTCAGGCGCTGTGTGTACCATCAAGCACAGTTGGCCAGAACAAAAGCAATTCTCCAGGGATGGGTCTCGGAAGATTATAACTTCGAGGACTTTTCGTCAGAAGGGCTCACATTGGACGAGAAGATGAAATTGCTATATACTTCGAGGTACTAGCAAGTTGCTCATTTCCTGATAGCTGTGTTTGTGACATCCCAGACCTCGCTTTCACAGGGGAATTAAGCAACAAACAAGAATTGGCGCAAATTGGACTTTACATGTTTTTATATTTTCCTATGCAATCTCCGTGAGATTGGTGTACCAATTTCATGAATCGAACCTTCACGTACTGGATTAATGACGATTCTTGCTCGCTAATAGACTACCGGTAGGCCACGGTGAATGCACGCTTGCCATATCGAACGAGGCCGCCTGCACTCGAAAAGGATTCGCTAGGGGATGTTGATCGAGAGCCGGGGACAGTATACATGCATTGCGTGATGAATTAACATGTAAACTAGCTGAGTAGACCCTTCACTTGGAAAAACGTAATCAGACGTCCAATCAGCATCGTTTGTGTGGCTAAGAAAATGTGGCCACTTTTTTAATATTCCAATCAGCCAATCACAGCTCGCAAACTTCATATAAACAAGTTCCGTTTCTAACGTAAATAGAAACGGTTTCTTTTGTCTAATAGACGAGCTATGGCCGAATGGCGCGGGAATCCGTCGCCGCTGCGCGCCAAGTCCACTCGCTTCCCGTGGCTGCTTTTACTCTGGTGGACTAAAGTGACGTTTTGGCTACGTCTTTGGCTCAAAATTTGGGTGCAGCGGCCACTTATGCGTCTAGGAATCGGCTCGTCCGAGGACGTCCAAGAAGTCGAGAATGAAGCGGAAGACGTGGCCTCTGAGACCCCTAGCGACGTCCGAGGGCAGACGGAAGCAGCTCTACCTTCCGGGCTGGTCAACAATGGCAACTTGTGCTTCGTGAACGCCGTGCTGCAGTGTCTGGCAGCCACCCCGAGCTTCTTGGAGGGCGTGGACCGGGCGCTACGGACGCGGACGCAGCTGCACGTGACGCAGCAGGCGGACAGCAACCAAGTGCAGAAGCTGCTGGTGGCCGAGACGCTCGTGAGTCTCTTGAGGGGAATTTCGCCCATGGAGAGCGAGGAGGACGAGCTGGAGGTGGAAGCGGAAGGACTGAGACGCAGAGGAGAACAGGACAGACGCAGACAGAACAGGGACGACAACCAGCAGAGGATGAGGAGGTTCAGGGCGGCTGCGAGTCGATGCACGTACCTCGTGTCCAGTGCAGCGTCCAGACAGGAGCAACAGGACGCGGAGGAGTTTTTGTCGTTTCTATTGGAGCTGCTGCACGAACTGCTACGCTGTCCTGATGAGCCAGAGTTCAGGAAACAAGAGGAGAGGAGGCAGTTCGAGCAGCTGGAGAAGGCGGGGCTGAACAAGCTCAAGAGCTATGATCCTAATGACCCACGCTCGTACATGCATGCGGTTGGTACGTTGAGCTTGGGGCTTTGGTGTGTGTATTGAGACTGATTGTGGACGTTTGTGAAGCAAACCTTGGTGAAGTCCGGTGGAACCATTTCTTAAGACAGAATGCCTCGGTGATCACGGATCTTTTCTCCGGCCAGACTGTGAGAGGCTCGCAATGTTGTAGTTGTGCGAATCTCACGTGTCTTCATGAAGAGCAACGGTGCGTTGCTACTTTTGACGTATTGGTATTTTAAAAGGTTAGCTAAGTGTTCGTACTCCTATGCAGGATTATATCGCTTACGATCACCTCAGGAAAAGATGATCAAACGCTTGCAGAATGTCTGGAGCACTTTCGGCATCCCGAACAACTTACCGGGGAGAACCGCGTGTATTGCGATGGCTACTGCCAAACCAAGACTACTCGTCTCACCCAAATGTTGCTGCAACGTGTGCCTCCTGTGCTGATACTTCGGTTGCAGCGGTTTAAGCAGACGTCTCTCGGAGGCCAGACACAAAAGGTTGATACTGCGGTCAGCTTCCCATGCGGAAGTGATGAATTTCTAGACCTTACCATGAATGCCTTCTTCCGGGACGAAGAGAAGCGGGCCAAGTTCCAGTTAGTCGCTGTGTGTGCCCATCTAGGAGCCTCAATCGACTCTGGACATTATGTCGCCTATGTGCGGCACCACGTAGATCAAGGTTTACGGGGAGCTGGAGATGCGTCCGGCAAATGGCTTCGAATCGACGATGATGCAGTCTCCGTTATTGATGAAGCCACTCATCGACGCGAGACGCTGACCTCTGCGTACTTGCTCTTCTATTCCCTGGTTTCTAGGTGAGGAAGAGTCCCGTTGGTGTAATGGTTAAATGGCATGAAGAACGTATTCTAGGCACTCGGCATACCTTTTACTGCCGCGTAGTATTACTCAAATGTGAAAGGCAACAGACAAAGGCTGCTTGCAGATGAAATGATCGAACGCTGCGCAAAAGATGTGGCATGAAACAAACATACGGTACATTTCTGCGGGGTATACCGAACCAGTTCGAAGGATCAAAGCCTGTCAAGCAACACGCATCTACGAGGCAGAAGTGTAGAAGTGGAACTGGTGGTAGTAGTCCAGCACGGCAGTCGTTCCGAAGCGGAAAAGCTTGCCCACGCCTGGCACGTAATCCAGCACATCCGCGGCCTAAGCACATACACAGCACGACGAAATAGTAAGCCTCTGAAGAACTGTGCTGAGCGGATCGCCAACAAGTTGACCCGCCATCCTACCTTTCCGGTCGCAGGCTTGGTGACCGTTGCATATACTGGATCGCGGAGTAAGTAGAGAAGGAGAGCCATCTACATAATTCACAATATAATTTTGTAAGTCTTCAGCGACGTTCAGATCGCATAGATATCTCACAACAAACCTTTCGAGCTGCGATCTCTTCTTTGGTCTTGTCAGAGGAGGAAGGCTCATTTTTCGGCGCCGTCTTCGAAGCGGCAGCAGATAGCGCCAAGCTACGTTGAAATCAAACAATAATTAGTAAACGAGACTCAACAGCCTTTTCATCGAAATTCATGCGAGTTGGACATACCCAGAGAGCTCCACAAGAAGTGACATGACAACGGGAGTCCACGAGGTTTCCGGCCGGCGGCGACGCAGCAAAGCATACACCACAGGCCGCAAAATGTGGCAGACTTCTCCCGCCATGAGTAGATCCTCTCGTGCACCTTCAGCGACTTCAATCGTCGCGTTCTACATCACGACAAGACAACGTCAATCACATGCTAGCCAGGATCCATTTCAGAATTCAGCTTACTTCAAAGGTGATTTTGTTGGGGGCTTCATCAACTTCTGACGGTTCCGGCTTCGCAGCAGTAGCTACTTATTTCAACACGGCTCACGTCAGTAGCTGTAACGCGTACACAAGCTGCACTGTCAAACTCCCACCTTTTCCGAAGGTCTTGCCCGTGCGTGCACCCGGTTGCTTAGGCTTCTTAAACCGCGCGAACGCCGACGGGCGGGGCGCAGACTCCACGCCCTTGTACTGCAGGAAGATAATGCAAAACGACCTTTTAGCACCACCAGAAAAACACCGAGATCGACCATCACACGAACCTTTCCACCACGCAGAAGCATGGCACGACGACGTTGAGCTAGAAGCACAAGGCGAAGCATTCCCTTGATCATTTCCACCCACACGATCAGTCGCCACTTGCCAGCGTCTCCACCGACTTTGCGAGCGATGACTTCGGCCAGCACTTGCACGTTAGAGATGATCGACAGCGGCACGCGAACCAAGCGCGTCAACCTACAAACACCAAACGCAAACTCATAAACCGTCAGCATTTCTAATCGTTTAGAAATAACACGTTGCAGCGCACTTTTGGCTGTTCGTAGGCGGCTCCATCTCGTCATTGTCCTTCTTGTACAGTACGTAGTCATGGTACAGATGCAGCAGCCCCACCAGTGAGTAGCTGAACTGCGTGGCCACTTCCGGCTCCACCAGACGTTTCTATAGGATCAAAAAGCAATTAGAAATTCCACTTCAAGCTGCAATATCTTCAGGATTTTCCACCGTTAGAAACATGTACCGGTACGAGCTGCGGCGCCACGTACAGCGTCGTCTCCACATTACGCGCCAGACCCGTGTGACTGCCCACCCACGCCTCGTAGGCGCCGAGAAGCGACGTGATCTTGGAAGAAGCAGGTGGCGACTCCGAACCATCTGAAGAGGGGGAAAGAACGAACGTCGAGCTGCGCGGGGCTGTCGCGTTGACCTTGCACTCCTCGTCCGTCTCCACCGGTGTCTTGTTCTCGTCCGCCATGATTAAAAGTGCGATGTGATGGCCGACTTGAACGTTGAGTAAAACGAAATCTACCGCTCAGATTTGAGATTCTATTTCTATCCTCAGATTTCTGATTCTATTGGGTTCAAAAACGAATCAGATGAACAGCTACGCGACGGCAGAGGTGGTGAAAGCACTCGACGCCGACGCGTCCTACGCGCTCGTTGAGGACCCAGCGCATGTGAATTTCTTGCAGCAAGAGTGCCGGATCTACGGCTCGCTCGAGGAAGCGCAGCTTCAACGCAACGTCTACGTTTGGCTCTGGAAGAGATGGCGGTCGGGGTCGCCAAAGGGTTTCTACGTCTAGTGGAGTCGGTATCAAACAATGGACCGGCTGCAGCGGGACAGAATGAAGTTCACGAGATTACGCAAGAGTTGACGGGTGGTGGGCCATATAGAGACCCGAGCGGTTCAGTCGCGCGGAGACTTTGTAAGCCTTGAGTTGGCCGTGGAATTGTGTAGCAAAGAGCTGATCGTTGGTGTTATTCTTGCAGCACCGCAGCGACACGCTCGACTGCGAGTGTTCCGAGATCTGTGGGAGCGCGGCTACGTCGTGACATTTGGCTCCAAGTTCGGGGCGGACTTCCTTGTTTACAAAGGTTGGGCCTGTTGACGAGAATGTTGCTGTGTATCTCTCTCAACCTTCGGTGGTTGTGCCATTTTAGATGACCCTAAGCGGGCTCACGCGGTGGGTCTGATCGTTGTGAAGGACTACGAGGAGGAGTTTGCACGTGTGGATGTCGTTAGTTTCTGTCGTGTGGCGAAAATGGTGAAGAAGCAGCTCTTATTCGCCGGTGTGCAGCGGAATTGTGAACAAGTCCAAGATGGTACCGATGAAGTAGCAGATGCAGCCGCGGACATCGTCGTATACATTTCCTTATCTCATGCGCTGCTGGTTTCACGTCAAGAAGAAAGCGAAGAATAATTGGCGCGATTCAAAGACTCTCGGACAGTTCCCTAGTTACTTATAGGCTGTCGTTTCCTTCTGCTGTAGTTGAAGGCGTCTTCATGTGTACTTCGTTCTGCCGGAGTTTTTGTGCGATCTTCACGAGGCAGTCGGCATCAGCGGGGATCTGCGTGTTTTGACGCAAGTCCAGCGCAACAACCGTGCTATTCTGCTGTAAACCCTGCAGCAGTGCATCGCCATCACTCTCGCTCAACGCATTGCTGCTCAAGTCCACGGATCGCAGTATCGTCAATGAGTCCGCAAGAATTTCAGCCAGAGCCTCCGCACTGTCCTTGCCCAGCATGTTGCTGCTCAAGTTCAGGTTGGTCAGAGACGTGTGCTCCACGAGACCTTCCAGAAGCATACGGCCCCCGTCGTCTGTAAGGCGGTTCAGCCGGAGATCAAGTTCGACGAGGCTGATGTTGTATTTGAGTCCGCGACTGAGGTAGCGTCCGCCTTCCGCGTGTATTTGGTTGTCACAGAGCTTCAAGGTGGTTATGACGCTTTCGGGTCCGAGCAACTTGGACAGCAGCCTCGCCCCGTGATTCGTAAGTTTGTTGTGCGAGAGATCGAGGGATGTGATGCTGGTGTTCTTCACGAGTCCCGTCATGAGCATCCGCAGCAGGTCGTCGTCCAGAAGGTTACTGGGCAGCCACAGCGTCGTCAGCGTCTTGGACGCCTTGATGATGTGCGAAAGGTTCGTCGCGTCGGAGATCTTCATGCCGAACAGCATCCGCTCGTACTTCATGCCGATCTTTTTGACGCCGTAGGTCACTCGGAGCCTGGTCAAGTTGCGCAGCTGTGCGCAGACCTCGTTCAAGTCTAGATGAGACAGTAGCTGGTCGATCTCAAGGGTGAAAATGAACTCACTAGAAGCCTTGACGACGGCCATCAAATGGTCATGATCGTCAACGGTCTGATCAAAGTCTTCAAGCAGATCTTGCAGGTACTTCTCTAGGAAGAGCTGTTTCCACGTGAGTCCGTGGTCCGCAATCTGGATGTTCTTCCACTGCGTTTTGCCGAGGCAGCAGCGTTTCCAGTAGTTCTCGTCCGTCACGTTGGGCGCCGTCACGCACACATCGAGGTCCAATGGCAGTCGCGCCATGACCTCCGGAAGGAACTGGCGAGGCACATTCTGCGCCTTGGGCTGTAGACGGAAGCGGTCCGAGATGATCTTGAGGCACATGAGCAGCAGCGACGGGATGGTCGTCGTTGTAGAAGAGCTCTTGGCACCGCTGTCTGCTGTCTGGGCATTCTGGACAACCCGAGCGCGGTATTTCTTCACCTGGTCGGACAAGGCGCACACGTCCGTGGTTGCGCCGACGGTGGAAGCTGAGACCATGGCTACGAACTAAGCTGGGTCTGCTTCACTAAGCGCCTCTTCCAATCAGGCAAGCGTCAGTTGCTACCTGAAATAGGAACTTCACTAACTGAAAGTCCTAGTTGACGTTGCCTTCAACCTGATAACAGAGTGATGGTCACTTGGTTTCCTTTTGGATTCCGCATCCATTTCGCATTCCGCACTCTAGTGCGCAAGCGGCAAAGGAGCGAAGAGATGGAGAAGCATAATGCAGGTGACGCAGCCGCGAGGTCGACGTTCATGGGGGACGACATCGGCGAGCTGCGCAAGTACATCGGTGCGTTCTCCTTCACGTGTATCTGGTTCGCTTTTACGTATTTGATGATGTGGCTTCCGTTCGCAGTGGAGATGATGCACGCGGAGATGGAGCTCATGGAGAACATCAAGCTGAACGAGCGCAACATCGCGGCGGCGAATGCTCACGTAAAACACTTCAAGGTAAGGGGAAAAGGGTTCAGTTGAGAGTAATCCGGCCGCTTACCAAAGAGAAATACTGCCATCTGCAGGAGTTGATCGCCCAGGAGCGCGCACGCTACAAGACTCTGAAGAAAAATTTGGCGGGGACACGAACGAGCTCAAGAACCTCGAAGAGAAACAGATTGGTAGGACAAGAAGGCTTGCAATCTCGTGTGGATTCATCTCTGAGTGACTATGTTGTGAATGAGAAGTGGCCAAGGAGAAGCATCAAGAATTTCGAGGTAATTGGTGTGAATTTTCTATCCTCGATATATCATTTGGTTGACTAATTGACGGTGTAGATGCTGTGTCGCGGCGTGAGAGTGAAGTGCAGGTGCTTCGCTCGAGGTTTCAGCAGCAGCAAAACGCCATGCTCAGCTTGAGATGCCACGTTCTCCACGCTTCTACCCTTCTGGAGAAGCTGTCGTTGCTGAATGACTCCGTGGAGAATGACACGCAAAATGGTATGCTCGTTGTGGAGGAATTTCTGCAAGGGCAGAACTGAAAGTGGTTTGATTAACTTGGCTGGGTATTGTTTGGTATAGCGAATGATGCCGTAGACCAGTGCTCTGAGCCGATAGAACTGCGCGCTGTTCGCCAGAAGCTCCGTGCAAAGATCCGATACACGCAGCAGTTCATCGCTCAGATGCAAGAAGAGACGAAACTTCTCATTCAGGAAGGAGCCAATCTCAAAACCGAAGTGTTGAAGTGCGAGCAAGAGGCCGACAAGTTTCGTGACTCAATCGTTCTCAAGGAAAAGGAAAACGAGATCCTGTTTCATCGCCTACAGGAAGATACTCTCCGCATCATCAAAGAAAACGGTAATTCCAACACGCCTCGTCCAATGAAAGGATCTTGTGCTTGCTTAAGAACGTGGCCTGACGATCACAGGAAAAATTGAGAACAAGTTGAAGGCCAAGCGCAGGAAGTTTCGACTCAAGACTAAGAATGAGATCAGCTCGTTGAAGCGCAGGATTGCGTTTATCACGTCTGGTAAGTTGTGGCTTGTGTTCTATGGAAACTTCAATGCAGTTGACACTCTGCAACCGACGATCAGAGCTCGAACGAGGTCAAATGACGAACGAAGACGCGCTGTCTGCAATCGATTTTCTTGGCACCAAGCGCGAAGAGCTAGAACAGAGGTATGTGCGAAGTTTCATCATTGCTGCCGGGTATCACCGCAACACTAATGTGACGTTGTTTCCCAGGCTAATTGAACGCAACAAAAAACTAGCGGCTGTCGAGGTCGAACTTGCTGGAACACGCTCAATGTATTTACCACGACTAACATTTGATTATGCTGGCAGAGTGCCGTATCTGAGCTATCGAAAACGATCACCAGTTCTCGCCGGGGTGAAAGAACGTTTGACACGACACGTTTTCAAGAAGAGCTGGATATGAAGCGCGATGCTGCTCACGCTGCTCAGAAAAAGCTGGATGATAAACATGTATGGGCTGATAAACTTTTCTAGCTGAAAGTAGCTGATCTAATAGGTTGGGTGTATACAGGAACAACTGAAGCTGTTAGAAGCAGACCACGATCAAGTATGTATCTAGCGTCTCAGCTGGTTACCGAATTGATGTTAACTTTCACTATTTGTGCAGTTGAATGCAGCATTGGAAGACATTGGCGCCAAGATTGTTGCTGCAAAGGATACAACAGAAGGGCTAGACCGTGAAATCGTATCATTTGCAAAAGATTTTGAGGAGCAGGAGGAACGGAGCAAGAACTTGCGTGCGTCACTGAGTGAATTAAAACAGAGGATTGAGACCGTTCACGCGGAGCACGAAGAGCACCAGCGCAAGAACAAGAGCGCCGTCAAGGCGCAAGCAAAGATTCGTCGCCAGAGAGATTTACTGCTCAAGCAAGAAGAAGAAATGTCCTCGGAGCTCTGTGACGCCGAGACCTTGAGTCAGATTTTAGGTGAAGGCATTAAGGTTCGTACGAGCTTAACTCCATCAGTGCTGCGCACGATCACTAAAGCGCCACTTACGTTTTAGCATGGAACCGAATATGCTGAGCGGATCGGCACAGCCAACGTGCGCAATGCAGAAACGCAAACGCGCATCGAATTTGAACTTCGTAGCAAGGAGCTCAGCTTGCAACAGCAATGTGCTCACGAAGAAGCCCAATACCAAGCACAAGTCGCCGCCTGGGATGATAAGGTAATGCTAAAACTTACTTACAAAGTATTAGCTTCTTGTCGCTAACTTGTACCATGTGCAGATCAAAAGCGTGGAGAAACAACTTCGACGTCTCTAACAGCAAGAGCATATCGTTTCTCTCTTAGGCCACAATATTCAACGAAATCGCAATTCTCGGAGCTTAGAAGCAATTCATTATTCACTGAAGTCGCAATTCTCGGAAAAGTTCAAGCTGAGTGCATCTTCGCACGGAGACTGGGAGGGGCAGCACTTCAAACACGCAAGTGAACGGCCGGGTCGAAACCCACCCGCAGTCTTCACGAAGTTGCTGGGACGCACTTTCAAACTTCCTCCGGACCCCGCAGCAAGAACCAATGAAGGCCTTCTACTTCTGTTTCGCGTCGTTCCTGTTTGCGGTGTCGCTGGCAACGCATGTATCGGGGCATGCAACCCCTCCGATGGCTGCTGAGCCGCCGAAGGCGATCGATGGTGAGCGTGTTTTGGCTGGACTGGGAGAGCTCGACGGAGGTGGCGACCTCGAAGATGACGATGACACTGGCGACATGGGCGATGATGGCTATCGCGGTAAGTAAGCTGTTGAAGGAAGAATGTTCGTGCTGTAACTAATGGGATGTTATTGCAGCGCTGCGAGGTCTTGGCGACGGTGAAGCCGATATGAATGTCGACGACGAGGCCGTTGTCGTTGGCGGACGTGCCGTGAGTGGTGGCGCTGTTGCTACTGGCCCGCGACGTGGAGGCGGAGGATTCTACGCTGGCGGACGTGCAGTGAGTGGTGGCGCTGTTGTTACTGGCCCGCGCACGCGACGTGGAGGCCGAGGATTCTACTGAGTCAAGCCATCAGTGACGCTACAGGAAGATGAGACTTCGGTCTATTGCGAGTAGCTTTTTGCAATTGTCTTTTTGAGTCGTGAGCTAATGAAGCCAAATGAAGCCAAAAGTATATGTTTCCACACGCTAGGAAGCTCAAAGCAGATCGCTTTTGCATAATATGAAACACCGGAATATGCTGAGCGGCATTTATGCCATGTGCAGATCGAGAAACAACTTCGAGGTCTCTAACAACAACGCAAGAGCATATCGTTTCTCTCTTAGGCCAACAATTATTCAACGAAATCGCAATTCGAGGAACTTAGCATAGCGGAAGGAATTCATTATTCACTGAAGTCGCAATTCTCGGAAAAGTTCAAGCTGAGTGCATCTTCGCACGGAGACTGGGAGGGGCAGCACTTCAAACACGCAAGTGAACGGCCGGGTCGAAACCCACCCGCAGTCTTCACGAAGTTGCTGGGACGCACTTTCAAACTTCCTCCGGACCCCGCAGCAAGAACCAATGAAGGCCTTCTACTTCTGTTTCGCGTCGTTCCTGTTTGCGGTGTCGCTGGCAACGCATGTACCGGGGCATGCAACCCCTCCGATGGCTGCTGAGCCGCCGAAGGCGATCGATGGTGAGCGTGTTTTGGCTGGACTGGGAGAGCTCGACGGAGGTGGCGACCTCGAAGATGACGATGACACTGGCGACATGGGCGATGATGGCTATCGCGGTAAGAAAGCTGTTGAAGGAAGAATGTTCGTGCTGTAACTAATGGGATGTTATTGCAGCGCTGCGAGGTCTTGGCGACGGTGAAGCCGATATGAACGTCGACGACGAGGTCGTTGTCGCTGGCGGACGTGCCGTGAGTGGTGGCGCTGTTGTTACTGGCCCGCGCACGCGACGTGGAGGCCGAGGGTTCTACTGAGTCAAGCCTTCGGTGACGAACGCTACAGGAAGATGAGACTTCGGTCATTGCGAGTAGCGTTTTGCAATTGTCTTTTGAGTCGTGAGCTAATGAAGCCAAACAAATGAATGTTCCGTGCGCTAGGAAGCTCAAAGCAGCTCTTGCGTGGCGCTTTTGCTTTCCTTGGGTTCTTTTTTGAAAAATGGCAAGATATCATCTTTGCGAGGACTCGCGTCTTCGTGCGCAGTAGTCGTATCCCGCTATCTTCCGTTTCTCTGGGCCTGGAGCACATTGCGCATTACCGAGCTCGTCACATCTGGTTATAGGCACCCGTCAGTAGCCTACCGGTAGATTACACAGGAGAATATTCTACAAAGAGAACAGCAATGAAGTCGACGCAGTACAAATCAAACACTCCGTAACCCACACAAAACACAGATTGACAACAGCGATTGGCACAACATGCCTTCCGTTCCCTGTCCCCAAATTCTCGCTTGGATTGTCTTGTCCTTATTTCTCACGACTCTCGAAAAATATTTTCAGCATAGCTGCGCGGTGTCTTTCATCTCGCATCCTACTCGATCTGGAGCACTTCGATCTCGAAAATGAGCTCCGAGTTGGGCTGAATCGTACACTCAAAAGTCCACAGTTAAGGAAGCAACTGAACACGCTGATACACCACAACCCCAGCACAATATGCAGTAATTGTAGTAGAAAAGGATATCCCCACGCCGGGAAGCCGCCGGCTCCGTACGCGTAGTCGGGCGAGCACGTCAGCCGCGCCCTCTCGCCCAGCTTCATGCCCAAAACGCCCTCGTCCCATCCCTTGATCACCTGTCCGAGCCCGACCTTGAACGTGAAGGGCGTCTGGCCCGGGTCCTTCGTGCTCCAGAACTTCTGCGACAGGTCGCGGTTCTTGCCGAAGCCCGTGCAGTGCACCGTCACGGCGGCGCCCTTGGCAGGTGTCGCGCCGTTGCCTTCCGCGAGAAGTTCCTTAGTCACGCCCATTGTTGCTGCTGTTGCTGTTGTTATCTCCACCGGATCGGATACTAAAAGGCCATACAAAGCTCAAATCGTCCTAAACATGGCTACATACATCAAATTCTACAGGGCCCCTCCTAAACGAATGTCCTCTTTCACAGGAGCCACAGACTTTTTGACGTCACGCCAGATCTCTTTCCGTGTCATTCCGCAATCTGCCGCGAACGATGAAAGTCAAGGTGATCAAGGCCGGCAAAGCTGCCAAGGACTTGGGCGTCGTGGACGTCCCCGGCTCGGCCCCCACCGTGGACCACCTCAAGGCCGCCTTCGAGAAGCACGCGCGCGTGTCTCGCTTCCGCCAGAGCCTCAAGCTGCAGCAGGAAGAGACCAAGCTCGTGCCCCTCACGGACGACCAGAAGCTGCTCGTGGACTACGGCGTCAAGGACGGCTGCACGCTCGTGTTCCGGGACCTCGGGCCGCAGATCGGCTACCGCACGGTCTTCGTGGCCGAGTACCTTGGCCCGCTGCTCTTCGTGCTGGGCTACGCGGCCCGGCCGGCCTTCATCTACGGGCCGGAGGCCAACGCCACTCCGCTCAGCTCCACAGCTCTGCTGGGCGTGGCCTGCTGGATGTTGCACTTCCTCAAACGGGAGCTCGAGACCTTCTTCGTGCACCGCTTCAGTCGCCCCACGATGCCGCTGCGTAACCTCTTCAAGAACTGCATGTACTACTGGTCCTTTGGTGCCGTCGTGGGGTATCCGCTGTGCCATCCGCAGTACACAGGTCCGTCGTCGCAGCTGCAGGTACAGGCCGGTCTGGCTATCATGGCTCTGGCCGAGCTGCTGAACCTGAGCGTGCACGTGCAGCTGCGCAACATGCGGCCGGCTGAAGGCTCGCAGGAGCGGCCCATCCCGAGTGGTCCGCTGTTTGCGCTCGTGTCGTGTCCCAACTACACGTTCGAGGTGCTGGGCTGGGTCGGGTTCTCGCTGTTCACGCAGGTGGGTGCCAGCTACGTGTTCACGCTCTTTGGGTTCCTGCAGATGGCCGATTGGGCCTTGAAGAAACATCGCGGATACATCAAGACGTACGGAGACAAGTACAAGAAGCTGCGGCGCAAGGCCATTATTCCATTCATCCTGTAAGCTGGAGATGGACAAGGTAACCGTCGTGAACTCCTGTGGTGAGGAGGGGCGCAGCGACAGAAGACGTGGGGTGATTTTTGGTAACTTGAATGCTCGTTTGGTGCCTTTGTCAATGGTTTTCTGTTTGTCTCGTTTTGCTGCGATGCATTTAGGTGATGTGCTAGAGGTCGGGGAAGATTTTTGTTTGCCAACGGGATACTATAACCTGCGGTTTCTCAGTCTCGAGCGTTGAGAACCGAGTGCAAAATTCCATGCAAGACGGACAGGTTTGAGTATACCGACGTGACAGCAGACAAGAAAGCGCAGTAGAGGATGGTAACGTTCGAAGAGGTGTTTTGAATCCAGTAGCCGGGGCCAACATGGTCCGCGAGCTCTTTGCTCAGGGCGTATATCAATGGAGCAGGTGACTTCATTTTTGATTCCATGGCGACGGAATCGAGACTATCGGATCACCGCCAAGCACTACTCGAACGAGTCCGCCAATATGCATTTGAATTGGAATCCCAGCATGGCGAGATGGCAGACCGCTGCACCTGCACTTATTTGAATTGCTGCCGTCGCCTTCTCGGGTACCGGTAGCCGCAAAGTAACCTTTATCACGATGGGAGAGCAAACGACAATAGCTGCAAAAAGCTACTGAGCTGTGCGGGGCAAAAGAATCGCTGACCCAAGTGTCAAGAGTGCTCAGGCATGCTGTATTGGACAGGCCTAAATGCAGGGCTCCCGATTATGGCATGGCACTTACAATAATTTCAATGTAAATCAAAAATATATTTATTCCCAAATTTTCCTGTATAGAATTGATAATTTATTTGATGAGACAGCATCTGTCATAACTGATAAAAAAGTTTCTTTAACATTATGGTCTCCTGTCAGCCATACACTCGCCCAGACTCGCCGCCACCAACGGTTCACCGAGCTGCGGGCCCACCACTGTTTGATCGAGCTCACTCTTCAATTTCCTCCAAGCCCCGTGTCCCCATCAACGCAACATGGTTCTCGCACCTCGTCCCCGTCACGCCACCTTCACCAAAACCCAGAAACCTGCTCAGGTTTCTGGGTTCTACTTCCGTCCGTGTCGCGACGATGTCGACGAGGCCATCCCGGAGTATTTCCGTTGTCGTTGCGGCACGGTGCGGAAGCAGACACGCCGCAGCGGGTACTCGAATCTCATGCAGCACGTGCGCCGGGAGCATCCGGACTACGAAGCGGTTATGCTAAATGCTTCGACGGCAGAGACTGGCTCCATGCTCAACTACGTTCGCCAGTCTGCTCTCAATTTGTATGGCTGGATGACCTGGATCGTCAAAAACAACCTCCTACTCCACTTCTGCGAGAACGGAGATGCAAGACGGTAAGTTCTATTTGATTTTGTTTTATTGTACGAGTTTTGTAGTTGACTAAATTTTGTATGATTATCTGATCTAGATACTCCAATTTGGACCCAATTTGTGTCGAGACTCTGATGCGTGCTATGGAAAGCCTCACAAAGATTGTGGAGCGCTACATCGCTGCCGAGATGCCAGAGCGCTTTGGGCTCATCATCGACGGATGGAGCCACGCCTCTGAGCATTTCACCGGGGTCTTCGCGTGCTACGAGGTCGACGGCGTCACTAAGACCCCCTGCTCTGCATGGCCCCCTTGCTGAACGTACTGGACGACGACCTCTCAGCGCGCGGGTACTACGAATCCCTAGCGAATATGCTGCCCCAAGACTTTGGTAAGCAACTCAGCGACTGTCTATTTCTGGTAGGTGACAACTGCTCTGTCAACCAGCTGTTGGCCACGCTCATGGGTGGGATGTGCCAGTCACCGGCTGAACAGAGCAGTTCAAGTCGACATGGAGAAGCATGAAGATGATCTGGCTGCAGTTCAAGCCCTGATGGTGCTCCTGCGCACTCTGAACCAGTCTGCCAAGCTCAGGTATTTATTTGGTGCTGGTGGGGCATACTTGTGATAAAGTGGATAAGTGTTTGTTAATTTGGTAATTCTTGATTTTGAAATGTCTATTGTTGTAGGCTGAAAACGAACCTTCGTCCTGTTATTCGACAAGACACCCGTTGGAGCTCAACGTTCGCGATGGTCCATCGCTACTTCAAGCTACTGGAGCATCTTGACCCAGCCGACGAAGCCCTTGTTGACGTCCTGCCTGCCCCAGCGTGCAACAAGCGTCTCGTGGCGCTCTTGAAGGAACTAAAGAAGGTGGAATCGGTATCGAAGACTTTGCAAGGCGCAAATGTTTCTTTGTTGGACGTACGTGTGTGGTTTGACGGCTTAATCGCTGAAAAACCACAATACGCAAGATTTATCGGTGAGTTTGTTAATATGTGCTTTTATTATCATGTCAAAAGTATTAACACTGTTCTTGATTGAATATTAGGCCCGCAGGCTGATATCGTACACAGTCCCGACTTTGAGTCGGGCTGTGTACGAGTCCTCGATGGAAAGACCGCCCGTCTCACACGGGCCTAGAAAGCGGCGCTGCTGCCGTTCCGCCGTGCGGTTGATGCTACCAGCCAAAATGCACGGTCTGCGGGTGATGTCGATGGTGAGAACGACGAAGAGGGGTCGTTTGTCGAGCGTCTTCAAAGCGTCGTCGCTTAGCTGCGGTCGAGCAGAGATACAACCTTCTCGGAAGCATCCCACCCACTTCAAATATCGTCGAGCGATTTTTCAGTGTCGCCAGGACGACGTACGGCCAAGAACGCAACAGTCTCCAGCCTATCACATTGGCGATGGCGCTCTTCTTGCGTCAAAACAGTCAGTATTGGACTGCAAGGACCGTCGATGAGGCCACACGTTAAGGTGTAACACGATTCGCTTTCCCCAGTGTTATTGTTTTTTGTTGTGCTCTTATTTACTTCTTGTGTTTGGAGATGACATTATTTAATGAGTCGACACTACGTGGCGATGCCATCATTTATCCTGGCCGGCTACTTCCGATAAATAAAAATGCCATAATCGGGAGGCCTGCCTAAATGACGACAGGCAAGCAGCACAGTATATCGAAATCACCACCCCCGCTGGCAAAGACCACCCGAGTACGGCTCCGTCTAGCCTTCGCTCTACGGAGCCGAATCGACAAGGGTCTGGTGGGGACAAAGTCCCATAGGCATCGCCACCAGCATAGCACACGGACACCGCCCAAGGCGGCGCACCTCAAACCGCTGTACTGGAAGAGCAGACGTAAGATGACAAGACTCCGGGTTGTTACCTGGCAACATCATTTGAGGGACCGCAACCGGATGGCGGACACTCTCGCGAACATGGCGATGGACTCGCGACAGCACGCAGCTCCGGCTGACGCCGTCGCTGCTCGGTCTGCCTAAATGACAAATGCTACAAGAAATGGCAAGTGGAGACGTGGAGCACTGGATGCTCAACAGCATGGGACAAATGGATAACACCGTTGAGGTGGAAGTTCCTTAACGAATGGAGGGAGAGCTGGGCGGACGCTATTAGGTGCCGGACGACAGACAGTCACAAGTTGATGCATAGGCAACTATCCGTGGTGGACAAGCCGATACCACGCCGCTTCCCGATACAGCTGTATTTTTAGCGAATCAAAACAGCCCAAAAACTAATTATATCCAATGACGGAAGAGGCTTTCGATCTTCCCATCGATCTTACAGCATTTGGAAAAGAAGCTGCCACGGACGAAGCCTTAGAGGCAGCCATGTGTTCTGTTTCGAGCAGGAAGGGGACAGCGACGAAGATGACAATCTCGACAGTCCCAAGAGTACGTCCACGTATGTTGTCGAAGTGTGGAGCGTGTCTGGCTGGTATGTGAGACTGGAGTCGAAGCAATCGCCGACGAGTACGAACTGATTGAGGGCTAGAGGAATACAACGACGACTTGGGTCGAACCTCCAAGTTAGCGGCCGCGATAGACACGGATCCATTACAGCTGATGCGCGTTTGTTGGATTGAGATCTCTGGATCGGCGTGAACAGAGCTCTGCCGAGGCGAGGCGTTGGCTCGGACCTTCACTTGATCCCGAGCTCGTGGCTAGCTGTCGTTTGTTCTGGAGATTGTGGAGGTGCTAAAGGTCTCTGAGGGAGTTTTGTTGCGGAGTTGGAAGCATGACAGCGATAGAGATGACAACTTATTTTGACTGTATTAATAACAGGAAACATATTGAAACAATTAAGTGACTTTGGACGTCAGCTCAGCCGTCGTAGTTACAGTCACGTCTGGTAGAGTGCCGTACCATGAAGCGGCAGGCACTTTTGATAATGAAAAGACAGCGATCCATCCTCTGACTCAAGAACCCTATACAATATTGGTACTGACTCATTTCATCAGATTAGCTTCGCTTCTCCTGACGCACAGCGTTCAATTTAGCTAATCCAGAAGCCAAATTGGCATGTGCGGCTCATCACGAGGACTGCTTTGAAATTACGGCCTCGACTGCAGCCCGTTTGCATTGCATTATCATCTGACGCTGCATTTTCCCTTTTCATCGATGAAAAATCGAGGCGGCTCTAGCACGTTTGGGCAATTTTCTCAATCAGTTATTCCTTTCTGCAAGCAAGATGCACACCATTCGATAGCTCTTTTCATCTGCTTTAAGCAGAGCCGGTCGCTGAAGCAAATGACGCGCTCAAGTGGAAGAGAAACACCACTGAGTTCGGCCGATTCCCGAATTTGGTGCCCTGGAACCTGATTTAACGGGCTTTGTACCGGCTATTTATAGTGTATCAAAATTTGACGGGCCTGGAGGTCGAAAAGGCGGTGTCTTCGGGCCTCGATATCTCGTCTCCACTTAATGCAAAAAATCAAGTAGTGCACTGTGAAACAGATCTAGGCTTCCTCTTTCTTTTGATGTATCTCTTTCCTCGAATGGACCAGTCTATCATCGCTTTTTGGTGGACCCAAAACTGTATCGGAATCTGTCCACCACGGATAGTGGAACGGACATAGGAGGTCGTTAGCAAAACAGTTAAATGACGTCAATGTGATGTTATAATGGCCTTCTATTTGGTTTTGGTTTTACTTTTTGTTTTCTATAGAAGCCTGATATGCACTAAGACGCGAGACAATGTCTGGTGTCTTTCAAGTGGCACCTGCAACACTCGCAGAGTGTTGCGGTGCCG
Source organism: Phytophthora syringae (assembly GCA_012656105.1). Lineage (NCBI taxonomy): Eukaryota > Oomycota > Peronosporomycetes > Peronosporales > Peronosporaceae > Phytophthora > Phytophthora syringae. The sequence continues at coordinate 1,334,013 of JAAKBD010000172.1, read as the reverse complement.
ATGTTCGTATGAAATCCGGAATTGCGCTGGTATTTGTCGATTTCATGTCAATGTTCTGAGTAGTTCCCAACGTTGCGAGAAACTTCGCGGCTTTGAGCCTCGCTGTTGATGGTTGTTCCCAGATAATTCCAAATGTCTTGTTCATGATAGCCCGAAGTTCCTTCATGTTGTCGTCTTGTTGTCGTCTTGTTTTCCCAATTGTTTGCGAATCTTCTTATCCAGCGTGTTAATACGCAGGAATACGCTGTGCAGGCCGGTTTCTTGTTGGAGCTGTTGAAGCCCGTGATGGATTACTTGTTCCACCACTTCTGTTTGGGAGTGATGCGGTGCAATCATCAAACTGCTCGCAGCTATGGTCACCCAAGTGGTGTCGGTGCTGTGCTGGTACAGAACGCAGCCTCCATTCCAATTTCCTTGTGCTGTCTTCTTATAGGCGACATCGAGGACCCATGCTTGTATCTGTTTAGGCAGTGGGTGGCGGTTCGCAATGTTCATTATTTGCTGGCACATGTCCAGACAAATGCCTTGGATCCGTTTAACGGGGTTTCGTTTCCACGCGCTCGCAATGGCCTGGACTTGATATTGTCCAGCCGTGTGGACCGCAGCGGTAGTGACTTCCTTATTGCTGTGGTTTCCTTTGAAGACCGCATCTACTCGAAGTCGCCACAACATGGCTGTGTTGTGGTCGACCAGATATGCCAAAGCAAATTCATCGCTTCCGTGTGCTGGTACGTCCACCTTCCTATGCATTGCTGCGCAAACGCCAAGAAAGTTATCGCAACTGGGGGTGCTTGACGGCTCGCAGCCGCTGATCGTAACTTTTAAACTTGTTGGTCAGTGCATTGTCCTCCCATCGATGGGCGAATCCACGCAGTCCATGCCGCTTTCGCTTTGTCGCATTCCCAGACGAGATGATCAATGGTTTCTTCGTGGAATGGGCATTGCTGATCTGGGCATCCTCGATTTTGAGGCCAACCCGGGTGACGCAAGTTCAATATCCCCAACGCTATTCGATAGAGTGTCCAGTTTTGAAAGTCCGTGTACAGTCCGTCTCGGTTCCAAAGTTGAGCCGGGCTTTGTTGGAGAGACGCTTGCCCCCACTCTGGTTTGACAGCTCGGGTGTTGAGCTTCGCTATCATCGGGTTCAAGGTGTAGTAGTTGTGCAGCTTGGATCGTTTCGTTCGCTGTTTTCGTAACGCTTTCGCAATGTGCTTGGCGTTTGTGTCCTTGTGAGCGCTCCACGGGTACTTACTGACTAGAGGATGTGCTCGAAAACTGATTCCTACTCCACGTATCCAGGCTTGAAGCTCCTGGTAGTCAGTCATCTTGTTCCTGATACTCTGCATCCACCCATGCCAATTTCCATTCCCATCCGTCCGAACCTAATGTCATGTGAAACACTGGTGGTGCCTCCTTACTACCAATACTCGCTGCTATGATCTGTGTTTCATTCAAGTCTTGCACCGTCCATTGGAGACGGTGCTGGAGTGTCGGCAACGAAAGAGGCTTGACCTCTTCCAACTGTGCGTTCTACATGTTCCAAGGCATGCTCGCTAATACGTGACTACACCAATTTTGAATTTTCCGCGGATGCTTGGAACGGCAGCTAGGGTCAGTTATCGGTGGTTGTATCTTTATACAGTGTATCCCATAGTCATCATAATCCCGTCCGCTAAACGTGATAATGTCACTAATGTTGCATTGTTGAATCATCGGAAATTCGCTCTGTCGTAATGGCTTGCCATGACTATCCACTACTGCAGCATTCTCGTCCCAAGGCGAGTGGAGTACGAAGGCAGAGTCATTCGGAAGAGTTTTACTCCATGGGTTCACCGTGGTGGAGTACCCGAGCGTTTGGTTATCCGTCCAGTAACCTGGCGTATACGTTGTCACGGTTTGCGGTGGTGGTGGATGCGAAGCTTTAAATCCGTCCATTGCAGTGATGGCTTGAGTTTGTGCTTCCCACAGCTCTAATTTACCGACACATTGGGCAGAGACGTGAGGCTTCCCTCCCTTTCAATCAATTTTCTCCTAATCATTTATTGGTGGTTGGTCGAAACGTACAACAATGAGGACTAGTATCCACACTTGGGTGCACAAGATTGTGCCAAGCTGCTATATAGACATCTGCCTCGGCGTTGATCCACCTTTCTGCTAAGTTGCACCTGGTTGCACGGAGAGCTCGAGCGATACTTTGTAGTCCCAGTCCTCCAGCTTGAACCGGCGTAAAAACAAGAGAAAGGCTGATTTTGTTTCTGAACGGCACTGTTTCAATAGTTCCTTTCCAGACAAAGTTTTTCTGGAGATTGTCCAGTTTCACGAACGTTTTCTTGGAGGGCAGATATTGCTTTCCAGTATACAATATTGACGGTAAAGCTACAGCATTAAAGAGTTGCACTCGCTGTACTACCGAATTGCTCATGGTGGTTGCAATACGTAGCCGCCGTTGAACTTTATCGATACGGATGTTCCAGTTTTCAAGTGTTGCGTCTCGATTTCCCACCCAATACCCCAATTGCCTTGTTGTCTCATGTGGTTGCAAGACTGGACGGCCATTCCACATAGTGGGAGGGTTGCGAGTATTGAGTCCTATAAGTATACTTTTCTTCGGCTGTATATGTAATCCAGATAATTCTCCAAAGTCATTGAGAATGGATTTAACAGTGTCCAACTCTTTCATCGAATCCAGAAATATCGTACATCATCCACAAACCCAGTAAATTTGTGACGAACCCCTTGAGGCCCGGGAATGCGAATTCCTTTGATGTCATTGTTGCGGTTTTTATCGCTTGTGCAAGAGTATCAATGGCAAGGTTAAACAGTAACGGGGCAACTGGGCAACCCTGGCGAATCCCCGACCGCACTTGCCAGTCTTGCGACAATTGTCCGTTTACCAAGAACCGCGCTATTGTACCATCGTGTATCGCGTCAATTACATTCGTAAACTTAGAATCAAACCCGTACTCCCGCAGTATTAAAGTCAGGAAGTGACGATCAAGTGTGTCGTAAGCTTTTCTTATATCAATGCTCAAAGTCGCTTGCCCATCTTCCCAGTCACTATCCTCATTGGTGCTGGTGTCAGTGGTCGCGCGGAAAATGGTGGCCGCTTTGTCAATTGATCGTCTGCGAACAAATCCGTGTTGGGATTTACTAATAAGTTTCGGGAGAACTTCATGTACTCGTTCTGCCAGTATTCGGCCAAACAACTTATACGCAGTATTCAACAACGAGATGGGCCGATAGTCCATTGCGTCCGTAGAGTCTCCTTTTTTCTTAGAGGGACAATGACCGCCTCAAGGAAGGAAGCAGGAACTCCTTTTCCGTCGAGTGCTGCATTAAACAACTTGGTTAGACCGGGCGCCAATTCGTCTTTGAAATCTTTGTAGAAGTCGTGGATCAACCCTGTCGTTCCTCCGCTTTTGTGGCGTTTTAGTTGATCAATGGCGGCTCTGGTCTCCCTTGATGTATCGGTGCTACTAGGTTTTGGGCTTCCTGAGGAGTGAGGTTTTGATGGGCTGGTATCTTGACAAAAGCTTTAAATTTTTCATCCAAACTGCTAGGATCGACCGTGGCGTGGGAGGCCCCAAAAATATGGCTCCATTCCGATGCCATCCTTTCCTGAATCGGAAAGTCGTCTTTGTAGAAATGCCCAGCAGAAGGCTCAATTGCAGTAATTGATTGATCCCTTTGGCGGTCAGCATTTCGCTGGAAAAAGAGGCGAGTATTTTCAATGGTGGGCTGCAGGGCTCTCCCAAAGGACCGTGCTGCCGTCTACCGAGCAGTTGCCTGCTCTGCTTGCTGAATTTCGGTTCGTGATTCAAATGTAGTCGTGGTTGCTGCCTGGATGCTATCGAAGTACCGCTTCGTTTGGCGTTTATCATCCGTTTTCACCTGGGTTAGCATCCTTTGGATGTTCGCAACTACAGTGTCCCATTCCTTTACTCGGTTGTCACTGCGTTCCAAAGCCGTCATGATCGGGTCCAATTTTGCTGATACTGCATCTTGGATGCGTTTTGGCCTCCCACTTGCAATCGGGTAATACATCGTCGAATTTCTTTGGTTCTGTGGTCCCGTTGCTGAGGATAATTCAAGGCGAACTTCACGATGGTCCGAGTTCCACGCTGCGGCGTTCACGTCCACCCACTGGACTTGGGTGTACGGATCTCCTTTCACGTAAAATCTATCTATCCTACTCGCACCATCCTTTCTCCAGAACGTAAAATATTTGAGCGGGTCAAATTCGTGATCTTCTTCTTCCAAATGACGGGTTAACAATGTCGCATCGGTGAAGTTATTCTTGCGTAATATTTGTTGTAATTTTTACTTTCCGGTGGAACTTTTCCCGCAATTCTGTGCGTCCGACGATCCTTTTTCGGACTGAGGACACAATTGAAATCTCCGGCTAGAATCACCGAGTCATGGCTCGTGATCCACTTCTCCACTTCACCGAAATACATTTCACGTTCAGGGGTTCCGACGGGGCGTAAATGTTGAGGAGGAGCCACTTATCTAGTTCCACTGCCATAATTCTTGAAGTCCACTGGTTTTTCCTCCACGGTTTCACTCGGCCGCAGATTTCTGGCGATACTAAGATACCCATTCCCGCGGATTTCGAGGTCGTGGTAGTCCAGTAGCTGAGAGGAGTATTCATGTTTTTTTCTTTTCCAGGTTCGGTCCCACTGGGATTGTTGTTCCTGTATGTCGTTTTCGGTATGCAGTTGCGTATCTTGCACGAAAATTATCTCGGGACTTTTACTGCCTTTGCGTCGTTTCCACCCGCTCATCCAGTGTCGACGTGATTTAGCAGCAAAACCACGTAGATTTTGACTTGCAAATGTTTTTGAAAATTTGTGGTTGCCTGACGGACGGGGTCTGTCAGGAACCGAAGCGAATAACTGAGCAATATTAAACAAATCACTGTAGTAGTCTCCTTGCAGAGACTGGTTTACTGGTGCTGTGACTCCAACCATACTAATATTCTGGAGAGGGTGGCCTCTCAACAGTACTGGCATAGTTGCTCACCGAAAACTCCATTTCTCCAATCATAACTTCCATAGTCCAGTGGAATCGGCTCTACTGAGAAGCGCATGAATTTCAGGTTTCAGCTCCAGCAAATCGAAAAGCAGTTTGAGTTTCCCCATTAGAGTCCGCGGCACTTGCGATCCTCCCGCCGGCAACATTTGTTGCACTTCCACTGTATACACTGTGGCCGTGATAACCATGCGGGACAGACTTTTACTATCCGCCTTCCGGCAAAGCTTTAGCAGTTGGGATCCACCGTAGTTTTGCCTTTTTAGAATCGTCCACATAGCAAAAGGGTGTAGATTAAGTACCTTCATATCGTCCGCTGCTTGAGTTTCAAAATCTCGTACGCAAGCTCGAATCCATTCCGCATTCTGCTGGTCCGATATACTTTGCGTTTCCGCTAGTTGTCTCAGGCTATGCAGTAACACCTTTAGACGCTCAGCTTTGGTCCACGCATCTAAGTTTGCCTCCGTCAGCTCGCTTAGCATAAAGTCCGGCGAAGGATGAAGTTTGATCATCGACCGCAAAAGACTTGGTGCTGCGGCAATCGCGGTTTGCCAGCCCGCTTTGGTAGTGTGTGTAGCTGGAAATTCGGCCTCCGTAGCATCCTCCCATTTGACCCGATTTTTAAGCCACATCATCCTATACTGTTTCGCCCGGAGACGAGTATTGGTTGCTTCAGCCGAACCGCCTTCAAACCGTCCTGCACTTTCTTGACCTTCCTCCTCTTCACCGCGACAATCCTCTTTGGCCTTGTCGCGATGCTCCATTGGGTCATTTTCCGACCATTGTGAGCCGCAACTCGGTGAAGGGGGAAGGAGATGGCGTGAATGTCTCCTGTGAGTCACTGTCAAGTAGCTGCTTTTGCCACTGAGCCAGCACCATTGCCATAATGTCTTATTGGAGACACCATTGGAGAACTTCAGTTTCATCCTCTAGATCGAGAACTCGGAGCTGCTGCCGATGGGCCGGGACCAGACCATAGACTCCAGTAGATGCAAATACTCGAAGCTCCTCCTTCCTATTTCCTCCATGACGTTCAATTGCGTCCTCCTCCTGACGCTCTGGCTGGGATTTTTCCGAGTCTTCTTTGGATTGTTGCAGATTGTTTTCCTTTGGTTGGGCTTCTGGTTCTCCCATGGGAAAGTTCTCATTGCAGTCCATCACTTCTTCTGCTTCCGGTTCGACTTTGGCCTCAGCGTTGATTACCACCGTGGTACGTGTGGTGTTCGCTGAGAATCGTAGCCAGTTGTAGTGGTTCGTATCAAAAACCAGTACAATCGGCAAGCCCTCGTTGGTCAGGCTGTCATTGCAGTTCCGTTGTAATTGAGCAATCCATTCACCTACTTCGTTGGGTCTGCTAATGCGCTCCTTCGCCATGGTAAATGTCTTGCCGTTGCTGACTACTTCTCCCGCCGTGAACCTCGAGTATTCTGCTTTGTGTAGCCCAGCACTTGCTTCGATCATGAAAATGTCGCGGTGGAGGGCCTTAGCCAAAATCCGGATAGTCGTTGATGAGCCCCAACTAAAACGATCGACAAACCCGTGCTTTGCCGATGAGGAACTCTCTATCGCTTTGAAGTGTTCCCGAAGGTCTTTGGCGGACTGTGCCGGCGTCAAATCAGCTACTTCATGGTTTTGTTCGCGTAATATATCCATTCTTGACGAGTGAGGCAATTCCTCCTCAAAGTAATGGTTTGAGGCAGCCACCAGCCCTTTTTTAACTTCGCTGTCAGCACTTCTAGCATTGACTCTTCACCAGGACTACTACAGTCAGTTTGCAGCATAGCCATCGCAACACTGTAGTATGGACAGTTGCCGCTGGAATTTACGTCAACCTCCTCCAACCCGCACATGTCAAGTACCTGCGCACCATCGCAGCGCTGCAGCTTCGGGTTTGTTGGGTCGACTTTCATGATCGACTTAAACACTGCGGTCTTGACAGGGACGCGTTTCTCCTTGACCAATTTCCAAATCAACTTTCTGGTTTTCTTCATTTGTTGCGATCGCTTGCCGAGCTTCTGTTGCGTTTCTTCCGCGAAAGACGGACCATCCTCCGTTACGTCGATGATGTCTTCAGCTGGACTGTCCAACGCTCGATATGGATTCGGAGTCGTCACTATTGGAGATGCCCCTGAACTTGGGCGCTGAAGAATTGCACTGGGCTGGTCGGGAGTCGCTCCACGCGATCTTGTTCCACTTGGAGTACACTGTTGGGCAGGTCGACTACGGTTCTGCGAGGACCCCTGCCAGGCTTCTTGTACCGGTGCTGACGTGGTTTTCGATACTGGGTTAGAGTTGGCTTGCTCTTGGGTAGTACCTGGTTGCACTTCCGAACTGGTCGCGGTAGCTTCTTCCTCCATATCCGCGCTTGGTTCTGTCTTGTCCCATAGCTGGTGCAACTCAGTGATGCTGGTTATAGTGGATTCACCCTTGGGTAGTCGCGCAATATCACGTGCGTTCACCGTCAGGCAAATGGCTGGCTGCGTCCACTCATTTTCTTGTAGTTGACACCGATTTTGGTTATGACCAGACATACCACACTTGAAGCACGGAGGTGCTGCACGTGGTGGATCAAGATCTTAACTCCATCCCAGTTGATGAAGCGTTTCCCTGCGAGAAAACTTGGACACCCGGGCCATCTGAAGTAGATATCCCATGTTCCAGTCTGCATGCAGACGTTTCCTGCCGATGGTTCTTGCCACGTGTTATAGACTCCCTTGAAGTTAGCCCGAATATAGGCGTCAATAGCCACCTCATCCAGCGATCTCGAAAGGTTCAAAAGCCGCACATGGTAGCGGTCGCGAGGGTTTTCATTCTTGATGCCATCCGGGCCTACTTGACGTTGCCATACGAGGTCCGGTTCCAGACATCCTTCACATTCCTCTAACTCTTCTGCCTGGTGTGCATTAACAAGTGGGAAATTCCGGTTGTGGCACGGTAGAGAATTAATCTCCCGGTTCCAAGTGGTTGTCTTCTCACGGGTCCAGAAGATGAGGTGGATACTGCGGTCGTTCCGGTCGTAGTAGACCTGTTTGGCCTCCTGTAGCATCGCAATGATGCGAGTCTTATCATTTTCAGCGTGTTCGAGTCCTTGCGTAAGCATGCCCATTAGTCTCGGCCTGGTCTGGAAATCAGTATAGATGTTAAATCCATCCGGTAGCTTGAAAACTAAATCTCCTTCAACTTGAGCGTGGGTCGTGTTCTGTATCTTCCGCATTGCCTCGTTACTGCATACTCGCTTAAGAAAATCAGGTAGCATGGGGCAGAGGATTGTACGTTCCACTAGTTCCTGAATAACACGTTGTTCGTTCTGAGTAGGTTCTCTGAGTTCCATCGGAAACCCAAACTTCAGTTCACAGTGCTCGAAGACGTGCGATTTCTTCAGGCGAGTATACCGACTGGCGGAATCGGAACATTGAAGCCGGCACCGCCGTCATATCCTCATCCTTGTCTTCATCGGCCATGGTACTCGGTTGGGGTACCGAGCGCCACATGTTCGTCATCGGCTGTTGCGTGGCTTGACCCGTGGTGATCCGATGCTCCATCACCTCGACAAGAGTACGCTTGGACTTGTAGATTGCTCGGGTGATGTCGTATAAACGTCCGTTCCAGGTGCGTGCATCTGCTCGGCCAGCCTTTCCGACTTGGATGAAGAGTCTCAACATTGTATCTGTCTCTTCCTCATTCAGGTTCGGATAGTGCCTCTTGTTGCCTGACAAAGGTTCAGCTGGGTAGGTGGAGAAAACTTCGGCGAACATATCTCGCAGGAACTCCTTAGCATTGTCCACTTCCCACGCCGACTTGAAGTCGGAATCCTTGGTCTCCACGTGCATGTACTCGAACATTTCATCAAACGTCAATTTCGCAGCTTCCTCGTCGTCCTCGTCTCCCCAGGTGGGCGGGTCGCGGCGCTCTTCTTCTTTCTCTTCTGCGAAGGAACTCGCTTCCGACTTCCGGTCTGGCGAGCGGGGCGGTTCCACTCCCATCGCTTCGTCAGGCTTCAGGTCCAGGTCCATTGCGTTTGTGGAAGCAGACGTGAGGTTCGGGTTCTGGTTCTCTGCATCATTCTCATCTTCGCTCTCTTCGCTACTTTCGCCCATTATCTCGTCTGGTTTACGCTTGGAACCAGCAAGTTGCTCAGGCATGTAGCAGTCGTCGTTGTTCGTCGAGTCAGGGCCTCGACCTTCAGCCTCTGGAGGTGGCCCAGAGGCCTCCCTGCCAGGGGGATCGTCCGCAGTCTGCATGAAGTTCGTCGGTGTCTTAGGAGAACTACCAACTTGCTTCAAATACAGGCTTCAATACTTTAATCAAGAGTCAGTGGTGAGATCTTCTTTCTTTTACTAGACTCTGACTGTTTACGTGGTTGCTCCCAGTCGCCACGATTGTTTCTTGAACGGTCGCTCGAAGTGCTCTATCGGCCGCTGATTTGGAACTGATGACGTCAATGTACCTTACTGACTAGTATGGCAGCAAGCTGCCGAGCATCTTCACGGCGATTGGTCGCCGCGGTTGCCGAGGGGCAACGCTGAAAAGAAATTGGAAAATATTTTCCGCTACGCCATCCAAACAGCATATGAAAATGCCTAGGTTGGAGAATGGGCTCATTTTTGAAAAGCTGCTGTAGCTCACAAGAACGCCTACGGCTTCGTGCGCGTGCGCTGCGACTTTGCGGAATAGGTAAGCGGCAGCTGCTGCCGCGATGGGTTTCCTCACATACTAACGTTGATGCTGTTAATGTGTTTGCTGTAGCAAATGCCAAAGGAGCCCAAGAAGAGAGCCACACGTGGCAGGAGCAAGCTCGGGCCACAATCCTGGGCATTGTTCGAACGAGAGAGCGGTTAAGAAGAATGGAGAGCAACACTGGCTCTGTGTAGAGCATCGCGACCACCAGAATGCTTTACAGCGAGATCGCTATCGGCGTGTCGTCTCCAAGAAAAGCAGTAAGGAGAGGCCAAAGAAGGAAGAGACAACGGCGCCAAAGACGAACAAGACGGACGACTCTACGATGCAGAAGAAGAATATGCAGAAGAAGAAAGAAATTGAAGAAGAAGGTGTCGTCGACGAAGAAGAAGGGGGGTCGAGAGTGCGCCAGTGTCGAAAGTCGTACGAGCGCCGCATCCTGTAAGTGCAATCGGCGACCATGACACCGTGCCGGAGCGTACGGAGATTCCGACGGCTAACGGCGAGCAACTGCCAAGTTCAAGCGAGAACATGCAGCAAGATTCACCTGCTTCTGAACCCTCGCTGTGCACGTGCCAAGCTTCTACTACGATGCAGCTTCCTCAAGTGGTCTACATGCTGGTTCCTGTGCAGCTTGATTCTGCGCATCCTTCGCTAAAGCCGAATGCTTCGGGTGTCACGGCTGGAGTTCAAAGTGCTGTCCAAGCCCAGCAAGTGATGTTACCTGTCTCGCAAGTGGCGTACTTCCCCGTTCCAAGTCCGTCAAGCGTTTGGGAGACGTCCGAGGTGACTGGCTCTGTGGGTGGCAACGCTGGCGGCGTTATGTCGGATTCGGATGGCGAAGTTGACTCCAGCAATGTTTTTAGCATTTAAAGCTGACATGAACTTTCGACGTGCAGCAAGGGTTCGCTGTTGATCATCTATTTCGCGATGTTGAAGCACTACGATCAGCGTAATTCGTAAGACTGCATAGCTTTAATTTTGTCACTATAACTAGTAAAATAACAAGTAAAACAACTTTTTGCGAAATTGAAAATTGAAAATTGAAAAATCAACTTTCATTTAAACGAATTGCAAGGTTTTCGCAGTCTCCCTCCTCTTGGGTTCAAGCGTCACCTTCATCTCCCGCATCCTGTTCAAAGACTTCGGCGATGATCTGGTCAGCCAAATGTTCATCTGCTACCAGGGCTCTCGCAATTAAGACACGCAATGGTTCGGCCGGCGTTTCATCGTCTTCACTCATCATATCAGCTTTGGTAGCCAGTGGGGCGCCCTCATCATCACTCATATGAGCTTCCGCAGCAGTGGGGGCGCCCTCATCACCACTGCGATTGTCATCTTCCGCCACAGGCGAACCACCCTCTTCACCACTGCTCATAGCATCAGGTGAGACACCAGGTGCGCCATTGCCGTCGTCGTCCTCTACGACCGGGTCGACTACAGCCCCGAATAGCAGTAAGTGTTCTCGCTGATCATGCAGCTGTCGCTCATGACGAACCCAATGCCGATTGCGCTCGTCAGTTACGCTTGCCGTTCGGGCGTAATTGTAGGCGTTATCTGCGTCAACAGCTGCCAGTTTTGCATCTCCATACTCCCCAAGATGAGCATCCATCACAATCACAAAATTATCCACGGCCGGACAGTTTGCACAGTCCCGCTCTACGCGTCGATTAAGCTCGACCTTGTCATCCAGTACCAGTCGAGATGCTGCGAGCTCGCGCACGATGGCCTCCTTCCGCATCGCTTCAGCTTCCTGCATTCCAAACCGAGAAAATGAAAGTAGTTGAGTATATACACCCCGGCAGCGAGGAAGAGTGCACTTACTTCTGTCAACCAGCTAGACTAGTGATGGAAAGCTGTAGATCCTACGTTGCAAAGGGTTAACTATCTCTTTGAACTGCATTCGGATTGAGTTGTTGTTGATTGGATTCTGACCCAACGGTTTACTTTACAAATGATGAGCTATCTCTTCGAACTGCGCTTGCTTGATTGGTGGGTTTGTACTGATCGGACAAATCGAGCTTGTTCTTCGGAAGTTCTTTGTAGCTGAGAGACCCCGCGCCAAAGAGACAAGAAAGCGCCTCGTGCTAGCGCTACGATTTGCAGTGCGTTTCGTACCGTGCAGCTACTAACAACCAGCATGATAATGTTATTCGCTTCAGACCCTGCATATCCATATGTCAGCATAAATTTCGTTAAAGACCGTTGAAGAAGGTTTTCGGCGCATCTTGAAGTCCGTAGGCCGATCCAAATCAGCAATGTGCACGGGCATGCTGCCTGTGTGTATGTGTGCGAGGAAAACCGGCATGCAGATGCGAGTGCTGTGCTTATGTGTCCTAACCGAATTGGTGCACGTATCAACAGCTTGTCAATACTTTTAACATCGAGTAATATGAGAGACGCTGTGTCGACTCCGCGCCAATGAATAGAAATACAAGACGCTTGTTGAAATAGCTGTATTTCAATTTTAAACCTCCGAATACATGACCACTGCCGAAGCAATGGACTGCATCGAGTAAGTTTATCGCATCCAATACCTAGTTTATGAAGCTATAGCAAACGATTCCATGATCTATCGCGGTAAAGCTGTGTTTCGACATCCTACATAAAACATTTGCAGGATGGTGCCGCGCAAAGGCACTTTACTTTCTCCTAGCATGTGCACAACAGTGTTAAGGATGCTGCACTTCAGCGCAAAAGGCAGCATTTAGCTTACCGTTGAGCGAACAAATTCGTGTCCGTAGTCGATGGTGATTTCTTCTCCGATGGCTATCTTTTGCTTGGCAAATAGCGCGCGACAGGTTTCACCTGCCACTTCCCAACGCTCCAACAAACAATTTGGACAGCAACTATGGTTGGCAAAACGGGCCACCCCACCCATGTTGCGAGCGTCAATCACCTCTGCGGCCGTGATGGCCATACCATACGTGTGTCGCGACTGGGTTTGCTGTTCAGCAATACAATTTAGAGTTAATCTCTACTAGAATTCTCACACAACTGAGCTGTACACGTCGTACCTTTCGTTCTCGCTCCAGATACATTTTCAGACTCAGTACTTCTCCGACATACTGCGCAACCAGTTCGTCTGCTTCGATAACCTTCTCAGCCATCAACGCAATATCTTTCCCAGGAACTGATCTCAGCTCTAGTGATGCGTGTTCACCACGCTGCATTCGTTGGTTGTTGCACTTGTATTTGGTAGCACAATGTCCCAAGACACACTCCGTGTGTGTCTACATGACAGAGTTAGTTCTAATACGACCACGACGTCCGCAAATCGAAGAACGCACCGCTCGATTTTCACAGCGTGTCAGGCAAGTTAGTCTCCAATCAGCACGTTGATCGCATCGACAATACAAAACTTCGCCGCCCGTCTAATCATAAGACTCGCAGAATTCAATTGTTAGCTGTTCACAGACAACGACACAGTACACTGGGTTTCTGCGTGTTCGGTAGAGGTAGATATTTTGAGCTACGTCTTCATATTCACAAAATGCCTGCGGCACACAACGTTCTCGTTGCACCTGCATCGTGTTAGACAACCTCGTATTTAGCTCGCAGTAGGGTAAAAATCTACCTTTGGTTCATCCTGCAACGGTGTGCTCGTGCCTTGGCGAATGCCACCGCCGCGAACCAAATACTCGTCCATTTTCAGCTGCTTCATTCGGCAATAAGCGGCTTGCTGGATACCTGTCAAATCGGAAAATGGCTCCTGCTTCTCCGCGATACACTGATGCGTAGCAAAACCATTTTCTCGCTGGTACCTAAGTAAGTGGTATTAGTCCAGCACAACAGAAACCGAATCTCAAACATCAACAGCAATTGACAGGTGGAAACGCTTATTGGAATGAGATAACTGTGAAAAAACTAACCGTGTAGCTAGTCCTAGATGAATGCAAAATACCCATAAGATCCTGCAAAAGAAAATACAATACAACTACGTACACAAATCATGCTGATCAACAGCATGAAAATGTCGTGCGAACCACTTCAAGCTCGAGGCTCGGTGTTCTTGCTGCGCGTCGTCACTGCTTCACGAGGCCCATCTTCTTTGTTCTCCACTGCCATCTCGATGTCATCTCCGAAGAGATCACGAATGACACCGCTGTTGTCCACCGAAGACGCTTGCATCTTGGCCTTCCCGTTTTTCTTGGGCGCTTCACGGGCTGTTTTGCGCTTCTTCAGCGGCGGCTCAGACTCAAAGACCTTGTCCTTCACGTCGCATTCGAATTGAACGCTACCCTTCGCGATATCCGCGTAGAATCCAACCCCGTCCACATTGCGGAAAGTGTAGACCGAACCAGGCTGGAATTCGAGGTTGGCTTTGCCGTACGACCCGTTCTTGGGCTTGGCATCCCACACCGTCACTTGGCAGATGAACTGCTTTCGTTTCGAAGGCGTCAGGTCAGCTATTGCTTCTGCGGTTGGTTCGAACACGATTTTCTGGGTCTCATCGACAGCAGTAACACGCGTTCCGCGATTACCCATGAGCCGCTCGGCCGAGAGACAACACAGTTTGAGCGTGACCGTCACGTCGGGAGAAGAGTTCGCGGTCGTGACGTCACGGAGATCTGCAACACGTGAAAACATGTTGTGAGCTTCTTCCTCCTTCTGTTTCAGCACTTCGTCTTGAATCACGTTCAGTAGATCCATTGCGGCGGATAGCAGAGGATAGCAGAGAAGTCTTGGGAATGTTGCAAAACGAAGAATGATAAAAATGCAGTGAAGCGGCCATACCGGGTATCGCGGCTTCGATTGGCAGCTCCACGTGCTAAATGACCCGAAAGTCGCTGGCAGCGACGCAGTGGATGCAGCTGTCTTCGTCGGGTTCGATGTCGCCCTGGGCAGATGCGGATTTCATCATTATTAGCGGAGATAGTACTTGCATTACTACGAACTCAATTGTGTGTGTTTGAATGGCGTGCTAAGTCAATAGTATACCCACATAACCATCGTTTTATCAAACGGCTTGGAAATCGTGAACAAATGTAGTAGTTTGCAGTGTGTCGTACCGTGCAGCTACTAACAACCAGCATGATAATGTCATTCACTTCAGACCCTGCACATCCATATTTCAGCATTACTTTTGTTAAAGACCGTTGAAGAAGGTTTTCGGCGCATCTTGAAGTCCGTAGGCCGATCCAAATCAGCAATGTGCAAGGGCATGCTGCCTGTGTGTATGTGTGCGAGGAAAACCGGCATGCAGATGCGAGTGCTGTGCATATGAGTCCTAAGCGAATTGGTGCACGCATCAACACTTGCATTTATCGTACTTGATGCATCGTTTTTAGAGCTATGCATGAAAGGCGTGCCAGGTCAACTTTTAAGGTCGCACCGTGGGTTCTGTTCCAGGGGCGGTAAAACAATCCTTGCCAACTTCAACGAAGCATGCAAGCTAACCCATTAAGCACGCTATACGTCTTGTAGAACTGCAACCTACGACAGGTTCCCGGATCCTTGCTCATCTTTCCAGCAACTGCGCAGCCAAACCTACACGAAAGCAACCTCAAGTCCACAACGCGACGTCGTCATTCTAGCTCAACAACGAAACATCGTTGTCACCGCGCTATACAGCGCAACATACACGCTGTTAGTTCACTCAAGCAGCGCGACCAGCTCAGTGAGCACAAGTTGCAGTAGTTTGTATTTGAAAACCTTTAGCACGCTCGCGATCCACCGGAGATCAACCTACAGGTATTTCCTTCTTAACGGCGGGGAAACCTCGCGGACCATGCTCGTGTCTTCACTGTCGTACTGTACTGCTCCTCTAACAATACCATCGTACAAACCGACCTACGCCACGCGGTGAAACTCATACACCCCGCCAGGACGAAAGGCCATGTTGTGTTGGTGCGCCTTGTGCGGCTTGGTGTCGTCCCACACCACGATTTGAGCAATACGTGTACTCAGAGCTGCTAGCTCGAGCGTACGCACTGACGCCAGTTCCTCGTCAATCTTGATGCAGTTCAGTCTATCTGTGCATGTGACGCGAGTGGCGTAGCATCCTGCTAAGCGCTCCGAGGCAAGGCAGCACATCTTCACGATCACGCTCGGGGCAGGGCGTGTAGCACAGATAAACGCACGTAAGTCAGTCACAGTAGAAAATAGGTAAACAGCGTCTTGCTCCATTTCCTCCAGCACAGTGTTCCATATAGTCGTCAGCAGCTCCATCACGCCTGCGTCGCAGCTCGCCAAGGGAAGTTTTGCTTCCGTATTGCAGTCCACCAAAAGATATACTTTGTTTTTTTGCTTTGCATAAGTACGACCACCGTCATTCCCTCCTGGGAGTTCTTACGGACTTTTTACGGGGATGGGCACCGTGCTTTCCCGGCTTTTCGGAACAAAACAGGCTTCAAAGCCATACAAATCAGGGCCGACTGCTCGCAATGGCTGACAACGTCCCCTATCCACCAATCACAAATCCTATCCAAAACTTGGCTACATTTGTTAATCTTCCGGCACCTGATACAAAGCGACCCTTCGCGGGTTTCATACAAGTTTGCTCGCACTTTAGTGACTGTTGGATCATTCGAAAGAGGCGACGTTCATCAACTCTTGTCTGAAGGGTCGGTCATCGGTTTCTTGGAGTTCTTGTAAGGAGGTTTTTCAGCCCGAACTTGGTCCCTAGGGAGAATGATAATGCTTGCACCTAACCTCTAAACTAAGCTCTTAGAGCATCTCCATCGCGGGTATCAAATTGCTGTTGAAACCTCAATTTGATATAATTTAGAGCATCTCCACCGCGACCCCTCAACTGCTGATAAGCCAGCAAATTGCTGATAAATTACGGGTACCGCTTTCCACCGCGACCCTCAAACTAGGATGACAGCAAATAAATTTCCGGATTGATAGCAAACAGGTCGGATTTGCTGCCACATTTCATGTAGGCAGCAAAAGGGTGTGGCCAATCATCATTGTCGCCTATTTAATTTTTGTATAGGAACTAGGGCTATTCGACTGGACAAGCCGCCCGCTCCCCTTTTGAGATCTTCTCGCACTCTCATCTCAACAATGCCGACCCCCAATGATGCTGGAAAAACATCGCGCGGACCGACCTGGGACCATTCAGAAGACAAGGCTCTCGCCAAATCGTGGTTGGTCGTGTCGTGCGACGGCATCGTGGGCACCGACCAGCGCGCCGACCTGTTCTGGGAGCACGTGGCGTCGAAGTACAATGGGATACGGCCTCGTCGCAATGCCCGATATGAGCGCACCCAAAACTCCGTGATGAAGCGCTGGCAGCTTCTACGACTCGCTGTGGGAAAGTTTTGCGGGTGCATCGCTGCAATCGAACAGCTCAATGAAAGCGGAAAGAATGAAGAAGATCGTGTGGAGGACGCCATGCGCATGTACGAGCAGCTGTATGACGACAGCTTCGACTATCTGGAGGCTTGGCGAGAACTTCGTAACGAGCCTAAGTGGAGACAGCTGCCCGCTGCCAACAATGCCAAAACGAGCAGGAAACGCGCTTCCAACCAAGTCGCCACCACGTACGTTGCATCAAATGTTACGGCGGAATCAGAGACGGCAGCATCAACGCCAACGTCAACAGAGATCGGTCAAAGACCCAAAGGGGTCAAGAGTTTGAAAGCGGCACGTTCATTGGAACAAAGCAACAATCGGATGGCAGATGCGGCCGTGTTAATGGCTAAAGCCACGAAGCACAAAGCTGAGTTGGAGGAAGTGCGCATCGCGTTAATGAGAGAGCGCGAGAAAAACCGCGTGATTTTCGCCCCGTTGGAAGGCTTGGACGAGTTGTCCATGAGAATCCTTCGTTTGAAAAAGCAGAGGATTTTGGACGAGATGGAGCAGCTACAGCAGCCTGCACGAGATGACGGCCACGCAGTTGTTGGAGATGGCGATCATGAAGCCCGTCAACGCGTCGACGACGAAAACAATCCAGGGGAAACCAATACTTCAAGTTCAGGTACGACATCATTGTTATACTAATTAATTGCTCGCTCATTCGCTAACTACTACATGTTGTTTTTGCCCTTCAGCGCCCACAAGTGATCAATGAGGGCCTTTTTCAAAGTTTTATGGGAGAAAGCCGACTGAAGTTCAAGTCGTCTTGTGATAAATTCCCCACATCCATTACCTCGTCTCTCCTACGTATGCCGCCGTGTCGAGCCCGTGAGGTACTTGCAATACCAGTGACAACGTCATCAAAATGCTCCAAGTTGGTCTCCTCCCACTCATCTTCTATGATCATGTTGTGCATGATAACACAAGCCTTAATAAACGATAGCATATCTTCGGCATACCAAAAATGACTTGGCATTTTCAAAATGCGAAAGCGAGACTGGGGACTCCGAAAGCTCGCTCGACATCTTTCCGGGCAGAATCTTGCTCTTTAGCAAAATGTTTATCTTTTGTCGACCCAGGGCGTGATATGGTCGGGATGAAACACGCGTAGTCAGGGTATATTCCGTCGACAAGATAGTACAGCTGCTGAAATTCCTTTCCACCAGCCTCGTATGAAAACGCGTCATAAATCTCGCTGCTAATGACATGCTGACTGATGAGAGGGGAGCGCTGCACAATGTTAATGTCTTAGGAAAGCACAGCAAACAATTCGTTAATACTAAGTCGGTTTATATCAATTCACATGACGTACCGTTGTTTGAGCCTGCACAACCAAAGAAGAAATGCCACATCCATAAACGGCGGTCGGCTACCACTTCTAGTACAACAGAAGGTTTTCCATCCTTACCGATAAGTTGTCCCTTAAGTGCTGTAGGACATAACTCCCACTGCCAGTGCATGCAGTCGAGAGAACCAATGCAGCCAGGGAACCCTCGACTGGATGAGAGCTTGAGCTGTCGGTCAATATCCTCGTGAGACGGGGTGCGCAAGTACTCTTCCTCGAAAACATCAATCACCGCCCGGCAAAACTTCTTTGTGTAAGCTAAAATTGTACTTTCAGCACAGCCCATTTTGTCATCCAATGAATCCGCGCTACAGCCGTACACGAGTATTCGAAGAGCAGCACAGCACTTTTGGAGTGGAGACAGGCCCTTGTTCCCCAGGGCATCCACACGCTGCTCAAAGTCTGGGTCTCGAGCGACAACAGCATCCATAATGCGTGTAAAGAGCGCTCGGCTCATGCGGTGCCGCCGACGAAAGTACTTCTCGGGGTACGTGGGGTTCTCAGCAAAGTAGTCGTTCCAGAGTTTGTTATGCGCGGTTTCAAAATCGCGACGGAGGTTTGCAGCTTTGCCGGGAACAGACCCTCCACGTTTTCGCTTAACTGGCGCTTTTTGTGCAGCGAGAAGCAGGAGCATGAAAGCCTATATGCATCAACAATGTAGTTAGTGAGACGTATGAAGGGTAGCGCAAGCTATACCGCATGTGTACCTGGGCGTCGTCCCCGTCACTGCTACGTCTTCGCTCGAGTCGTCCATTGTTGATTTCTGCCCTCAGCTCTTCTTCTGGACTGAAGGGCCGATTGGGAGGAGGCGAGCTTTGATTGGCTATTTGAGGCTACGCGGTGGGACCAGGTGATTTTGCTATCAACAACAACTTGTCAGCTACTGATTTTCTTTTCAGTTTGCAGATAGTTTTGCTGATACGCGGTGGAGATGCTCTTACGGCCCAACACTTTCCAACGCGAGTATCAAATTGCGTGGACAGTAAAATAAATTTCTCTCAGGTATCAAATACCCTGAATTTGCTGCCTGCATTTGCTGTTCAGACTCCATTCAGTTGTCCCACTGATTGTGTCTCATAGTCCTACTTAATCGAATATTTGAGGCACTTTGCATGGGACAACACCGTCACCATTGGCTGCATAAGCCAAGACTCCGAACATGCCACAAAAGCCCCCATTACTCTCTCAAAGAGAGAGCGCTCCATCCTAAAACAGCGCTCAAATATCTCCGCAGAGTACAGCGACCTCTCACAAAAATAATCCTCCCAGAGGCGATCATGTCCTGCACGAGCATCACGCGCGACATTTGCTGCACGTCCAGGGCGGGAACCGCCGTGTTTTGGCTTGCTTCAAGACCTGGAAAGGAGTACAGCAGTACAGCAAACGCCTACATCGATCAAAAGTGTCAGTAGCGTATACAAAGAAGGAGATAAGATAATAGAACTCAGACGCACGCACCTCGTCATCGCTGCTCTCTTCACTCTCCCAGAGCTCTTCATCGGAGGAGGACTCCATCCTGCGCGTTGGGGGACGCCGGTCGACCACTGATAGACGCGAAAAAGCTGCCAACTGCTGGTGCGTTGGAGACTGGCCGGTATCAAACATCAAATTAAACCGTTTTTTACCGGTTTTGTTTTAATTTGCTGTCTGGTTGCTGCCTAGCGTTGGAGATGCTCTAAATGCCTCGATTTCTTTCACGTCTGTTTCTTTCGCTAATTGGATGATCAGTCCATCGAAGCGAGTTTTGCACTCCTCAATTACATTGCGCTTTATGTGTTCTGCACAAGCAGCGTGAGGAACAGAGCGGAACACTTGGCGAACAGAAGGCGTAATCCCTTTATCGCGGTCACTAATAATGAACAGCCCGGGCAGATCGACAATACAAGGCAATCCTCTCAAAAGATGCTCTAAGAACCAAGTCCAATCCGCTTTACACTCTGCAGCATTTGATATGGCCACCCCCAAAATGAGAATATCATGAGCTCCTGTCATTGTAGACGTCACGTACAGTGAACCCCTTAAGTTGCAGACATCAATAGTAATAACCGGGAGGCAGTAGCGCAGAGTACACCATATACAATGCACATCCTTTTAAACGAATTGTCCTCGTTGTGCTCGACTTTTGTGACGGTAACTTAATTTGCCAGTTGAGTGCACGATTTTGGAGCAAGTCGGGAAATGATCATACAAAACAGCACGATAGTGATTGGGTAAAATAAAACATATCACTGTTCTCATCAAAACCCAGTCAATCACGAGTCCAATTCCTAAATATTGTTCAGACCCACATCAAAAACTGTGATAATTAGTGCGAAGGCAGCTGAAAATTGAACCAAAAGGAAGTGATCAATTTAGTGCACGGTCCTTCCTTCCATCTACACGTCCACGTAAGCTGCCACTTCCTTTGTTACGAGGCGACCCACGATGTCCACGGTCACGCGCGGCTTCTTACGTGGGGTCTGGGGCGCAGGAGGCAGCAGTAGAATGTTGCTGCGGACGTCTTCTTGGATTTCTGTCTTTCTCTTGAGCCATGCGACTTGCCCAGTCGTTCCCTTCGCCCCACCACTTTTAAACACACGAAGACGACGCTGCATGTTAACCAGCGACGGCGGATAGATTCCAGTGCCCTTGAATCCGTTGACAGCGTTTTGGGGTGCTCCATGAGGGCGGAGCGGTACGCACGGCACGCGATAGCGATAGCCTCCTTCTTGGACACGTTTCCGTCTGCGCTGGACAACAACATCGCCTGCAGGTCCGCCTTTACTACGCTCTTGAACGGCTTGAATACTGCGACGTCCAAAGGCTGGAACAAGTGAGTGGAATTCGGAGGCAGGCGAACAGGCAAAATGCCCCGAGAGCAGCAAGCTGAAATATCCTCTAAATACACATAACCCGATAAAAACGTTATGAATCGCGTATATCCGATTTGAGAGGCAGCCAATATAGGAAATCACCAAACGGGACGTACCAATGTCGACATGGGTAGAGCTGTTGTCCAAAACGAGCACAACTGGGCGCTTCACCTTGTGCTTCTCGAGTTGGGCGTCAAAGAAGTCCAGCCAAAGCTTGAACAACCCTGCGTTGATGAATTCCTTGGGAGCTCCTGAAATGCATGCGTCCGGAATGCTAATGGCGGCAATCTCTTCTTTTCTGATCCGCTTTCCGGGGAGAATGATGAGCGGGGGTATAGCGACGCCAGCTGCGCTCACTGCAGCGACAACCGTCATGCGGAACGAGGCCTTAGCTTCTTGTGTCCAGACATTTGTGGAGCCCTTAACAGCGACCACCTTGCCTGCAGTAGTCTTTGGCATGAAGGACGTTTCATCGACGTTGAAAACTTGCTCGGGCCCAACCCGTTTCTCGATAATCAGCTTCGCCATCGTGTAGAAGAGGCTCAGCACAGCTTCCCCTCCACGCTGTTGCGCACGCGTGCGATCTTCTGCGCAACACGGGGCGTGAGGATAGGATGCCGCTTAAGAAACCGCCGATACCAGCCGGTGGTCAGCTTCTTGAGTGGCTCGCTGCGTGTGGGAATAGGGTTTAGGCTCGCGTAGATCTCGTTTGCCTTGGCGAGGATGGCATACGGACCAACGGGAAGCCCAACGCGCTGCATGGCGGCAACCCAGTCCTCCAGATCTTGCTCTAGCGCCAGCGGAATAGCGGGTTTCGTGCCGCGTCGTTTGCCTGCGAGCGTTCGATTCTCGCGCAGATCTTTCGCCTTCTTGAAGAGGGTGCGCAGGGGCACAGACGACGTACGTGCTACACTGGCAGCAGACTCGCCTCTCTGCACACGCTGGAGGGCTTCTGCGAGGTCTTCAAGTGTGTACTGCCCCGGTGCACAACCATCGCCGCTTTGCGTTTGCAACAAACTGAGAGCCAGCCAGTCATGAAGATTCTGGTAAAACGATATACCTCCAACATTGCATATATATCTCAGGATCTAATACTTTGTGCACTGAACTGGTCAATTTGTTACCAACCAATCAGCAAGTTGGAAAATTTATTCTGGACCCCTGATTGGTTAACAAGCAGAATCGTGCACCCAACTGGCACTGTGCACTCAACTGGCAAATTAAGTTACCAGGATTATTTGCCGCAAACAAATCCAGATAGCTCTGAAGGTACTGGTAGCTTTTCTGGAGACTGTAAGCTGACCCCTCTTCGAGCTCTTTTAATGCGCGCCAGGCTGCATGTGTTGAAATCGTGATTCCGTAAAAACGGGTGCCCATGCCACCACCAGCTTAGGGGTCTTTCCTTGATTTGAGGCTGCAATACACTCGCGGGCAATTCCAACTACCGCAAAAGTCGTAATGATAGAGCACCCAGAAAGATAGAGCACCCGAGCAATGGGTCTGTCTGAAGAACAGCCAATCAGGCGAGCGAAACCCACGAGACTGCTGTGATGCTAAGGTCCCACAGCAACAACCACCGAAACAGCTACATGTGTACCAACGCCGGTGTTGCATGATAGGACATTCTATAGACAGTCTGTTCCTCGCTCTTGGTCTTGAGTTGAGACATTCGTTTTGGTTCGCTGCACCTGCAGCTTTCAATTGGCGCTATCTTTCGCTGCTTGCTTGAAGGAGTGGATATTCACGTCCTCGTCATCGAAAAAATGCACGCGACTGACGATTATGCCCCCGTCTCGGTGGACAAGATGTGAACGAGGCGATTGTCAAGCTGAGCGGGGCGCACGGCGGTTGCCGCTGCTACCTGTATCTTCATCTACAAACACCGTCAATTCGCTCGCAAGCGCTCGAACTCGCCATTGCGTGCACAAACCAAGCAGCTTTTGCCAGTCGCTACCCAGCCGGCTGAAGACCAGCCGACCGTCAGTCATTTTGCGCTGTCACACGCGGCACGCGCCTTTTGAGCGCACTCACCTTGAGAAATGCCCGAGGGCTGACAGTGGCATCTGCCTCACCCCGACTCCAGGCTATCCTCGTCATTGCGCCATTTTCCACAGCGGAGGACGATCGCGCCATTCCTTTCGCTAGTCGAACCTACATGATGCACCTCGAGTCTATGACCAAGTACTCGTACGAGAAGCCAGCCAGTGCGTCCCCCACCTCTACGGCGTCCACTCTTACGACCGAGAAGCCTCACAAGTGCCCACATCGAGGCTGCGACCGACAGTTCAATCGCAAATACACCCTTGTGGAGCACATGAAGACCCACACGGGCGAGAAGCCGCACATGTGTCCCGTCCGCTCTTGCAGCAAACGCTTCAGCACGTCCGGGAACTTGTCCAGGCACAAGCGACTTCATGGGGTCATCAAGCCGCTCGAGTGCCCAGTCGACGGCTGCTACTGCACCTTTCCAAGCGACAACAAGCTCGACAAACACATGCAGTTCCACCTCGGCAGCCCCGTGCACGTGTGCACCATCGACCATTGTGGCAAAACCTTCAGCACCACTGGCAACTTGAACCGCCATGCGAAACACCACCACCCGCACCAGAAGCTGCGTCCGGCTCCGCTGCCACGCCCGAACGCTCCACTGCCGATCCAGCAGCCTCAGCAGCTCCACGTTCAGATCCCTACGCTGCAGTACCCAGTGGACATGGGGTACCAGTTCCCGAGTCCCAACCCGCCCATGAAACGCGTCATGGAGGTGGCTCCTTCAGCGTTCGCTCCGGGTGTTGCTCAGCAGTACTACGGCATCAACCGGTGGGGCGCTGAAGTGATGCCGACTCAGCTGCTGTCGACGCCGCGAGGCAATCGGAACCCTGGCATTGCTGACGTACTGTCGTCCATTTTCGATGAGGTGGAGAACGGCTCGATGGAGAAGCCGCTGTCGGCACCGCCACTTCAGCCGCAGCCGCAGAACTTGCTGGACGACATGGTCAACTTCCACGTCGCCCACATCGAGCTATAAGTGGTGAAGTTGTCAGTCTAATAAGTTAATGCAATGGTTCATTTTGTGAGATGGTAAGGTGTTATCAAACGATATCTCAGCAGTGAGTGGCCTCCTGCATGAAAGTGCCTTCTGACAGGAATCGCAGCGTGTTACAGCGGTGCCACGGTACGGAATGAAAGCGCGAGCAGTGAAAGTGGCGATGACAAACATCGATCCTTCATTTACGTTTAACTTATTGTTTGGTACATCTAGAACTCACAACGCTACTTTAAGCCATGTGCGCGACATGGAAGTTGATCATGTCGTCGAGGATGCTGACTTTACGACTACCCTCTGGCTGCTCGGGTTGCGCCACAGCTTCGTCGAAGATCTCGGTGAGTACGTCCACCATCTCGTCCGAGTGCCACGTCGTCAGAGCCTTGACAGCAGGTACTAGGAAATGCTCACACTGCTCCGGAGTGAACTGTGGCAGACTGAAGACGTCGATGGCTGGCGGACGAGCCACATCCATGCTGCTCTCCAGTAGCAGAGCCGTGTAGGAGGTCGTGGACTGTTGGTCGCCGCTAGTGGGGCTCCCCACACTGTACTCCGACGAACTCGAGCCTTCATCCGAATGCTGGTGTTTCATGTGGCGGTTGAGGTTCCCCGTCGTGCTGAACGTCTTCCCACAGTGGTCGATGGTGCACACTTGTACGGCACTTCCGAGGTGGAACTTCATGTGCTTCTCGAGCTTGTTGTTGCTCGGGAAGGAGCTCAGACAGCCCTCAACGGGACACTCGAGCGGCTCGATGTAGCCATGGAGTCGTTTGTGTCTCGACAAGTTCCCAGAGGTGCTGAAGCGCTTGGCACAGTCTCTGACGGGGCACACGTGGGGCTTTTCGCCTGTGTGCGTCTTCATGTGCTCGATCAACGTGTATTTGCGGTTGAAGTGGCGGTTGCAGCCAGGCTCCGTGCAGCGATGCAACGTGGGTGTCAACGGTTTGGTGACGACGGAGCTCTCCGTCTGAGGCAGCGGCGCTGAAGCTGATCGTTTGAGTGCGACTAGCATGTTTGAACCAGGGGTGGAATGACAAATGGTGAAAAGCCCGCCGACCAATGAGGTGGAACGACGGACAGCGAGGCAACTCGACGACGGTCTCGTCGAGCGTGGCCGGAGTGGGACCTCATGGACTCCAGTCGCGGGTCCAGCTGGCCCTGAGATATTGATGCACAAGTCGGCGAGACGTGTGACATCGGCCACTAAAGAAGTCGACTTCAGGACGGACGCAATGTGGAGTCGACGACAGCGATGGCCATGGATTGTCAGTACGGTGTCCTGAGACGCGGGTGGCTGAGTCAAGAGCTGCTGCTGGTGAGTGGCAAGTGTATTTATTATCCATTCCATTCCATTCTGCTTGTCGCCATTGCGGCAGCATCAGCCGCGGTTTTGGATTATGCCCCCCGTGTCCACTCACGCATCCCGTCGAAATATGGCCGGGCTATGTACAGTTGAAACTGGATTGAAGCTGAGGCGGGCTGGAAGCTCGAGCTACATTCATCGCCTCCGAACGGCAAGACGCGGGCCAGCAGCGTTTGCGCAGCTGACGTGCGTACGGTACTGCAGTTACCATAGCAGGCGGCTATGCGTGTCAAACCGATCCAGGGCCACGAGAGTCGTGACGCTAAAGTTGAATCCCTGCACCTTCCAAACAGGGCGCGCCCCGATCTCTCGGGGAGGCAGCGACAGTATCACGACGATGGGAAAGCTGCTAGCCAAGACGCTTGTGCTGGCGTGACGCTGACCGCTTCTCTCCTTGGCGATGGCCCATCGCCGATGGGGCCAGTCCGCCCTCTACAGACACACGAGTCCGACGCCGTCTCCGATCTTCGCGCTGTCCGAAAGCTGAGAGAGCCGGCGCGGCACAGTACACGATGAGTGCCACTCTGTGTCTGTGTCAAACGGGCAAGCGCGAGTGATCCACCATACTGACGCTCGTTACCGGTACACTGCTGCGAAGAGCGACCATGTAAAGCCGGCCAGTCAGCATGGCCACCACGTTGCAGACGACCGCGAGCCAACAACGGCGCTGCTAACGCCAGCCATCGGTAGTGTGGGCAGCAAGAGGATTTTACGGCGCAGGGTGGACCATACAATCACTTTATCGGTTGCAGTCTTCCAGCTGTAGCCCAAGCCTGCTGCTCATTGCCACACATCACCAATGGCGGACACCGGCTCCCCAGACGAGCTGCTGTTCCATCGCTGCCCCGAGCCCAGTTGCCGCCGCCAGTTCAGCCGCAAGTACTCGCTAGGTGAACACATGAAGACGCACACGGGAGAACAACCGCACGTGTGTCCCGTCAGAAGCTGCGCCAAGCGCTTCAGCACCTCTGGGAACCTGTCGAGGCACAAACGACTTCATGGATACATCGAGCCACTCAAGTGTCCTGTACAGGGCTGCATCTGCACCTTTCCGAGCGACGTCAAGCTCGAAAAGCACATGAAGTTCCACTACGGCGGACCTGTGCATCTCTGCGAGGTGCCCGGGTGTGGCAAAACCTTTACCACCACAGGCAACTTGAACCGTCACACGAAGCACCACCACCTTGACATCGGTATGTTGCGACTCGCACTTGACAATCGGAGCCCCACGACAACCGATGCGTGGCAGCCGCAGTGCCGACTCAAGCGCGCGTGGTCGACTGGGACGAACCCGCTGCCAGCAGAGACGGTGAGGAAAAGCGGCGAACCGCTTGAGGCGCTGGACGAAACGCTAGACAACCTCTCGGTACTGCTGGTTGAGACGGGGCTTGACGGAGACTGCAATGACCGGAAGAGCAACCTCGTGGACGACATCATCCGCTTCCACGTGCAGGAGCTCGGCTTCTCGGATCAAGCGTAAACTAGAAATACACAAATGACACAGGTAGTAGTAGGTACCTGAATGGACTAAGATTGATCCACTTCAACATACACTTTAGTAAAAACTGCAGTACTGTATAAAAAGTAGAGCTCTGATTGTGACTACACTTTGCCCTTACGACTGAGTGGCTGTACAATGCGACTACAGCACTAGATTTCGCTTTCCTTTCGGCAGCATGGTCTCCGTTCGTTCCACCCTCGGATCTTCGTTCTTGGGATCTCAGGAGTACGTCCTTTTCGCTGCACGCTGGCGTGAGTGGACCACAGACAATCAGCGTAAATCTCGCCGCCTCGTGCCGTGTCCACGGGCACGAGTGAGCGCATACACATGCACTTCTCAGTTTCCTATCGCTGTGCTGGGGGCGCAGTAACAGCAACTCGCCATCAAGGCAAAAGTGGACAGGAGACTGTCCTGGCTTGGCTCCACAGCAGGACCATATCTCAGGCTATGCGATCGTGGCTCGGCCTCTACGAACAGTGAGCGCTGTCACACGCCGTTCGGCTATTATAGCTGAACCCCAGACGTCAGTGTGGTGCTCCGACTCGATTGGAAAATAACGGCTAGAGAGTCGGAGTTGTCTTGGTTTCACTATGATACGACAGAAAAAGGCGCCTTTCCGACGATCGACAGTGGGGCTGCTTGGAGCCACCCTGTGTCGGAAGATCGAAATGCGTCTATGCTCAGCTCACTTTCCAATTTGCCTCCTCACTCACTAGCCTCTCAAAATGAACATGAACATGATGAGCTCTCTCGCCACCTTCGAGCCGCCGGTCGTCCTCGAGCGCCAGGGCAGCGACTCGAGCACCATCCACTGCTGCACCGAAGCGGGCTGCCACCGCGAGTTCAACCGCAAATACACATTGGCCGAGCACCTCAAGACGCACACGGGAGAACGCCCTCATTTGTGCCCGGTGCCCACGTGTGGCAAGCGCTTCAGCACCTCCGGTAACCTCTCGCGTCACAAGCGTCTCCACGGGTACATCGAGCCGCTCAAGTGCCCCGTCGACGGCTGCATCTGCACGTTCCCGAGCATCAGCAAGATGGAGAAGCACATGAAGTTCCACTACGGCAGCGATGTCAAGGTGTGTCTTGTGCCGGGCTGCGGCAAGACCTTCAGCACGACGGGCAACCTGAACCGCCACCTGAAGAACCACCACGGCAGCAACGCTGGCTGCATGAGCCCGACGCCTTCGAAGGTGTCCGTGGCTGGCAGTCCCACTGCGGCCGAGCAGTGGATCCCCACTACCCCGCTTGACGATCTCAACTTATGGTCCGAGTTGGACTTCACAGAGATAGCTACGAACCAGGACCTGCTCGAAGCACTCGGGTCGTTCCTCGACGACGAGCCACTGCAGTTCTAAAGAGTGAGCTGCTAGTTTTTGACGCCGAAAGCGGCAACCTATTTTATTGAGCAACACGAACTGTAAGTTAGCAAAACATCCACCCAGCGCCTCCATTGATGTTCATAAGGCCATGCAGCTTATAGGCCTTGCTGTGTGCAGCCAAACTCAAGCGAAGCAAACCCTTGCTTCGCATGGATTTGTACGGGAGCATCATATTTTTCTGTTGATTATTCCTCGTTACGCCGGACAAGTTCACTCCGCCCTGCTCTGTGTAGCGGCCACCCGATGACTCCAAGCAGACATCAGGATTTTGCTCGTAGAAACTGTCGACAGCGGTGCGACGAGGTGGACACGAACACGGACACTGTGATCGCCCAGCTGGTTCGTGCTGTTTGTGGCAAAGGCGACGGGGTCGTGACCACCACGCCACGCACCTACTGGGCGCTGGTCTCGCAACACTCGGCAGACTGTCACACACGCGATCAAATCCCTGTGTCCACGCCAAAGTCCCGTCATGAGGCCCTGCTCAATCTCAACGCCGGGATCAGCCAAGGAGATGCTGTCCATTCTGCAATTGGTAGCTCATTGCTCACCACCTCCACAAAAGCATGTTACCATCCGCCGAAGTCACCACCAAGGCTGGCAGTCTTAAGCGTCAATTGTCAGACACTTCTACCGTCCACGCGTGCTCTGAGCCAGGCTGCGAGCGGCAGTTCACCCGCAAGTATACATTGGTGGAGCACGCCAAGACCCACTCGGGCGAGAAGCCGCATGTGTGTCCTCTGCGCTCGTGTGGCAAGCGGTTTAGTACGTCTGGGAACTTGTCTCGTCACAAGCGTCTTCATGGCTACATCGAGCCGCTCAAGTGTCCAGTTCAGGGCTGCATCTGCACGTTCCCGAGCAACAACAAGCTCGAGAAGCACATGAAGTTCCACTACGGTACTGCTTACAAAGTATGCGTGGTGCCAGGGTGTGGCAAGACCTTCAGTACGACGGGCAACCTGAACCGCCATTTGAAGAACCAGCACGGCCAGAAGCAGCAAGAGACCGAGGTGGCTACGGATGTACCAGTGCTCGACCACGGAGCGAGCAGCCCTACGAGCACGGAACAGTGGTTTCCACTCGCAACAACACACGTCGGCTCACTATGTGAAGGCATTCCCTCATGGTCTTCATCGACCACCGGATTGTTCGAAGATGTGTGGAATCCAGTGATATTGGACACTTTGGTCAACATGTTGGACGACCAGACTAACTTCTCCTGCTAGGAAGAATAGACTCGACGCAGCATAGTGCTACCGTCGAGGGCGCATGAAATTGCATACCGCGCCCTTAAAAATGCATAACCAGGAAGAAATGATGCACTCGACAGCGCCCTAAAAATGCATAATTTAGGGCGAGCGATCACATGATCAGACGATCACATCGGCAGGTTGGATAGGTGTTGCCACTCTTGCTCGACTTACAGAAGTCGTGTTTGCCTTACGATACTGTGCCATGCATCTACACCTGAAATGTAAATTTGTAAATTCTCCGTCTACTTCATAATAGCTTGGTAGTGGTGAAGTGGTTCGCTGTGTGGCTTGATAGAAAGCGGTCTCCGCCAGGCGTGTGACACGTGTGTTATGCACTTATTTACAACTGAGTTCCAATGCATATTTTCTTCCGGCTTACGCATGTTTTAAGGGCGCTGTCGAGTGCATCATTTCTTCCTGGTTATGCATTTTTAAGGGCGCGGTATGCAAATTCATGCGCCCTCGACGGTACCAGTATCATACTGTAACTCATTTTAAATTAAAAACTTTGTCCAACGTGCGTGTATGAACTTGCTTTTGCCACTTGTTGCAGTGCCTCCTCCTGTAGGTACAGTACCACCTGCCATGTGATGTCGCTGGCGAAATTCGTTGAGAGCGGGCTAGCAGAGAGAGAGAGAGAAAGATTGGTGGTGCAGTTATTAATACCAGTTGTCGACTTCTTGCCTGGGCAATACAGCGAAGCATTCAGACATGGAGGCTATGAAGGTTGCTGAGACTTTCTACTCCGGCTTGACGTTACCAAGCTCGAATTGCACCCACGGGAGTCGCCACTACATGTAGCAAATGAGATCAACTGCCGGTACTTGAACAGATGGAGCGGTGCGTCTTGCAAGTGTGGCTGCGAAGCTGTACACTCGTCACTTCCGCGATGGCGAGCATTCACCCGGAGGCGATTTACTAAGCGGACTTGTTTGATAAACACGAATACACATGGGCGAGCGGCCAACAATAACCTATGTGTGGTATTACACTTCCACACAGCAGTTTAATGCGTTAGTGTCTCCCCGTTCCCCTCCACGGCATTCTCGAGTGGATCTTTGGGGGCGTCTCCATGTTGCACCGGTAAAACCAGTTGATAAGGTGTCGCAACGACATTGCTGCATATTCCTGGCTGGAAGACACTGCAAAAAGGGTCGCACGAGGCAGTTGTTTGGACAGACAACCTCACCGGCTAGCGGAATCCACGACAGCAAAATATGTAAAGTATTACTGTTCCGGTAACCTTGCGTATATTTGCTGGTGACTGGCATTTTTGCCAGTCCCAACTGGATTCGTCATGACTATCGTTTGCAAAATCTCGAGTGTGGCTCCACATGCTCTAGGCTCTCCCCAATGCTGAAACACATGTCGCCGAGGTGGTGCTGTATCTGACTAAGGCACACGGTCTACATACAAGGTACTAGAAAACCGCACCATGGCTCATTCAACAATTTACTGACTGCGACTCAAACCAGCATGCACTTCCAACCTCCCTACTACAACATGAACCCTGCGTTCTACAGCTTCCCGGTGCAGCCCATGCCAATACCCGGCCAAGGATTCCTACCACCACCAAGGTTTCCATTGCGGTACAGCCAAAACTCTCGATGTGCCGAGCCCAGCAAGCCGCTGGCACGGAAACGAGCCCACATATGCCCTGTTCGCTCGTGCGGCAAACGGTTCACGACATCGGGCAACTTGTCCCGACACAAGAGGCTGCACGGCAAAATTGACCCGCTGGCCTGTCCGATCGACGGATGCATCTGCGTGTTCCCGAGCAGCAACAAGTTGGAGCGACACCTCAAGTTCCACTACGGCAGCGACGTGAAAGTCTGTCACGTTCAAGCGTGCGGCCGCACCTTTAGCACGACTGGCAATTTGAACCGCCACATCAAGAAGCACCACAATGGGGTAAGCGCGTCAACTGCAGTCACCACTGCGGTCCAAGAGAGCGAAAACAAAGTTTGGAGTCCCTGTGCCAGCACTAGTGGGGAGTCCGACAGTGAGTCCGAGGCCTCCATTGAGCCGTTGTGGTCGGTACCCAGCTCAGTTTCTCTCGACAACGTGTGGAATGAGGACCTCCTGGAAACCTTAGCATCAATGCTGGATGACATGGTCGAGTACGAACAAGCCTAGATAATAGGAAGCGGCGCGAAAAAATATATAACCCATTTACAGTGACTCATGCTGTTCATTGAAAAATCCGTGATTGGCGTTGATGCAGATCGACGACACAAAACGTGATTCTGGTGAACCACATTTGATGCGAGTACATGCACACGCACAGCTTGATGTATTATCCAGAAGAGTACAGATGCAGTCACTCGTGCACTCTTGAAGTGTCTGCTGGCAGCTTGGTGATCCGCCGACACATCGTGGCTACATGCTGATCAGATTCCGCCGTGTGGACGGCAGCGGCCAGACTCCTTGCATTGGCGATGAGTCCTGCAGCCAGCACCGACCAGACTCCTACAGTGTACCAGTATACCGCCGAGTTGATGGCTATGCGTGGATGCTAAACGTCCATGAAGGAGCGTGGCGTGCGCCAACATGAAAAAACTGCTGTCGGTAGGTATCCACGAGTGTATCTCGCGGACCAGGCATGGCCATCTCGCCTTGGCCTGCATAGCGCCAAGCGTCCAGAACGGACCAGCCAGGTGCTTGAGCCCGAGTTGAAGTCGTCCGACGACCGGAGGCGATTCAGCGAGGTGGGACCGCGATCGACGGCGTCAAGCTGGAGGCGTGTATACTCAACCACCCAGCTGGCGATGGTTTCGATGATACAGCAGCAGTCAAGTAAAGATCTCAGGTGACGTACGTGATGGCTCCAACCAAACTCGAGTCACACGGGTGAGCTGAGCTGAGAGCGGCCGCTCAACGCTCCACTTGACACCTCACGTCACTATCGAATTGACCCGCATTGACACACATGACGCGAAACAACAGCGACGAGCAGCCCAAGCGTCCGGCCATCCACGCGTGTCCGCACCCAGGCTGTACACGTCGCTTCAACCGCAAGTACACACTCTGCGAACACACGAAGACGCACACGGGCGAACGACCGCACGTGTGTCCCGTGCGGACCTGCGCCAAGCGCTTCAGCACCTCCGGCAACTTGTCGAGACACAAACGTCTTCACGGCTACATCGAGCCGCTCCAGTGTCCTGTTCAAGGCTGCATCTGCACTTTTCCGAGCCAAAACAAGCTCGAGAAGCACATGAAGTTCCACTATGGCGGAGCTGTCGAGGTGTGTCTTGTGCCAGGCTGTGGCAAGACCTTCAGCACGACGGGCAACCTGAACCGCCACCTCAAGCACCAGCACCCGGGAGAAGCTCAGCTTCAGGTGCAGACGCCTCCGATGGGCGTCACGGCCCCGCAGTCGATGCCGCCGCAGTTCTTGCACCGCAGTCCCACGAGCGCGGAGCAGTGGCCCGTGCTGGACTTCATGCCCTTCCCTAAGCCTCGGGTAACGACTTGCTGGCCGCAGCAGATCACGGTCCAGCAGCAGTTGCCGATGTATAGACAGCAAATGCCGCAGGGGATCTACTCACCCACGCGCTCGTGCTCGGAGCTGTTCGAGGACGTGTGGAACTCCGAGATGCTGGACACACTCGTGAACGTGCTGCACGACCCCACCGTGCGCTGTTAGAGGAAGATACAAAGGCTTTCAGTATTTAGGAGAGGGTAGCCGTAAATGTATGTTGACGTTTGGTGTGTCCATTACTGCCCGCACACTAGTGAAATGCGTCTTAGTCGACGGTTGTTGCATGAACTCGAGCAAGACTTTGCGAGAAATTCATCGCACAAGTCGACGGTGGCTCCGAGGTGAACAGCAGAGCAGGGCTCGAATTGGAGCTTGCCTTGAGCAGTTCGAGGCATTGCCGACGCTCGAAGTTTCACGAACACCACACGAAAAAAGACTATGACGCTCAGTATGCCAATATCTCATGTGCTCCTCACGCTACAGTGGTACAGTTGGATCCAGGCTCGTATGTCTTCATTCGCCGAATGGCATTCGGACAACAACACACGGAGCTCGATGCAGCGGCAATGGCAGTAGGTTCTACATGTACAAGGAAGACTCCAATGTAAAGCACTGTGACTGTAGGAAGCTCACAGGCGGGTGATACGGGGCAATGTCTAGAGAATTCTGCAGCAGCATCAATATTGGGTGGGACTTTACGGTACGCCCCGCTCACATAGCTCACGCGCATCTCCCACTCTGAAAAAGTGGACACGGAGGAGCATCAACGTCCGAAAATGCTTACTCCCTTAGCAAAAAATGGTGTGGTGCACAAAAAGCAACTTGCCTGTCACAAGGTAGACCGGAGCTGTATCTCCAAGAACAGCAACGTGGAAAAGGGTCCAGCTTGCCAATTTGTTGGTGGTGTCTCCTGTACGCAACTTCCGGCTACTCGAACGGCGTCACGCAACTACCATCAAGACACTGATGTCTTGATGCCAAACGAGTTTGTCAAAAGTGACGGCATTAATTTACTTTTTACACGTTCTCTCCTAGTCAAGCAGCAACTGCGATAGAATATCTAGCATCTCGGGGGTCCATGGAGTCGTACACGCGGTCTCGAACGGAGCGGGCAGCTCGTCTTCGATCGACTCCGACGCGAGTTCCCAAGCATTGCCTGTCCACTCTTGGTCAATACCGGTGGGACTCTCGCGCGTGGGGGTAGAGCACTTCTGACTGGTGGGGTGCTGCAAATGGATATCGTCGGCAATTCCGGTGCGGTGGCCTTGTACTGCTCGCGCTCCTTCTCCGTGTGCTGGTTCTTCAGGTGGCGGTTGAGGTTTCCAGTGGTGCTGAACGACTTGCAACACGCTGGGACCTTGCACGTGTGCGTCCGGGGAACGTAGTGCGTCCTCATGTGCTTCGCCAGCTTAATGTCGCTCATGAACTTGCATGTGCAGCTATTCACGGGGCAGTGCACGGGTTCAATGGCGCCATGGAGTCGCATGTGTCTTGACAGGTTTCCCGAGGTGGTGAAGCGCTTGCCACAGCCGCGAGCGCGACAGACATGTGGGCGTTCTCCCGTGTGGGTCTTCAGGTGCTCCGTGAGTGTATATTTCCGGTTGAATCGGCGTCCACAGCGGACGTCCGGGCACTGGAAGGCTCTGCTGCCGCTGTCCTGTGTGAGAGTCGCGTCCTTGACGGGGACCCGGATGGAGAGGATGGTTTCCTGCATGGTTTGCTGCTGCTGTATGTTGGGGAAGTTTGGGAATGAGCCCAAGAAGCAAGCTGTTCGAAACGGTGGTGCGGTACTGTCCTGCCCCCGAAGCCACCCTCCGGCTGGCGAGCGCGCAATCACCTGGACAAGCGCAGCGTGATGGATGTCTTACGCGCTCAACTCGGGCGATTTGTCTGCTCGTCAGAGGCGGCTATGTCTCGGTAGTATAGCCTCAGCTCATCAGGCCATAC
The DNA here is from genome assembly GCA_012656105.1 of Phytophthora syringae. Taxonomy (NCBI): domain Eukaryota; phylum Oomycota; class Peronosporomycetes; order Peronosporales; family Peronosporaceae; genus Phytophthora; species Phytophthora syringae. The sequence continues at coordinate 1,298,827 of JAAKBD010000172.1, read as the reverse complement.
ACAGTCGCCGTCACCGGCCTCCCAGATGGCAACCACAGTCTCTCCAGTCAGAATAGACAAGCGAACCGACTATCCGAGGGTATCTGCTCGTAAAGCCTGTGACAGGGCATCGCAGGCAGAAAATCCTTGACCAATTCAACTCGGTGAAAACATTCGCGCTTACGGAGTCACAGGTCCAGGACTGTACCTGTGTGTGTACATGTACTGTAGTTGCTTCGAGCAAGTGGCGTGCTCGCTGGCTGTGCAGCTCGAGCTTTGCCTGTTAGCCATCCTCGTTCTCTTTTACTGTACGCTGCTGCTGTTCGAGGCTCGAACAGCAAAAAGTGGAAAACGCTACGTTTCCGACTCTCCTTTCGTTCGAGTCGTCACTGCTGAGTCAGCTCACTGTTACTACAGTATTGCAAAGCGTTCATTTCATTTTCATTAACCATTGAACCACTTCAACTAAGCAACATGTGTCCTAGGATCTCGAGCGTCTCGGGGCTCCAGGGTTCATCACACGGCGCCTCGATCGGGGCAGGTGTCGGTAGCGTCACGTCAGCACTGACATCTGCCTCCACTCCTGTGGGACTTCTCCCGATCGGAGCTCCAGCGCCCCAACTTGCACATGCTGAGCGGACGAGCTCCGCACGTTCGTCTCCCGTGCAGTGCTTCTTGAGATGCCGGTTCAAATTGCCTGTTGTGCTGAACGTCTTAGTGCAGCCTGCCACTCTGCACGGGTGTGTGCGAGGTGCGTCGTGCTGCTTGAGATGCTTGGCGAGCTGGATGTCGCTCAGGAAGTGGCGCGAGCAGCCGTCGCGAGGACAGCGCATGAGAGGGAGCGGCCCGTGAAGCCTCATGTGTCTTGACAGGTTGCTGGACGTGGCGAATCGCCTACCACAAGCCGGCGCTCGGCATGCATGTGGGCGCTCGCCGCTGTGCGTCTTCAGGTGCTCCGATAGCGTGTACTTGCGGTTGAATCGGCGCTCGCACTGGTCGACAGGGCAGCGGAACGGCCGGTCATGGCTAGGAGAAGCTGTCTTGGGCAGTCGCAAGTGCTCCGACATGCGAGTCAGCTGAATAAACGAGAGTGACATGGTGTCCGTGCTCGAGCGGATATTGCGCAGTGAACCCACGCAATGTCCACCCGCAAGATACTCAACGTCCTCGAACCGCAATCACAAATCGATTGCGAGATGACCAGTGATGGCTGCACCGTGTCGGGGCTGTCATACGCATCAGCGGTGCGACGTACATGTACACTACCTGTAGAACTGCTGTGCCGGGGCAACAGGATTTCCCGCCATCCCGTTAGACAGCCAGCGTTGCTGCAAGGAGGAGACCACTGCCCATTAATCCATGCTCCTCATTGGCTGAAGTCCGAGGGCATCATCGCTTCTTATTTGATGATGACCCCTGATGACAGGCGTGGGATTTGCGAAAAAGCAGATGGCCATCAGCTCATATGTAGCCATCTCAATCGCCCCACCACTTGCACATTGCGTGCGTCGAGCACGCCACCAACGCCTTCTCTCTTGCCTACGCCACGCAATGTTTGCGTGAATTCCTCGCTTCTGGAGCCCCCGATCGTACACTACTGTATACCGTACTCTACAGTGCTGGAGGTGCAGAGCTCACGTTAAGGTGTTCACCAGGGCGGAGCATGCGGCGCTCTGTGGAACACAAGTTGGATCGACGGCAGACTCGAATTAGACGGCGCGGCAGCAGCTAAAATGGAGCGCTATGATTAGCCAGCTTCACTGTCATCGTGTTTGTACTCTAGCTCAAGGGAGGACTCGGCACTGTAAGCGCGTCTACTACTACCGGTAGCTGACATTTCGACAGCCATGAGCCAGTCGCCCATGCGTCCGGGAGATGCAGCGGGCATGGTGACGTCCATGACCCAGAAAGGGACCAAGGAGACCCGCGCGGCGGAAGCACTCGCCATGAAGGACGAGCAGATGAAGATCCTCGGTAGCCAAAACGCCCAGTTGCTCACCTCGCTCAACGCTATGGACGACGAGATCGGCACACTGAAGATGCACAAGCTCAGGCTTGAAGAGGAGAACCGCAGCCTTCGTGACCAAAACTTCGAGTTGCAGAGCAAAGCGCGAGCCGCCGAGACGACGCTCATCAAGGCGCAGGTAGGGCTCAATTCGGCTTGCATTTTGTAAGGAACACCATGAACTGACAGCTCGTTTTCGCTCGGCTTAGACCGGCATCGAAGAACGCGAGACACAAGTGCGTGTTCTGACGGATCATAACACGGAACTCCTACGTCTGCTAGAGCATGAAGAAGCCCAGAGTTCGTCCTTAGCTTCAAGGACAAGTGCGCTTAAAGCAGATCTGGAGGCATTGGAGACCCGCTACGCTTCGCTATTGGCATCCGCAAAGACGCACGAAGAGATCGCCACTCGAGCTACTCGTGAGGGTCAGATGCGTGCTGAGGAAGTCCGTCTGCTGCGAAATGAGAGCGATCAGTTGCGAGCGTGCAATGTAGAGTTGAAGATGAAAACGCAGGTAGAACTCGAGGCCTTGCAGGAACAGCTTCGAGTGCGCAAGGAGAAGCAATATCAACTGCTTGAAAAGCTGCAGCAGCTTGAGGAAGCCAAGCGACAAAGCGATGACCAACTCGCATCGGCTGAAGAGAAGACACGGAAGCTGCACGCGCGAAACCAGGAGCTGGAGACGCAGGTTCAGCTTGAAGCGAAAGCCAAACGCGCACAGATCGATGCCAACAAGAACTTCTTCATTGAAAATGGGAATCTCCAGCGCGACAAACAGGAGCTACAGACTCGCTTTGATAAAGCTGAGCAGGAGCGTTCACGTATGGAAGCTGAGAACCGCGACTCGGCCGACCAACTTCGTGAGATGGCCGAGAAAGTGTTCCAACTGCTGGAGCGACTCAAATTGGCGGAGTTGGGCAAGACCAAAGCCATCGACGGACTCAAGCAGAAGGAGGTTGAGCTGCTAGCGCTCAACAAGAAGAACGCTCGATTGCTTAAGGAAGGCACAACCGAAGGAAAAGCTCGGGTCAAGTCGGAACTGGACAAGAAGGTGCTGCTGGAGCAACTACAAGCACTGAAAAAGCACAACGCACAACTTTCGCTGCGATGTAGTGATGAAGTCAAGGCGAAACTTAAGGAAGCTGACGAACGCAAGCAACTCGAAGAAAAAGTGAAGACGATGAGTTCACGCGTGGCATTTCTTCTCAACAAGATGCAAGCGGATGAGGAGGCCAAGATCGTGAGTAAAGAAGAAACCAAAAGCTTCAGGCTCAGCTCACGACCTTGCAAGAGAGAGGAGCTGAACTCGCTCACAAACTCCATGCTACAGCTGAAAGCAATCGCGTTGTTACGGAAGCTCTACGTTGCAAGCAGGACGAGCTGGACGCGCAGACAATCAAGTTTGAGGCCACACAGAAGAAAATGGCCGAATTGGCGCTGGCTATGGAGCAGTCAGGAGTACCAATGACCATGGGCGATATCGACAACCAACAGGAAGTGCATCAACGTGAGGCCACTCACCCGGAAGATGCAGCAGCAGCAGCGAATGGCCGATTCTTTGTGGAGTGTCGAGCTTCGCATGGTGGACTGCTCCTCATTAAGGCAAAGCGCACCAACTTCACACCAAAGGCTCAGCAGCAATCGATTGACTTTCTTGAGCGAATGGGGTCAACACCTTCCTCAAACGAGCTCAGAAGAGTCTCAACACCAAGCAGCTTCTGGTAGAACGCATTGCAGCATTGCTCACGACTATTGTCATGAGCGAAGACACAGTAGCTGACGTCAAGGAGCAGCTCGCAGCAAAGACGACCAAGTCGCACACCTTTCACGAAAAACCCGCTGGATGCAGGAGAAATTAACCACCGAAGAAGACGCTAAGCGCAAGACGCTGTTGCGGTACGTTCATGAAGTCAAGTCTCGAGCACTGGTAACCTCCAACGACCCCACTGAGGATCGCAATTCACCTTCAGCTGGTCTTCTCAAGCTCCCAGAAAGTGGTGTAGGTGATGAGGAAGTGCATGCCATTGCAGCACTGCTTCGCAATGCGACTAACGTCCGTGAACTTCAATTGAGAGGCAACTCCATCTCTAGTGAAGGAGCGAGGGCTATCGCAGCCGTGCTTTGCATCTCAACTTGTCGTCTGCGTCAAGTAGACCTGAGAAATAACCACATTGGTAAGGACGGCATCAAGGTGCTCGCTGAGGCACTCGAGCGAAACGATCGCATCAAGCATGTGTACGTTCATGCTGGCGGGAAGATCGAGGCGCTAGGCACTTCGTCTCCAGCGTCCCAAGCAGCCATTGTGAACGCACAGATCTCCAGTACGCCAACACTTGGAAGCTCAGGCGCAGCACATGCGTCGCTTATCGGCGTGGAAACGGTGTGCGTCGTGGATGTTCGGGAACAAACCGAGTCAGACACTAGCAGTGCTAGCACGAGCCTTCTGATAGATTTTGCCGAGGATACTCGTGTCACTGGAGCTACACAGTCCTCAACAGTAGCTGGACCGGGTAGCGCTCTCAAGTTGAAGCTGTCAGGAATCGGTGGTGAGGCTGGTACCAAGTCGTTCTTGGCATCTGCAAACGATCGTGACAGCAGCAACCGCTTGTTCTCGCGACGGCCATTGTCGGCTGCAGGTTTGAAGCGACAGCGGGAACGACTTGCTGTCGAACGCAAAAAGCGTCAGGAAGAGGCCAAGCGCCAGGAGCGCAAGGAAGCTGAGTGGGCTGGTCGCTCTGGTGGCATGGAGACCAGTAGCAAGAAGCTGCCACCGATTTCAAGCAGCATGAACTCGAACACCAGTAGCAGTACACAGCTGAAGGGCGTGACACGAACCAGCTCGGCGCCTGTACTTCACAAGAATAAAGATGGCAGTACCGGTGTGCAGGCAGCAGGTGGTCCAACCGAGAGCTGACAGCACCAAGTCAATTTAGTCCTTTCAGTGTCATCGTCCAGGCAATACAGTAGCCGTGGGGACGTACTTTATTCATCTGCAGCGTTATCCCAGTGAATACTCACAGACCAGTCAATTCACCACCGCAGATACAGAAACGCTATACAGTGAAGTCCGTCGTGCTCTCCCTCACGCTCTCTCTCACGAGCTTTCAGGAGCAGACGTTGCAAAATCAACAGGTTTGCGCGTCCAGTTCGCCGTTCCGATAGAGTCAACAGGTTGTCATTGTCATGAGACATAAAATGCAGGAGCCGAGACACCGTCGAGTTGGCCTCGCCCACCGTAAGCAGCGGCTGGTCGTCGCTTTTGATACTATCCAGTACCAAGGTTCTGCCCGTGTCACGAAGAAGGCCCTGCGATGCCAAGCTTTCCACGACAATCTCGTTGTCTTTCGCGAGCTCATCCGCTCCATTCGCGTCGGACTTGTCAAAATCCAGCAGCCCCAGCATAAAATGCCCCGGGTTCTCAGCGAAATCAAGCCCCAGAGTCTTCTGAAGTGCTGGAACTTGACTAAACTGCGCAAGCAGCTCGGTGTACGCTTTGATTTCATCCTCTTCGCCGATGAATGTAGTAGGCTCACCGTCTCCAGGAACGACCGCAGGCAAGTACAGGGACGCGGTCCAGGCATGGCGAATTAAAGATTCAGGCACCGAATCCATCGCCTTGTGCAGCCAGCTCAGTGTGTTCCGCAGATGCGTGTGAGCATGAACATCAAATACTTCGCTCGCAGGAGAACCGCCAGGGTCGCTGTTTTGCCCCTGATCTTCACTCTTAATCGCCGCCGCCCATTGCTGGTACTCGTGAAGCAGAGTCTGAAGCATCTCACGACGAAATCGTAGCTTGAAAGATCTAAAGATGCCATGATGAAGCGGGTGAGCATCGCTTGAGGGGCCAGGAGGCAGGAAGAGCAGCACAATCGAGTCGAAACTAAAGCCAGTGCAAAACGATCCGGACGGGCTCAACAAATGGGCAGCAGCTACGTGAGCTGTACAGCTGTCCAGCACCAGATACCACACTTGCTTCCTTGCAGTAGCCTCTTGGTTCATCGCTTGGATAAAGTCCGCAATCGTTTGCGCGTCGTGCGCAGCGCGGCAGTGGTCCCGATACTGAACTCGAAAGGTTGAAAGCGTATCCACGTCTTTCAATGAGTCTGGATTCGGGTCTTTTCCAACAACTTGAAGGTGCAGAGTCTCACCTGCAGCGCTCACTGCCATTGCAACTGAGATACGCTCAAGACTGCGGGCATCCATGTTCACAACCGAGTCCAGCCTGGCCGACGTAGTGCGGTGACGCAGCACGAGTTCGTCCAACGTCCAGATGCAGCCTGGAACGCCCCTTAACAGTACTTCCCGTATCTTTTGGATCCGTTGATCGTAGCTCACTCTCTCAGGGGCCACCAAAGCAGCACCCGGCTGCCCATGGTGCTTCGGTAGCGAGCGCATGCTGCGTCGCTGCATGTACCGATGCAGCCATCCATTGGACGCCTTGAAGTCCGTCAGCGACATGATCACTTCGTCCGACAGTTCGCTGCTGTAATCCGCCAGAATCTTGTTGCGGAACTCCATGGCCTTGGACTGCAGCAAATCCCCGTCATTTTCAGCGCAGGGGCGTCCAGTTCCACCTGCATCTGCCACCTGTACAGCATGTCCTCAATCACGCTCAGCTTGTGCTGGTACTGCAGCACTTTCCTGCTGCTGGTGGCGCTCTCCACCATCGCTCGGGCGGCGATGGCCGCTCGCTCTTTCACCATTTTCGTCACGGCGGTGCGCGACACGCCGAACTTCTCGGCGGCGGCTCCTGGGAGCCTCCCAGGTCCACGAAGCCCAGAATCTCCATCTTCTCCAGGTTCGTCTTGCGCACACGGCGGCCTTTTCGGCGCGGAGGCGGCTGTTCCTGCTCGTGCACAGCGGCGCTGAGCCCCGCCGCCTCCTCCTTCGTGATCATCATCTCCACCTTGTGCGTCCCTTCACTAAGTACGACGGCGTCGTCGACTATTGCGTCCTCCTTGGGCCCAGAAGAAGCGACTGTAGCCATCTCCACATCTGATTCTTGCAGCGTCTCCTCCTTGCGCACGCGTTTGTTGGCGTCTGACGTCGACGCGTCATCTTGGCTGCGTTTACCTAGAGACGGAGGAGAAGCAGCTGCTGGCTGCTCCGCCGCGTGGGCGCTCTCGGCGTCCGCGGACGAGCGAGTCGCCGCCTTCCGCGCACGCTTGGTCTCCATGGCGTCGGATGTCGAAGTGACTGGAGGCGGGGAGCGAGAACAGTGACATTCCTATGTAAGAGCACACCCTGTAAAAGAACAGGGAAGGTGATTGGCGGAAACTAGATTCGTATTTAGGGAGAGGTCGACGGTACGAGATTGGCTCAATTTTGTTTTTCTGCTTGGAGGATGTGGCGCTGCGGTCGGCGACGGGCCTTCCGCGACGTCGCGAGCGCTGCACGGACCACTGCGATAGGTGCAACTGCTGCCAAGTCGTTCTCCAGTCTTCAAGCTGCAGTTTCGTCCAATTGCGGGCGTCAGGCGCCGCGTGTGGTCTCCACAACTACGAGATGCGCGTCACGAGGTGCTTTGTCGCTCCTGTCGTCACATCCCAGACCTGCTGCTGGAGGATTCAGCAGTACGAAGAGGCTGTTCCTATTGCAGCGTCAGAGTGGTCTTTCTCCCACTGCTAGAGCGTCCACTCGCGCCTTCAGCAGCGTGGAGAGCATCTACCAGAAGAAGACGCCGCTGGAGCACGTTTTGCTGCGGCCTGGCATGTACATTGGCTCGGTGGAGGCCACAAAGGACACCATGTGGATGGTCCCGTACGAGAGCTCCGCCACGGAGGACGGAGGGCTGAGGATGAAGCAGCAGGCCGTCGAGTACGTGCCTGCTCTGTACAAGATCTTCGACGAGATCATCGTGAATGCAGTGGACAACAAGGTCCGAGACCCGAGCATGAAGCACATCGACGTGGTGATCGAGCCTGGTAACAAGGACAATGGGTACAAACCCTGGATTTCAGTGTACAACGACGGCAAAGGGATCCCGGTCAAGTTCCACAAGACAGAGAAGGTTTATGTTCCGGAACTGGTACTGGGCCATCTACTGACCGGGTCGAACTTTGATGACTCGAACGCGAGATTGACGGGTGGAAGACACGGGTATGGCGCAAAGCTGACCAATATCTTCAGTACAGAGTTCGTGGTGGAGACGGGGACTCGGCTACGGGACTGCGGTACAAGCAGGTTTGGCATAACAACATGCGCACACGAGGAGAACCGGAGATCACCGATTTCAAGGGAGAAGATTTCACGAAAGTGTCGTTCTCACCCGACCTGGAGAAGTTTGAGATGGAGAAACTCACGGCGAGCATGACGCGCGTGCTGAAGAAGCGCGTGTTTGACGTGGCTGGCTGCTTGTCGGATGTGGAAGTCGCTCTTAACGGGAAGAAAGTCCCCATTTCAGGGTTCGAGTCGTACATTCAGGCGTTCTGTCACTCCACGACGACAGCTCCTGCTTCAAAGACCGCGAAGTCAACGATCGATGAAGCTTCTGCCGGTTCGGACTACATTTACTCAAGAGTTAACAAGCGATGGGAAGTTGGTGTGTTGCCCTCCGACGTAGGTTTTATCCAGGTGAGCTTTGTCAACGGCATGTCAGCACTGCGGGGTGGCTCCCACGTTGGCTACGTGGGTGATCAGGTGTGCCGTCGTGTTGCTGAGCACGTGAACAAGAAGTACTCGGAGCTTACGGTCACCACTGCCCAGGTGAAGCCGCACATTGCGGTCTTCATTAACTGCCAGATCGAAAACCCGACGTTTGACTCGCAGATGAAGGAGTACATGTCCTCGCGTCCACCGACCTATGGATCGGCCTGCGTGCTCACTGAACGGCTATTGAAGCACATTATCGCCGACTCTGGGATTGTGGAGCGTGTTGTGCAAAGTGCCCGCGCGAGACAACGCGCCGCTCTCCTTAAGAAGGTGTCGTCCACGCGTGCGAAGAGTACGTCCGTGAACGTCCCCAAGCTTGAGGACGCTAATCTCGCGGGAGGACCTCGCTCCAGTGAGTGCTCATTAATTTTGACTGAGGGCGATTCTGCAAAGGCACTGGCCGTAGCCGGTCTGGCAGTCGTTGGACGTGATCAGTTCGGCGTGTTTCCTCTTCGCGGCAAACTCCTGAACGTGCGTGATGCGACGGTCGCGCAGCTTGGCAAAAATGCCGAGTTTGCGCACCTGTGCACGATTCTCGGTCTTCGCATGGACGAGCACTATGGAACGGAGGAAGCACGGCAGAAACTGCGTTATGGGCGCGTGATTGCCATGACGGATCAGGATCACGACGGCTCGCATATCAAGGGTTTGCTGTTCAACCTGTTCCATACCTTCTGGCCGGAACTGCTCAAGGGAGATGGCTTCATTAGTGAGTTCATCACTCCCATCATTAAGGTGAGCCCTTCCTCGAAGCGTGTGGGCACTGAACGCGGCCTTGAGACTCGCCGCTTTTTCAGTCTGCCCGAATACTTTGAGTGGAAGGCTGCGCTGGACCCGGCTGACCTGAAATACTACACGATCAAGTATTACAAGGGTCTGGGTACAAGCACAAGTGCTGAGGGACGCGAATACTTTAGCGACCTGGACAGCCACCTTGTTGATTTCCAATGGAGTGGCGAAAGTGATGGCAATTCATTGGACATGGTGTTCAGTAAAGCACGCGCTGCGGACCGCAAGGCTTGGCTGCTGAACGAATACTCCCCGGGTCTTTCCTTGACACAAGCTCGGGTAATGTCACGTACCAAGATTTTGTGAACCGCGAGCTTATCCAATTCTCGCATGCTGATAACCAGCGTTCGCTGCCTTCGGTCGTTGACGGCCTGAAGATTTCGCAGCGTAAAGTTCTGTTCGCGTGTATGAAGCGCAAACTAACAAGCGAGGTGAAGGTGGCACAGCTAGCGGGTTACTGCAGCGAGCACACAGCGTATCACCATGGCGAAGCTTCGCTTCACTCGACGATTGTTAACATGGCGCAAGACTTCGTGGGCTCCAACAACCTCCCGTTGTTGTATCCTTCGGGTCAGTTCGGTACCCGTTTGCAGGGCGGCAAAGATGCCGCTAGCCCTCGTTACATCTTCACGCTGCTTCAAAAGCACACTCGTCTGCTATTCCCTGAAGAAGATGATGCGCTATTGCGTTACGCTGACGACGACGGCTTCCCAGTTGAGCCTGTGTACTACGTGCCTATTATTCCAATGCTGCTCGTGAATGGTGCGGAGGGTATTGGTACGGGTTGGTCTTCCTCCATTCCTTGCCACCACCCGGTGCTGTTGATTGACAACCTGTTGAAGCTACTGGATGCTGAGGAAGCTGGAAATGATTTGGCAGCGGTTGAGTTAGTTTCCATGACCCCGTGGGCCAAGGGATTCAGCGGCGACATTCGTCAGACTGGGAAACACTCGTTTGTGTCCCGCGGCAACGTGCAGCAGGTGAACACGTCTACTCTGCGTGTGACGGAGTTGCCGGTTGGAAAGTGGGTGGAGGACTACAAGAAGCTGTTGTGGGACCTGGTGGGCAAGAAGGCGATCCGGTCGTTCTCGGAGCACCACTCGGAGCGCGATGTGCGCTTCGATATCTCCATGACGCGCTCCGACCTAGCCAAATACGCGGAGGACGCAGCCAAGGAGGAAGCTAGTGCTGATGCTGGCGGCAGTGAGAAGTTGGTCAAGCTGCTGCGTCTTGAAGCACCTCTGAGCACCAGTAACATGCACGCATTCAATGCTGACGGTCAGCTGGTCAAGTACGAGACGAGCGAAGATGTTTTGCGCGAGTTCTACGGTGTAAGACGCGGTTTGTACTCGAAGCGGAAGCAGTATCTGGAGCAGCGTCAAACGAAGGACGTACTTCGTCTCAACAACCGCATCCGCTTCATCCAGGAGGTCTCGTTCGGCAGTCTGCAGAAGATCCTCAAGGAGCGTATCCCAAAGGCCGAGCTTGTTGAGCTGCTGAAGGAGAATGGATTTGCTCCGGCGTCGGCGTTCAAGGAGGAGGCCATCGACCACGTCGGTGATCTCGGTTTGGCTGCTGTGGGTCGTGAAGCAGTCGAAACTGTCGAGACGGATGCGAGTGAGGACTTCGACTACCTGCTGAACACGTCGCTCATGAGTTTCACCAAGGAGTTCACGGACCGCTTGCAGAAGGAGCACGACACCAAGCAGGACAAGCTGCAGCAGTTGCAGGCCATGACCCCGACTCAGATCTGGCGTGGCGAGCTGGAGAAGCTGCGAGCTGTGCTGGTGCGCGAGAAGGAGTTCCAGCTGTAGTTAGATAGAGCAATAGAGACACTGGTGGACGCATTCCGTCCATCTTGCTTTTCGGTTTTGATTCGCTAAAAATATCTTTCTTTCCGACCAATGAGAACGCGTAAATTTAGGAGGGGGCATTTTTCGAAAACTCAGCGAAAGCACGGCAAGAAGCAGGTAAGATCACGTCCCTTTGTATCGGCGATTGCTCGGGCCCACGACACGCCTACACTACAACCCGTACCACCGTTGTGTACAGCGTCGTCTAAGCTCTCTTATGAGCCTCTTTGCACCCTCAACGGGTGCCTACAAGCTTCAATATAAGGACTTTCCTAACCTCCTTCCTTCCGTGGATTTTACAGCGAGTGACGCGTTTGGAGGCCATGGCGAAGCATGGCGCAGAGGTGGTGATCGGTGCGTTACCAGCTGCTGAAGAGGAGCCGGAAAGAGCCCCGAAAGGCTGCTGAAAAGTGGCGAAAACTGACCAAATGTCTTTCTTTTGCTGTCATTTGCGCAGTTCCCCGTAACTTTAAGCTGCTGGAGGAGCTGGAGAACAGCGAGAAGGGCCACGGAGACATGAGCATCTCGTACGGATTAGAGCAGGCAGACGACATTTTCCTCACAAACTGGATCGGCACCATCCTCGGCCCTGCTGGCGTGAGGCTTTCGACTCTTTGGCCGCTGCTTTTTGTGTCTTTGCTGACATATTTTGTGCCTTTGTGGTGCATTGTAGACGTGCCATGATGGACGCATTTACAGCCTGCGGATCCACTGCAGTGACCAGTACCCGCACACGCCGCCCGAGGTTCACTTCACGAGCCGCATCAACATGAGCTGCGTGGACCCGCAGTCGGGCCGCGTGGACCCGCGACGACTGGCGGCGCTGGGCAGCTGGCACCGCAACAACGGCATCGAGAACGTGCTCGTGGCCATCCGCGCCGAGATGGCGTCGCCCACCAACCGACGTCTGCCGCAGCCGCCTGAGGGCGCCAACTTTTAGAAGCATTTGTCGCTAGCCAGAGGCGAAGACTCCCTGTGGTGAATAGCGCGCGGGAGATCGAAGGGGAAGACAAGAACACGAGGAGACAAGCAAAGAGTGGGTATGGAGCTCTCCGGATAGCTGAAGAAAAGCAGCTTCTCCTTTTACTTCGAGTAATGCTAATGCATGATGGTACTGCATACGTTTGGGCGTTTGCTAGGTTGGTGACTACCTATTGACGCAAGGGGCACATAATCTATTGTGTATTGGTGGAATCGAGTGGCAGAATGTCTAAATGGCAGCTAAATATTTTCTAACTATACGGGCGAAGTGATCGGGAGCGGATGGTTTTAGGTGTCGAGAACTCGAGCGGTGGCTGCTCTTTCAAAGGCTCCTCTTCTTCGCTGAAGTAGTCCTCGTAGTGTTGTTCATGAAACTTGGGCGATTTATCCTGAAGCTGTCGCCAGCGAGTTGTTACTTGTACAAGCGGGTACTTGACTACATGCAGGAGCGTAGCAACGGCACGTAAGAAATCGACACCGGAGGCCACTGTGAAAAGTGGCACGAGCAGGTATCCGATGGTCTTCCAAACAGGAGACGGGTGGCTACTGAACGGGAGCAACAGAAGTAAATGCAACAGTAGTTCACGACCAATGCCGCACACACAAATAACTCCGCGAGAGCGATGGTCCCATCGTGCGAACTGCTTGAACAACGAATGCCAGTCACGCCGCGATTCGAGGAAGCGCACGTGCACCGCTGCAGCGTTGACGCAGCTTACAACGAGTTCAAAAGTCATCATGTACTGGAACGACGTGCTCAACGCCGGGTAGAGCCTTTGCAACGACAAGTAAAGCACCAGCACCGTCAGATTATCCAGCACGACGGCCGTGAAGCTCGCAATGGTGACCAGCAGTCCGCTCTTGATGCACAGCATGAGTCTCCGTGCGATGACGTCGCACGCGAGCATCATGAGCAGCAACACTGTCACCTTGAACTGCCACTCCACATCCACACGACTCTCTTTAACCGACCGAAACATACACATCATGATGTAGATCAGCACGGCTCGAAAGGATTCCACCAGCGGCACCAACAGGACAGCGACAAAGTGCGCGAGCAGCGGTTTATCTGAGACCACCCCCAGTATCTCGAGAAGACGTAGACCTCCCGTTCCCTTGCTGTCACTTTCCCACTCTCGGGACTTGGCTGGGACGTCCGTCTATCAAACTCTGGGGGTGACAAGCACCCGACGCAGAACCTCGTGTCAATCTCGCTGCGAACAGTTCGGGGTGCGCTGCCTTGCAATGCAGCACGCGGAACTCCCTCCTGCCGTCGTCAGCAGCTCGAATGGACGCCACTTCCACCAGTAGCGGGTCCAGCAGCAGCACCTCATTGGCTCCTGCAGTGAAAAAGGGGTCGTGCCGTAGAGAGCCGTCGCCTTTGGTCCAGAAGAGGTAGGGCTGCAGTAGATTGTCCTCGTCCAGCTTGAGACCTCCCGGTGCGCACCAGATCATCACCTCGTCGCCGGGCAGTAGCGTGTACCTGGCTGGGAAGCGGAAGACGTCGCTGCACCCGGTGCAGGCGAGTGCAAAACCGGTCAAGTCGGTACTTTCGTCGGATGCATTGGAGACGACGACCCACTGCTTGGCCGCATCCGCACGCGAGATGTAGAGCTGCTGCATGACGATCTTGTGGCAGATCTGCATGCTTGCGCGCGCGACTTGCCGGTCCAGAGCGCCCAGCGGCAGACGCCGCTGCATCGGGTAGCTCATAAAGTACCCGCGAAAAAATCGTCCCGTCTAAATTCTGAATTTGGAACGTCGATTACTTTTCCCGCCAAAATATGTATACCGGTATTGGAAGGTTACACCGGTTTTAGAAGGTATTAATTTCCCGCCAAAGTACCGGTAATTGAAGGTATCACCGGTTTTCGAAGGTACCGTACCATTGCTTACCCGGGTTGCGTCCCGGGGTGGGCGAAGTTTAGCCCTTGAATTAGCTCTTAAATAGCTCTTGAATTAGTTAATTCTGTGTTTTTATGTATATAGACTGTAGCTTCATGACTGAACGCCCATCTACTTGAATCGGCAAACGACAAGCGCGTCGTCGTCACTGCACTCCTCACGGAGATGCTTGTCACCGACGCGGCGGTTGGCCACTGTACTGCACCGTTGAAACTCACGTGCACCAATAGCACCTCCAATGTTATCTCCCCGTCATCACCCCGAGCATTCGCAATGCCACCGGAACCGCGACAACACGGCGAGCATTCGCAATGCCATCGCCACCGTTATCACCACAAAAACTACACCAATATCTACTAGACGTTGTAAAAGAATTGCGACTGCCATCACCACCGCCATCACCATAAACGCCCGCAACTTCACCACCACGAGCACCCACGGTTCCACAGCCACCATCATTCGAAACACACTGGTAACAGGATGCACTTATGGTGTCGGTAGAATGACTTCGTGGCTGATGTATACCCTGTAACTAGTGGAGAAGTATCATCTGAAAACCTTGCATTTGTTCCAGGAGAAAATGAAGTTCCCCGCCACACAACTTGCTCCCCGCCCTCGACGTATCTCGTCCAGTGCACACGCAGAACTTGAGCCACGTGTGCATTTTTGGGGTGTTCCGAGCCGATGAGTTCGACGGCTGCGTCGCACGTGGTGGATGTGGTGTCTGATCTAGCATCACACAGTCCAGCAGAGCTGAGCGTTCGTCTTTAAGCTCTCGTATCAGTACCGCACAGCCGACTATAGTTTAACCGAGACCGATCATTGTTCGCTCCTCCCCGTTGCACCTCGGAAAAAGCACTGCACCGTTGCAACTCACGTGCACCAATAGCACCACTAATCTTATATCCGCCGCCACCACACCGAGCATTCGCAATGCCACCGCCACCGCCGTCACCACAAAAGAAATTGAGACTGCCATCGCCACCGTCATCACCACAAACGCCCGCAAATTCACCGCCCACGAGCATTCGCAATAACATCGCCACCGCCGTCACCACAAACGCCCGCAACTTCGCCACCGCCATCACGCGCAACTTCACCGCCACCAACACCACGAGCACCCACGGTTCCGCAGCAATCACCATACGAAACACGCTGGTCGTCAATGGCGCGGTGCTGCTCCACCTCGCCACGCTCATGGCGACCGCCTTCCATGTCGGCGCTCCAGCGCCTTCTCTCTGCGGCGCGGCAATTCTCAAAGTGACGGCAGCCTGGCGCGCGAGCGCGTGAAGTGAACCCATCCACTGGCCTAATGGAAGCTCCATAAGGCCACTTTTGGCTCCGACGTGTGACGTGCTTCAAAGGCGCTCGGACTGCCGTCGCTGCTTGTAAGGATTCGCTGGTGCGCGGGGGGCATGCAGTTTAGCCCATCCACCGCTGGCCTAATGGAAGCTCCATAGGGCCAATTTTGGCTCCGACGTGTGACGTGCCGTTCTACTTCAACGCGGTGAACCCATCCACTGGCCTAATGGAAGCTCCATTAGGCCAATTTGGCTCCGACGTGTGACGTGCCGCTCAACTTCAACGACGAGGCGGCAGTCCGCGGCTGTCGAACCGCTGTAAGCGCGTCGCTGCTGAGGCGAGTGCAGCTCTGCAAGTCGTTGTCTTGCTCGGCTAGCAGGCTCCGCCTCCATGCTGTCTTTCCACGTGCATGTGGAATGAATGCGTGCGGTGTGTTCGTCTTTCGTTTGTATGTGGTATCATATAGTTTGCACAGCATCAATTTTACTACCGGCGCCGTTTATCTCATATTGTAGTGTGGTGCGGGTGCCCCATGGGCACCCGCGGTACCATCCGGTATCTCGTCGCCGTGTGTGTGTGATTTACCATAGAGACTTTGTATGGTTTAGTTATTCCAAGATGTAGTGGTCCTCGAGAGCCGAACAAGGGCCAAAGGTACACATACCGGTATTTTGGCCACCTCCAGGGGGTTAAACGATAGTTCTACGAACTACGAATACGTAATCATCCAGGCATTTCCAGGGATTTGACGTGCTTCACGTAACCCTCGTGATTCTGCATTGTTTGTGGTAAAACGGGTTTGACCACCTATACCCCAATCCACAATTGATTCGTTTTAACAGGATGGAGACGCTGGACATGGAGGACGGCACGGAGACGATGCTCACGGACGTGGGGTTCATGTTCGACGCGTGTCTGGAGAAAGTCACATGTCGCTACGAGTACGGCGTCAACGCGGACGTTTCCGTGCTGCTCACGTACGCCAAAGAGGAGCCTGGCGCTCTGCAGTCCGGTCACTACGTGTGGCCAGCAGCGCCCGCGCTCTGCGAGTACCTGACGACCCATCGCGACGCCATCCCACGCGGCAACGTGGTGGAACTGGGCGCGGGCTGTGGCCTCACGGGTTTGGCGGTGGCCCAGCTGAGACCCGAAGCCTCCGTGATCTTCACGGACCACGACCCGGGGTGCTGAAAGTCATCGAGCACAACGCCGGCCAGCAGGAGCGAGTGCAAGCCACGTGCCTCACACAGAGCCTGAGGTGGGGGCCGGACGGTGCCAAGGAGATTGAGGACCTGGAGAAGCTGCAGACTGGAGCTGCAGGCACGGAGCTCATTGTGGGCTCGGACGTCATCTACGCACGCGAAGTGGTGCCGCTGCTCTTTGGACGGTGGACAGGTTGTTGTCGTCTGGCGGCGTGTTTCTCATGTGCTCGAGCTTCGGGTATGATGACGAGACGGAGAAGGAGATTGACGTGCAGAGCGCCAAGTGCGGACTCAAGAGAGACATCGTCCAGTGCTCGCTCAACGATGGGGGAACCAGGATCCAGTGCTTCACGCGGACCAGGTAGACGGACTTCGACCGGATCTATCCTGACCTGCTGCCGATGCTGTGTATGAACGCTGCCAGATAAGAGAGAGCGACTCGCTGCAGGCGTTAGAGATGAGGAGAGCACATTGCCGGGAGGATACTACGCAGGACAGTCGAAACCAACGTCGCTTCTATCACTTGTGCGTCTACTCATTCTGCGAACGCGTACAACTTGTGCTTGATCATGTAGTCCAGCACTCTCGGATCCAGGTGCTTCTCCAGCTCGTCACGGTCCGCCGTCGCGCGCACCAGCGTGGAGGAGACGTCACTGAGCTCAGGCACATTCACGTACCGGACTCTGTCCGCTTGGGCTTCTGTCCCTCTCTCCACGGCGACTCGACGCCCTGTCGATCCACGACCAGCAGCTTGACCAACTGCATCAGCTCGTCTCCGCGCTTCCACTTGCCAGCCAGCAGATCCGCGTACGTGTCGCCGCCCAGCAGCAGCGTGAAGTTCGTGTTCGGGTGTTTGGCCAGCAGGTAGTTCACGAGGTCGAAGCTGCCGAGTCGGAGCTGCTCTGGCCCGTCGCTTGTTGCAGCCACTTGCTCGAACATCTCGCGCTCCTCCGTCACCACCTTGAGCTTTGCACCTCCGTCGCGCTGGAGCGTCTCGAGCGCCAAGCGACACATTTCCACGCGGTGCTCGAAGGGCGCGAGCTGTCTCTTGCTCGAGTAAATGTGCTGGTAAACCGGTAACAACCAGATCTCATCATACAGAGGACGACAGTGCCGTACGACGCCCATGTGGCCTGCTCGACCCGTCGGCGGGTTGGCCGACAGCCCGAAGAGCAGCACTCTCGCGGCGCCATGCTCGACAAGAAGGCGCGGCGCATTAATGGCGTAACGGTCGCCACACGTGATTGGACGAAAACGCGTACTATTAATTTTTGATTGGTGGAAAAGGACCAAGTTCGTCATCACTTTCGAATTACCGGTATTGTACCAAGATGAAGGTGGTGATGCAGCGCGTCACCAGCGCTTCAGTGCGTGTGGAGGGCGAAATTGTGGGTCAAATTGGCAAGGGTTTACTGTGCTTCGTGGGTATTGGACATGATGACACCGAGGACGACGCTGAGTGGTGCTGCCGTCGCCTACTGGTACGAAATCGCAAAAATGTGTCACAAAGTACTGAAAAGCTAAGCAATTTGTGGTGGTAGAACGCTCGTATGTGGCCGGACGAGTCGGAACGTGCGTGGAAGTCGTCAATCAAGAGCAACAACTACGAGGTGCTGCTGGTCAGTCAGTTCACGCTGCACGGACAATTCGCTGGCAACAAACCCGACTTTCATTTGTCCAGTACGAAGCCAATTTGTGTCAAGGGTAGCGAGTGGTGGTGGTAATTTGAGTATGTTGTGTACTTGCAGTGAGCCCCGAACCGGCCAAGAAGTTCTACGATGCCTTTTGTGACCGCGTTCGTCGCGAATACGTTGCCGAGAAGGTGGCGGAGGGCGAGTTTGGTGCCTACATGGAGGTGTCTCTTGTAAGTTAAGTTGGCTGGACGTAGTTGTGTGATGGTATTACGCAGACTCACGAGGTGACTTGCAGGTGAATGATGGACCAATTACGATGCAGATCAATTCCAAGGAACGGAAGCTCGCCAAGAAATAGAGGACATCGGGTGCGGTCTCGCGGTTTGCACATATATAGACAAAGACCTCGTATTCTCATGACAAGCCCATGTTAGATGTTTTGCCTCGCTATATTTGTAGGCGTGTGTATACCTCACTGTACGAATTCATTCAGAATACTATCGCTCTGACTCGTGACGTGTGAAGCTTTTCAATGCCGACACCTTTGGGCT
Organism: Phytophthora syringae; assembly: GCA_012656105.1. Lineage (NCBI taxonomy): Eukaryota > Oomycota > Peronosporomycetes > Peronosporales > Peronosporaceae > Phytophthora > Phytophthora syringae. The sequence goes on along the minus strand of JAAKBD010000172.1, from coordinate 1,279,974 downwards.
ACTCAAAGGTGCTGCTGGGTACGGAGACAGATACGACGGGTCCAGTCTATCGCTCATTAGCAGCACCCGGAGATGCTGTGCTCCAAGACCCTGCAAACCCGGACGATCCGTTTGTGGGTTTGACACGACCAGAAGCTCCGAGTTTGTACCACAGCTTCATGCGCAGTGCACAAACCAACAACTCGCTCCCATGTCTCGGTGTGCAGCCTATCGTCGATGGTGTTGCTCAGCCGTACGAGTGGTTAACGTACGAGCAAATTGCAAGAAGGATGACAAACGCCGCTGCTGGAATGATGCACCTGGATCTGTTACCCGTCATCGGTGGCGAAGATGGCAACCGTATGATTGCCATTTACATGAAGAATTCGATCGACTGGGTGGTGGCGGAACATGCGGCTTACTTTTTCAGCGGTGTTGTGGTGGCACTGTACGACACTCTTGGCCCCGACTCCGCGCAGTTCATCCTAAACCAGACAGAAATCGCCACCATTGTGTGCACCGCTGCGGAGTTGCCTAAACTGACACAAGTCTGTTCGAACTGCCCGTACCTGAAAAATGTCGTGATCTCGGGCGGGTGTACGGGTGATGCCCAGTTTGAAGCTGAATGTGACGCTCGTGCAGCGGGTCTGAACCTGATCCACTTGGAAGTGGTCGAGACCGAGGGTGAGAAACACCCCATTGACCCAGAACTACCAACAGGTGAAGACATGGCGTCAATCATGTACACGTCTGGAACCACAGGCGACCCGAAAGGTGCCATGCTCACACACGCCGGAATACTCTGTGTGTGCACAGCCGTTAAAGATTTTTGCAAGGCAGGTGGACACGCGTTCACGTCAGGTAGCGTGTACTTGTCGTACCTCCCGTTGGCACATATTATGGAGCGCACCTCGTTGGCGAACACCTTCAGCGTTGGGGGTCGAGTGGGCTTCTCTCAAGGGAATCCGCTGAAGCTTGTCGATGATATGAGGACTCTGCGTCCAACCGTCTTCGTCTCCGTTCCTCGGTTGCTCAATCGCATCTACGATTCAATCACAGCGAAAATGCTGAATGGCAAGAAGTCGTTGGCCTTCTTGTTTGCTATGGCAGTTCGTACCAAGCTTCGTCGTCTACGACGATATGGAATCTCCCGTCACGCATTCTGGGACCGTTTGCTCTTCCGCAAGATCAGAGCAGGACTGGGACTCGACCGGTGTACATTTATCATTTCGGGCTCTGCTCCTTTGGCTCCCGATGTGCTGGACTTCTGTCGAATTGCACTCCTATCGACAGTCGTAGAAGGCTATGGACAGACTGAGACTTGCGGAGGAGTTACAGCGACGCCGTTCGCCGACGTATCAACTGGTTTCGTTGGTACACCGAACACTGCGGCAGAAATTCGCCTCGAGTCCGTCCCCGACATGGGATATCTGGTGACGGACCGGACTCACGGCGAAGGTTCTACTGCTGTGCCCTGTATGGGCCGAGGAGAAATTTGTGTGCGAGGGCCGACAGTGTTTAAAGGGTACTTCAAGCAACCGGACAAGACGGCAGAAGTAGTCGATGCGGCCGGCTGGTTGCACACAGGAGACGTCGGGATGTGGTCACCGCTGGGCCAACTCCGCATCATTGACCGCAAGAAAAACATTTTCAAGCTCTGCCAAGGCGAGTACGTGGCCCCGAGAAGATTGAAAACGTCCTGGTGACGTGTCCAAGCATCGCTCAGATCTTCGTAGCGGGAGACAGCTTCCACTCGCACGTTGTGGGAATTATTGTGCCCGATGAGGCAGCCATCCGCTTGGTTGCCAAGGCCAATGGCATATTGCACGCCACCTTACGTGAGCTCTGCGACCACGACTTGATCCGAGGAACTGTGAAGAAAGAGATCGAGGAAGCCTCTAAACGTGCAAAACTTGCCGGTTTCGAGCGCGTGCGCGAGCTTTATCTACATCACGACCTCTTCACCGTGGACAACGAGTTGCTCACCCCCACATTTAAACTTCGCCGCGGTGACGCCCAAAAGCGCTTCAAGAGTGAGATCGACCACATGTACGAGCTCACGGGAGACAGCGTCGTCAAGACCGCCATCCCCACATAAAGTAGGCCAGCCTTTTTCCAGTCTATTATGCATCAGAACCCTTTGCGGCATTGCCATCTATTTGTCCGAGCGGCGACCAATCAGTTTTAACCGTCTGCGGTAGTGCGAGCACGGTCGCTTGCGGTGGTTGACCTGCAGTAGCTTGTCAGTGGTCCAGTCGACTACCGGTATACCATCTTCAGAGCACCGGAACGCACCGTTCTGGGTCGACGAGTGTTGCGATGAAACAGCGGCAGTTGCAGAGCCACGGGACCTGCTGTGAGACGCATTCGCTCCAATGCGAACGCGAGGTTATCGCGCATGTTCATCATGTACTTGGGAGCTTCAGGCTCGACCACCCGAGCGTAAGCTGCACATCATCGTAAAGAAGTCAGCAAAATGCACCAAACGCATTAATGCAATTGGTCAGAGCTCCGTACTTGGCGGGAAGAGCTCCCAGAGTTTGGTCTGCGAAGAGAAGCAGCGGCGTGTTAAGGGCACACGATGGAGCACCATGGACAACATTTGCGTATCAGAGACCGTAAACTGCTGGACGAGAGTCAGAATCGAACAATAGAGTTTATTGAATAGACAGACCTAGTGCTGCTTGGGATACAGCTGCCGTTTTCATTGGCTGAAATGGACACAATGTTTTCAAACTAAAGTTCGTGTCGCACACACCAAATTAATTTTCAAATTCCCAATCGCCAGCATGAGTGAGAGCGCTGCCGGCATCTTGGCAGGCTTCTTACCAGCGCGTACGTCGTCTTCTAGCGCACCCCATTCACCATCTGGATGCCATTCGGATTCTCCTACTTTTACTGAGTGTAACCGTGTTTTTGTTGTTGTGTGGTTGTCGCTGTACAGTCAACGAGCAGATCTCGGAAAGTGTCGTGGAAGTCACCGGAGAAGTGGAAAATGCGCTGCATCAGGTGGGCAATTGCGCTCTCAACGAGGTGCTACGCTGTCATTTTTCTTACTTATAATTTATTATTTGATGTGGTGCAGAGACTGGAGTCGTCGGGCAGCAAGAAGCAGCAGGCAAAGCAGCTAAACACCGTCGCAAAGGTGGGGAGGAGCTCTTCGTTGTCTTTGGAAGGGCTGGAGACTTAATTTTTCATGCTGTTTCCTGTGCCAGAGCTCTGGCAAGTACATGACAAAGGTGCATCGCGCGTTCGAGAAGAATTTCGACAAGTTCGAGATGTACGTGCGGCGTAACATTGTTGCCGTTCCGGACTCACTAGCTGAGGAAGTGGCAAAGGTTCGAGCGGAGAAGCACAAGAAGAAAGGAGAAGCAGGGGAGGTGGAAGCACCACAAGAGGACGAGGACACAGCGTTGCTATCGAGGGAGGAGAAGGAGGAGCGGCGTGTAGATAAGCAGCTGGAGACGCTTCGACTGAAACTACGCGAGTTTTCAGCGTCCAACAAGCGTTTGGAGCTCGAGCAGAAGGCGCTGGACGAGCGCACACGACACTTTCAAGTTATTATGAATAAGGTCGCGTTTCTGGAGGATGTACCGGAGCGGGCGATTTCCCCGTTGAAGCGCACGGCGGAACACATCTCAGGACTGCGCGAGGCATTCCTGCAGATGGACAGTATTCAATCTGCGCTTGAAGAGGACTCGCGGCAGTTCAAGCGATCCAAAGTGGCCACCCGCGGTACCTTCCGGAATCTACGCAAACGGTTTACAGCACGAACGGCAGAAATGACGTACAGAACGACGGAAGATCTCGAGGAGCTGCATTCCAAACTGCTCACCATGTAAAAGCGCCCGCTCCATTGTCCCCCTGTATGCACAAAAAGCAATGTAGTTATCCCCAAGCACGCCGTCTCCCTGTTCCCTTGTCTCGGTATCTGCTGCATTGATCAATCCAACCCTTGGTTCATTTTTGTCGGGTTTTATTGTCACTTCTCGAGCCAAAGTGCAGCCATCAGCTGTCAAGGTGCCTGCTGCTGAGATCTCTTTACTCCTCGTCCGCGTCGTGCAGGTCGTCCATGACGTCGGCCACTTCCTCCTCCTCCTCTTCCTCGTCCTCTCCGATTTCCACGGGCATCGGGATGGCTCCAATCTCCGAGCGCTCGTACTGGAGCTTGCCGTCCACCAGCAGGTAGTTGCCCTGGGCCGCGGCCTCGGCGTGCTCCTCGTGGTGGGCGTGACCGTGGTCCCACGGGTGTTCCAGGCCCTACAGTGCACAATGAATATCATAAAGGTTGGCAATTAATTAATTATATTAAAAAATTGAGAATTATATTGCAATTTTGTTGCGGTGCGTACCAGCAGAGCGCGGCCGTCATTTTTGCCCGCCAGAAGACCCAGAGCCAGAGCATCGTGCCGTACGCCAGCGCCAGGTTCTTGTGCACGGGACTCACGTGGAAGTGCATCCCGTGCGGGTAGCTGTGGCCGTGGCCGTGTGCCGAGGACATGGCGCGGCGCCCAGAGGCGGCGGCCAAGCGCCGAGCGAGGAAACCGGCAGCGCGCATTTCACGGACTTGAGGTGTGTGTGTGATCCGTTCCGCTGGTCTGCCCCCTTGTAAATGAGCGGCGGAGGAGTCGCGTCGGCGATTGGATAAAAGTCCCCAATGAATTTTAGCGAATGCACGGGCCATTATGCAGATTATCGTCCAATCAGATCGATACATCATCGCGGACTAAAAACCCACAATGCCTGCATCGTATTGGCAACTCGGAGGCCCGAAGAACCCTGCAGCAGAGCGGACGATGCAGTTCGAGCTTGGCTGGTTCTTAGCGCCGATGGTCACTGGAGACTACCCCGCCACCATGCGGGAACGGGTGGGTGATCGTCTACGGGAGGTTCACACCTTGACTGCAGTGGTGAAGGGCTCCTCTTCATGCTGACTCACTACTCCTCCAAACTCGTGACGGACTGTGTGGGTCCAAGTGCAAGAAGCTCGCCAAAGGCTGGGAATGATACTTGAACGTGGACATTTCGCACTCGAACGAGCTTCCGGGCAACTCGAAAGTCCAGCAAGGACCGTCACGGTAAGCTCAATTGTCACAGCCTACCCCTGGGTACCTGGAAGCGATCAAGCGGCTGCATGCTGCTGACCCGACGGCCGACATTTTGCTCACGGAGAACGGGGGTGGAGCAATGCTGGTACTACCAAGAGTACAACGCCGTTCGTGGAGGAGAAAATCCCCATCGTCGGCTACACTGCGCGGTCCTTCCTGGACAACTGGCTCCTTCTCGTCTCGCTTTGGACTGTACTACGTCAACTTCTCGTCCAGCACTGGCGCCAAGGAAGAGGTGTACGAGCCGCGTCTAGAGCGCATTCCGCGTCCTACAGCCAAGTGGGCCAGCCACGTGGCCAAGACGTTGGCTTGGACCGGATTCCGTTGCGTGTGACTTCCTGCCCCGCCGCCATCGGCCGAGCCACTCTTGTACCATCACCATCAAGAGCCGATGCTTGGAATATCGACCTACCTGCTGGTCACCTCGACTTCCCCGGCCTCTGTTTAATTCCTTGTTCCAAGAGACCCAGAAACCCCGCAGAACAGAAGAGAGGCTGGTAGCAGAGCAGTCGGCTTTTCACCGGCACCAAGCCATTCGTATTGCCGATCATAAGCTGCTCATGAACGTCGATCAAGCAGCCGCAGTGTTTTACGCTCCGACAGAGATGATGGAGCTTGTGTTGGCTACTTTAACGTTCGTTCGCCCGACGATGTGCGTGGTTTACCCGACCGGGACGCAAAGGCGCTGGGTCGCGCGCTGCGCAAGATTGAGGTGGTGCCTACGCACCGCAGCGTGCCATTTTCGGTATTAGTGCGCTGCCGGCGAACCAGACGATGGTGGACATCAAAGGCGAGTCAATGTCTGTTGCTAACTACTTCCAAGAGCGCTACAACATACAGTTGAGACACCCTGTGTTTCCACTGGTAAACGTCGGCAGTAGACGGCCGGGCAAGGAGAGGTGGCTCCTGCACAGCGCTGCGCAAACATTAACGAGCTGGATACGGCAGATATGATCAAACAGACCAGCCAGCCCCCGGGCACTCGCCAGGCAAAAATCCTTGCCGATATTCGTCAGGCCGGCTTCGAGGACGACCCATACCTCGCTGTATTCGGCATTGAAACAACCGAAGCTCGTGTTATGGACAGTGGAAGGTCCTCGCGCAGAATCGAGTTCTTCCCGTTCAGCTTCATGTTAATTTTCAGACAAATGTTCGCACAGTACTGCGGCTTGGCGCTGCGAACGTTTTGAGGCACGATACACTGACTGGGAATGCCCAGCACACTATCTGCCATGCGTGTGATATCGCTTTACGACCCAAACCACGTCTTGCTTGGTGACGATGATGAGTTGCGGAGGTCCTCCCTTCCGCGACCCCAGCTTCTTGAAGTACATCTTCATCAAGTCTTCGACCAGCGAACCAGGATACTGGTCCATGCGGACCATGTGCGGGGTGTTGTCCTCAATCGTCAATCCACTTTTTCCAGCCATGTCCACTAAGTTGCGAACAAATCCCTGGACATCGCGCTCACCGACATTGGCAGTGATCACAACACCCCAATTGCGGAGGGTTGCACCCTCCACAAAACGCTTGTCCCTCAGGTTCCACTGGCCTCCTGATGGCCTGCCGCGCTCGGGTATGGGCTCGCGACCGTCGGTTGCGTCGGTTGTAGCTTACTGGATCTCTACTCCGCCAAGTATGTCGCGCGTGTGGCTGCGCACAAGGCTTCCAACGACATTCACCGCCTTCCACACATGCTGCGCGATCTGCTGTTGGCGTTCTATGGCAGCACGAGCCGCAAACCTGAGCACGTCATCTACTACAGTGACGGCGCGAGTGAGGGGCAGTACTACGACATTGTGCAGACCGAGATGCGTGCGCTGCGCAAGGCCTTTAAAATGATCTCTGAAGACTACAACCCTCCAGTCACGTTCATCATTGTGAACAAACGCAACCAGGGGCGACGGTGATCGCAAGGGCAGCGTGGTTCCTGGAACGGTGATCGATACCGGCATTGTGGACACTCCCCGCTTCGACTTCTTCTTGTACGGCCACAGCGCAATTCAGGGCACTAGCGTGCCGTGCCTCTACACGGTGCTGCACGACATGTCGGCCGAGGCCGTGCAGCGCCTCACCTACCACCTCGGTTACATGTGTGGACGCAGCACCAGCGCGGTGTCGGTAGCCGCGCCCGTGCACTACGCGGAAATGGCTGCTAAACGGGCACATTTCTACCTAAAGGAAGGCTCCGACCCCGATTCAAGTTTGTCCATCTCCGATTTTACGGAGCTGCACGACAACCTCAAGAACTGCATGTATTTCGTCTAGTTGCGGCGCTTGGACGGATGTCTCCACGAACGAAGACCTTCAAGCTCCACTCGCGTTATGCTCGAAGGTTAACTCACAATGTCAATGCATGTACGGTATTGACACTGGTAAAGTCGATTTTTTTGTGTGTCTACTGTACCCTATTTTATGTAGCCATTTCGACCAAAAATGCCAATCGATGGCGTGGATGCGTCCTCGCGCGTCCTCTTCACGTGCCGCTGCCGCGTCTCCTCGGCGCTTCTGCGCGCCCGCCCTCGCGGATCTGGTCAGTATGTGCTTTGCAGCATTGGAGACGGTCGTTTGGCCGTCTGTCGCGTTGCGCTGAGCTCGCGCGACGGCTTTAACCGCAGTCAGCAGACGCAGGTGGACGCTTCGGTGACGTTACGACGGGACTCGCGGGTTTTCAAGGAGTTGCAGGCGTCACTACTTGTCCACAATAATGAGACGAGTGATAGGAAGAAGAACGAGGCTCAGAACTGCTTTGGATCCCTCGTACAGCGGTGCGCGCCGCTGTGGCCGTGACGCTCGAGCTACTGCCGTCGTCCAAGGCTCAGCACCAACTGCTGCGTGACGTGGACACCCGCTCCTTGCTGAAAATGACACTTCAACGTCATTTTGTACTTTGTGCAGGAGCGAGAGTGGAGCTGCCAACGTTCAAGGCTCTTTTGGCGGACAGCAGAGGACTCGAGAAGGAGGAAGACCAGGTGCTGAGCTTCCGCGTTGTGTCGACGTATCCTGCTTCGGATTTCGCACGGGTGACGCCATCTACTCGTGTGACTTTTACAGAGCCTAATGGAGACGAGGAAGGAGGCGGTGGAGGTAAGGACTCCAAGGTGGAAGTTTCGGAAGGTAAACAACCCAAAGGAGTGAAAATGGGCGGCATGGAGGACGAGCGAGCGGCACTACGCGAGCTGATTTTACTCCCAGTGGCACATCCTCGACTACGCTCGGAGTTGGGTGTGGAATTTCCAAAGGGAGTGCTACTTTGTGGACCGCCTGGTGTGGGCAAGACGCTACTTGTGCGCGCGGTAGTGCACGAGTGTCGGCAGGAGATGAATGTGGAGTCAGGTGTGGCGTTGGATCTCAACTTGCAAGTCATAAACGGGTCGGAAATTCTCACGAGCGGACGTGGCGATGCGGAGCAGGCTTTACGTACAATCTTCGAGACGGCAGTGGTCCACGCTCGCAGAGCTCGAAACGCTGCTAGTGTGATTTTTATTGATGAGCTGGATGCACTTTGCCCCAAACGTGAAGCTGGTGGTGGTGGTTCATCTGCACACAGCCGCATTGTTGCTCAGCTACTGACGCTTTTGGATGGCGTGGAGGGTGGAATTTCGCGTGAAGATGTCGTCGTGGTCGCTGCCACGAACCTACCTAATTCTATTGACCCAGCATTGCGTCGTCCGGGTCGATTCGATCGTGAGATTTTCGTTGCTCCACCGAACACAGCGTTGCGCAAGACAATTTTCAAAGTGCATTTGAATCAGACTCCGTACGCTCTTAGCGACTCAGACAATGCTGAGCAGCAACGTGACGCTTTCCTAGATGTATTGGCGGCAAAGGCAGTCGGCTACGTTGGTGCTGATATTGCTGCGTTGTGTCGCGAGGCTGCAATGGCGGCATCTACGCGGCACCTTGTAGCCCTCTCTCGTGATCGTGACTTGGAACAATGGTGGGTTGATTGGAAGCGACGAGCAGAGCCTCTCAGTACTGTTCAAAACTCATCGTCCACATTAGGTGCCGTTGTCGCTGGACGGGCTTGGCATGCAAACCCAGCAGCTATCATTCCGCTGTGGTTTCTCGCGAAGCTAAACATTCAACTTCAAATCGGAGACACTGCTGATAGCGATTTCCAAGGCCAATCAGACTTGGAGTATTTCAGCTTCCTACTAGGAGGGGAAGTGAAGCGGACCTTCACCACTTTGCTTCAAAATCGGAGGGATGAGAACAAGACGGAGACATTTGAGGTAACAATGGCGGACTTTGATCAAGCGATGCAGACCGTCGTACCGTCAGCTCTTCGAGGCGCAAATGGATTTACGTAAGGACTGTGTTTGTACACCAAAAGGTAGGGATTGTGTACTGACGCTGTTGCTGTAACACTTTTCAGGAAGGACTTCGAAAGACAAGGCTGGAACAGCATCGGAGGTCAAGCTGAGACGAAGCTCGCGTTGCAACAAGCTCTTGAGTGGCCTATCAAGTTTCCTGAAACATTTGCTCGTCTTGGCGTGAAGCCTCCACGAGGTTTACTACTCTACGGCCCGCCAGGCTGCAGTAAGAGCTCCATCGTGCGTGCAGCGGCTCATTCAAGCGGGGCTACTTTCCTATCGCTATCTGCAGCACAAGTATTTTCACCATTTTTCGGTGATGCCGAAGCTGCTGTGCGCCAGGTTTTCCGTGACGCCCGCGCAGCACTTCCAGCAATTATCTTCTTTGACGAAATCGATGTGATGGTAGCCAAGCGCGAATTCGATGGCTCAGGAGGCGGAGAAGGCGGTTCCTCCACTGCTATGCGCGTGCTTTCGACGATGCTAAATGAAATAGACGGCGTCGAATCAGCTGAAGGGCTGCTGGTTATTGGAGCAACTAATCGACCAGCTTGTATTGACGCGGCACTGATGCGTCCTGGACGCTTCGACCGTATCCTGTTTGTCGACCTGCCAGAAGAGCTCGATCGCGCCGAAATCCTGCGGATTCACTCGCGTCCGATGCACCTGCACAACGATGTTGATCTACCAGTTCTGGCAAAACGTACCCCATATTTCAGTGGCGCCGAACTTGAGGTACGCAGTGATCTGACTCGGTGCGGCTCGAAGCGATCCCTAACTTTTCTTAATCTGGTTGCTTGTGTATTTTCATAGAATCTGTGCCGAGAGGCGGCACTGCTCGCCCTCCGAGAGTCTCTTGATGCCGAGAAAGTGTGCATGCGCCACTTCGAAGAAGCTCTCCGCGGCATCACGCCTGTATCGTCCAGAGAATCCATGCGCGACTACCTCGAATTCGCGGAAGCGATGGGGCATTTGTCATAGGTAAGCAAATACGAGCGTCCATCTAGAAGAGAATCTCGCCTCCGTCCATGAAGCTGACTTTGTGTGTTAGTGGAATGCCATCTCTCGCCACCCCGGCCTCCTCCATCTTGTCCACGACTTCAAAGCCTTCCACTACCTCTCCAAACACCACATGTTTGCCATTCAGATGCGGTGCTGCATTCAGCATGAAGCAGAACTGGCTGCCGTTCGTGTTGGGCCCAGCATTGGCCATCTGCAGGATGTACCGCTTGGAGTGTTTGAGTCGCAGTCCGTTGGGCTCGTCGTCGAATTTGCCGCCGTAAATGCTGCGCCCACCAGTTCCAGTCCCCGTCGTGAAGTCTCCACATTGCACGATGAAGTTCTTGAGGATTCGATGACACACGCTGCCTTTGAACGCGTAGTCGGGGCCCTTTTCGCCGGTTGTCAGCGCTCGGAAGTTCTCCACCGTCTTCGGCACCACATCGGCGTACAGTTCGGCGGTGACGCGTCCTACGTAGACGTCGTCAATTGCCACGTCCAGCCACACGTATTTGCGCTCCGGGTTGGGCTCCCAGGACCGCGTGGGCTTTGGGGCGGCCGTTTCTGCGTCAGCGTCGGCCATTTCGTCCGCGAACTCCTTCGCCTGCAGCTGCGGCTCGTCCTGTTGCTGCGCCAAGTGCGGACTCTGCGCCGACAGGTCGAAGAACACGTTCACCACGATGAAGTAGGCCACGAACAGCAGCCCCATGCCCACAAGAATCGCCTTGCGCGCGTCCAGCGCGCCACCTCGGGGAGCCATGATGGTTTGTGCGGAGATTATGATCTACTGTGGAAAGTGATATGGGTACACCTAATCGTGTTCAAGAGGATGTTGGATTTCGGTGATTGACGTCTGTCCTCGCCTTCGGAATAAGAAGAGGCGGATGGAGCTGCAGGGTTCGAGGTTTGCCTCTTCCGACGGTTTTTCATTGAGCGTTGGAGTTTAGTCATTCCCCAATTTCGCACGCGACTGGAAGCCATTTCTGCTCGTGTGTGGAATATTCACACCACGTCTCTAGTCGGCGTACCAAAAGCTGCTCAACGATGGGCTTCAGCATTCCCGATTCGCCACGTAAGCAGAACGACACAGCTACGCAGTCGGAGCCGACGTTGGCGTCGTCGTTTGCAGGACTTCGTGAAGGGTTTCGGCAGTCGCTGGTGGCGCGTCGTCGGAACGCCATCGTCCCTGGCTCATTGTCGTTCGACGCGTTGGGGTCTCCACGGTCGCCTTTCGTGTTTCTGAGCCAGGACAGTCGTCGAGCTCTCGCTCAGCGTCAGGAGCAAGAGCAAGAGCAGCAGACAGACGCGAAGGCTGTCCGTCATGGTGACCAAGGTATGAGCGATTGAACATGTGTGTGTCAACTCAGACGTCTCATCTCATTTTCTTTTGCAGACGTCGGAACTGCACAAAACGTGCACGAAATCCCGTGAGACGTGGTGATCAATGGATTGCATCGAGTTATCGACAACAGCGCATCAATCAGCAAGTGTCCACATTTCTAATAGAATGCCGAATCCAACACGTTTTTAAAAGGGTTTCTAATCGTTTTGGCGCCGGCGCGAAAACTTTCATTTGAACGTCAAATCCTCACAAGTCTTTACCATCCATACAATTCTGTATACACTGGTCACACCTTTGCGTCGTTCAACCGTCCACACCAGCGTTACACAAAAGGGGACACCTGGTGTGCGCCACATTCCGCCGCTTCCGCCCGAATCCCCTCCATACGAAGTGTACAATGAGCGGCGGGGAGCGACCGAGTGGCACTCGGCGGCCGACCGCCTGGCGCTCTTCATGCAGCGCTACGCCGTGACCGACGACAAGGTGGCGAGGCACTTGGGCTGGTCTATGGACAAGCTGCGCGCGTATCTGTCGCCCGAGACGCGGCGTCTCAAAGCCGCATCCGACGTACGCCCATCAATTGTCCACTGTAGAGCTCCTATTGGCTAATAACAGCCGTGCAATGGCTTGTAGATCGCAGATACAGCGGTGGACAAACTGCTCATGAGGTATCGCGTGGCTATCGCCCATAAGACGCTCAAGAGCGCCAGTATTAAGCCACTGAAGCCGCTGGACGGCAGCTCGAGACGATCTTCGGCTGCAAAACAGGTTGGGAGATGTTCAGAAGGCTGTGGCAAGAGGGAGATGGGGCTGACCGTTTTGTGTGCAGCTGGGACGCAATGTGGGGGACAGGAGGAGCGTCATCCATGGAGATGCGACGTCTGCGCAACTGGTTCGTTGGCTGTTGAGGAGGAGAAAGGTTGGATTGTACTGATGGGTGTTTTGTGTGTAGAAGGCAACAGAGGTAGAGACGACAGGCAATAGAAAGCGGAAACGAAGGACCATTCTACAGCCTTTAAACGCTGTTGAGGCGAAGGAAGAAGGAAGTAAACAGTTGGATACGGGGTCCATCAACGATCAGCTTGATGTACGGAAGCTGCGGCGATCCAAGCAGGAACTTATCTGCCCGATTCGGCTGGACGTCGACTTGGATGGCGTTCGATTCCAGGACACGTTCCTCATCAATGCGTACGATTGCTAACAGTACCTGGATTGCAGCACTTTTAGGCTTACTCACGGATTTGGTTGTTTGCGTGTTGGCCGTTATAGCGCACTGACGACGTGCTCTCCTGAAGCCATGGCGACGCAAATTGCCCAGGACGAGAAAATGAGCTATAAGCTTAGGGTGCGTTTATTTTTATACGAATTAAACTTTTCTATTGCAACAGCTAACGTTTTTTGCTGTTTCAGGACGCAATTGCCGAGTCGATTCGGAGACAAATTTTGCTATTTACCTCCTGCCTGAGTCCTGGGCAGAAGAATGGGCGGATATATCCTATCTACTTAGATCTCATTATTGACGGCTTCTCCGTACGTGATCTCGCTTGATTGGACACCCTTTTATCGTGTTTTCACTGTATTAACTTGTTGCGTACTCTGGTTTCCGTGTGTATAGCTACGCGATCAGTTCGAATGGGATATTTCAAATGACAGTGCTGCAGCAGAGGTTTTCGCTACTACGGTATGTTTGCACAAGAGTTTGGAGACAGCTCAACAATAATCAACTGACCGCTGCAATATGCCCGCAGCTATGCTCAGATTTGAACTTGCCGAAACGATTCGAGCCGGCAATCGTTTTCTCGATCTTCGAGCAAGTGGCAGCTTATCGAATTGCACTGAGCGGCCGCAAATGGATCGGAAATCATCCCTTTCACGTTCTCACGCTCCCAACATCAAGCTCTGGATTCATCGAGACAATGCCGCCGCTTGACGATGTTGTTCGTGACACGAATGACGCAAGTAAGTTGTGTGCTGCGTAATGCTCACCTGAATTGTGTGTACCCAACAGCAGACCATACTGATCAGTAATGTTTTGATGTGACAGAATTATGGCAGCCCGTACTGAGTGAGCTGTCCAGGGAAGAGAGGACATATTTATCAGCGAGATTTACTGCTGCTCGAGCGTACGTCCCCCTCGATTACTGCGAGTTGTGATACGTTATTTACACCCGTCCGATATCATGTACAGACCCACAACTTGGAAAAGTACGCCAGTGGTCTCCGAATCAAATGGTCGACCGAAACGACTTCCGCGAAAAACAGTGGCAAAGGTATTGCTCTCGACGTGCTGAAGTCGTTTTACTTTACTGACCCTTTCACTGCATTATATTACGTCGACAGGATCGTGTGCGGCCACTCAACCCGTTCATCGTGTACTGCCAAATGCAGAAGGAGGTCTTGGGCAAGACACGACGCTCTGCGTCCGAGACGAGGAAAATCTTTGGCGATATGTGGCGTAAATGCTCAGAAGAGGTACTTCGTAATTTGCTTCTGTGTGGTCGTTTTGCCATCAAGAAAGCAACTGACGGTTAAATATTCGTGTGATCAGGAAAAAGAATACTATGGGCAATTGACGGAGGTCGAAAACGAAAAACGACGTCGTGACCACGTCTTGGATATGCGCGACCGCGCCATTGCCGAATGGGAAGAGGATGAAGCTCGTCGAAAAGGATTGCTTGCCTCCACGACTCTGGAGGCGTCCGCGGACTACTTCCGTGGCCTTTTGCTTGAGGTAAGCTGTCGAATTCGCTACGTTCGTGTTCAATGGCGCTCATCATTTGCGTGTGTGCAATTAGAACTACATGAGCGAACGCCACGAAGTAGATATGAATAGAGAAGAAGCAGCAGCGGAGACTGGCGAAGAAGACGAGGACGAAGAGGTCTACCGGTAGACGAGCCAAATCGACCGCTACGCGAGCGAAAATCCACATCAAAATGGAACCCGCAAAGCGAGCAGATATAAGCAACAGTTCCGCGTTGAACTCCACGCGTTGTGCTGGGTTGTACTGTATTTTCAAGTTGCTCAACACCCCTACAGCTAGCTATCCCAGCTCAGGTGTAGATCTCAATACCTGTTGCCTCCAAAATCTCAGCACGCAGCAGCTCCATCAACTCGCCCTTGTCCCGAGTGTTCACCCAGTGGCCACTCTCCGTGTCGTACTCGTAGCGACGAGGTCCACTGCAGTACCAACATCCACAAACGTGTTACTATTTCTACCCAGTCCAGTTCACAGCTCAAACAACTGCGTACCTGACTGGCGAAGACCACCAGATCTGCCTGTTGGGCACTTGGCGGTTGATCACCCACGTGCCGTGCTCCGCCAAGTCGATCTTCAGAACTCCTTGCTGTGTGTCCCAATTACAAACAAAAGTACGTCAGTTTCTAAGCGATTTCTATTGTACTTGATGCAATTGGTACGTACGGAGAACATGACGTCGGACTCCTCGAGCATCTCCTCGATGCCGTCCAGCCAGCTCTGGATCTCGTGCAGCGTCTCGTCCGCCAGCTCCATGAAGTCGTGCTCACTGATGCTCGGAGGTGCATCGGACGAGAAGTGCGCGGCCTGCAACGGACTGCCACGTGACGCGTTCATCGCAGTGGGAGATCTGTAGCGTCCTGGCACAGCAGCCAGGGACTTGACGCCCGTGGCGGCTGCGCGGCGAGACGCACAGCGCAGCGAAGAGAGAGCCACGCGACGCAGCATTCTGGTGGCTATTGCAAAGTGAGACGCAGCATTTGTGCCAATGGGTGGCGGTCCGATTTATGGCCAGTAAGAGGCGAGGAAGGAAACACGTCAAAGTCAAGTTGGTTGGGTAAAAATGAGTCCAAAAGATTTGGTCCATTTTCGAAGATGGCCAAGAAGCGGCGTCATGCGGCGGCGCAGCGAGAGGCTGCGGCAGTGAACCGAGAGGTGCCAGTTGACCCGGAGGCGCTCGAGAAGTCGCTGCGAAATTTGCATTCGTTTTTCGACCGGTTAAGCGCAGAGGTGGTGCGAGTTCCGTCCTCTTTGGAGCGAACTCTGCTGCTGCACAGTCTCGTGGCGCTTGTTGTGCAAAATGTGCTCATGGTTGCTCAGGTAGTAGCCGTAATAATAGTAACCACAATAGTTTTTAGTTTTTAGTGCTTTGATACATTGATCCGGGTTTTATTTGTGCCTTTGCAGAGTGTGTCAACTGCACAAATCACATTGGTGACTGGAACTGCATTCTGGATGATGAGGAAGAGTTTCGTTACGATGTTGCTGCCGGACATCGCTCTTCGAAGCAACAACAATCACGAAATTTTCTCGAGAATTTCCGTTTTGGTACTGGTTTTGAGCGCATTGGGGGCTGCATTTTACTGCGTTGGGACCCCGCCCACCATGGAACAGCTTCTGCTTCTCGGTCTTGTGTGAGTCAAACGTTTCTGGCGAGGAAATGTGAAACACAACACTGATGATACTTTAATGGTGTTTTTGTTACTCGTAGCGTCCTACTGGATGTAGCATCGATTCATCTTGTGAATGTCGCGAGTGGCCGGGTAATTGGTGGCCAGATCGTCTTGTCCGCTGTTGAAGTCACGTTCTTGGTTGCGTGCTTCTCGACGTGTCTGAACTACGTAAGGAACTGACATCTACAGCGGAAACTTGTATGAAAGGAGACCTAATGCTGTGAGTTTGCGATACAGAAGCGAGGATTAATCTACGACCACTCGGCTTTCGCGCTCACGGCGTCGACAGCTTTTGTGCATGCGATCGTGCTACTCTCTGCGAAGTATGTGGTGCTGCATTGCTTTCGCTCGGACATGAACGGTGCTTTTAAGAAGACGCAGCAGCGTGGGGCGAAGTTGATGGAAGACATTTGGGAGGATATCGACCGCTTCGAACCCGAGCAACTTTTGTGGGGTTGGCGGGGGCTTCAAAGGTACGTCTGCAACGTAGTAATAGGCTTCTCAACGCCTGCTAATGATCTTTATTGCGTTTTGCAGAAAAAGAAGCTGAAGAATAAGCCGCGTAGCTCTTCGAAAGTTACCTGCACTGACGATTGTAGTTTAGAATCGCACCTGCTTCCGAGACACTCGATTTTCAAGGAGCCACGCGTGCAACTCGCAATTTTAACCCTGCTTCAGATGCTGCTTCTACTGTCGCAAGTCCTGCTCTCGACGTTCGTTCTGTATTCGTGGGAGATGATGAGGTACGTCTTTGACGTCATTCTTCCTCTTTTTTGTCATTCTCTTGACACGTCCTCCTTTAGTGCATTAATGTTTAGCAGTTCTCATGTATTGTGGACACTCGGCCAAGTGCGACGAACGATCCTCTCACACAAGACGATTGGATCAGCAGATGAAAAGTTGAAGAACGAGTAACGTTGACACTTCTGCTTCATCTTGATGTCAACCGGTGAGGTCTATTTCTCTGAAGAAGTCCCGAGTCTCTCCTCTGCTTGCGTCGCAGCGGCGCAACAGTCGTAGTATCGCTTGATGACGTCGGCACACTTGCTCTCTTGATAACTGCGGCGCTGCAGACAATCCTGGATGGCGCACGCTTGCTTCTTGCACACGCGCTCGCATAATTCCTTCTCGGCGCCCATTTCCCTGATTGTGAGGCTGTCAATTGTCCTGTATCGGCCAATTGAACGACAAATATTGCAATAAACACTCTCACGCGTCCTCCAGGCGAGATAGAAAATATTGCGGCACGCTCCACGGATGAATGCTCCAGTAAATTATGAAGATAAATGCATTACTGTCTGTCTGAACGTCAGACAGAATGGGTAACAAATTGTCAGGTCCAGAGCAAACAAGCCACGGCGGTTGGGCTTACATTGCTCGACTTGACTTTGCTACTACCAACAGCTCGTCAAAAGCTGCATAGATTTTTTCCTAGACCGTCGTGTCCACTTCATTGACCATCGTGGCCTTTGCAGCAGGAGTCTCCTCAGGTGGCGTGTATTCGGGGACGCCGCGCGTGAAGGACGGGTGCTTGGTGATGACAAAGTAGTTGAAGTAGGCGTTGGCGAAGCCAGCAAACGACACGAGGACACCGTAGACGCCGCACATTCCGATCGGGAAGATGGAGATCCTGTTGCGAAGCCCAACGTCAGTTTCTAAAACCTCCCTCGCTCAGTACACAAAGCTCAGCACGTACATGCTCAAGAAGAGGCACCGCCCCCACGGACTGTACATGAAGCCGAAGCTGCCACGCAGCAGCTTGTCAATGTACGCCGTACGCAGCTCGTAGCCCACCAAAATCAACGCGAAGAAGCTGCAAATGTAGCACAAAGAGTCAGCTTTCCACAGTTCACCACAACACACAAGCTCCCGATTCCTTACATGGTGTAAATGATGGTGAGAGCGTCCGCCATGACGGAAAACGCAGAGTCCGACTGGATTATCTGCCCCACCGCCAGCGCGATCATGCAGCCAGCCATCGTCAAGTTCACGATGCGCATGGCCGACAGCACGCCAGACACCGAAGAGCCCATGATGCTGCAGACAATATCACAATAACCAACAATATCACAATAGCAAACATAACATTTAGGCCCTCGTAAACCCCAATATTTGATCCTTTTCGCCGTACATTTCGCGCGTCTTGGTCTTGATCTCCTCCCACACTTCGCTGAGGGAGATGGCGTTGGCCGTGTCCGTGACTTTGTCGGCTGCGGACGGCGGCGGGGCGGCAGCTTTAGGTCGTCCGGGTTCAGCGGCGGCAGTTTGCCATACGTTTTGCTGCAAACAGGAAACAATTGCGAGTTAGAGGACGCCGTTTGTTCTTTCGTGACGGGAGGGACGTACTCGGTGCCCAGCGGCCCTGCGTTGAGCACGGTTCCTCCCAGCACGGAGGCGTTGGCTTCGGTGGTCATTCTGCGAATGCTGGCTCGGAGTGTGTTCGCACACACGCGCTACGGAGCAGGTGGAGGCGAGTGCTGTACCGCGGGGTTCGGGTGCTTCTTCCTCGCTCAGTTGTATGGGCGTTTGTATGGGCCGCCAATTCACACCGGCTTCTCAGTTGTATGGGCGTTTGTATGGGCAAGCCAAATCACACCGGCAAAAATGCACACGATAAAAAGCGACACGATAAAAAGCAATAAAAAAGCAGCACGATAAAAAGCAAATTTCGAAAAAACAGCACGATATAAAGCCTTGCAATTTAGAATTACAGTCAAACCTGCTTATATGAGACCCTGTTGGTGACCATCTAAAGCACTGATTCATATAAAATGGACTCAGTTAACAAAATTATGTGGTGCACATAGAGAAGTCGGGCATAGTTCGCTGCTGCTTTGCCTTCCCCAACCAAATCCGTCACTGTCAGTAGAGCCCTTCGTTCGCTGTCAGTCTTCTCTCCGCATTGGAGCAAAAACGCAGAGAGTTCCATACAGTGTCTCAATGCAACTGCGGGCTGGATGACAAGTTGTAGGCCCTCGTCCTCACCATCCTGCGAACCGCCATCACTAAGTGCTTCTTCGTCCACAATCACGTCAGGTTCGTGCACATCCACATCTTCGTCTACTGCCACATAGTCACAAGCACTAGCAGCGCCCTCCCACTTCGCCAACAACGCCGTCAACTCCTCCATCTCGTCGCTGGAAACAGGTTCGACGTAATCAACACTAGCTCGGGCATCTCCTAGCATCCTTCCACTCAAAATGCGAGTTTTAATCCAGCAATTCGTGGTTGTTGTTGGTGTCACACTAGCCCAAGCATCAATGGAGAATTGTACAGCTTCAAGCACATTCAGCTTTCGTGTAACGTTAGCCTCAAGTGCATCCAAGCACCACCGCACGAAAAGTTTTCTGTAACGAGCCTTGAAGGACCATATTATGCCTAAACACACCACGAAAGCACAAGTTAGTTTTTGTTTCAAAGAAACATGGATAACTTTCTTACCTGCATCAAGTGGCTGCACAGCAGAAGTCATGTTGGGGGAGGAAGTGGACGGTCACGTGAGACAGATCCCGGATAATCTTGTGGCTGGAAGCGTTGTCGACTAGAAGAAGAACCTTGCGATTACCAGCCGCCATTTTTAGGTTGAAGTGATGCAGCCATTCGTCAAAAATGACCGATGTCATCCAAGCCTTTTGGTAGCTCTATACAGAATAGGTTTACCTTTAATGGCAGCTCCTTTTTAAAGCACCGCGGATTTATTGCCGTTCCAATGACGAGTGGGTCGAGCTTCTCGGAACCAGTCGCATTGCAGCAGAAAGCCAAAGTCACCCTTTGCTTTTCCTATTTCTTTCCCTTGCGTGGGGCCGTAGCAAGCGTTCGATTGGGTGCTAGTCGGTAGAATAGCGCTGTGATGGAAGGTATGGATCTTGGACACGAAGCTTGGACGAAGCGGAGAGAGGGACGTCGCAGACGGCGGGACCGGAGCGAAGACACTTGAGGGGTAGAATGAAGATTCGAAAGTGATTGATTGATCGGAGCTTACACTGTCTTCACTACCTAGTCTGCATCCAATCATTTGGTGCATCCAATCACCAACACTCTGTGCTCGTCCAATCATCCTACTCGTCTAATCATCGGTGGCGTAAACAACGTACCATAATCATCGCGGGATCGTATTGGACCGGTTCGGGTTAACCGGTTAATGGGTACAACTGGTACACAGTACCCAAAACCGGCAACCCTCAATACGCCCCCTCAATGCGAACACGCGTGGATACCGAGAGCAGCCGTCAGGTCTGTGTGGCGAGGTCCCGGGAGCGCCTTCGTCATGATGTCCGCCAGCATCACAGAAGTCTCGCAATACTCGAGCTTCACTTCACCACGCTTGACTTCGTCGCGGATGTGGTGGTACTTGATGTCGATGTGCTTGGCGCGGCCGTGGTTCACTGGGTTCTTCGTCATCTTGATGCACGACTGGTTGTCTTCGCGAATCTTGAGCTCGGGACCAGTCTCGTTGGCAAATACCAGAATCTCGCACAGCAGGCGATGAATCCACTTGCCTTCTTGAATCGACAGGCTGAGCGCGATGTACTCGGCTTCGCTTGTAGACAGCGAAACACTTGACTGCTTCTTGCTGCCCCAACTCACTGGCGCACCCATCAGCATGAACGTGTAGCCGGAAGTCGACTTGCGATCCGCGAGGTCGCCAGCCCAGTCCGCATCGGAGTAACCACGAAAGTCAACGTCGTCACCCGGCTTGAAGCAGATACCATGCGTCTTGGTGCCTTGCAGGTAGCGAAAGATACGCTTGACCGCAACCCAGTGTTCCTCTTGAGGGTTCTCCATGAAGCGCGACACATAGCCAACAGCGTACGCAATGTCCGGGCGCGTGGCAGTCATGAGGTGCATCAGGGCACCAACGGCTTCGCGAAATGGAGCATTCACCTTGGTCGCTGCGTCGCTTGGAACCAGTCGAGTGCTCATGTCGACGGGACTCACCACGGCCTTGCACTCGTCCATGCCGAAGCGCTTGAGAATGTCATCCACATAGCGCCGCTGGCACATCGTCACACTGCCGTCCGGGCCGTCCACCAACTCGATCCCAAGAACAAACGCGCACTTGCCGCTGTCAGTCATCTCGAAGCGAGTCTTGAGGTCCTTCTTCGTGCGTGCGATCAGCTCGGGTGAACTTCCGGTAATCAGCACGTCATCCACGTATACCAGCACGAGCACGCAGTGACCATCGACAACCTTGATGTAGAGGCATGGGTCGAAGGCCGACACTTGAAAGTCGATAGAGCACATGAACTCGTCGAACGTCTCGTTCCAAACGCGAGAAGCTTGCTTGAGACCGTAGATCGCCTTCACCAGTTCCAGACAGTCGAAGTCGCCATCCAGTTCGACGCCTTCAGGAACCACGCAGAACACCAGCTCCTTCATTATCCCGTATAGGAACGCAGTCACCACGTCGAGTTGGTCGAGAGGCCAGCCGAAGTACTTGGCGATCGCGATGATCATGCGCAGCGTCACGTACTTGACCACGGGCGAGAACGTCTCCGTGTAGTCGATGCCGTACTTCTGCTTGAAACCTTTGGCCACGAGGCGCGCCTTGTACTTCTCGATCGATCCGTCCGCTTTGCGCTTGATCTTGAACACCCACTTGGTGCCGATGGCGCGCTGTCCGTTGGGCAACTTGGCAGCACGAAACACACCACGAAGTCGCATCGACTTGAGTTCCGCGCGAATCGCCTTGCGCCAATGCACTTGATCAGGGCCGTTGACAGCTTCTTGAAACGTCGTCGGCTCCGATAAGTCTGCTGCTTCGACGGCGTTGGCACTGGCACGCCAAAACACCGGTGGAGTCGAATCATCGTCTTCATCTTGGTCTCCAGACTTTTCTTCTTCATCTCCGTAGGCTCGGTGCGAAGAGGAGTCGCTCGGCGCACTTGCTTCTTCCAGTCCAGGTCGATGACGCACAGCGCGCGGTCGACTGGCAGCTTCATCTTCGTCTCTTGGGCGATTCTTGCGCTTCCCTGCCTGCTTGTACTCCGTCTGGCGCGAATCGTTGTCGTCGATGTCGAGCGAATCGAAGTCCAGATCGTCGACATCTTCATCGGAAATCGCCGGAGAAAGTCCAAAGGTCGACTCATCGAAATTGACATCGCGACTGATAACCACCTGCCCCGCCTCGATGTCATAAACTCGATACGCCTTGGACACTTCTTCGTAACCGAGGAACAGTCCGGCGCGAGCCTTGGGATCCCACTTGAGCCGCTTCTCCTTCGGAGTCAGGATGAACGTCCTACAGCCGAACACACGCATGTGCTTCACACTCGGCTTTGACTTGTACACGATCTCGAACGGAGTCTTGTGCTCGATCTTGGGTGACGGCAGGCGGTTCTTCACGTAGATGGCCGTCATGGCCGCCTCAGCCCAGAAACACTTGTTCAGCTTGGCGTGATGCAGCATGCTGCGGCCGATCGTGACGATAGTCCGGATGGCTCGCTCTGCCGTGCCGTTCGTCTGGTGCGCGTACGGAACCGTGGTTTGCTGCTCGATGCCTTCGTCGTCGTAGAAGTCCTTGAGCGAGTTGGTTGCAAACTCACGAGCTCCGTCGTGCCGCACAAACTTGACCTTCTTGCCGAACTGCTTCTGCACCTTCATGATGTACGTCTTGATGCAGTCTTCGCTCTCCGACTTGGCACGCAGGCAGAAACCCTTCATGCATCCGCTGGCTTCGTCCACGATCAGCAGCAGGTACTTGCTGCCACCAAGTGAGTTTTCCTCCATGGGTCCGCAGATGTCGAAGTGGATCAGCTCGAACGTGTCGTAACGACGCTTGTCACGGTTGCTTGGAAACGGTTTTGAACCATCTTCCCTTGCTGGCATCCGCGACACAGACTTGGTCCGCTCGACTTGGAAGGTGCCTTCGCGTCCTTGATCATGTGGTTGTCGACCATCTTGCGAAGCACCTCGACTGGAGCGTGACCCATGCGCGCGTGCAGGTCGACAATCTTGCCACTCGTCGCCGCATTCGCCGATCGCTGAGGCGTCATCAGCCAGTAGAGTCCATCCACGAGGTTTGCCGTCGCCACCACTTGCTTGGAGCCCTTGTGCGCAATCTGCATCTTGGTGCCGTCGAACACGACTTGGAACAGACCACTCTTGTTGATCTGTGGCACCGAGAGCAGGTTCTTGCTCATGCTTGGCACGTACAGCGCGTTCTTGATCTCGATCTCGCGCTCGTCGCCGTTGGGCAGGACCACTTGTTCCACGATGGTCCCCACACCCATGATGGCCGCCTTGTTGCCGTCGGCCACCAAAAGTTCGCCTTCGTTCCGCTCAATCAAATGGGCGAACTTGGCCTTGTCGTTGCAGATGTGGTGCGTTGCTCCGCTGTCGATCGCCCACATCCCGAGCATATCCTTGCCCGTCGAAATATCACACTCCAGTGAAGCCGCGAACGCAACTCGATCAAAGCCGTAGTCGTAGTTGTTGTCGTCGTTTCGCCACTGGGCAGTGTTGGCCCCGCGTCCACGGCCGTTGCCGCCGCGTCTTGGGCCCCGATTCTCGTCCTTCTGCTTGGTCCAGCACTTGTCAACTATGTGCCCCACTTTTCCGCAGTACGTACACTCGCGAGACTCTCGGTCGGTGTTGAACGCCTTGGCCGCGTTCTCCGTCTTCACCGTCGCCGTCTTCTCGCCTTGCCGCTTGATGTGCTCATTCGTGAGCACCTTCACAACGTCTTGCGACCGCAGTTCAGCGCTGCTCATCTCCAGGTTGAGCACGACGTTCTCGTAGCTCTTGGGAGGCTGCGCAACAAGCAGATCGCCACGTCTTCATCCTCCATCTTCGCGCCGATGCTGCTGAGCTTGGCGCTGATGTTGAGGACCTCGTTGCAATGATGCAAGACGTTGCCGCCTTCCGACATCTCCATGCTGAAGAGTTGGCGCTTCAGGTAGATGCGTCCAGCCTTCTGCGAACCACCGTACAGCGTCTTCAGGCGCGACCAGGCAACCCACGCTTCCTCGCAGTCGTCGACCACATGGTGGTAGTCCGCGTCCATGTGGAGCAACATCAGTCCGAACGCGATGTTGCTCGACTTGACATAGTCGTCCTTGGCCCGCGAGTCCGTGAAGCTTGGCGTCGTCTCGCGGTTGACCACATGCCACGTCGACTTGGTCAGGAACACGCCACGCATGTAGCGGTTCCACGTCGCGTAGTTGTCCCCGTTGAACTTGTCAATGGTGACCTTGGTCGAGGCGTCTTGGGCAGAGGACATGGTGCTTGGGCTCATAACCTGATGGAAGGTATGGATCTTGGACACGAAGCTTGGACGAAGCGGAGAGAGGGACGTCGCAGACGGCGGGACCGGAGCGAAGACACTTGAGGGGTAGAATGAAGATTCGAAAGTGATTGATTGATCGGAGCTTACACTGTCTTCACTACCTAGTCTGCATCCAATCATTTGGTGCATCCAATCACCAACACTCTGTGCTCGTCCAATCATCCTACTCGTCTAATCATCGGTGGCGTAAACAACGTACCATAATCATCGCGGGATCGTATTGGACCGGTTCGGGTTAACCGGTTAATGGGTACAACTGGTACACAGTACCCAAAACCGGCAACCCTCAATACGCTGTTACGTCGAAGTTGAATACGTTCTCAGGAGCGAACTCTGCCACCAGCTCTTGCAACTCAAGCCTGGCATCCCTTACAGCATCATCTTCCACTGCACCGCCCTCTCCATGTAACGTTTGCGAACGAATACCGTTACGCTTTTTAAAGCTGTGGAGCCATCCGTTACTAAGACGGAGCTGCGCGGAGTCGATGCTGAAGCGCTCAGCCAGCTCGCGAGCTTTCAGCAGGAGGATGTCGTCCGCCATTGCGGTTTTCGCTTCATTTTGAAAGAAAAATTCTCTCAGTTCGCGCTCGAACGAGGAAATTTCACGCGGCGCCGCTTAGTTGCCTTCATGTCGACGTGGCTGAAGTAGGAGGAAGGCTGGGCACGCAGTCTGGTGAGGGTAGCTCGGCTGACCCGGGCCTTGAACGTTGAGTAGATCCACTCGGAGAGCATGGTGTTGTTGATGCCAGGACTCTGCTTCAGCTTTAGGTGAACCTGGAGCTTCTGCTCGAGCGTCAGACAGGTGCGTGAGGACATGGGGAGCGACGGAGCTTGGGGTGGGCTGTTCGTTTTGGTTGGAGGAGTGTGTGGCGGAGCCAGTGTGGATCAAATAAACAGGTATCGACCCTTTTGGTCCTCCAAATGTGACTCATATACCTTGTTTGCATATAAAGAGAGACCATACAAAACTTAAGTGAAATGTTTGGTTCTGACAAGTCCTGCATCAAATAAACGGCGGTGCTCAAATAGGGAGGATCATATAAGCAGGTTTGACTGTACCGATATTAATTTTTGTTTTTTTGTCTTGCAATTTAGAATTTAGAATTGCAAAAGAGAATTAATTGCCGCCAACGATTTTGAATTTTGAAAAAGCTGACCACAGGATTGAACACTTGGATACCGGGGACGTGTGGGAGCAACTTTTGCAAACGTTAAGAACTTATTGATAATAACTTAGTTGTCCTCGACGGGAGTGTAGCTTCATATCTGCTGGTAGCTGATCTCGGGCGTGTCGATGGATGACAGCGACGCCGTAGACGCAGTGGACACGCCGCTGCACTCGCTCATACTCCTGCTCTTCCTGGGGGTGCTGGCCACCTCTCTCACCAACGTCATGTGGTTCCTCCGCTTGAGCGTCTCCACGCGGCCTTTCATGTTCTCGACCTGTCCTAGCCACCGCTCGTCCTTCTCAAAGTCCAGCAATCGCGAGTGCGAGCTCTCGATCCTAGCCACGAACGCGGCGTAGCTCGAGCACGGCGAACGCACTCGCACGGACATGGGCGTCGGTGGAGGCACACACACCGACTGACTGGCGTCGCTGGAGCTCGTGTGGCTGCGAGACGCGTCTTCAGCCGAGGGTTTCCGTACCGAGCAGGCTGCGAGGTGGAACTCACGCGATTTGGGCTGCGGAATCTTGCTCAGGAGTAGCGAGCAGTTCCGAGCTACCGGTTCCTTGGAGGGCAAAGACGGTGTCGTACTGTAGGCCACCGGAGCCTCGTTCACTTCCTGATTGCTCGGCTGGCTGTCCTCCTCTGCCTTGGGCTGTGACTTTGCTTCACTGGTAGCTGTATGGTTGCGCTCGAGACGCACCGTCTTGGTCGCCACGGGCATCGGAGTCTCCTCAACCACCGCCAGTCCATCGTAATACGTCACCAACCCGCAGACGTTACCGCGTTCCGGAGACTCGGGCGCGTTGGCGGCCGAGTCCACACCTGAGGAAGCGGCCATACTCTCGAACATCTCCACGATGCTGCGTACTGTCATGCTGTGTACCGGTACTTCGTATCCACTAATACTCCAAAGTCTTTTGAACTCTATCGGCGAATGACGACTGGCGCTCGCTCCGAAGAGAAGAGAAAAGTCCGCGCTTCAAGACGCTGTTCACGTCACGACAGGACGGCAGGGCCGCGTTGCAGTCGGTGGAGTGGCGCGTTTTGCCTTTTGAAAGGCAACGGCGGGCTCGGATTGGCTAAGGCTCAGGTACTGGCTCTGGCTCCAGAGCCAGTAAGCCAGTTTTAGATCGAGGGCGGACCAAATCAAAGTCTCCGCATCAGCATAAGACGCCGAGGACGAACGCCTCTCCACATTTTTAGCAACCGCAGACCAAGTTCGCGATCCAACTCAAATCTGCTCACAGTCTCCTGTCGAGCTGACGAAGCGCGAGATCCATCTGCCATCGGCGCAAGTTTTCTCTAGCGCAGGCTGGCAGCGGGCACCATCTGATGCCGCCTGATTCCATCAATAAATTAACTTGTGTGCACACACTATTCCAGCCTTTGACGTAGTCCACACCATTTCGTTTCGCACAATTCTCAATAGATTTCCGCCCGATGGAGTCCATCGAGGTGGGCGCGCGCGTAGCCTTCGGCGCCGGCAAGACGGGCGTCGTGCGCTTCGTGGGCGAGACGGACTTCGCCAGCGGCGAGTGGGTGGGCATCGAGCTGGAGCGGCCCGAGGGCAAGAACAACGGGGAGCTCAACGGCCGCGTCTACTTCACGTGCGAGCCAAACCACGGCGTGTTCGTCAAGAAGTCCATCGTGCGCACCATTTCCTCCTCCGCCGCTTCAAGCAGCAGCAGCCTGAAGGCGCCACTGAGTCGCCGCCTCTCGGGCGTGGGCAGCGGCGCCACGCGTCGCCTGTCGTCCGTCCCAGCAGCTACTGCAGCGCCCAGCAGCCGAGTGGGGGCCCCCGCCGCGCGCGTCGATGATTACGCCCTCCTCCAGGAGTAGTTTAGCTACAGGTTCAGGTACTGCAGCTGCTTCCAGGACGAGGCTGTCAATGGGGACTGGGGCGGCGTCGGACGAGCAGCTGACGGAAGCCAGAGCCCGGATCTCCAAGCTCGAGGAGGAGCTGGAGCAGAAGAACCGCCACGTGGAGCAGCTGAGACAGAGCGTATCGGTCATGAAGGAGGCAGCGGCTGTCAACAGTGAGAAGATTAAACTGCTGGAGGAGGAGGTGGAACAGGAGGTGGAGGAGGCTCAGGTGGATGCTGATGGAGACGAGAACATGGATCAAGTGGAGGACGCGGAAGGTGAGGGCTTGTCGCCGGAGGAGGAGCGCGCACAAGAGATTGAGATGATCCGGGAAGAGGCGGAGGAGCACGTGCGCGCCGTACGCGCCGAGCTGGAGGACCATATTAGTGAGCTGCAGGGCGAGCACGAGGAACTGGCGGACGAACTGCGGCTGGAGAACGCCACGCAGGCGTCCGAGATCAAGGCGCTGGAAGCGGAAGTTGCGCAGCAGAAAGTGCGCATTGCAGCGTTCACGTCCGCAGAACAGAAGAAGGCGGAAGAGGTGGCCATGGCTGTGGCCAAGTCGAGCTCGGGCGCGCGGAAGGTGGAGACGCTGGAGAAGCAGCTGGCGGAGCTCCAGGACACGATCGAGATGATGAACTTGGAAAAGGAGACGGTCGAGATGGACAAGGATATCGCCGAGGAGCACGCGGAGGAGTTGCAGCAGGAGGTGGAGAAGCTGAGGGCTGCGATGGCGCTGTCGGCCACGACGGGACCTGATTACTCGGAAGGATCTTCTGCAAGCAGTGGGGACTTGACCGATGAAAACAAGAAGCTCCGTGCAGCGGTGAAGACTTTGCACGAACGTGCTTCGGAGGAAAAGGCGGACCTCAGTAAGAAGCTGCGTCAGGCCCAGCGGGAAAACGCTGAGCTTGTCTCCCTGAGGGAGGAGGTGGAAGAGCTGAGTACAAAGAAGAACAGGCTAGAAATCGAAGCTGAGGAGCTGAAGGAGATGTTGGACCTTGCCAACGCGTATGAGACCATGGTGGAAGATCTTACCGAGAAGAACCTGACGCTGGGCGAGAAATTGGCGGAGCTTGAGATCACGGTGCAATCATTGGAGTCTTTGCGTGAGGTAGATCAGGAGATGGAGCATCAGCATACTGAGTATGAAACGGAGCTTCGGGATGAGATCGACTCGCTGCGTGTATCGCTACAGGAATTGAAGCAAGCGGCGTCGGGGCAGAAAACTGTCCTGGAGGACAAGGAGCGCACCATTGCACGCTTCCGCGATCTTGCGCATAGCCACCGTGAGGAGATTGCACAGCTTAAAGCCACACTTCGCGCAGAGACTGGTGCAGTGGAGTCCCTGAAGGATACTGCACACTTGGCGCTTAACCAGACGATGGCTGCGCGCGCTAGTAGCAGCTGCACGGGAGCACGAGACTGAAGCAGCTAAGCAGAAAATCATCGCTGAACAGGCCAGGCTGGAGAACTCATTCCTGCGCACTGTGGTGCCCAGCTCGATTTTCTCCGAGAGCGACCAAAAGGTTCTTCGCGTTCGTTTGACACTTGGACGAATTGCTGGTAAGTCCGATATCTTGCTGCAGCACCTGAAGAAGGATCTGGACACCGTCGCACACCAAAGTTCCAGTGGCCCGCACGAGGATGAAAAGGACGACGGAGCGCTTACCACGGCCGTGAGCGTTGAGCAACTGGTCCTTGGCGATAAACTAGCAGCGATTTCATGTCAAGCCAAGGAGGACTTGTTCATGCTTGAATGCCACCTGACCACAGAAGACGAATTTGCGCAGGGGTGCTCGGCTTTGGACACTTCGCAAACGGCGGCGTTGGAGAGTGTGCTCGACTCGGCACTGTCAGCTTTCTCTGAAGGCGCTTTACTGAATGGGCCCCGCGGTGGAGGTGACGTTGCTTCACTGTATGATCGCCTCGTCCAGACCTCGGAGGAATGGCACACAGGTCGAGTTGCTCAGATTGCTTCATCACTGGGCTCTGAAAGTTTTGGTGCTCGCTGTGCCGTGGTTAAGTTGCGCTCTAGGAAGAACGTGGCCAAGTTGGCATTCTCGATCTCTGCAATGGTGACTTTCCTACGCACAACCAAGAGCCTGCTTACCAGCCCCGAGATGCCTGATAACGCTGAAACGATTGCGCTGCGCACGGAGCTGATGCCAGTGCTGGACAAGAGCTTGGGTGAGCTGCTCTCGATGCTGAACGTGGCTCAATTATTTTACCGCCGCGCTGAAATCGATCTAGCAGCTTCCGACGATGACCTGGATGGTCTTGTGGCTGCAGGTGGTGAAGTGTTGTCTTCGATTCAGAGCTATGCTGCCGAGGCACAATCGCTGGCGAGTGCGGTCCAGTCGCAGCTCGCGCACGATGACTTACTCGAGAACACCAAATCCACAGATATGCTGGTGCAGTTTACGCAGCAGGCTGTCTACGACCACACTGTGGCCTTCAAAGAGAAACTGGCATTATTGTTCAAGCTGGTATGCCGCGGGGCTTTCACCGACGCGGTGGCTCCACGTACTCGAAGTGAGCATTCCGACGGGGTCAATGGCCGACCGCAATGGCACATTCGTGCGCAGGCTATCCACCAGGAGCTGGTGGATGCATCGACGCTGCGCAGCAATCTATCGGAGATGACGGAGCTTTGCAACGCTCTGCACCAGCGTATCCGTGAGTTCGAGCGCGCCGACAGCCAACACCGTGTAGTGGCTCAGAAACTCGAGAGCCAAGTGCTCCAGTTATCGGAAAGCGTCGCTGCTATGACAAGCGAAAAGACTCAACTCCAAGCACAGCTATCGAAGGAGCGCGACCAGTTCGATGTTGCGTTGGACGAGTCAAACAAGGAGAAGACGTTGCTGAACTCCCTGAACCGAGACCTGCGTAAGCAGCTGAAGCGCTCCAGTGACGCTGGGAGCAGCGCAAAGGGCGTCAGTGTTGCTGCAGGCGGGAAGGGATCAAGCCTGGGCGCAGCAGACGCTGAGGCTTTCCGTCGTGCTTTCCACCAACTCCACACTGAGCTGCACACGGTGCGTTCTACACTTGCCAAGGAGCGGCTGAAGAAGTTGCTTGGCTCAAGTGCTGCAGTTAACACGCGCACTTCGCTTGGTGTTAAACCATCGAAGCGATTGACGAACTCGCTGAAGGAGGTGGCCGTCTTCTCACGACAGGTGAAGGCTCAGCTGTCGATGCCGCGTTTGGTGGATCTGAAACAAGCTGCGTCACCCACTGGGTCGTCCGCGCACGCTCAGCTCATTGCTGAAAAGCTACAGCAGTCGCGTGCGCAGAGGGACCTGGCAGCTCTGCGTGAACGCGTTGGATCAGCGATGCGCGAAGACGGTTGGGGCCAGGACATCACAAGCGCCATCACTCACGGTGAGAGCGTGTTCGGCTGGCAACCACCGGAGATGGAGCGTCCACCGGTGCTTCTTGGACGTGTCAAGTTTGGCGGTAGTACGGTGAACAAGTCGCAGTCTGTGCAGCTCGTGCTGAACCGCAACGAAGTGCAGCATTTGTCCAAGGCGCTGGTGTGCTGAGCTGAGTCTGCCAGTGAAGGACTGCAAGCATGTGTATTTTGAGTTGAATTTGACCAGAAGTTGCCTTTGTGTCGGACGTTTGCCAAATGCGAACGATGGCACTTTATTTCATGGCACCATTTGGCGAAAGTATTCCTCATTCGACAAGATTATCGCAACAGTGTCCTCTTCTGTCAAATTCAATTCCCCTTTTAACACAATCCAAAATGGGCTCTCGCCGTTGGGATGGCTCCACCATGGCCTCGCAGAAGGGCAAAGTGGCGATCGTGACCGGCGCCAACTGCGGCATCGGCTTCGAAGCTGCTAAAGCTCTGGCGATGCGCGGGGCTCACGTGGTGCTCGCGTGCCAAAGTGAAAGTCGCGGTCGTGAAGCAGCGGAATCGATCCGTCAAGCTCTGACCCAAGCAAACAGTGACGATGTTGGTGCGGTGGAGTTGATGCTGCTAGACTTGGCCGAGAGTCCCAGCATCCGTGACTTTGCTCGAGCTTTCCGAGCCAAATTCGACCGCCTGGACCTGCTGCTCAACAACGCTGGAGTGGCCGTCCCGGCACCGCCTCGCCACAACTCGAAAGGCTTGGAGTGCACCTTCGCCATCAACCACCTCGGCCATTTCTACCTCACAAGTTTAGTGTGGGATCTGCTGTGTAACTCCGAGACCCAAGCTCGCGTAGTGAACGTCTCGAGTGGACTGCACCACGCTGCCAAGTTGGACTTCGCCATGATGGGACACACTCCGGGCAACAGCATGGGCGACTACGCCGAGTCCAAAATGGCCAACGTGTTGTTCACGTACGAGCTGCAGCGAAGACTGCAGCGAGCCGGCGTCACCAACGTCCTCTCCGTGGTTGTCCACCCTGGAGTCTGCCACACGCAGATCTGGAACAAGTACATCCGCTCCAAGCTCACGGGGTGGCCATTCTTGCAGTGGCTGGCCATGTGGGCCGTGTGGCTGCTGCCGTTCCTGCCGCAGAAGAGCGGTGCGCTCCCTACGCTCTACGCCGCGACGGTGGAGAGCGTCCGTGGCGGTGAAATGTACGCGCCGAACGGACTGATGGCTCTGAGAGGGTACCCGGCGTTGGATACGTCGCACCCGGCTAGCCATTCTCTTGAGAATGCCGAGAAGCTGTGGGCCCTGAGTGAAGAACTGCTGGACGCCAAGTTCGAGGTGGATTAGGGCCGTACGCCACCAGAGTCGTTACCTGCTGGGTAATATCACCTGACGAGCAAACTTTCAACGCTGCCGTTGCGTACACACTGCTGCTTACTTGCTCAACCATCTGCATCGCATTCAGTCCTCGTCAATGTTTCTGCTTGGATTCGCTGACAAGAACAGGAACGCGACTTTGTGCATGTCACCGTGTGCAAATCACCCCAGCGGACTCACGCAAGCTCCACCTCAGAAGCAGAGGCGATCTCGAGAAAGCATGGGTCTTGGTGCGAGTACCGAGCGGAATTGGGACGGCTCGGGGATGCCTTCCCAAAAGGACAAGCTGGCGATCGTCACTGGCGCCAATTCGGGCATTGGCTTCGAGGCTGCGAAAGCTCTGGCGGCAAATGGAGCGCACGTGATCCTCGCGTGCCGTAATGAAGTTCGTGGTCGTCGCGCTGAAGAATTGATCCGCGAAGAGCTCATCAAACTCTCGACCGGCGTCGCTGGATCCGTGGAGTTCATGCAGGTGGATGTGGGCGACCCGACCAGTGTCCGTGAGTTCGCGCGTGCGTTCCACGAGAAGTTCGACCACCTGGACGTGCTGATCAACAACGCCGGCGTGTCGGTGCCAGCTCAGCGTCACACGCCCAGCGGACTGGAAGCTCACTTCGCTATCAACCACCTTGGACACTTCTACCTAACGAGCTTGCTGCTCGACGTGCTGCGTCAGTCCAAAGACCAAGCTCGCGTGGTCAATGTGAGCAGCCTCGCGCACTACTTCGCGTGGATGTTCCTCAACTTCTCGACGCTCGGGCACACGCGCGGCAGTCTCCGCGACTACATGACGTCCAAGATGGCGAATCTGCTCTTCACCCACGAGCTGCAGCGTCGACTACAGTCTGCACAGGTGGACAACGTGTTTTCTGTGGCTGCCCACCCGGGGTTCACGCACAGCGACATCTGGAACCGCTACTACCGCAGCACGTACCCGTCTTGGCTGGCCGCGATCTGCGTGTGGCTGGTGTCGTGGCTTCCGTTCATGACGTCGCAAACCGGGGCTCTCCCATTCTGTACGCCGCGACCGTGAAAAGTGTCAAGGGGGCGAATACTATGGCCCGAATGGGTTCTGGCACATGCGCGGATATCCTGCGCTCGAAGCTGGGGCGAAAGCGAGCCATTCACTGGAGAACGCCAACAAACTGTGGGCACTCAGCGAAGCCACGCTGGACGACAAGTTCAACCTGTAACGGTTGACAATCTGTGACGTGCGCGAGTATTGACAGTACCGGTAATTGAGACTTTCCTTTTCAGCCAATGCAAATCGATGTATGTTCTTATCCACCAATCGCTGACGTAATTGGACGGCGTCCAGTCGAACCAGGTCATCATCACTTCGCCATCTCTTCCTGCACCTGCCGCTATGAAGGTCAAGACGATCTCCCGTGTGGAGAAGGACTTTACGCAAGAGGTGCAATCCGACAAGCTCAAAGTGTTCCGCAATTATGACCCGGCGCTGCACCCGTTCGAGCGGCCGCGCGAGTACACGCGGGCTCTGAACGCCGTCAAGCTCGAGCGCATGTTCGCCAAGCCGTTCGTGGGAGCTCTGGACGGCCACTGCGACGGCGTCACGGCGCTCGCTACGAACCCCAAGAGTTTGGTGGCCTTTGTGAGCGGCGCGGCGGATGGAGAAGTGCGTGTGTGGGACCTGCCACGCCGCAAATGCGTCTGGAACGTGTACGGCCACCGCGGCTTCGTGCGCGGCTTGGCGGTGACCCCGGACGGCAACACATTCTACTCGTGTAGTGAAGACAAGACG
Source organism: Phytophthora syringae (assembly GCA_012656105.1). Classification (NCBI taxonomy): domain Eukaryota; phylum Oomycota; class Peronosporomycetes; order Peronosporales; family Peronosporaceae; genus Phytophthora; species Phytophthora syringae. The sequence goes on along the minus strand of JAAKBD010000172.1, from coordinate 1,245,973 downwards.
GTGAAGCAGTGGGCGTTGCGTATCAAGGAGGAAGACGAAGACGTGCCGACGGCATTGGCCACCTTTACGTCCAAGGAGCCATTCCTGTACGTGGCGTTGACAAAGCTTGTGGAGTGGGGAAGGTTGTAACTTTGTTTTTATTTTGTGTTTGGCAGTGGCATCGACCACCACTGGTCTCAGAACATGTTTGCAACTTGTGGGTCCAAGGTGCAGGTGTGGGACCCGTCGCGCTCGACGCCCACGCACGAGTTCGCGTGGGGTGCGGATTCTATCAACTCGGTGCACTTTAACCCGGCTGAGGCGTCGCTCTTGGCGTCCACCGGCTCCGACCGGAATATCACGCTCTACGACATCCGAGTGGCGTCCTCCATGCGTAAAATCGTCATGGAAATGCGGTCCAATGCGTTGGCTTGGAACCCCATGGAGCCCATGAACTTCACAGTCGTACGTGTCTGCTTTACAGGCTGCTCGGTCTTTTCTGAAGGTGCTAACGCTGGCGCAACGTGCTGCTCATTTAGGCCAACGAAGACCACAACTTGTACACATTCGACATGCGCAAGATGAACCGCGCGATGATGGTGCACAAGGACCACGTCTCGGCAGTGTACGTACTTTCCATGAGTCAGGTTGCAGTAGCTAAAGGTGGTCAACTAACGAGTGCTCCGTGACGTGCTTGCAGTATGGACGTGGCGTATTCTCCGACAGGTCGGGAGTTTGTGGCGGGCTCGTATGACCGGACGATCCGCATCTTCAACGTGCGCTCTGCTAAGAGTCGCGAGGTTTACCACACGCAGCGCATGCAGCGGTACGTCTTGGCTACATTTGTGTCGCGGGTCTCCCACAAGTCGATGAGTCGGGCGTATTCAACTGTCAGAGCCTCATATTGACAAGAGTGGCACTCGGCCGTTTCGCTGCTAGAGTGGGACGCCAATGGGGACTCGGCGGCGTTGCGAGGAAGCTGCGACCGCTTTCTGACTCACTTGGCGCCTGTGTCTTGATGAACTGACTCACTGACTGCCGTTGTTTTTTATTGCCGCCCTGCAGGATCTTCTCCGTCAAGTTCAGCGCCGACGCCAACTTTGTCTTGTCGGGCAGTGACGACACGAACATTCGCATCTGGAAGGCCGAGGCGTCCAAGAAGCTGTCGAAGGTACGCTCGCTTGCACTCACAGAGCTCGTCGTTTCGCTCGTGTCTTTGCAGCTTTGAAGTGGCTGACGTGGCGGGTTCTACGGTTTCGGTGTCTGATATCTTCTACTTTTTGTGGTTCACTAGGTGAATCCGCGTGAGCGCCGCAAAATCGAGTACAACGAGTCGCTCAAGGAGCGCTACCAGCACCTTCGTGAGATCAGCCGCATCTCCAAGTACGTTGTTGTTGTTGTTGTTGTTGTTGTTGCTCGCAGAAGAGGCTCGAGCATCAGTCCCACTAACGAATGTCGAAATGGTATTGCGTCTGCTGCTGCGTTAAACGAAATCGTTGAACTAAACTGCAGACACCGACACGTCCCCAAGGCCATCAAGAAGGCGGCGGAGGCCAAGCGCGAGGCCAGCGGCCGCGAGCAGAAGAAGATGGCGAACCGCCGCGCCCACGCCAAGGAGGGCGCTGTGCCGCACACCAACATCCGAGAGAAGGTCGTGGTCAGGGAAATGGAGTAGAAGGTCGCTGGAAGGCCGGCCAACAGTTCCACCGCTTTTGCGCTCCGGAGCGCTCCTGCCTCCAGCTCGCGACCGAGAGGAGCGCTGGCCTCGGTGCCGGCTCCATGAGGCCAGGCAGACTTCTACTTTCCGTCCGTTTCATGTTGCTAATGCCTCCGAGGAACGTTCTCGGCTCAAGTGCAGAGGTGTATATATCGGCGGGGTTATCGTCACCAGCCGGTGGTGGAAATGTCGAGGTAGCCATTGCGTAACGACCAACAGCGATTCCGAAATGTTTGATAAGCATCCGAGACCTTCTGTAGATGGCGTGCCAGAGCAGTCGCCCGTCATCTCGGCGCGTCTGCTTCAGCACTCGATGCTGACGTGCTTGGCGGCGTTGGTGGGTGGAGTGCTGTCTTTTGTGCCTCAGCACCCGGGTGTGTTCCTTGCCAGCGCATGGCTAGTGTCTTTTCTTCTGAATGACGCCGCGATTGCAATCAACGCGCAATACATCATCTTCATCCTGCCGCTCTCTTTCTCAAGTTGAAGCGTTCGGCGGCAAAAACAGAAAATGACGCCGTTTTTGCGCTCTCGCGTACATGTACCAGCAGACCCGACAGATCCGTGCTCCTCTTTGCATCTTGCAGATTAATCGTCTTGAGCTGTAAGACGGAGCAAGCTATCGCCCGATCCACTGGATCATCCAGGCGTCGTAATACTGTAGCTACAGCGTTCAGCTCGCCACAGCCATGTCGTTTGCGACCGCGGCGCTCGGCTTTGCAAAATGCCGACTTGATGTGTCCCTTTCCAGGTTTGAAAGTATTGTGCCCATTCGCCACGAAAGCTCGGCTATCGAGCGCAAATTGGAAGGGCTCAGCGTCGAAGGCGGATTTTCTCGACCGCGTCTTGGGACAATACAGCAGCTGCAGCGCCAAGCCACTCACACTGGCCGTGCACCAGCAGGTAAAGTTTGTGACTTTGCTAACCTAAAATTCGCCGAATTTCGTTCGTTCCGGTTATGCATTTGAGTCAGACGGGACGCAGCCGCGCCGACCATCACTCCTTCGGCGCGGCTAGAAAAGGGCCGAGCTCCAGCGCGCTCCTCTCCCTTGGGTCTCACAACCGAAAACACCTCGTACCCCGCAGGTCGCGTGCGTGGTATCAACAGCGTTACAGCCCATCAAAGACCCGGAAGAGAGCGACCGAGCCAGCCATGAAGCTCAAGGCCGCCATGGACACCAAGACGGCGCTGGAGCTGGCCGAGTCCAGCGAGTGGAGCGCGCTGCACCGCCTCATCTCGGCCGAGCCCGAGCGCGCCGACGACATGGACGACTTCGGCATGATGCCGCTGCACTGGGCCTGCACCGACACGCACGTGCCTCTGCGCGTGGTCAAGAAGCTGGTGGACGTGGCCCCGGCCTCCCTCACCCACAAGAACAAGGGCGGGCTCTTGCCGCTGCACATCGCCGTCAAGGCCGCCACCAAGCTCGAGGTGCTCTGCGCGCTCGTGCAGGCCGCGCCCGACGTCGCCACGTGTCTCTTCGAGGAGACGCCGACCGGTGAGACACCCGCGGAGCTCGCCAGAGCCTACCAGCTTACAGACGACAAGGTCAAGTTCCTCGTGGAGATGGAGGAGCAGCTCCGCGCTGCGGGCAAGGCGCCTGACCGTCCGAGCGCCAGGTTCCAGGCGTTCCTGAACCAGCCTGGGGGATTCATGGAAGACACGGCGAGTATTAGCAGCTTCAAGAGTCTACCGAACCTCGGCAGCGGCAGGGGGAGCGTCGCTCGATGACGAGTGGGCTAGCAGCAGATCCGCCGTGAACGCTGTGAGTAGCGCCCTCCGACTGCCGGATGGACTCGCGGGAGTGCCGCTGCCGCCGCGCTGGAGGCTTGACAAGCGATGCAACATCTGCCAGCTCAAGTTCAGCTACTTCAAGGCACGTCACCACTGCCGCTCCTGCGGCGAGTCGGTGTGCAGCACGCACTCGAACAAGCGTCTCCCTCTGCATCATCTGGGACTGAAGACGCCGCAGCGCGTGTGCATCCTGTGCTACGACGATCTACGTGAGAACGGCGCACCGTCGGCTGTGGTGAACATGTACGGACACGGACGGCACAGCGGTTTGCCTCCGATGGAGCCCAACATGATGCGACAGGAGTCTACGCCTCTGCCAGGCGGAGTCAAGGGAGTAGGGCGACCGCCGCTGCGCTCCATCAACAGCACAGTGTCCACTTCGAGCAGCCGCGACTCAGCATTCCAGAGTCCATCCGATGACGACCAATACTTCCACACTGCTACCACCCCGCGTCGCATTGGCCTGAACGATAGGAGGTCGACGGACAACAACGACCCCACCCTGACCTCTGACTTGCCAGTTGAGGACGACAAGCGCAGACGCCCTCGTGCTTGGACAGACGTCGACTCGACCGAAAAGTATCAGGACATGCAGGATCAAGTGCGCGAGCTGGAGTCTCATGTGCAGGAGTTGACGTTGGCCAAGTCTCGCATTGAAAAGAAGCTGGAAGACGCGAGCCGCATGGCTGCTGATGCCAGAAGGAGCGCAGCTCGGTGGACGCGAACGTGGCAGAGCTCCGCAGTAACCGGATTATCGATATCAACCGCATCTCGTTGGACGATGACGACGATGAGGATGGCGAAAACCACAACAACGCCAACAATCCGTCAGATGATTCTGAAATCCAAGAAGGCAGGAACCGCCAGTACTCGGTGCAGGTCGAAAAGAAGCTCGAACTGATTGAGGACAAGGAAGTGAACGCTGCGGAAACGTCCAACTACCTTGGACAGGTTTACCTGGATCGTGGTGAGTACACCAGTGCCGTTGTGGAGTTCCGCAAGTCCGTAGATGAAAACCGAAAGGATGTGGATGTGTGGATTAACCTTGCTCGCGCTCTTCACGGCGCCGGCGAGTTTTATGATGCTGAGATCGCCATCCGTCGTGCTCTCGCGCTCACGTCCAAGAACTATGCGTCGCTGTCCATGCTAGGCAAGATCCTGCACTCAAAGGGCGAGCACGACAAGGCTGTCGAGGTGTTCCGCGAGGCGTTGAGCCTGATGGACCAAGAGGACGACTCAGATGACGACGTCGGATCGATGACTGTCGGATGGTAAGCTCCCGAGCCGGACTCTCCTTTCGTTGGGAGTCTTTACGCGACCAGCACAGCGCTGGAAATTAACACCTGATCACGAGGACGGGGGCGAGTCGATCGAGGTCAGGATGCCCACACGCTTTGTTATTTAGTAAGAGGAGGCCGTTTTCCAGTCCGAGGCCTCCCAGGCCAGGCGACTGAGGTTGATCGAGACACACAAGTACAATAGGAACAAACAGAAAATACAAGCGATTCAAAAACAAGTTACACTTCAACGTCGACTTTAACTGATTGGATTCAGGTTCTCACCCAGGCGTGATGTTGGCCTTAGTACCCCACACCGGCGTACGTGCTGAGCTGCACCAGCAGATCTTGGTACACGAGTTCATTGGCATTTTGAGCCCAAGTGAAGTCGAGGTGCGAGAATGCTTCGATGGTTTTGAAGTAGACGACCGTGCCGTCTGGAAGCCCCGAGCGGATCTGCTCCACGTCCGTGGTCGTCGCAAACGTGTCTGACGTTCCGATATAAAACCCCGTACGAGGGTAGACCATACTTCCAACAGGGAATGCAGGTGGGGCGAAGGAGCCGTACTTGACCTTGTTCTCGCAGATGAGCGACGAGCAGAGACTGATGCCCAGAGCTTCGAGACAACTGCAACCGTAGTCGTACTTGGCGAACGTATCGTCACGAATGCCTTGCGCATAATGCGCCATATTTTGAACCGATGTGCCCGCAGGAGTCTGTGAAAGGTACACCGGAATGCGAGTGGTGTTGAGGTTGTCAGATGCCCCAGCGATGAGGCCAATGGCCGAGTTGCAGAGCTCATCCAAGTTGGTGCACACGATGTCGGACAGCAGCGTCTCGAGCAGTTCCGTGTGGGGCAAGAAACTCGTGAAGCCGAGATCGAGGAAGAGCACGTCCACTTTCAAATTGGCCAGCGCCACGAAGAGCTCCGCCGTTGCGTGACCGGTCCAAGCAACAGGAGCGAGTGCACCGAAGTAGTCGACCACCTTCGCCACCTCCTGGTTCTCCGAGAACCCCACGAACGCTTGGGTGGTGCCTTCGCTATGGCCAATGTAACTCAGTGTAGAGCGACCCGTTGTGTCTAGCACGTAGTTGATCGTGGCTGGCAGGTCGTACAGCCCCATGTCCTCCCACGAGAAGTCCCAGTACTCGTCGTCGTCTGTGGTGTACGTCACGTGCTGGTTCGACCAGGTTGTGCCGCGGTTATTACCGAGCCACACGTCGTAGCCAGCGTCCGCAAGGACGTACGCCAAGCTTTGATTGCGAAAGTTGGACACGAACGTGAAGCTGCTGTCGAGCAGTCCGTGCTGCAACTGCACTGCAGGTTTGTTAGCTGCTGCGGTGGCGCCCGATTGACTCTCGGCGTACGTCTTGGGGATGCGGTACATTGTCAAGATGTAGCCGTCCGTGGTGGTGACTTTGTGCGTCTCGACCTCGTAGCCCCGAGCCTCGATGATCTCGACGACGGTCTTGCCCACGTCCGGGTCCACGGTGGCTTCAGCGACTTGATCCTCGGCGAAAGCGGACTGCAAAACGCTGAGCAACAGCCCGACGCTCAGGATCAAGTGCACCAGACCTCGGAAGCGGAATGGCAGCATGGAGAACACGTGAATGGAAGAAGCGGAGGCTTGTTGGACACGACGTCAAAAGCAGAATGAGCGATGAAGTCGAGCCTTTCGACAGCGGCTGAACACCTGGAGGGCGTCGCCAGTGATAGTTTCTGAAGACCATTACAGTTGACGTCGCACGTACTCTCATCACACGACCAGGTGAACATCCCACGGCGGGCAATGGTGCAACGATCAAGGCGATGGTATACATGTACGTTGAAGTTGCTGTAGCCATGTTGACTCCATCTGGTTTCGCTAGTATGAGCAGTCGGATGGCGATCAGTTCCTTGTGCACCGGAATGGACGACTAGCTGCTCATCCAGGGCAATATAGTGCAGTACTGGATAGCGATCGCGCTTGGTCTCAAGTCCTTTTGCAGGAGCGCGTAAATCTGGCGGCAGGCAGGCTGCTTGAAGTTGTCTCGGGAGGTACACAGTAAACAGTACATGTAGTTGCCTTTGAGTTCCCACTCAAAGGCCGACGGCCTGATCCGCTTCTCGGATGGCCACTGTAGTCATTGGTGCAGCCATCTTCTCACACTCATACTGCTGGTTATCAGCACTGCTGAAGACCAGCCAGCCTCACGACGAGCAGCTCACGCCCAAAAACAGTAAAAGGCGACGTGCATCGAGCAACTCACGCAGCGGACGAGACTGAAGAACGGAGAAGATGGCCGACCATCAGCAGCTTGAAGACGGCCACACCGAGTGCAACTAGAAGTCGACATTCCAGTGAGCAGATTCAGCGGCGCGCCTGGTGCTTTGCATTCCCAAACGCTGTAATCGCCATCGTGAGAGCGAATGCTGCAGTTCTTCTCAGTATTTTTAGTGGTGGCGATAAGAGCACCGAGGACGACGATGCTGCATCGATGGATTATGAGGCGGTAGCTACTATCTGCATTTGCGCTTTCATCCGACACTTCACGCATGGAGTACAGTCAATCCAAGTACGAGGGCAGCGTGGAGTTTGGGCGATATCACGGCAAGGAGTGTTGCACCTTCCCGACGGGTACCGATATGAAGGCGAGTTCCAGAACGGTGAATTTCATGGCCACGGCATTCTGTTCTTCCCTGAAGGCAAATTAGAAGGAGAATGGGCGTGTGGCAAGGTAAGATAATGCACCACAGCCACACTGTAGAGATGCAGGCTGCAGCCTAACCTTGTTGGCTATGACACAATAGCAACTTGAAGGCTCCTTCGCATTTTCGGACGGGTTGGAGTACGCTCCAACGGACTGGGCGTACTGCACGGACGCAAACCGACAATACTACTCGGAGTCGGTATCACCTCGGGGCATCCTCCCAGCGGGTAAATTGAACTACTTTGACACAGGCGTCAACCGCGTTGTCCCGCTCGGATCATTCGATGCAGGCAACGGTATCTACACACCTTCGACCGGTCTTGTGTCGGCGTACGATAATCCGTCAGAGACACGACAGCCCACCGAGCAGGAGAAGGAATGGATCATGACGAGAGCGCCCAAGGCCACCACTAAGGACATGTCGATCCATTAACAGCACGAAACTCTCATATCAAGCAATAGCATGAGATAATTCATCCTACCCTCCTTGCCTCTCCGATCCTATAGGCTCGTTAGTGTGGCGATGTCTTGCTCAGGAAGTCGTCAAAGTCTACAATAATTTGCAGCAAAGGATGTCGACTTAATTACCCGTCCACCTGTTGTTACAATGCATCTCCTACAACATACCATCATCCATAGTGGTGAGTGTGGAGCGAGGAGAAGGCATTGGTCGCGAAGCGGCAGCAGAACCCGACGCCTTACCTTCATCCAGGCTCAGCCCGGCCACAGCCCCTGAAAGCCCAGTGCGCCCAGCTCGCGGCGGCGAGTCGAAGCTCATCATATCGTTCGTCTTGGTCTTGCTGCACTCCTCCATCGTCTTCATTAAATTATCATTCACCTGTCAAAAAAACAAATAAGCACACCACCACTCTCAAAAAGGTCTCTTTACGTACGTTGAGGCACTCCTCCAGCAAGTGCTCGTCGATCTTCCCCATGATCCCTCCTTCAATGAGCGTGTTCATCCTCGGTTGACACTGGCGTAAGAAGTCCAGAACGTCTTCCAATTGCTCGCCAGTCTGTCCGCGGATGTGTAAGTCCCTCAGTAATTTAATCTTCTTCTGGACCACCGTCAAGTCGGCGCGGAGCTTCTCCAGCTGCTCTTCTCTCGTGCGCCCCGTGGACACAGCAGCAGCCTCTCCGTAGCTTTCATCCCTAGCAGCAGCAACTGAAGTGGTCGACGTTGGCGGCGTGAAGATCGGCACGTCGTTCTCCACCTCCGGGAACGCGACGCCCTGCAGCTTCAGCTGCCTGTACACGTCCTGGAACGCGCGCAGCTCGCCGCCCTGGAAGGCGTCCGCCCATTGGCGGATCAGCAGCAGCGACTGGTTCTGCACGTCCACCCCCAGACTGCCGTCCGACAGCGCCGCCACGTCGTTCAGGAAGAGCCGCGAGCCCACTTGGCTGTGAACGGCCGGCGGCCCGTTCTTGACCAGCGTCTCCGTCACAATGAGCGCCAAAAGCGCCACCTTTGGGCTCCCGCTCTGCAGTCGCCGCTGCAAGAAGCGCACAATGTCGTCGCACCTGGTAAATTACATCAAGTTGACAAAATACCTTTCAATAAAACCAAATCGTCGGGTTTTGTTTGCAGTTTTTTTAAGTAGGGGTAGCGTAACGTACACGCCGTGGCTCGCGTTGGCGCAGTCACAGAGCGCCATGTTCAACGCCCACTCGGGGCCCATCAGCGTCTCGTCCGTCGCGCGCGTCACGAGCTCCTCCGCCTCCGCCACGTCCTGCGCGTACTCGGCCATCGTCTTCTTCAATTATAAATAACTTTCGGAAAGTATAATTATGTACGCCACACGAATTAGTCAATGGATACATTCGTGTTCCCTCACACCACTTTCAGATTGAAGACGAGCGATGCTGGCGTCGCTGTTCCGCGCGCGGCTGCTGTACGGCGCCGTGGCCCTGTCGACGGGCGTGTGCGTGTTCGCTTTCCTGCAGGAGCGCGAGGAGCTGGAGGACCAGGAGGCGGCGTCGGCGGAGCGTCCCGTGTCCACGGAGCTCTTCCTGGAGGCGGTGGAGGCGACGCCGCGCCTGACGAATCAGCAGCGGCTGGAGATGCGTCGCTTCTGGCGCAATTTGACCAACAAGCAGCAGCAGAGGAGCCGCAGCCTCGGCGTGGGACAGGAGGACACGCAGCAGCAGCTGCTGGTGCGGGACGTGCAGCTCTTCGCGCAGGAATACCAGCGCGTGTTCCCGACATTTTCCCGGAGCGGCAGGTGCTGGAGGCGGCCGAGCGCGCGGCGGAGGGTTCGCCAGTTTCTACGGCCTGGAGCGGCATCGTGGGCAGCACCAGCTCCATGCTCGTGTCGACGGGCAAACGGTTGAATCACATCGCCAAGGACACGAAGGACGAGGTGCAGCTGGCCATGCAGAGGACCGTGCGGAAGGTGCTGGAGAGCGCGCTGGACATTGTGGCCACGAGGCTGAAGCAACAGCTGAAGGACCCGGACATGCCGAGCTACCTGAAGACACACATTGATACCGGTATCGAACAGTTCATGCCGGATGTGAAGATGGAGATTTTCCGCAAGACGAGAGATCTCTTTGGCCAGGACTCGCCTGAGACGGAGAAAGATGGCAAGGGGAGTAGTAAGGACGGGAGTGCGCCGCCGAGTGGACGAGGAGATGGCGCGATCGATTCCAACCGGAGATTTGGTCCGTTTCGGCGGCTTCGCGGCCACATTTTGCATCATTTGTTCCCGCACGACAAAACGAGTTGGCGGTCGTTCAAGGACCCGTGGTGGGTCGCGTACACGAGTGTGGGGCTCTTGCCGGTGGTGGGTCAGCTGTGGTGGATCTTGCTGTTCATCATCAAGGACAAGACGAACGAGCACCAGTTGTGCCAGTTTATTGTGGGATTCAAGGCCGCGCAGTTTATCACGCTTGGCATCATGCACATGATGTTTGGGGTCTTTAAGTACGTCACGTGCGTCGTGCAAGGCTCGATGCTCGCTTGCCAAAATGGAGGCGGCCCAGCGCTGAGCGAAGGCACTGCGTGCTTTTTCGTACTGCAGATCGTGCTCGTCTGGACCGCATTTTTCCGCTTGCCTTACACGGAGCGACCGCAAGAGTCGGCGTTATACCGCACGAAATCAATGGAACGGCGAGCGCGGGTGTTCCACGATGCGTTTGGCAACGAAGTGCACCTGAATCGTGGTGGCTATCTCATGAAGTTATGCGGATACGAGACAGTATCTTTCATCATCATCATGGCTTTCGCGGGTCTTGTACTGTGGCTGCCGTTTGAGTCGTGGCAGCGACAAGCACTTTTTACTGGATCCGGACCGCGTACGGGTTGTTTTCGTTCCCGTTCCTGGTCTTTAAAATCCCCGTGTTGGCGAACGTGCTCATGCACACTCGGCAAATGGGCTACGACGAACAGGGCGACACTGTCCGATTTGTAAAGAAGCGGCTCGAATGAAAAGCACCGACAGCAGCAACAAAGTATGAAGGCAATTCGGGTTAATAAACGTATCGATGGTAACGATATACAGAAGCAGGAGACGAAATGTGCTGCGTCTCCTGCGCTGGATCTGTTATGTCGGTAGAACTAGATAGAGTGGGCAGATCGCAAGTTATTTACACGAGCTCGTCCGACGTTGCCGAACCCTGTCGGGACTCAATGGGGTCGTCTTTGAGTCGGTTATTGCGCAACAAAGCGTGCGCAGCACTAGCCAACGATCTGCAAACGCAAGCAAAATAGCACAATGCATGTCAGAGATAAAGATCCACGAGAAAGTGGTGCGAACAGACTAGCAGACAAGGAGACGTACGAGACGGACAGCGCGAAGATGACAGTTGGCAGAATGAAGAAGAGCAAGAACACCATGGTCGCTGCAATAAAAAAATCAGCAATGACAACAATCGTTTCGCCAACCAATTACCAACGTACACCCTGTGGCCGCGAGCAAAATGTCCTGCTCGCTGAGTCGTCGGCCCAGGAGCTCGAACTTGTCTGTTGGGATCTCCTTCTTGGTGAGGAACACGTGCCATCCGTAGGCCACAACGACGCACACGAGCAGCTGAATCGGATGGAAGAACAACCTGCAAAAGCAAAACAACAACGTCAGACGTTGTCATCCATTGCACATTGCAATTGCAGTTCGTACAGCAGGAAGGCGAAGACGCCAACCGTGAGCAGCACGTAGTTGGTCAGGAAGAAGCTGGCATTGGTCTTCATGCGCGCAATCGTTCGGTGCTGCGGTGGCAAGTTGAACGGCTGCAACTCGCCGAAGCCTGCGCAAGCGACGAGCGACCGCAGCGAACTGAGCGCCACACGCTGCTGCAACGTCTCGAGCAGGACGCGGCCCAAGTCCCGACTGCCGTTTGCATTGCTCTTTTCGCAGTCGACGTCCGATTTGCGATGCGAAGAGGGCGCCGACAGGTGCGCGCTATTGAGCATGGGGGCATTGCAGGTGAAAGAGGAACTGGAACTCAAAGCGCTACGCTTCACGGTCCGCCGAGCAGCTCTTGACCAGGAGGTTATGCTAACGGCGTTGTCATTCTCGATACGTCAACGTTATAAACGGGTGTGAGAGAGGTAGGAGCCAATCGGAGAGCGAGTAGCCCCTCTATAAGGTGATGATAGGGATGCGATCGAACGACGGACGGGTAGACGAGCCACTGCGATCAAGGCGTAAACTGTACGGCGCGACTTCCGCGAGGATCGGTCGGGCTGGGGCGAATAGATTTGTCTCGAGTCCCTCTGCGCCAAGCAATTTCATGTTCATGCAGTCGTCGCTGGCTGGCGGTGTACATGTAGGCTGCGAGCAGATTTCAACGCGTATCCGCAACATTTGCGACTAGCAAAACCGTTGAATTCGAGGAAACCGTCGAAAAAAGTGTCGAGAGGTGCAAAATATCGCACTCTTCGAACGAAATTGCAAAAGGTGACTCGGTTACAACGCGACGACTCCGAGCGGTGTAATGCTCATCTTCAACGACACATCCTGCGTTGCACTTGCACAGGACCAACGCGTATTTTGGGCAAAGTGAGCGAAGCGATCGAGGATTCGCTGTAGACCATTCGCTCTATTTCCAGGCATTTGCTGTGACCCGCCAACGGAATTGTGGATCCTTGCCAGCGGGCTCTGCTCTGCTGCTGCATGCGTGTGGCATCTTATCCGCTGCATTTTGAGCATGCAACGGAGCTTTTGGCCTCACTCTTGCTCTGGTCAAGCACAGCACACGTCAGATAATTGATATCTGATGGCAGAACGTACGTCCATCCTCTCCGCCCCACGCAGCTTGCCAGCAGCAGCGTCGCTCTTCTCAATGAGAGCACAGGGCGTCGCCTGGGATGACAAGTTGGTGGCCAAGGATGTGGTGGCTGGCAAGTCTGCGACGGGTTGTATGCTAGAGGAAGAGGACAACAATCAAGACGATGAGGGACCCCAGGAGGTGGACGATGAGAACCTCCAAGAGGACTCGCCCAGGATTGAGAGCGACGACGAGATCCATCGCCTCCGCAACGAAAACATCACCTTTGCGCAACGCTTGGCACTGATGGAGACCCAGCACGCTCAAGATATTGGTGACCTCGAGACAAAGCTACAGCACGCGATACAAACCCACAAAGAGATCGAGCAGCGATTGAGAACGCAATTGCGAACGGTCTTGCGTGAACAGCAAGAGGCGGTGGAGAATGCGCGCAAAGTCCGAGGTGTCCTGACCCGAGTATCGATGTGGGTGCGCCAAATTCAGCGAGCAGCTCATGCTCAACGCCCACCAACGAGGACCAGAGGAGCAAGCCAAGCATATCCCACTACGGAACGCAGCAAGGCTACAATGGCTCAAGATAATACCCCGAATCCATTGACATTCAGGTAAACAGCATTAGCGAAGCGATCGAGTCCCTCCTCCTCCAGCACCCGGTCGGAACCGAGGTAAAGGTGAGCCCGGCAAAGGCTTCACCTACGTCCGACCAGCGGAAGTCGTGCTCAAGCCTTTGGGTGGCCAATCTTTCGTACTCGACGGCCTGCCTTCAGTCCCAGACGCTCCTCGTCGAGATCCACCAATACGCAAGCGAAGTGCAGGTGACCTCCTTGCGTACTATGCGCAAGTGGTCACAACTTCATTAGCCGGAGTCCGTTCTTCACCTTCACCGACACGGACAAAAGTGACACCAGCATGGAAGTTGATCGGTTTGCACCCCGTACGGGAAGAAATCGACATCGACGAAGAAGCAGGTCAGTGCAGTCAACCAATTGACCACGATCAGCGCTTAAACGTGTCTCTTCCAAACCTTTCACTGGGGTTGCTGTAGACGCAGTAACTCGAGCGAAGGAGAATTGGTATTGAAAAATATATAGTTTTCAGTAGTCTGATGTCTTGACGAGCTAAGCCTGAAGCGAAGTCGAGATCGCCAACAGTTCGTCAGGCTTTACCTTCTTAAGCTCTCGTTCGTACTTCACCTTGGCCAGATCAGTCTTGAGCGCTTCGTTGGATGGGTCCAGCTCGACACTTGCAGCGTAGTCTTCTTCGGCTAATACACATAAGAAATCATACAGAGTTAGAAGAACATACCAGCTTAAACTTCCTACGAAAGAGCAACGCACCTTTATCCAAATTCTGCAGTGATAAGTAGGATGCTCCGCGTCTCACTAGCGTCTTGACAACCCACGCGCGACGCTGAGATGACCCAGCGGCAGGACCGATGGAGAAGAATGCGAGTCCGTGCTCCAGACCCAATTTTCCAGCAGAGTTGGTGTCTTGTTGCAGAAGTTCCAGAGCCCGCGTACAGTCTTCGATGCATTCTTTTGCGGCGTGTTGCATTAAGTGGCAAGCAGCTCGATTCGACAGACATGCGATTGAGAGAGGGTTCAACCGCAACGAGTCCGAGTACATCTGAATAGCTTGGTCGAGGTTCTTGCCCTCTCTGAAGATCTTGTCTGCTTCTTGCTTAAGCTCATGAGCCTTCTCCATCGCAACAATCTCCATGAAATCATCTCGGAGCTGTGGATTCTGGGTGTCCATGGAGCACGCAACCCCGTAGTCTGCTTTAGCCTGGCTGTACTGACCAATCCGACAGTACGCAGTGCCACGACGGACAAACAGCTTTAGCTTGAGGCGGTAATGCTTCAGCATACTCAATTTCCATCCACACTGCGTGTATCTGGTAAATGAGAAAGAGCTTTTGAGCAATCCGAGACGCATTCCTGTCATTAAAAGCCAAGTAAAAACAAATCGACGCGTTTGATGTCAGTTTGGAAAACTAGCCATCGCATGCACAAGTTCTTACCTCAAACTCCTCGAGTTGAAGCAAACATGCCGCCCGGTTCGAAAGACAGGTTGCAACCAGGTCCGTATTATCGCTGGGTGTTGCTGAAATGGCCTCAGCGTATGCGTTCGTGGCACTCCGGAAGTCCTTCGAATGGAAAAAATCGTCACCTCTCGCCTTTAGCCACATGGCTGAAACAAAAGCATAGCAGTAACATCGAGTATTAGTGCAAGCTGCAACCATGTCATGAACTGTTCGTATATCAACGTACGATCTGTTTCGCTGATGTCGTACTCCGACGTGCGGTTGAGACCCTTGTGCGAGTTGATGTGTTTCCGGTTCTTGAGTAACCAATCTTCCTCCTCAGCAGCCTTAGATTCCCTCGAGGGGTCGGGAACGCTCGAGGGTGAAGCGGATCTCAGACTGTACGAACTCTCGCGGTGGTGGAAGCTCGAACGTTTCTTCGATTTCTAGAGCCGATTTATCGTTCACTCCAATTGCCTCGTAGCGCGATATCTTCGCTGACTTGTTGGGCTCCCTATTCTCATTGTCATCCAAAGCAGCAGCCAGACATTCTTCCTTAACTGCTGGTGACGATGATTTAGACGCACTTGAGAGGTCGAAGCTGCCATCTTCGGTCAATTCGATGACTTCATCTTCTTGGTCTGTCGGAGCTAGATAATTTTCCTTTTCGTGTGGCAGTGTGGCAAATGATACCTTCTTCTTTGATTTCCCGGTTGTTGCGGACGGATCTTCAGTCTTTAGAGTGCTCGTATCAGTGTCCTCATTGCTCGGCACAGCTTGGACTTGATCCCGTGCTTTCTGCTGGTTCTGAGTTTGTAGATCTCGAAATGATTCGTACAAGTTCCTCTATCAAGAGACAATTGTTAGCATCGAGCGACCTAAATGGCACGACATGGTCTTCAAAACAAATCGTGGCTCGTACCTCTTCACGCGCTTTTTCCTCCGCTTTGAGGTCGGTCAGGATTTGGCGATTGGTGTCATCAACAGCCATTTGAGCTCGCAAGGTGTCTTTTTCCTCCCGGTGTCTGCGTTCCTTCCGCTTTGCGCTCAACGCCGTCTCGCTTGCTCTTTTGCGCTCCATGGATGCATCGCGTCGACCTCGCAGTTCTGCTTTCGAGCCTTGGAACTGCAACTCTCCCCACACTCGGAGCTTTTGCTTTTTCAAAGAGATTCGCAGCAAATTCGACGCCGAGACGCTTTTCACAACGGCAGACGTGTCGTCCACGGCGTCTTGCAGGTCCAGAAGCAGGACGTACGGCGCCGCGTTGACCTTAACCAGCAGATCACTCACTGTTATACAGCCACAAGGAATCGATTAGCAGTGGACCTGGAGCGTTCACGTGCCGACCCCTACCGTAGATGTCAATATTTCGCAGCGCTGTCCCAGGCAGACGAAGCTCCAGTGCGAGGCTGGAAGCGTCTTCCTCCCATGTGTATCGAGGCGCCAGCGGCATCTTGTCTTCCTTGGCAGCAGGACGGAGTGGAAATGGTTTTGATCGAGTATCTTTTGGCCGCGTCCGTTCGAGGCCATGCGTCGCTTCAGGATCGCGGTGATTGATTGTGCCACCTCCACGATTACCACGAGGTTGAAAGGTCCACATCAGCATGACAGACACTGCCAGCGTGCTGTTGTGAGTTGGGCTTTGAAACTGTTCTCTTGCTCTGGAGATCAAGCGATGCGGGCCAATGGATGTCGGCCAGTGCCCTGCCGCTTCTCGCTGCTTGACTTCAAAAAGCGCTGTCTGGTAGTGCAACCTCGGATACATGTAAAAGCGGTGGCTCCGCTTCGTGTTTGTGGATCAAATACAGCGCCAACCAATCTGCCTGCCTACAATCAAAGGCAAGATCGGACACTGTACGCTCACCTTGTCCCGATGCTCGTTGCGTCGACCACTTATGGTCTATACCTGTATGTACCAGTTTGAGTTATGTGGACTCCCATCGTGGCCATCTTTGTGCATGCCCCCCGTCTTCAACGCCGACGCTGGCGAAACTGCGCGGACAGCAACACCTTGTCGGTCGTTTTCTGCTCGTAAGTCACTACCTTAGATACACGCGTTCCCGCGATGACATCGAATGGAGACATTCACATGGACACAGCACACCACTTTGTGCTTCTTTCTGGTCTGTTCCGGCTGACAGGTATCCAGGCGTCTGGAAAACTGCGCGCCACCTGCCCCCTGACGATGGAATTGCTGCGCTGCCGTTGCTTGGGAATCACAACGCAATTTGCACCGTTCACGACAGTCATGACGATGCACCGAGGCCTCGTACTGCTGCTGCTCTTGAGTGTGGTGCTCCTGACTGCGCGAGCTGACCAAGAAGTGGCCGAGGCGTACATTGACCCGGACGATAGTCTCACCGTCATGGAGATCGTGGCCGTCCGCGGCTACGACGTCGAGGAGCACAAGGTGACCACCGCGGACGACTACATCCTCACCATGTATCGCCTGCCCAAGACGTACGCGGAGAGCCAACTCAACGCGTCGGCCGCGGCCAACAAGCCGGCCGTGTATCTCATCCACGGGCTGCTCGACAGCAGCTTCACGTACGTGAGCAACTTCCGCAACCAGAGCTTGGCCTTCTTGCTAGCAGACGCTGGCTACGATGTCTGGCTCGGTAATAACCGCGGCACAACCTGGTCGAACCAGCACGTGACATACACCACAGACGACGACGAGTACTGGGCCTTTTCGTGGCAGGAGATGGCGCTGTACGACATGCCGGCCATGATGAACTACGTGCTGGACACCACCGGCCACTCCACACTCACGTACATTGGCCACAGTGAAGGCACAATGCAGGCGTTCGCAGGGTTCTCGGTGAACCAGGCGCTCGCCAAGAAGGTGTCGTACTTCGGTGCACTCGCTCCGGTCGCGTACTTGGGCCACATCACTTCGCCAGTGTTCAAGCTCATGGCGGACTCGTACTTGGATGTCCTGTTCACTGTCTTGGGGGTCGGTGCCTTCTGGGAGACCAACTGGTTGATCCAGGGTCTTCTGGCCAAGTACGCGTGCGCCTTTGTGGATGAGGCTTGTGACTCCATTATCAACGCGCTGACGGGACCTTCGGACAATGTCAACACCACGCGGTTGCAAGTGTACATCTCGCAGACTCCTGCGGGGACATCGGTGAAAAACATGGCCCACTTCGCGCAGGGCATCCGAGATAATACCTACCGTTACTACGACTACGGCTGCAGCTGCCTGCAGGCTCTGGGGCTGAGTCTCTGCTCGACGCTCATTTGCAAGAACAAGAAAGTGTACGGCGCGTTCGAGCCGCCAAACTTTGACCTCTCGGCAGTTGAATACCCGCGGATGGGATTCTACGCGGGTTCGGACGACTGGCTGGCGACAAGCACGGACATTGATCAGCTTCGCGCGGGTCTGACCAGCGCAACCATTCTCACCGACCAAAGCGTCGAGTACAACCACTTGGACTTTACCTGGGGCTACAACGCCAACGAACTCGTCTACCAAGACCTCCTCCCACAAATCGCCAAGTACGTCGACGTCGGGTACTGATGTGAATCGTTCAAGTAGTAGTGTGGGCATCAAATCCACTGTATCTGCGTGCGTGTACTTCAACACTGCGAGTTGATAACCATTTTGATGAAAGATAATTCATTTTTCGGTGTGTTCCACCTGTCGACTACTAAAAATCGACTAATTTTGTAACGGTCAACTTCAACTTGAAGCCATCGAATCGGTTTAGTCCGGTGTGGTAGTCGCTCACGAAATTCCTGGTCGATGGCAACCAACGATCACTGTACCGATAATTGCGCTATGTTTTAGTAGCCTGGGAGGCACCAGGCTCAGACATCGCTGCCACTTGGAAGCGGGAGTGCGTCATTTGCTTGTGTTGAATTTCATTCGTGTTTTCCCGCTTCAACGTTCGACCAGCGAAGTGTAGCATTGAAAATGCCGCCGAGTAGTAGTGTGAGGCTGGTCCGCATCCAAAGGCACATCCTTGCCAGCTAGAACGAATTTTAATCCGTCCACTGCGGGAGAGTTTTGGCTGTTGAGTTGGGATCTTCACTTTCAAAT
Source organism: Phytophthora syringae (assembly GCA_012656105.1). Classification (NCBI taxonomy): domain Eukaryota; phylum Oomycota; class Peronosporomycetes; order Peronosporales; family Peronosporaceae; genus Phytophthora; species Phytophthora syringae. The sequence goes on along the minus strand of JAAKBD010000172.1, from coordinate 1,227,221 downwards.
TGGCACTCGTCCACTCAAGAGCTCAAGTCGAAGCATGCGCTTCCATCACACTATCGTCTGCGTGCTGGTTGGCATCTCGTTCTTCATGGCTGCTCAAGCTGCGGAAGAAGCTGCCGTTGACCCGGACGCTGGGCTCACCACGCCGCAGATCATCCAGGCCCGCGGCTACGAAGTTGAGGCGCACAAGGTCACGACTGCCGACCGCTACGTGCTCACGATGCACCGCCTGCCAAAGACCTACGCCGAAACCCAATCCGGCTCCGCTGCTGCTCTCAACAAACCCGTCGTCTACATGCAACATGGTCTTCTGGACAGCTCGTACACGTGGGTCCTCAACTACCGCAACCAGAGCTTGGCGTTCATCCTCGCTGATCTCGGCTATGATGTCTGGCTGGGCAACAACCGCGGGAACACGTGGTCGAAGGAGCACTTGGACTACACCACCGACGACGATGCGTTCTGGGACTTCACGTGGGAAGATATGGGCAACTACGACCTGCCGGCCATGATCAACTATGCTTTGAGCACCTCGGGGAGGTCGATGCTGAGTTTTATCGGACACTCCGAGGGCACCACGCAGGCCTTTGTGGGGTTTTCGAAGAACCAAGAGCTTGCCAAAGTGGTCTCGTACTTCGGAGCTTTCACTCCTGTAGCCTGGACCGGAGCTGCCACGTCGCCAATCCTTGTGACCATGGCCAAGACGTACATTGACACATGGTTCCAAGTTTTCGGAGTCAACGAGTTCAGTGCCAACAACGTCGTGCTCCAAAGCTTCTTGGGAAAATATGCCTGTGCATGGGCAGATGTGGTGTGTGACGGCTTCATCGACTTGATCGGGGGCCCCTCGGACAATATCAATGCAAGCCGCGTGCACGTGTACGTCACGCAGACCCCGGCCGGCAGCTCCGTGAAAAACATGGCGCATTATGCGCAGGGCATTAGAGACTATACCTTCGCGTCGTACGACTACGGTTGCAGTTGCCTCCGCATTCTTGGTATCGGTCTCTGCTCGACTTTGATCTGCGAAAACAAGGTGAAGTACGGCAGCTTCGACCCGCCAGCTTTTCCCATCGAAAGGATGGTGTACCCGCGAACGGGATTCTACAACGGTGCTCAAGACACCTTGGCGACGGAGACCGATATCAACAAATTGCGTACCGGACTCCCCGATGGCACCATCGTCTACGACAAGACTATTGACTTCGGCCACATTGACTTCACCTGGGGGCACAACGCGTACGAAAACGTATATGGCGACCTCATCGCGCAAATTCAGCTGTACGAAGGTAAGAGCTACTGAGTAGGACAGCTCAGTGGCAGCAATGTAACATTGCATTGCCAAAGTTAACTCCATGGTGGAATATCAAACGTAGTTGTCGTGTATTACCGCTCACTTCTGGATCTGCTTGAGCTGGATTCGTTGCAGTGCACTACGCATGAGTGTAAGGGGGCAGCGTGTCGAGAGACCTAAAACTGCAACTACCCGGGGTATAACTGGCTGTCCTCGTTGCCATCTGAGCAATGGAGCAGCACGGGCAGCAACACGATTCCATGTAGTCTCGACAAGAGCTCCCTGGGATTTGGAATCTCTGTCTCGTTGTAGAGCGAAGGTGACAGATCCAGAATGGGAAGCCCAAGGTGAAGACGCACGTGAAGAAAAACTTAGGCACAACCCGAAGCAGTAGGAGCTGACGCCCAAACGCTTGGCGATTTGAGCGAGCGAAATGCACGGGCAAAACGTCACCATGCAGCAGTTGGGAATGAGGTTCTTGCAGCATCCGCACAGACCAACCAACCAGCTCCCCATCACCGGCGGCATGTCTTCCGAGAACGGAACGACACTGGCAAACTGCTGAGCTCCTCCTTGGTGCCCTTGTTCGGAGTCTTGTCCTAGCCAGCCACCTTCGAGGTCTGCAGGTTTGGATCCTGGTAGTTGGCTTGACTTCATGTCGGTATTCCGTGTCGAGAGAAGTTGATGAATGCAACCACTTCGTGCTAATTTTTAGACTAGGTAGACAAGTCGTTGGAACATGTTCCCACGAGTATTTTTACGCGTCAACAGGTTTCGCAGTGCCAAAATAATGAGAACAAGCTGCTGTGTCTTACTACTATCTAATCTAATCTAGCTGACGGAATGAAAATGAAGTTCTGGACTCGATGTTTCCACCAGATTCCGACCCGATGTCGGCCGAAGCACTATCGACCGAAGTTGCAGTGGCTTCTCCCTCGTAGCCCACCCCTTGGTATTTGCTGAAATTGTTGCGCTACTTCACCGTATTGCTCTGGACTAGCACCACTTTGGCCTGGCAAAGGTGTAATCTAATCTAGCTGACGGAATGAAAATGAAGTTCTGGACTCGATGTTTCCACCAGATTCCGACCCGATGTCGGCCGAAGCACTATCGACCGAAGTTGCAGTGGCTTCTCCTCGTAGCCCACCCCTTGGTATTTGTCAAGCTGTGCGAGCAGATCCTGGTACATTTTTCGTTGGCGTTGTACGCCCACGTCAAGTCCAGGTGGCTATATTCCTCGACCGCGAGCTCGTGCACGATGGTACCCGATGGGAGCGCCACACGGAGCTTCTTGATGTCTGCTGTCGTCGCGATGGTGTCAGCAGATCCAATGTACAAACCTGTTCGCGGATACACCATTTTGCCGATGGGGAAAGCGGGCGGGTCCAAGCTGCCGTATTTCTTCTTGTTCTCGCACTTGGACTCGTCGCAGTCTTCCAAAGCCGAGTTTTCCTCGCACTTGCAACCGTAGTCGTAAGACGCAAAGTATTATCGCGAATGTTTTGCGCGTAGTGAGCCATGTTTTTCACGGAAGTACCCGCCGGCGTTTGCGAAAGGTAAACGGGAATTCGCGTGGTGTTTGTGCTGACGGACGGTCCTACAACGAGAGCAAACAGCGACGTGCAGAATTTGTCCGCAATTGTACACGCAAACCCTCCAATAAACTCTTGAATGAACGGGTTTTGCCGGAGAACTCGGAGATGCCGAACGTCTGAAACACCTTTTCAAGGTGCGTCGTGGCCATCGCCTTGAATATTTTCGCTGTCAATTGGCCAGTCCAGGCGACTGGCGCCAACGCTGCGAAGTACGAAACCTTTGCGCAAGCTTCTGATCGGTGGAGAAGGCCACGAACGCTTGGCTGGTACCTTCACTATGGCCAATAAAGCTCAGCGTAGAGCTCTGCGTCTCATTGAGAAGGTAGTCGATTTCCGCCGGGAGGTCGAACTTGCCCATGTCTTCCCAGCTAAACTCCCAGAATTCGTCGTCGTCCTCAGTGTAGGTCAAATGCTCCTTGGACCACGTCGTGCCACGATTGTTCGCAAGCCAGACATCGTACCCTGCGTCTGCCAAAATGAAAGCCAAACTTTGGTTGCGAAAGTTACACACGAAAGTGAAGCTGCTGTCCATTAGACCGTGCTGCAGCAACGCGACTGGTTTGGTAGCTTCGAGCTTGACTTCGGATTGACTCTCTTCGTACGTCTTGGGTAGGCGATACATGGTAAGCACGTAGTCGTCCGCTGTGGTCACCTTGTGCGTCTCGACGAAGTAGCCGCGCGCCTCGACGATTTCCACGACGCTCCTGCCCACATCGTCCTCCACGTCCACTTCTGCGACTTGCTCGACCTCAGTTTCTCCAGCAACGTGAACGGATGCAAACACTGCAAGGATGACGAGATTCCGGAACATTGACGAGTAGAGGGGTCTTTGAGACAGTGTCATGACAACTCGTCAACTCCACTGGCGTTGGTTGGTCTTCGGAGGAAATGGCGAAGTGAGGGCAACGGGGAGCAGTAACAATCAGCGGACATTGCTACGGTTTGTGCAGTGTACTGGCAGCTAGAAAAAGTGCCTTGCGCTTGAAGATGCAACACATTTTGAATTGCCGGTATAATAATTGAGCTCGACACATCCGACTTTTAATCATCGATACCGAATACTTCGAAGTACATGTACCATGATAGTATAGAATCCATACGGTATAATGGATCGATCACCTGATACATGTACACAATAGGCGACGGGAAAACGGGAAACTTTGCAGAAGGTAATCACATATGTCACTGATTATGTTAAGTTCCAGGCAAGGATTGACAGAATTTTCAGGCCTCCATAATTGAGGGAAATCGGACCTGTTTCCCTCGCTATACCTCAATTAAGAAGCCCGGTCATACCTCAGATAAGATAGACCGAAGACACCAGAGCATTGGCATCATCGTCAAATACTTCACTATTGATAGCACTAGTGCTGAGTATGTTCTCCTTGCGAGTCAATATGTATTATATCTGCCCGCTTTCACGCTTAAGGCCCTCCACTTTCATACGGGGACTCTGTCCTGGTACCAATAACGATGCTTGATTTTACTAAATTAATAGTTAGGGCATGCCAAATCCCAACCCCTATTCTGGCAAAACAAAATAGCTTTTGACACCCGCACTCCGCACTACTAGTACTGCCAAATGCCAGCCCTTCCAGTGCTATTCCAGCTGCCAAATTTGGTACTCACGATAGCTGCCGCCAAATAATTAAGTAACGTAAATGCAAGTCGTATGTGGCTCATCTTGCTTCGCAAGGCCCCGACGCCGTCAACGCGCGTCTGCCGAGCAATTAATCCAAGTGAGGCCAGGCTTTATGTATAGACTAGCTAGAAGCTAGCCAGGCTCTTCTACGGGCCAGTGCTGCTGCAGAAGTCACATTGGACGTCCTACTGGATTTCGCGGGGAGCCTCCGTCAATGTCACCGAGTAAATCATCCCCAGCGCCACAAAAACAGACTGCGTCTCCTTCCTCTAGCAGATCCGCTTTAGCTGCACCGGTGGGGATGCTCTTATAGTGGACACCATAGAATATATGAGGGTCCTTTTTTCAAAAGTATCATTACGGCTTTTTTAGGTTTTTGCTAGAGGCCTCTGAAGTTGGTCGAGGTGAAATTGGTGGTTTTGGAAGTTTCGAGAAAACGGCAAAAGAAAAATCGCCCCCAAACGACGACTGACGGATGGGGAACGACCGCGAGTTGACCCGGTTGCTGTTCGGAGACTCCTCCTCCGAGAGCGACGATGACGCTGGCGCATCCCGGGGTCAGGCAACCGCCACTCCTGTTGCAGAAGACGATGGTTACCTGAGCAACGGCTCGACAAACGGACGCAGCATGTCCAGCTTGGCTGAGTTGGTGGGGACAACAGTTCCTCTAGAAAAGGAGGTGCAGAGACTGGAGGATCTCACGTGCTGCGCGAAGCAGTGCCTTGTAGGAAGGCGGGCCCAGTTAACGCAGCTGGTGTCATCGCTGCGTGAAATGACGAAAGAGGAGCAGCGGACATCACTGCTAACGACAATCGCGGTGTGCGCCGTTGCCGCAGGGTCCGGAAGGGCCACAAAGAAAGCAAGAAAGGATTCGCGAGCTGCCGCAGACGAAACTATCACGAAACCACGAGAGCGATTTCAGTATCTCGTGGCCTACGTTGGGCCCGTGTGCAAGGAGGCGTTTCAGATGATTTACAGCATTAGCCATCGGACGCTGCACGTATACCGACAGCGTGTGCGCGAGGAAGGCATCGCGATCAAGAGCCACGGTGGAAGGAACACCCAAAACCACAGAGATTGACGCAGAGGTCCTAGTGTCGTGGTTTGTGGAGGTGTCGTCTTTTTAGGCGAGGTGGTTCCAGTTCGTGTCCGGATGAAAAAAGTGGAGGGCTCGCACTCGCCGATTTTACAGCGCGGAGGACTATACATTGCTACCGTCCAATTTGACATGGGAGAGTTTGCGTGCCGAGTACGTCACGTATTTAGACGACAACTACTTGGACACTGTCCGGCTGTCCGAAAGCTCGTTCCAGCGCATTTTGAAGCAGCGATGTCTCACCATCCGCATTCGTTCGCCCAGAGGCCAAGTGTGTGACCAATGCGCCATCTAACGACTCCAGATGACGGAGAATCCCGACGGGGAGAGCGCGGAGGTGTTCGGTGAGCACCTTGAGGACGCCAAAGCAATGAGGTACTTAGTGATACTTCTGAATTGCTGGTGATTCGTTTATGATATATTCGAATAATTTCTAACTTCAACTGTGACGCTACGTACCAGGATCGAATACAAGCAAGATGTGGAAAAGGCTGGCAAAGGGCACCTAGTGTTCATTATGGACTTTGCTCAGAACCTCACGCTGCCTCACACGCCTGATACCCCTTCGGGTTGGTATTTTTGTCGTTGTGGAGCGTCTCGTTCTTTGGCGTGTACTCTGCCAACGACAAAATTCATCATCACTATCTGTACGGTGAGAGCAAGAGTGGAAAAGGCGCAGATGAGGTCTGTAGCATGCTGGCCTACACGATCGGGTACTACGGAATGATGCAGATGGCGTGGGAGGACGAGATCTCCGAGAACGTGCAACACGCTAAACTAACAGTCTGGGCAGACAACGCGGGTGGGCAAAACAAAAACTCGTATGTCGTCTGGTTCCTGACTATGCTGGTCAACAACGTTGTCTTCGAGGAAGCAGAGCTGAAGTTTTTCAAAAGGACATACGAAAAACGCAGTTGACCGCGGCTTCGGTCGAGCGAAGCAGCACATCTCACGAGTTTCAGCCTGGGATATGGCCACCCTCGGGAACGCCGTCGACGAAGCCAGTCCGACTAGTCACACAACCAACCTGGACCCGGAGCCCGAGCCGTTCCATTTGTTCAAGAACTTCCTCGGAGCAAGTCACAAGAAAATACAGGGCATCCAACAATACCAGCTCTTTTGGACGACACGTCAAAAGCCCGGCGTCGTCGAGTGCCGCCGCCGCCCCACTAGCGAACCTACAGAGGCTACAGTTTCGAAAGAGCCGCTCCATACGCTCAAGGACTTCAAGAGGATGTGGGAGAGCATTCCAGCCGCAGCAGACAGAGAGCGCAACCCCGAGAAGATGGTGGACATGAACAGCAATATCAACCCTACGTACCAAAAGAGTTCGTCAACGACGACCTGTACGCGTTACCAACAGTGGAGATGGTCGAGAAGACTGCGCAAATTAAGAAGAAGCGCCGAGAGCGCGCAGCGGCACGCATAAGAGCGAAGAAAGCCGCAGACGACGAAGGCAAGGCTGCTGCAGTTTAAGATAGCCCAGCTGGCATAGTGATACTATCGAATAGTTCCGTAAAAACTTAATGATTGTTTTGAACGAAGCCAAATCTCAGGCAATTTTCGACATTCAGGTTCGGATCGATTTTTTTAAAACTTGCAATGCGTTTTAAGAGGTGGCGAAAGTGCCATTAGAAAGAGCAGCGTTTAAACTACAAAAACCACCAAAAAATTGTTTGAATTTTTTTGTTTTCGAGGCGTCTTGCGCCAACACCCACAACTTTTTCAGTTTTAACTTTTTCAGATCTGAAAGCGTCAAAGTGTAGCCAAAGGAGCCCTCTACAACGTAGTATAGCTCGCTAGCTTTCGCGGTTTAATCAGTAATGATACGTTTGAATAAAGGGGTCTCATATGTAGTTGTCTCTAGGCCAATGATTTCAGCAGGGCGGGCGATTTCAAGTGCTCCAGCGGTTTTGTGGCATCAACTTTCCCCAACACTGCCTCAGTGGAGTCGGATTTTCGATCATTGGTTGGGAACGCGACGAGTACCGGCAGTCCCTCACCGATTTCCCACTTGAAGGCATTATGCATGCGAAGCAGTTCACGCGATTGAATGTTCTAGCCGTAAGAGCTCAAAATTTACTTAAAGTAAGTATACGTTTCCCAATTTCACCTTCATACCTCGCGATACCTCGCGTTAATTGTCTTTTCGTCCCTCAATTAAGCTAATCGGGGAATGAGGTATGATACCTCAAATATGGTGGCCTGGTACTGTTGGCGGAAATTACTATTGTGGGTAAAAACTACAGTAGTCACCGCAATTAGTGTCACCGACACTAATTTATGTAAGGTGTTTTTCATTGTCTTCACTGAAATTAGTGTGAGTGTGAACTGACACTAATTTACGTGTGGTAAAATTAGTGACACTCTCACTAATTTTGGTTACGTCTCTAGACAATTACACTGACGATGCAGTCCTCGTCTTCAGCAGCGCTGCTATCGCTCACACATGCCTCACTATCTCCCGATGCGTTAGCTGCAGCCTTACCAGCAAACTCATCGGGGTACTTCTTGATAATTTCTTGGAGATGAGGGAAAAGCTGCTTGGGGTGCCAGGAGCCGTCAACATCAAGTGAAAACCCACATCTGATCATTGCCTTCCTGGCATAGTTGATGCCATGTTCGTCGGTCGGGGCGTTTACCTCACGAACGCATTCAGCGGCTAAGGACATGAAGTAATTCTTGCCTGGGTTCTTCAGCTTCCCCGACCACGAGCCGTCCTTCCGTTTCTTGTTCTGCCATTCACCGCCCTCAATAAGCTCCACCTTCTTTTCGTTCCATTTCCGCCGCCATGCATCTTTGATCCTGGCGATCACAAACGAGTCAGCAGGCTGACATAAGTCCGTCGCGTTCGGTGGTAAGGAATGAGACGAGCCTTCAATTATGCTAACTCATCCTTGCATTCATCTTCAGCTCGGTGGGATTAGTATATCGCCAACTACCTGTTGGATTGGCTTGGTTGATAGGGCCCAATCCCCAACAACTGTTGCCGCCATCGCTGCCAATTCTACCCTTAGACTGGGCACCCAAGCCCACCAGCGCTGTTTTCGTCCATCCAGCTGCTGCTCGGTCCGGCACCATGTACCGTGCTTTCCACACAAAATGGCGAATGGCCGAATCAGCGTCCGCCACCAGCTCCTCTGTCGGCCATGCGTGCCTCGCGACAAAAAGTAGTTTCGGTATGATGATAGCGCTAGCTATGGCTGCTCGTTGTTGCGCCGTGTTGGGTTTTGTGTGCGCCAGTGCGAGCCTCACTCGCAAGCTTGCATTTGCTTTGCTCCACGCTTCTGCAATTGTCGACTTGGTCCCAACGATATGGCCCAGATACCGTGTGCTCTCTGCACTGACCACCGGTACCGATGCATCAATACTTTGCTCATTTCGCTCTGCGGCTGCTCGTTGATGTTCCTGCACCGCCTCACTGTCTGATGTTGTTGCTCCTTGTTCCTCCTCCGGGTCAGAGTGAGTGTATTCCACTTCACCTTCTTCTTCCTCCTCAGTCCCTAAATCGATCGCTACTGATTTCTTTACATTCAGCTGCAGACCTGAGACACGAGAAAATGAATGCACTGCATTGATCGCCGCTTCCTGCATTGACTTGTCGGCAGTGTAGATCGCCGTATCGTCGGCATATCCTGCTACCCGAATCTCCCTTTCTCCTGTTGCACTGCTCAACTTGATTCCTGTCAGCCCCGTCATACCTTCTATTACGTCGTACAGTAAATCAACAGCGATGATGAATAACAAAGGCGCCAATGGGCATCCCTGTCGAATGCCGCTTGTCATAGCTATCCGGTCTGATAATCTACCATTCGCTAGGAATTGTAGAGTCGTTTTTTCATGTATCGCGAAAATAATTGCACAAATTCGAGGTGGAAAGCCTTTCTCCTTCAACACTGCCATCAAGAACCTCCGATTTAGCGAGTCATATGCCTTCGCGAAATCAAGAAGTAATGCTTGCGCTTTCGTCAATTTGCCGTTTTCTTGACACACTTTCTTGACCGCCTCCAGCAGATCTATGGCCTCATGGATAGTGCGGCCAGGTACGAATCCAAATAAAAAAAAATTGTGCTGTATGGACAATCTGTGCTATGTGAGCCCGCACTCGTGATGCCAGTATTCGCGTAAAGATTTTGTAGTCAGAGTTTAGCAATGTAATCGGCCGATAATTTAGAGGATTCGCCGTATCCCCTCCCTTCGAAATACGGAGACGCCAGGGGTTTGCTATCGAACGGGGCCGAAGGGGTGGATGACCAAGCGAGTGTTTCGGCAGTATCTCGGTGAGAGACGGGCGATGCGCGCTGATCTCCACGGGCGCGAAAAGCGCATTTATCTCGACAATTGCACTACGCTTCCAAGAAGCTGGAAGGCGTGCTGCCTGCGCTGAAACATGCATTGAAGAGTCTTGTCAAGCTTGGCGTCAAGAGTTCACAGTGATCACGATACCAGTCGTTTGGCAAATTATCTGGACCACAAGCCTTTCCAGTCTTACACTTTGCGATGGCACGTGCCACCTCATCCTCCGTGATATCATAATCGAGATCGGACATATCGACTTTTTCCAATTGACTTTATATTTGTCGATGAAAGTCTGTATGTCGTCCATATCCGCAGGTTCCCCATTGAAAATCGCTTTCCAGTGATCTGCCAAAATATTGGCTTTGTCGTGCTCGTCTCGTTGTCCATACGATCGATCTTGTCTTAAAGCAGGCATTGTATTGTCTCCAAATTTCACGCAAATTCTCTTGAAAAACTGCTTGGTAGTCGCCGTGGAGCTCCATGCCGTATTAGCAACCAGTACCCGGCGTCTGTTGATGCGTCGTTGTTCTTGCGCTCTGTGCAATTCTTCTACCAGCTCCGTTCGGCGTAGTTCTCCCTCCTCACTCTGCTCATCATGTTTCACGATACTCCTCTTGATTCTCCTGATGCGCTGTCTAAAGCTGCGCGTCATCCTCACCCTCACCCTTTTCTTAAGCTGTGTCCTTTGGCGTCTGATGTTTTCCTTAAATCGTTCCCATTGCCCGATTATGTCACCAGCACTAGCATTGACGCTTTGGTCACTCAGCTCCCGCAGACTGTGTTGAATCAGACTATCGGTCGCTGCACTTGCGTAGTTAGGTGGCGGGTATAGTTTGGGTCGTTTTTATCCGAATCACCCCCGACGGCGCATGAAGCTCTAACAGGACAGGTTTGTGATCCGTTCTGCATGGAGGTTCATCTGTTTCCACCCCTCACCAATTTCTTGGATGAGTTGCCTACGTAAAATCGATCCACCCTAGACGTCCCAATCCGTCCTGTTTCACTCTTGTGTCTGTGAGTGTGATGTCTCTTGGCATACGTCTTGAGTGCCTGCTCGGTCTGTCGACCCGGAATGTTGTAGTTCCCAGCATCAAAGAGGTCCCATTTCACTATCAATCTGGCTAAGTCTCGTGCCCCCATATCATTGCGTCCTGCCCCCCACTCGATCAACTGCGCTGTTCATCACGCAATTAAAATCTCCACCGCAGATCACTTGTATATCATCGGGGATCTCCAAAGTCAACAAACGCCTGTAAAATAATGCTCTGACTGCTCCATTTGTCGGAGCGTACACGTTGAGGAAGAGGAAATGTTTGCCAGCAATTTCTCCCGTTGTTGCCATAAAGTGTTCGGTCCACGATTCTCTCTTCCACAGCTTCATCTTCTTGACGACCCCATAGGATAGGGGTTCAGTAAAACCGCTACTCCTGCTCTCCTATCAGTCCCTGACGACCAAAAGAAAATTGGTCCGCAGTGGTGTGTTTAAAACCCCACAACGCGACGTGCTGCCTCGCTGCCTCATCATGCTCATTCGGATTCAAGTGTGTTTCCTGGATGAAGACAACATCTTTGTCTCCTCGTTTATGCTGTTCCTTCAGACCTTGGATTTTGACACCGATGTTCTTGATGGTCGTAGCCAATCCTCTGACGTTTAGCGATGTAATGCCAATCGTCCTATCCCCCGGTGCTGCCGTTTACTGTTTTCTTGCTCTTGCCTTCTCCTCTCCTTTTTGTCTTTATCGATTTTCCTCTGTTGTTTCCTGAATGCAGCTCGTGTTACTCGCTCCTGCTCTCCACGAGTTTGTCGACAGTAATACTCTAATAATGTAGTTGAAATACACTTTCTTGCTGAATTACCGTCGCTGGTTACCGTCTGCTTAGTCCCCATCACCATTTGATACGATGGTTGAAGAACGCCTCTGACTCTCATCGTCCGCCGGCGAATTGTCTGCTTTATCTGCATCTGGTTCCTTGCACCCTGTGCCGTCCGCGTCCGTTACGTCCTTCGTACTTGTTCCTGAGTCAGGGCCGTCCGTCTTCTCCGCAGTCGACTCCAAACCGTCGTATCCCGTCGACCCAGTGGTAGCTATTGCTTGACGATCGCCATCCTGCTGCACTTGCCTGGATTTTGGGTGATCTCTATCCCGCTCGCAATCTTTTGGGTTATCGGCTCCTGGGTGGTTGTGCGGTTCCGGGCGCTCCTTCACCTTTCTGCGCAGCTTCTGAAGAGTACTGCGCGCAGCAAATTTCGTCTTGGTCACGTCAAAAGGGACAGTGTCCAGCGAAATCCAGCCATGCTGGTTCAGGATGTGGTTCCGTGTGTCCGCTAGCTGAACAATGTCTTTTGCGTACTGCTCATGTTGCGTCACCAGGTACGTCATAGCCTGGAAATGGTTTCCATTAGGTCTCCAGCGTAAGATCGACACCAGCGGACAGATACCGGCCTTAACGAGATCACTAAATTGAGCCACTGCATGATCCGTAGGTATGGGGCACACTGTTCCCGTCTCAAACATTTCTCCAGTCGTCAGCGCCACTTCCTGGTAAGCGTACACTTGCACTCTAGTCACTCCGTCCGGTTGCACGTCTAGCACATAAATGGACTCTCTGGCGTGCTGTGCCATCGCTTTAATATGAGCAGGCCGTACCCAGAAATGCAGCGGAACCTGAGATTTGACAGATCTCGTTCGTTGCTCTGCGTAGTGGTTGGCTAACGCATACAGCTTTTCTGCCTCAGTTGCTTTGATACGCTCATCGCACCCGCTCTCCTTCAATTCTGCTCTAAAGTCGTGTACATATAGCCCCGCCTCATCCGGCAAATTCGCGATCATTTCGTTGATCACTTGGGGTTTTAGAGCGTCTGCGGCAGCTTCCGCCTCCGCCGTCGGTTCCTTCAGTCCCTCGTTCACATTGTACAGGGCTCCGTAATATGCTAGCCATCCACAATGACCTAGAGCTGCCACCTCAGACACCTGTCCACCTAGTATGTCTAACAACATCTCCAATCGAGCTCCTTGATCAGTCGCCGGCACCACCTTGATTACCTCCACTTCTGCAACGTCACTTGTCAATTCCTCCTTCTTGACTAATGGTTCTTCCTCCTGGGCATCTTGTAGTATCCTCTCCACATTTTCACCAGGGTTTTCGTTCACGACTGGTAGCTCAGCCGAATTCTCCGGCATTTCCACGTCTTCCGCATTTCCAGTTTCCGGACGGTTTTCTCCAGGCGTCTTTGATGGCGTCAGAAACTGGTGAATGTACTGTTGCTTCGGCCCGGCTGCTTTCTTGTTTGCTTTGTCGCCGAGTCGTCGTTTCGGCGACCATGACCACTTAGGTAAGTGTCGGCTGGAAGTCTGCTGCTCTTTAGTCGTATCCTCCTTTTCATCATTCTCACGCTCGAGTCCCCAGCTACCAGAAGCCTTCCTTTTGGGAGACTGTGATCTGCCAGTGTCCACCGGCCTCGATTTCATTGTGCTTGCTGATTCCTCAACGTCATCACCTGCTTGACCGTCCGCCACCGCGACTGGAGGTCTTTTCGTTCCTCCGAAGCCTGGGGCCATGTTTGCTTTTGGCGTCGGGAAGGCTCTGAGTATTTTTCGTTCTCTCGGAGTCGGCGATCTTCCTCTTTGCGATGTCGGCTCCTCCGCTGCCTTGCCACCGCTATCGACACCGCTCTCGTCCTCTTGATAGTGGGCGGTCCTTGAGTGTTCATTCTTCACAGGAGACTCCATCATGTCATCAGTGTCCTCCATCTCCACATCCTTGTCTTCCACTTCACCTCCGGCTGAGTTGTCACCATTCTCACCACTTGCACCGCTACCTTGTTCCTCGACCTCGCTTGTTTGCTGTTCGTCTTGCACTGCAGCTTTCTCTTGCATCGTCTCACTCCAGTCATCAGGAAGAGTTGGTTTGCTGCCGGGGTTTCGCTGCCTCGATCGTGTGGGCGACTTGGTCCGGCTGCGATCCTTGTCCGCTTTGCTATTCAACTCGTCCTTCTGGTCTTCTTCTTCTCGCTCCCGTCTGAATAGGGCTTGCAGCTCCATCCACGACTTGGGTTGTCCGTCAGCCTTGTACTCCCGTGAACCTTTTCTTTTACTCGACGGAGGTGCTCCTTCCACTTGAATAGTAGCCGTCTGTTTCATTTGGTCCACCGTGGTCTTCGGCGTCTTGCAGTATTTCGTCGAGTGCTGTTGCGAATAGCATAGTCGACAAGGCCACTGCACGTTGACTGTGTGGTGGTGGATCATCAGCTCCTTTGAGTCCACCAAAATTACTGTCGCATCACGTAACTTTGCTGGGCAGGCTGTCGCCTTGATCCTTATCTCCCATTGTTGTTCGTTGTAGCCCGTCGCTGCCGTTTCCGTGTGCGTCATGGCCTGGACTTCTAAGTTCATGACTGATACCAGCAACCAGTGCATGTCCCTGGACGTCATGTCACCTTTGCGCATTTCCACCCTAAACGAGTAGTAGTCGAGCATGACGAGTTCCTTAGTTGTCTTCGCTCGTTCGCGACAGGTGACGTAGTCGTGTCACTGGATGAATCGTGACGCCAGCGGCACTTTCCACCCTGTCCAGCGACCCGCAGTCTGCTTTCCTTTAAAAGTCACCGTCAGCACTCTCGTGTCCATATCGAGCGCCATACGCGCAATGTCCTTCTTGAAATCTCCTATTTCTTGCTTCTGACTACTTGCCGCCTCTTCTCCAGCGTAAATTTGCGCGAGTAGAGCTCCTTGGTCATGTTCGGGAAAACCGATGCCCAGGTGCCAAATGCGCATATAGCGGGTATCCGAGAGTCATGAAAATGTCCGTGAAATACGCCAATTCTCGTACATCCATGCTCTGTTGCAAGAATGGAGGGACGCATGGTACATCGATTTCATGATTCAGGATCAGATCGATGGCCCTGATCTCATCACTAGTTTGCTGCCTCAGTTGCGAGACAGGTTCAGCAGGTTGCAGACACAGCTCTCTTAGTCTTTTCTGCTCCGCTGTCATTGTTGGTTGTTGTCCTCGAGGACCTCCCACTCCCAGCGCGTCCTTGTAGGAGCCTGTGAAGCTGGAAGTGCTTGTCCTTTCAGGCTGCCCTCCACTTTTCCTCTCCATCTGCATGAAGTGCAATCGATCTTCGATCTCGCGCTGAGTGAGATGCTCGTCCACCATCCACTTGCTCATCAAAGTGCGCAACCTCATTTGATGTTCTGGAAGATCCAAGTTCCACACACTTCTGAGTCCTTCATACCGTTCTTGTTTCCAGGCCGATGCTTCATCACTCCAGCCATCCCCGTGTTTCCTTGCTTGTCCTCTTTGGGCAGACGTTTCTTGTACGCTCGAAAGCGCGCTTCCTTGGCGCCCGCGTCGAGTCGTTCGACCAGCTCAGCAATGTACCGTTCCGAAGCACCTCCTTTCAAGTCTTTCCACACTTGTGTGAAGAGAGGGCTGTACTTCCCCTTGTCAGCTGTCGTTGCGTTGGTCCCCTTCGTTCCTCGTACGTTTCCACTCTCCTTGCCTGCTGCCGTCTGCGCGGTAGCAGCTTTTTCCGGCCGATTTCCACTCACTCCTGCTGATCTTCCACTGTTTTGGTTTCCGTTTTTTCTCCTTCATTGGCTTTCGCCTTCTTCTTCGCTCCTCCCACCGTGGTCCAACCGTCCTTGTCTCCTCCACTGGTGCTCTTCGAGCTGTTGTTCGCCATGTCTTGCACGCCTTCAGGCAGCTCTCTCCTCCCGCTTCTCGTCCTCGGGGTTTCGCGACCTTTCAGTCTTGACTGGGTTTTTGTATGCTCAGAGTGTGTTGCGCCCTTCCACGCGCCTCGCTTTTGCTGTCTTTTGTCGTTTCCTGTTCTTGGTCCGAAGAGTCGCGATCAGGAGCCGGCAAATTGGGAAGTGTCGGATAGGGTAACTTGACGACGCGATCTGGAAGATCATCATTGGCGGGTGAATTCTCCCGCTTGGACCACCAGAAATCCTCACCACCATTGTCATTCCCTCTCCACCGGATACAACGTCTGCGTACTTAATGCTCTTCTCACCACTAAAGCCCAGTGTCTTGCCGTTGTCAAAGTCAATCACAAAATGGGTCTCGTCGATATTCTCGATGGTGTCCTCGTTCAGACGTCCGGACTCAAATCCCCGCTGCAGCTTTCCGAGATGGACAGCACCTTCACGCTCAATTGCAGCTTGTTTCTCGGGGCGTACCTGCTTCTTTCCAGACTGTGTGCGAAAGACAATTCTGTGGGACTCCATAAACGTCTGAATCCACCAAGGAGATATTTTCTCCGCAATCAGCGCTCCATCTTTGTCGACCGACTTACTGTCAAACGGCCCGGTGCTCGTTTTCAACAGGCGCGTCGCACGCTGATGTAGCATCGAGGCATCGAACTTCAACCCCAGTTTCCGCAGCTGGTCAAACTCATTAAGCAGCTGCGGGTATAGACATGAGACCCATTCGCTCCGCGGCCTTCCACGCTCATTGAGGGCCTTCATGTTCACGCGGGAGCGACCCCGATCCCGCTTTGCCGAAATCTCGCGAACGCCTCTGAACAGATGGAGCATCTTCTCTTTCAACTTCCACCACCTCATCGCCTTGGTAAGGTTCGCATTCCGTGTGTTGGACCTGAATATCTCTGGGAATTCGTCGACGGCTTACTCTTCTTCTCCGTCAAAACCATCCACTTTCTCACTCGTTCTCGTTGTTTCACCGTGCTGACGACTTGAGCTGCGCGTCGTGGCGTCGATGCTTCGACAATGATTACTGGCGACTGAGGCGCGACATCAGCGCCTGATGATGAATCAGAGGTAAGCTTCGCATTTGGGGGTTGACGGCAGGGGTTTTCGCGAAAGCGGCCACGATTGGCGAGGCGGTGGTCGGCTTGCTGACCGAGCGGCGCTCACACGTTGGGCACATAACAGGCTGTCTAAAGCCTTCAGGGCCGACTGGAGCACCGCAGAAAGGATGCATGCTCGCCGAACACTTAGGACAAGTGTGGATACTTCCAACAAGTTCACCACATCCACCACAAGGGGTCTTTGCTGAAGAGGGCTTCGTAGACATTGCTATTTGCTGACTTCTTTCGTGCGGTTGGTGGCTGGTGTCAAAATAAACGCTATGACGCCAAATTTGCCAAAAATATAATTTATGATAATAATTAGTCTACTTTTTAAATTTTGGTCAATACAATTGTAAATTTGGTAAATTTAAAAACCTTCGTATCATTAATGCAGTCACCGTTTTGTTTTGACGCCACAATCGTGGCGGACCCTTTCAATCCATGTGGTTGTCGGTATTATCGACTCGGAAACTGCACGAGGGCGGGTGTTGAACCCAGGGCAGTTGATTAGGAGGGTCGGACCTATCCCGCTGCACCAAATGCCAAGACCCACCGACACTAATTTTGTATCTGCATTTTTTCTTCACAGGAATTAGTGGCAGTGACACTAATTCGCGTATGACACTAATGCTGAACACACACTAATTGCGGTGACCACAGTAGTCGAGCATCCGCGGGCGGCGGTTGCTTTGGTACCTTGTCTCCGAACGGTACTCGCCTCAAACACGTAGTCGCAACACTGATCAATCAGGAGGACAAATTAGGAAGACGGAGATGCGAGAAACTACTGCAGATAAGCAGGGTCTCAATGTAGGAGGAATTGCTAATTTACTGTTTTTTATGGCTTACTTGACGTTCTACCTGTTTCCTTCAACCTGTGCGGTCTAAATACATTTTTTCATGATAGTGTTGCGCAGGACACAGCGAAAAGCAGTACGTAGAATGTTTATTAGTTTTGTTTCTATTTTGCTGTCTTGATGTGATACCCGTTTTCCCTTCAACCTGTGCGGTCTTACAACATGTTTTCATAATAGTGTTGCGCAGCACACAGCAAGATAGCAGCACGTAGAATGTTTATTGGTTTTGTTTTTATGTTGCTGTCTAGTACTGAGTCCGCTTTGGCCTGCCTGCTGCAGCATCCATAGCGTCAATGTTTTCGCACATCATTTGAAATGCTACTTCTTGTCGAATTTCCACAAGACGTTAAATTGCGAACCGGTTGGGTACCTCGTTGTACTCACGCCGCCGCCTCCGTTCTTCTTCCAGCGCCGCATTATTCCTCCGCGCTTGCTCCTTCCGACGGGCCTTGAGTCTTTGGAGAATGCGTTACCGTCTTGACAGTGAATTCTGTTCGGGTGCTGAAGAAACAACATCCTTTCCAGGATCGACAGCGCCACTTGTACCCTCATCTTCTTCCTGCAGAGGCAATTCTCGCCTGCGTTTGTGTGCCGGTGGAGAAGCGCAAGATGCAGCGGGGCAATCCTTGCTGGTAGTGGACGACAGAAGCATGAAGAAGGTGAGGTCTCGAAGCTCGCAGCATCTTGACTGGTAATTCTGGCTCCAGTTTTGGTAGCATGGAGCCGAGGCTCCGTTTCCTTTCGGCTTTTGGCACTTGGAGCAGTGTCGACAGGGGCCCGAATCTGCTTCTCTGCTGCTCCCGATATCTCAACTGCACATTCCTGCAATTGAAGTTTGCGTCTGTGTCGTTTCGCCGATGCTGGAACGGAACTCACAGCCGTCGAGCTCTTGAGTCGCGGTGGGTCATGAGAACGTGTTGGTGCCGGCGATGCGAAACTTGCATCGTCACGGGAAAAGCTACCCTCCGGTGGGATATCTTTAGCGCTACAAGGAGACGGCATTAGTGTTGCCTTATGTCGACCGGAGTCAATTTGAAAATGACCACGTGCTGCTTTCCCGATCACCACTCTTGTGTTGAAGCGAAAACCGCAGATGGTCACCGCTCATGTTCAAGCAAAAGCAAGCGTTTCACGACAGGTAGATGCCGAAGAAAAATTGGTGCTGTGTCACCGTGCTGGCTGACACCGAGGATGAGCTCCTGTAACGCCTCTAACTTCAACTTAATCTACAGTAGAGATATATCATAAATAGCCGCACTCTAGACAGTGCTACGTATGCGCATGAAGCACTAGGAATAGCGGATGAGTGAAATACAACTTTCGAACACGTCAATCCTTGCACTTTATGAACTGTAATTGCGTAAGCAAGTCGAAGTGGCATTCCTTCGCGGAAAACGCTCAAATTGCTAGTTTGTTTTGCTCCAGCTTAACTTTCGCGGGACAATCGGCACAATGTTGGCGACGTTGGGCAGGAACGACGGACCAACATACACATCAGTAGTTTGAACAAGAATTATAGGCAAACCGGCATCCGAACAAAAAATGAAGTCGTATACAATGCCATTCGTTCCATTGCAAAGTCCAGCAGACTGTTCAATGTTGAACGTCAAGGTTACAGGTGCCCCATCTGCTAGTTTAACATAGGTTCCGACAACTCTATCCCTATTTGGGCTTGCTTCCTTTGCTTCCTGCAGTAATGCTTCAATAGAATTTGGTGATATATCTCGTTGTTTTGCGAGCCGCTTCAACTGAACTGTGTTTTTAAAACGGATTTCAGCTATCGATGAAGAACTGGACTGCAAACTGATGCCGTTTGCGGTAGCAACGTCAGCATTGAGGTAAGCTATGTGTTTTGCTGCAGGCGCCCAATCTGGCATCTCGTTTTGCTTGAAACATCTTTTATTGAATAAGGAAACGTCTGCTTGCGTAGGACATTTACGGCGCAGACGACGCAAGGCGTCAAACCACTCCGGATCCGTCTTACCATTATTTGACTAGTTAAGCAACAAACCTGAGTAATACTTTCCCATATTTTCTCGGCCTAAACGCTGCACTGAATTCTGTATTTTTGTCAATGGTGTAGATACAGAATGCGGGATCACTGGGTCAAGCTGCGCTAAGTCATCTGTGAATATCACATCACGACCTCCAAAAGGTAAGTGTCTGCATTTGGGCCAGATTTCCCTCATGCGCTGGACTATCCAGTACAGCATGCCGCACGAAATGATGCTAAACTCATCGATAATGACTAGATGAACGTCTCGATATTGATTTTGCAGTTTGACGTCCGACGCGACGTTCTGTGCTCGCCAAATACATTGTGGAGATCCTTAACTATATGTTTAATCAACCAGCTTTTTCCTGAGCCTCCCTCGCCAGGTATGATCAATTACAATGGCTCAATCGGTCATGGTAGACTGAAGTCGCTTGCGCGACTGATTCATAGCCAGCGCAAACGGAACCTATTGAGATTCGTCCATAACTTCACTTTCAGGATCACCACTATCGATTGGGTACTTGTAGTGACTTGTCTGCTCCATATTGCCTGTTAACGTATTTCTAGTATGCATAGCTTCTCGTTGAAGCTTCACCCAAGGTTTGACGGTGTCCTTGATAAACCCTCTTGCTCTATCAATATAATCAGCAGTGTAATCGTGTTTAGAAATCCACGTCGTTTTTGTAAAGGCTATTTGTTCGGCGCCGTCGCTGTTGGCCATCGGTGCCTGCCCGACTTCCTCATCTTGATGATCAAAGAAAACGTATTCTGATGCGGGTAAGGCGGTCACAGCTTCGCGAGGGCGAGCTCTTTTCAAGATTTCGATATTTTGTTGCCTCGACAAAGTTAAGCTTGCTTCTTCTCCTAACTCACTATTCAATGTTGTTTCTTGCTCGCACGCAAAGTATTGAATGCTATCTTCATCGTTACTCGGAAGTTTGTCAAGGGACCATCACGACGTGTACACAAACAATCTCAGCAAAGCAAAAGTTCGCATTTGTAGAGTCCGGAGGGTCCCTCAAACCACATGTGGCGTCGAACGCAGTTTGATGTATCCTTTCGAATCTACTCTTTTCCAGATGTCAGTACTTGGCTTTAAAGCAGATACAGAATCAATTAAATCGTAGTTTTCGACGAACTAGCAAATGTCATTTTATTGAAGCGTGCTTCTTGGGGTCGAGCCATGGAGGCCGCCCCTACTTTCTCTATGCGAATATTTTCAGTATCCAAGCGGCCGATATTTACATTGATCAAACCGGACCCGTCAACTCTATAATAGCGTAGATTGGGGCGCATCACTTTTATCCTCGTCACCTGTCTCGATTTTCCATACAATGGCATCTCTCGCAAAATAATGTAGTACGACTTACTTCTCGGATTGACAACGTTGCATTTGCTACGCGTTTGAGGATGGCATGATTAGGCAAGTTAGGGTCGCACCGCTTTACCGTAGCAGCAATTACCCTTTTGAAAGGAAGGGTATCTGGTTCTGCCTCGCTTAAATAGGCAGCAGTATATTCTGTCGCTTCATATGCATTACCGATAAGTTGGATATCCATGTTAGCACGCCAAACAGAAAGAAGGGATGGAGCGTAGTTGTTAATTGTTGGACCCTTTCTTTTCAGATTTATCTGGATCGAGGGAACACCATCTGCCGCATGATCGACCTGAATTTCTGTTTGCTCATGTAACTCTTTAGGATAACCAAACCTACACTCGTTTCCTGACTTTCGACAAGAGGACCCCGGGTACATATGTGCTACTGGACACGTTGCACTACGCGTGATAAATCACATTACCATTCTTCCGTGTTGCTTTGTGGCGGTCTTGCTGATAAAATATCTAGTTATCTGCTCTTTCAGTCATACAGGTCGCACAAGTACAATTTTCAAGGTTACTAGTTGTTTTGGGCAGCACAGATATGACGTTATCAACGTATGTGGCTAGTCTATCACGCCCTAGCTCACTCTCCGAAAGCGATAACACGTCTGGTGCGTCCTCGATCCAAAGCAGCGCGTGAATATGTGGAGAACCTCGCTGTTGAAATTCAACTCTCCAAAAGTAATTGACAATTTTACCAAGAGGTTTAGCGCTACCGCAGAGTACGTTGTCAAAGAATGAGAGGAATCGACGATCAAAGTGGCGAGCTGCAATATCCGGGTTTTCATTAAGATACCTGCGCCGCTCTCGTGAACTCAACTGACGAGCTTCATCCAATGTTAGAGCAGGGTTGCAAGCCCTGAAGAAATCAGGCCAGACTGTATCTGCAGCACTCAAAGTAAGGGAAAACGTAGGCCATCGAGAAGGTAATACCATATTTCCTATCATGCTCATAAGGTCATCGCTCACGTTCGCCCAATACAGGCCACTGCCGCGAACACACCGAAAATAGCACTTTAGTGCATCCAACATGGTCATGGCAGCATTGATATTGCCTCTGATACCATCTGAGCACCCCTGGTCGCTAGATTCGTTTGTTGTATTTGTATCAGAACCGGAGCGGCTAACTCTACGGACAAGTCCATCGATTTGGCGGCGTTGGATTAAGTTTAGACAGAAAAACTTGAAGTTGACATGCATGACAAAGCGCCGATCATGTCATTTCATGACATGGGCGCAGTATTCTGCTAACTGATACTCATGATTCCGATCTTCTACATCTTGTATAGGATGGAGTCCTCCTTCATGATTTGGAAATAAAGTAGGAAAACAGTTTTGCATGAGCATGTTTGTCGTGTATTCATTAATCGGATCCGTTCGACAGCGCAATTCTCCAGTCGGATAACTTGAATGTCCTGCAGCCTTATTTACTACATCTACAATTTTTTCTGCCTCGGTTTGGCCGTCTGGCAAACTAGCCTCTAATTCAAACGACTCGGTAATGTCGATAGTGCATTCTGTGTGGTCTGATTGATGAATAGTTGTGCTAGTTTTGTCAGATAAGCAAGTTGAGTTACTGTCATTTTCACTCGGTTGTCCTTGCTCGCATTCACTGAGTCACCGGCACACGAACCCGCAGCTCGATCTCTTCTTCGTCCGTTAGCGTGATACTTGGTACTGCAGTATCGGCGCTCACACTTGCCAGTTCGTCCAAGCTTTCCTCAGAAATTGATACAATGGATTGTGGGCAATTAGCCACTCCAGCACGCTGCGCCACGTCAGGTCGAACCTTGACAAATGCATTTCCTTCACTGTTCTTAGTCCGCAAAAGAACAACTCCGCTCTTAGATAAGGGTCTTGGCAGCGACAATGTGACTTCACGGACATCGTTCCAGTAATTCACAGCGTTACCTCTTGTAAATTCCTGCTGATTGCGATAGAGATTCATGCACGTCGTAAAGAAGACTACAAGCTCGACTAATCGGGCTTCTATGCGATTCAAGATGGCCAGCTCCGGCGGTATCGCCGCAATCCTAAACCCACTTGCCCGGCAAAACGCGGGGACTTCATTCTTGCTCAGAGCTGCATTACATCGACAGCAAACCCAAATGAAACGCGCCCCATTGTCGTCCGGCGCCGTTATTGCCTCTGCAATTGGCTCACAGATTCCTTCTGCATTGTTCAGCTTTGAGAAATACTGACTGCAAGGCTCGTACCGCTTCTCAAGCTTCCGAGTTGATTTCGACAGCTCGCCACAACTTCCACAGATAGCTCATCGATAGACTCAAAGAACACTGCGTACATCGCACATACAAAACACGGTTAGTCAGAAATAAGATGCTGTCCATTTGATTTCAAAACGCACCCTGCGCATCTGCATCCTGATCTACTCGGTTCTGTTCCCAATCCGGACCCCGGTTAACCCTCTTTGGAGCTTTGGGTAAGTTTTGAGCAGCAGCATTGCGCGCCTGGGTTTCAACAAAACGAGCTGTCTCCTCCACGCGTTCGACTTTTCCAAGGAAAGTGGGGTTTTCCGCTACAAGTTCCCTGCTTGGAGCCGGACCGAGCGATTTTCACCAAACGGTCAATCGTCTTCTTCGCTGTCTTTCTTTCTCGTGCCCTCCCCACCGTTTTCTTAGGCCTCGCCATACCGGACTTGATGGAAATTCACAATGACGTGCGTTTTTGCAATTAAAAAAGCCTGCCAGATACCATATACAATCCACCACACCAATTATACATTATCAAAAACTTCCATGTACCGATGCAACGCAGTAGAGATGCTCTAGATACTGGATGGCAAAAACGAAGTGCACTTGCGCTAATAACCATGTTGACGACCCGAGTACTTTTCCTTCGAGGCCACAACACAAGCTACCTATAGCAACCACCATCGTAATTAGACACCCTTGTCGAACTGGGGTAGATCATGCAAACCGAACAACCGAACCTGCCATTGCTCGTGTCGCTGGCCATTGTCACTTGCACTGCCCATCAAAACAGCGCCAAGTTCAACATCTATTCAACCGTCACATGACAGCTACTATCGACGGAAGCCACGCACGCGTCGAAGTACATCAGTAAGGTTAAAGTGACAGTAGTGCACAGCCACATCCGCATGGAATCCTGGCTTCGAATCTACACGCTTATCGTGCACGAACACAACCGTCAACATCATACCAACCTGTGCATCTACCCTTCCAGTACTTTCACAACTACTCTAATCAAAGCTTAGTCCGAAATCCATTAATTAACAGTAGTGCAAACCACTGCCTGCAAGGCAACGCGGATTGGAGCCTAACAGCTCATCGCGCACGACAACCTGCATCAAAATTGTACGAACCTGCTCATCTATCCTTCCAGTTCTTCCGCAGCTCTTCCAAGCAGAGCTTAGCCTTCCTCCGACAACTTCAACACACACCGGCAATCAGTTGCAACTGTTGACCCGCCTTGTACGGAAGAATGTAGATCGGTGGTCACCAGATAAAAAGCAAAACGTGTAGCTGTAAATCATGTTTTTTGGCACAACCACTACATTGGAACGTACCTCGACAATTGACGAATCCGCAATGACACTCCTCGGCTTCAAAACGATAGCATGCGCAGTAAGACATCTAAACTCCACCAAACTATGCACTCTTCCTCTACAACCAACCTGTTCGCTCATCGTGGTAGTCGAATAGCAGAACGTGATCTCCTCCCCGCGCCCAATTGGACCGGAGGCGACCAAACCGCAGCAGGTTTCCCCATTTACACTCTTTCGCTTCAGCTTGCAATTTGGTGTGCAGCTGTGGTTGGCGAACCTCGCCATGGACCCTTGCCGTGCGGCATCGATGACCTCGCTAGCGTTTAGCTGAATGTCGTAATAGTCGTGGGATCCACGCGATCTGCACGTACACAGGGGTATATCGTCCTTCCAACGGGGCATTAACCAAAGCAAATCACATTATTACAACCCCCAATATTCCATACCTCCTGAAGCTCACAACGATCTCGATAGTTATATGCATTGATCGAGCACGGCTCGTACTCGGCGTAGGCTTGAACGATTGTCCTCGTATCCAGCAGCTTCAATCACAAAACGTTAGTGTGGTGAGGCACCTCGTAGATTCCAGAATAAACTGTCGGACACAGATCACTCGGCTCGGATATTAATCCGGGCTAAGAGGGCGTGTGTGCACCACTCCTTGTAATCCCTTTCCTTGGTTCTTCCTACAGATACGCTGTGGGCCCAGACATATGTCGGTCACAGCAACTATCTCCGATCCCAGAAAGTCTCCAATCAAAATGTAGCCAGAACGGAGCCGAGCCCTTGCTTCGCAGATCTCGGTTCTGCACGTGTGTTGTCTTCTTTCTTCGCCCGAAATACCCCGGGGTTTTCTTCTTATACACGTCACTCCCCACACACAAACTTGTCCTCTTCTTCTCAGGTCCGGGACAGGACCTTGACGACCTCTTCTTCCTCTTCCACGGTTCCGGCTCAGAACCGTGTAACAGCCTCTTTTCTTCTGCGATCCCGGCTCGGAACCGCTTGACGGCCTCTTCTTTCTCTTCTACGGTTCCGGCTCAGAACCATGTAACAGCCTCGACTATTCTACGATCGCGGCTCGGAACCGCCTGCGTAGCTTATACTCTTCCTCGATACCCCAGCTTAGGGCCGAATGTGAACTTCCGGGATCCGGGAGTCCAAACTGTGAGCTGTTGACCTGGGATAGGCCTGCCGTAATCCGATGCACTCGCGATACACCGGGACTTCCGCGCACCACGTCCTCTTCTGGGACGAGAGAAGCAAATCTTGGAACCACTATCCGGGATTCTTGCACAACGAAACCAACGACTCCGGGAACCACTATACCGGGATATCGTTCTGCCGAAAGCACTCACAGGAGAGATCACCTTCTTCCTGGCAATATGAAGCACCGACGAGCCAAGGGCGAAACCCGAAGGACTCAGCAGTGGGAATATGAAATAACCGCACTGGATATGCCGAACACGAAAAGCTTGGTTAACTGGGGTTGAATTTTGTTGGTCCTTCGAAGTACTCTTTCAACCACCCGCCTATGTGAGTAGACGGTAGCGGCTCAGGGATGACTGACTTATGCTTGTGGGGTACGGGGCAAATCGAATTCTGATTGAATATCTACACATGCAAAACACAAAGACCTCTTTGGCAAGGCCCGTGCTCACTACTCTTGGCTGAGCCATGAAGGGTCGCTTTCCGGGCAAGCACTTTTAATCACCGATCACAGCAATTGGCTATCTTTCCATTTTCGGGGTCACTTCGACAGTCAGTCTCGTCATCACCAGGCCGGTCGCTGATTGGTCGGATTACGTCAGACTTCGAATCTCGTCAGACTGTCGTGCCTGATTTGCACCCATTGTCAGGATCTTTCCATGCGACTCTTCCCGGATCCGATCCGAGAAAAACTCTCATATGGCTGGGATCCGGGACCAAACTCTGTGATCCGGGATGATATGTCGGATTCCTTCGCCGATAAACTCCATCTCATGTACCGAGTCGTTCTGGGGTCCGGATGTACTCGATCCGGGATAACAAACTTCTGGGATCTGGGACTTTAGTCCGGGATCCGGGCTCTGACCACACCAAATTTCCGTAACTTGATGGATCGGGACTTCGGGGACGAGCCAGTCTGGGTTGAATCTGGATCTGGGAGGGGCGCAGACAGTTGTTTAATGGGGGCACGGAAATCTTCAGGGCACCTTTTCACATTAGGAGAGCAGCGTTTTACTGTAATTGCAAACTAACGAGAGCTTACCAAATTCCCCGCAAACCGAGCCCGCGTAAAGCGTTCCGAACCACCTGCACATACGAAGTCGTCTAAGGATAGCTGGATAAACTTCCTTTTCGCCATCTTCAATGGCTGGAACGAGCGAAAACCAAATATGACCCATCGCCCCATCAACTCACACAACGCAGAGCAGTACATCAACATAAATCACACAATCAATGTCATCGTATTTATTTGTCACCGTACAACAAATACAACATCGAAACTACACACGCTTATCATTCAATGTGTTTATTCAATCACTAGAGTCGTTTGCTGGTAGGTTTAGCGTGCTAAGCGAAAAAGAAACTTCAGAACTAAACTGCACAGATATGCATGAGTGCACACTATTTGCTACTGTTACCCAAATCAACTACGTCAAGTCCACCACTACTCCATCGACTCTTCCGTCGACTCTTCCTTCTCTTCATTATTGTCGTCGCCCGCGCGACG